>JAREYC010000003.1:28334375-28950000 GCA_030015325.1 Cryptoblepharus egeriae
CTGGGCACAATCCTAACCGATTTAGGCCAGGGCAACTCCCTGTCTACCCATTCCTGTTGTAATATGGGGAGGCCAATGCATTTCTGTGCACTGGGCTAACCCCCCACTCCAGGAATGGCACAGAAATGCATTATGGCACTTTTGCGACACCCTCTGGCCAGAACGGGACTTGTGCCAGGACAAGCGCCAGCCTAACTGAGGCTTAGGATTGCAGCCTCACATAAGTAACACGGGAGGATGAAAGGAAATGTTATCCTCTTGACTGGAAACACGGCAAGAACTGGTGTTACTGCAGGCAAATCATACTACAGCAATTCTAAATGCATCCACTCACTAGTAAAAATCTTGAGCTTTCCTATGAATACAGTACATGATAATACTGGCCCTATATTATCAGAATTCCCTGAAGCCGTTCCATCTGTATTCCTTGAGAGGCATGTACAGGGATATTATGATTTCTTACATTTATCAGGTACCAAAAGTCATTTTAGCAACAAACAATTCTTTTATTCCATAAAAATGAACTCGTATAGGAGTTATGAATTGTATGTAATCTTTAATATCAGCTCTCCTCCCATTCACTGTGAGCAGTTTCTCTTTCTATTTATGGGACAATTTGGGCTCCCTCTTGTGGTTTGTTGTTCTATGACAGTGTTTGTTTTAAAACCACTGTTGATACCTGTTTCCTTCCCTACGAGATTAATATTAAACTGCCACACACAGAATAAACTTTTAAAAAATTGTATAAAATCTAGAAATAGTTAAATATTTTGAGATCTTACAGGTGTTAGTGGAAGAGACATTAACCCTATGCAATAACTCTTTTCAGTAGACCAAAGGTTTTAATAAAATTTTTACGTTAAACACATGACCTCCTTAGGATCAAATGTTATAAATTATGTTAAACTTAGGGTGCAGTCCTAACCAATTTAGGACAGCCTAACTCACCTGGCATATCTTTCCATGGTGGTGGGGATGTCAGAATATGTCTATGCACTGGCCTGACTCTCCCAAGGAGTGGGGCAGAAGTATCTTACGGCACTTATGTTGATACTCCTGGGTCAGCACAAGACTTATGCTGGGGCTTATGCCAGCCTAAGTAGAGGTTAGGATTTCAGGTTTAATTATTTATTCCATTTGTACCCCACCTTTCTCTTGAACAGGCGCCCAAAGGCTTTTACCAACTATTTACAAAACTAGTGTTCTAAGGAAAACAACTCCAGATATGCCAAATCACAGATTGCTTGAGCACACAAGAGCTTTCTGTAGCCTATGACTCTGCGAGCAAAAGTAGAATGTGGTTGAGGATGTGAGTCTGGGTACATAATTCAGCTTCCCAATAACCAGCTTGCATTCATTGATTTAAGGTACTTGTTCATATTTACACAGAGGTGGTGTAGCATGATGTCCAAGACACTGACCTACCTGAGTTATGATTCCTCATTTGGGGTCTTGAGTGTGTGCGTGTTGCACGTACATGTATGTAATTGTATAGGGTTGCATAGATGACTGAAGGAGAGAAGAAACGCAAAGAGGTTCCATCTATCAAGATGCTCCACTTTTCCTTCTCTCTCCTTAGTGAACTCACTGTGTGGCCAACTCGGCGAAGGAGGTGGAAATGTGATCTTCCTAACCCAGAGTTTCTGGTGGTAGTGAAATCTACCCTGTATGAACAGTCTGGTCATGGCTGGATGTGTAGTTTTTGACATGATCTGGGCCTTCTTAGGGCTATCCTGGAGATCGTCACAGCTATGAAATCTCACTAGGTGGCAAACCACTGTTCCTCAATCTCAGCTGAATTACAGGTTATAATTTATTTATTTAATTTATTTAATCAATTTATATCCCGCCTTTCCTCCCCCGCAAGGGGGAGCCCAAGGCGGCTGACATTAGGGAATAAAACATAAAAAGGGAATAATAATACTTATTTATGTTAACTGATTTGTTCCTATACAGAATTCATCAAGATAATACCTATAAACTGTCTTGCATGCCACCAGAGTCAGACTATCATTCTAACCTCCCTTTAGGCTGTCTTAAGTCCTGGCATAATTACAGTGCTGACTTGGGGATGTCACAAAATTGTAGTAAAACCATTCTGGCCCACTCTTTGTGGGGGGGGGGCTGTTAGGCCAATGCACAGGCATACGCCAACCTCCCTGCACCATCATGGAAGGATAGGCCAGGTGATACAGATAAGACATCCTTGTATCCAGTGCAGTTTATTCAACCTGGAACCTCCTGTATGCAATTACATGCAATTACGTACATTCCTACTATAACAGCTTAAGTGCATGCAACTGAAGCAATTACATATGCTTTCCCTGCCTATCCCCACCTCCAACCCCCTTCCCTCCACACATTATTCATCATTGGGTCAGTATCTAGAAGTTCCTTGATACATGAACCTGTTTTTCCACTATGTGCAAGGCACAAGAGACATTCATGGTGTTGTATAAAGTAATAGTTACAATACACAAATTATTTATTTATTTAATGACTAATGCTCCAGGGCACAATCCTAACAAATTTAGCCCTACTAGTCATCTCCAGTGAGCTTTCTGAAGTGTGCATTGGCTTACTGTCTGTGCAGGCTACACATTGGCTAACCCCCAAGGGGAAAGGGTTGAGGCGAAAGTAATGAATTTGTTTATCCACAATTTTAGGTATCTGCCAGGGATTCTGAAAATGGATCCCAAGGCCCATCGCTACTTAATATTTATTCTTCAAGTGTACTTTGGGGGAGGATACTTTTATGTACTCTGGGGTGTAAAACATCCTGAGATAGCTTTCTGAGGCATCATCACCATCTGATGCAGTGGTTGGAAATTCTGTGTCCTTCTAAATTAAACAAAATTCACATGGACACTTGGAATAAGATCAAATTCTGAATCATTCACCAGACTCTTGGCAAGATATTCCTGTGAACTGAACACAGACATGAACACCAGTCTCAGCTGACTACTTAAAAGAAAAGCCAGCTAGACCATTGAAACAGCATTTTGAGATTGCCTACCTTTTAAAAAATACAAAATGCCATTGTTCCACAAATGTCCAAATGCCGTTGGTCTATTGTTCCATAGATCTGATAATCACATCGCATCCACTGGCCCTTCATTTTTTCAGCATCTGTAAAAGGGTTTACACC
Organism: Cryptoblepharus egeriae; assembly: GCA_030015325.1. NCBI lineage: Eukaryota > Metazoa > Chordata > Lepidosauria > Squamata > Scincidae > Cryptoblepharus > Cryptoblepharus egeriae. The sequence continues at coordinate 28,337,524 of JAREYC010000003.1, forward strand.
ACCAGAATACTTGTTCCAGCAGTGCAAAGGCTCATTAGAATGGGACCATCATACACACATATAGATCAGGTCAAACACATGGATCAAGATGTCAGGAGACATTTCTTTAAAATAATATTTATTTAAGATTTTTTAAAAAAGAATAAATACAATATAAAATAGGAAAAATACAGTGGTGAGCTTGTTATTCACCCTACAGAAACATTTATATGTATATACACAGACTACAAATGTTCCAGTATGGTACCATCATTAAAACACTGCAATATAATGACAATACTGTCTGGTTCCTTACTCCTTTACTAGTAGACATTATAAACACTTCACTGGATCTGCGCACTAAGTGCATCATAGGTTCATGCTATTTTTTAAGAAAAGTTAATTGGCTCAGCCTGCATCCTAGGTCATAAAATAGAAAGAAGGTCCCGTACATTGTTTCTCACATTACATCAAGGTTTGGGCAGCAGAACATCAGGAATGGCACCAGGAAAGAGGAGCACAAAGTAGCAAAGAATGTAAGAGTTTGAAATCCCAGTTTCAAAGGAAAGTAATTTTTCAGACAAAGTGAAACAATGTTCACTTGATGGAACATTTGATTTTTTTGCTTTTAAAAAAAATAATTTGCTGAGATCTTAATCATGAGCAATACAGTACAAGCAAGTCAGCATTTAATAGTTGTGAAAAATTCTCTTGTTAATTCAGAGTTCCAGTAAAAATTGCATTCATGCTGCAGCCTGGCAAAGTTCAAAAGGCGCTACTGAAGAACCAAAAAACCTATTTACGCAACAAAGGGAAACCACACTGAAAGCCCAAGAGAATACTGGAGAAGGGATTTTCATGAAAAATGCATGTTTAAATATGTGCTCAGAGTTTGCTTTTGCTCTGCTCGGATGGAGTGTCCTATTAATGCATATATGCAGATATAGCGATGCAATCATGGTGACATTTTCAATCCTTGCAGCTGCCAGTTTCCTGAAGGCTGATCATTCTTAATCCATGACCATTCTGGGTGGATGTCAGAACAGGATGTAGAAATTGGTCCCACCCTGAAATAATAAATGAATGCATATGAACGTACGTTCTGGTGATTCTTAAGTCCTGGTGATTGTCTCAAAGCTGTGCAAACTTTAAATTGAAAGCTCCTGGACCTTTAACAATTATATAGAAGAGGGAATTTCAGCAGATGCAGCTTTTGATATGTGAGATGAGAAGCAGCACCTGCTGAAATTCCCTTATACAATTTTTAAAGGCTGATGAGCCCTGAAGTTGAAAGTTTGGACAACCCTGGTCTATGTCAAGCCAGTAATATATCATTAAGTCTCTGGGACATGTGGTACCTAATTGTTCTGATGATTGAGTGAAGCTCAATCCATCAATGAGACCCAAGAATCTTTATGCATGTTCACATGCAAGCCCACACACGCATGCAGGCAGACTCCTCTGGCACCAATTTATTTACCAAGTCCAGAACATCTTGTATAAAAAGGTATTTTTAGATAGAAATGGTATAGAAAAAAATACTACATAAATTTATTTCAATTGCTTTGTCACTGGAGGTCTTAAAAGGCGAGGCATATGGCAGTCACACCCCTGATGTGAGGTGTTCCAAATCACATACTACTTTGGTCCATATTCCAGAGCTCCTTGTTTTGCAGACCATGAGGATTAAAAACCATTTGTAATCAGGGAACCTAACAAACAATCCAATTCAATCAATATATCTAAGCAGATTTCTTTCCATATGTTTCTATATTTTCGTTTTAACCAGATGGTAACCGTTGGAACAGAAAGTATGTGACCAAATTTTTATAAACAAGTCACAAATTCAAGTGGCAAATAGCAAAATAATAAATTATGAATTAGAATCTAGGACTTCACATTCAAACAAGAAGAGGATGGGTAAGAGTGATTGACAAGTGTTTAGGTTGCAATCCTATCTACACTTACCTGGGAGTAAGCCCCAGTGACTATCATGGAACACATCTTAGTAGAGATATTCATAGGATTGGATTTCTTGTCACTGATTGCAGATCTAGTAATCACCTCAATCTGAATAGCACATATAGAAAGAGCCTCTTTTTTCTACTGATCAGATGGTCATTAGGAAGAAGAAGGACACCTGTGTGTCCCCCATTTGCTAGAAGGTGTCCCCCATTTTCTAATGGTTCATTTTCTGATGGTTCCGCTCTTTCAACTCATTTCAATTATACCCAGAACTCATTCATCCAAAACATACATCATTCTTTCAATGTCTCTCTGCTGTTCTAAAGGCTAAAATTGTCTTCCCTGATGTTGATTTGCTTTTGATATGGTGTTCACACTGTTTTTTGGCATTTCCTTATAACTTTATTGAGTAAATTATCATAATTCAGATACATAAAATATTCATTGCCCACACTTGGCTTTGTTCATTTACTGAAATTTGTTGTGTAGTTTGGCTATGTGTTAATAAATATGGGTTATTGAGGATTTGCAAGTGATATTTATTTCATTTTTGGTGACCATTTTGTAGTTGCAAGCTGAAAAAGACTGGGTTCCACCTTTCAATGGTTTTCACTTTTAGATGATGCTCTAGTTCATAACCTGTTCAATAAGTTGGGGGTGTTTGTTCTGAATTCTGACTCAGCATCAGCATGTGCCATCCTTTTCCAATCTCCGTTGTCCATTACTGATGCCAGTTGTTCTTACCTGATCCCGTTTCAACACTACCCTGGTGCTAAGAACCTGGAGCTGTGCCTTTTCAATTTCCCCAGTGACTGCTGCACTGACACATTGCTCCAGAACATCACTGGACTAGGGTGGGCATGGGAAGAATTAAGACAGTACATGCATATAACATCCAGCCTCCTCATGCTTCCATGTTTGGTGAGTGTTCTGGCCTTGTCGCTGTTTGGTGTTCTCACTACCTGACGTTTTTCTCAATTTTTTTTTAAAAATGCATGAAACACAAAGGTTTGGTGGAATGCTCTGCTGTTCTTTGCAGCTCATGCAAGGGTTAATTCTTCTTTGGAATGTTTACTTTGCGATAAGTCGATGATGCCAGTTCCAGTAAATGTGAACCAGGAGTAATCAAGCCACTATTGAACTACCTTATGTAATCTAAGGCTTTGAAATGTTTAACTTCTCCTGTGATATTTTATTAGCTATTAAGCATTATACTATTTCAAGAGAAAAAGCACAGGAATTTGAAGAGATGTTTTAAAATTGTGGCCGTTGTAAATTTGAGGGTATGCCCTTTATATAAAGTAAAGCTTTTTTGGCATGAACTCTTATACCAACACCTTCTCTTACAGCCCAATCTTAAGCTTAAGGCTATAATTGCACCAAAATGGCAAGCATTGTATCCTAAGGAAGTATCACTGCATTTTTATAAGGGTTTCCCATTGATACCAGTGGCTTGGTGAGTCATACGGATTCATTATTAAATAAAGGAAAGCCTTTCTGTTTTGTTCTACTGAAGCTAAATTCTGAGCACTAAAGACATAAAGAGCACTAAAGAGCTAAAACACTACAGTGAAGTCTGTATGATGTTTTGTTCTGCACTGGCAGCCATAAATGCAAAACAAATTATTAATATTTTATTTTTAATACAGCTGTTAAATCAGTGATTCTCAATCTACCTAATGCCATGACCCCTCATGTTGTGGGGACCCCAACCATAAAATTATTTTCGTTGCTACTGTATAACTGTAATTTTGCTACTGTTATGAATCATAATGTAAATATCCAATATGCAGGATGTATTCTCATTGTTACAAATGAAATGTGTGTTCTATGCACACACTGAACACAATGGGATTTATTTCAGAGTAGGCATGCATAGGATTGGGCCCTGAGGCTGCAATCCTGTCCACATTTGCATGGGAGTAAAGGCCCCCTGACTATAATGGGATTCATTTCAGAGTAGGCATGCATAGGATTGGGCCCTGAGGCTGTCAGTAAGCCCCAGTGTGTGTGCAGCTACAGCTGGAGGTCTGGCAAGCCTGACCTGGCCCCCTGCACCAAGGGTCTTTAGGCAACCCCCAGGAAAGCTCTAGGCAATCCCCAAAGGGGTCCTGACCCCCACTTTGAAAAACACTGTTAAATGGACAGAACCTTTCCACTTAACAAGAGCCCTTATCCTTCATGTTGCCACCTGGCCAAATTGGACCCTTTCAGCAGCAGATAAAACCAGATAAATTCCAGTTGTCGTTAATTCTTGTAATTGATATTTATTTCTATAAACTTATTCTTTAGCCAACTTTTAATAGTGCTGTAGTATAAATATGTTGTCATTTTAGGAAGACCCTGGGTAATAAGATGTGGTTATTATTACTGTGGTTATTTATAATACTAATCAGAAAGATGTAATGGCGTCTAGAAAACTAAGGTCCTGAGTAAGTACAGATATGGACCAGTGGCATATCTACAGTGTGGAAAGTGGGAACATCTACTTCAGGCACCACTTGAATGTGCATAGGACTGCAGCCTTGGAAATTTTCTGGATACTTTTGAAGAAGAAAAAGTAATGCTCAACATACAGAACAAAATTAGGATGGGTTTCAATTCTTTGTAGGCAATATAGGCTTAAAAATTATTGCAAAATGCAAAAATTAGTCTGTCAGTGAAGTAATATGAGGTAGTTGTTTCAGAATATACAAAGTGATTGCTCTTGTTCTCAGCTGAGGTGCTTCAGGCTTCTAATGCACCCTGAATATGGGACCGGCCTGCTGACCTCCAAGTTTCAGCAGAAATTAGGATTGAGTTATTGGTGTTTTATATACCATACATCAGACAAAGGGTGCAGTGTAGTAATCTTTATCTCTATACGCACAGAGGAAATGAGATGACTTCACTCTCTAACAGTCCTCAGCAAATGAGGGTCCCTTATGTAAAGTGAAATTATGGGGGTCCCTTTTGCCTCTCTATTATTGGTATCCAGTATCCCACTTCTCTGAAATTTTCTCCTCCATCCATAGATATTGAGGTCCCTCTAAATTTTTTAAATAAAAAATATGAAAAAATTTTCAACTTAAATAGACTGAAAAATTTACAATATGATTTATAAGGGCTTTATTTAAATAATCTACAGAACCCATTTTGATACATTAATCCAGTGATTTTCAACTGGATTGAAGGATAGTCCTCAGATAGGCCACAGATAGTCCTCAGGTGTGCCACAGGAATTTGGGAATTGACATTCATTAATAGGAAAATTGGGGGATTAGAATAGTCTGGTGTGCCTTGTCAATGGTATAAACATCTGATGGTGTGCCTTGACAATTTCAGTGCCTTGTTAAGTGTGCCATGAGATGAAAAAGGTTGAAAACCACTGCATTAATCTATATATATTGAAACCTGAAAAGTCACTGACTGACTCATTATCTCACTCACTGACTCATCAATACTCAGCCAAAACCACTGGGCATAGAAGCATGAAATTTTTTTGGGGGGGGTGGGGGATGTTCCTTCTGTGACATCAACACCCACCAAGAACCAATATTGAGAAATTTAATGTGTTTTTGTCCTATACTTAACATTGAAGACTGACTGATCAACATCCAGCTGATGCACTGGGAGAGAGGGTGCACTGGGGAGGATGGTGCACATGGAGGATATTGTACTGGGGAGATGGTGTGCATTGGGGAAGTGTAACGCATGGGGGTTTGTGCCCATAGGGGTTGTTGCGATGGGAAGGTGATGAAAAAAGGGGGGTTGCTGCACATGTGGGGATTGGTGCGCATGGGGGGTTGATGTGCACGGGTGGTTGATGCACATGGGATGTCCAATAGGGCTGTGGGTGGCGCAAGCGGTTAAGACACTTTGCCTGTTAACCAGCAGGCCAGGGTTTGAGACCTGGGTCGGCCCCACAAGACAGGGTGAGCTCCTGTCCTTAGCCCAACTCTGAGATGCCAGCTGGATCCAATTATATCGGCTCTGCCTTTCCATTGGACTAATTCAGTGGCGTGGAGAGGGGGGATTTGCTGCTTGGGTAACAGCCTATCCTCCATAACGATCCAACCCAGGCTTTCGTGCTTCGCATGCAGCGTATGCAGCGCCGAGCACGATACCATAGTCTTTCAAGACTGACAGAGGCCTGCTTTTATATATATATATATTCACTTCCTCCATAAATCCATCTGTTTCTTTAGTGAAAAGCAATTTCTTAAAATGTAGTCTTTATGACTTCAAATATTTAAAGGAATAACCAGAAGTAATGGAGAAATGTAATTAGTAACACTTAAATGTAATGAGATAAATGTCATCTGGAACAAATGTAATTATTATGTACTTAGTAAGATGGGGAATAGGTAAGTAGAGTTCTTAATTCTCTCCTGTAAGTGGCCCCCTTTTTGAACTTGGTTTCTTCCTCCAGCCAGGGCCTCCAAGAGAAATTTTTTAAGGCAGTACAAAACCCATTTGGGGCCACTAAAACTTTCAAAATTATTTTGAAATAAAATTAATGTGCAACAAACTTCAACAAGTGCTCATTTATTGATCATATAAAACATTATTTTAAAACATACTGGTATTCAAGTGATGTGACAATATAAAATACTAAAATCTTTTCAAGGAAAAATTTGAAATTTTTAAATTATTTAATAAGTGCTTTTCTGGCTTTCTTATGTGCAAAATTTCTAATAACGCTATTAAAATCAACTTGTCTGGCAATGCTGGACTCAATGCTTAGTCTTTCTAGGTCAACAAGTTGAGTTTGTGACATAGTAGATTGCAAATAATTTTTTATAAGTTTAAACTTACTGAAAGATCTTTCAGCAGATGCTACTGTAGCTGGAATTGTCAACAATATTCTTAAGCTAATAAAAACATTTGGAAATAATTCACCCAGTTTGTATTCTGTTAACAAATTTAGCAATTCTAAAGTTCTATATGTATCTATATGTATGTATATGTGTGTGTGTGTGTGTGTGTGTGTGTGTGTATGTGTGTGTGGTGTTTGTGTGCACATATACTATATTGTTAGTAACAAACACTCAATTGGTTCTTCAGTCATGGGCCCCACCATAGCTTCTAGGCCCCGGAACAATGTACCTGCTGGACCCCCCTCTCTTAGGCCCTGCCTCCAGCTATGATCCAACTCTGGAAGCAGAACTTCAGAAAAGTGGTGTGGGAAGCATTTGCAAGGAAGAATAAAAAAATGCAAGAAAAGCTAAAATTAGCCTTCATTTAGGTATTAAGAGATCAACCTTCATTTTTGTGATTCTTCCCTATAAATAACACGCCCATGCTGTATACCACATTCTTCAACAAATAAGCAAATGGCCTCTTATTCAGCCCTAAAGCTTAATTTTCCTTGTTAATTATTTCTGTTAATTTTAAATTGTTTTCCACCTGCTCCAACTGAACCCTGGAAGTCTTTGCAGCATGGCAGCAGTTCCTTTCTTACATTAAACTACTTTAAACATGGTTAGAATTGTACTTGTTCAGGATTGCAAGTTTGTTTTCATTCCCCTTTCGTTTATGTATGTGCATGAGTGTGCACTCATGCTTGTGTGTGCACTCATGCTTGTGTGGATAATAAATAGTAATATATTTTAGGTGATCAAACTGTTTTTGGCATTTCCTTATGATTTTCTTCAGTAAATATCCATCATTCCAATATATAAGATATTCATTGCCCACACATGCCTTTGTTCATTTTACTGTAATTTGTTACATATTTTGACTATGTGTGCAATCCTAAGAAATTCAGGCTGGCCTATCTTTCTGTGATGGTTTGGTGAGCTGAGTGTATGCCTGTGCATTGGCCTAACCCCCGCAGGAAAAGGGCAGAAGTATCTTACTGCACTTTACTGACATCCCTAGATCAGCACAGGATTTATGATGGGGCTTAGACCAGCCTAAGGCTGCAATCCTAAAGACACTTTCCTGGGAGTAAGACCTATTGAATAAAATGGGGCTTACTTTTGAGTAGACATGGTTAGGATTGTGCTCTAAGTAGAGGTTCGGGTTGTAGAGATTAATAAATGTGTTATTTAGGCATTTGCAAGTGATATTTATGTCTTTATCGGTGGCTGTTTTACATTAGCAAGCTGAAAAGGACTGGGTTCCACTTTTCAGTGGTTTTCACTTTTGGATGGTGCTCCAATCCCTAATACGTCAATACGTGGAGGATGCCTATACATTGTGGCACTGCCTGCTGCTAGTAAAGGGCTTTTACCCCAGGAGGGGGTGAGTTTGCATCCTGTTGGGTTCAGAACAATTGCAGTTCTGTCTGATCTCTTCCACAATTGCTGTTTTAAATAAACCCCTTATCTCTAATTGAAATCTGCTTCTGATTTTGGGAGAAGGAAGTAGTTTTAGACAAGGGCTTCCTACAGCAGCTGTTGAGATCAGAGCAGTGGTGGGCTCTAGCAGGTTCGTACCTACTCTATAGAACCGGTTGTTAACGCGAGATAGGACATATAAAGTTTAAAAATAGCCATTGAAAAGTGGCTGCCAGATGGGCATAGAACTGGTTGTTAACTTCTTTGAATTCCATCACTCGATCAGAGGAGGCTGTGACCTTCCAGGACCCTATAGGTGGCCCTAAGAATGGTCCTGCGCATGGCTCCAGGTAAGTAAAAAATGCCCTTTGGCAGCATCAGTGCCACAGTCATTGTGGTGTCATTGCTGCCCCATCGCTGTCCACATGGACACTTACCGGGCTCGTGACATTTAACTGTAGGGGTTTGGGAACTACTGATCTAGAACAGAGGCGGGCAAAACCCAGTCAGGGCCATTTTTCAGCCTTTGGGGACCTCCAATTTGCCCACAGAGAGCCCCCAGGCTCCATGGAGCCTCTGGCCCATCAGAGACTGCCAGAGCTTGGGGTGCTGATGGGCATTAGCGATAATAACTGAAGTATCCATGTGTTTCTGGCTTGGTCTGCATATTTTTATGTGAAGTGTGTGTAGCAAACATATGGTGCTACATGCTTGTATTATATTTCTCAGGTGTATTATAAATAACCTCAGTAAAAATGCATTAATTCACCTACGTTCAATTTCTAATTTATTCATTTATGTAAATTTTATTCTAATTTGCAATGGAAACTAATTATTTTTTCTTGGCCCTGACACAGTGTCCAAAAATAATGTGGCCCTCCTGCCAAAATATTTGCCCACTCATGTTCTAGAAGATAATACAACGGACATAATAGTCGTTAAAAGATAAAGTTGGAGCAATGTAACTGTAATCCCAGGAGACAGTAAAACTGAAAATAAAGAACACAAGAAAATCACAAAATAAGAAGAGCTAGGACTAGAATTTGGACATTTCTGGGGAAAAAAGATCAATATTGTGCCAAGTGTCACTAGAGCTTTTGGAACCGTGCCTTGAAGTCTGAAGAAACATTTCAACTCTCTTGGCCTTGAGAAAATTACAGCTTATCAGCTCCAGAAACAATGGTGCTTGGAACTGAAAGAATCCTATGACAGTATCTCTGTGATACCCACATCTTGGCTCATTCCAGACATGACGAATATAATTACCCAAAATACTTGCTTAAGCTGTGATGAAGTATAATAGTTGACAAGAACGGGCTTGAATCTCACTGGGCTGGTTTGGATAATATTCCAGTTAGTCTATTCTAATCACATGCAGGAGGTGTGTACTTCTCACCCCCAATATCAGGTTGGCTCCAAATCATCTGGCGATGTCCATAAAGTCTTGTCAGACTTAACAGACTGTACCTGGCAAGGTTAGTGGATGCGAGACAAATCCTATCAGAAAATAAAGGGATGGGGAAGCATCAAATGATGAGGCAAACTTCAAAAGGTACTGCAAATTATTTGTATTTATGAAAGTACTTGTTTATTTCAAAAAGTATTTTTACTACAGCATACATTTAGCATACTGAAAGTCAAAGGAGGTTCCTCCCCACAATAAAATCAGGTGAAACCAGGGGCAATAAAGTCCCCAACCTAGCTGCTTTTTCATATGTCATGGCCTTCTTCTCTTGCAAGTTACAAATTAAATTATCAGGCCATATTACACATCAGTTCAGTTCAGTTCTTTATTTACGGTCACAGACCCAAATTACAATTTATGACAACCCCTAAAATATTACACATCTAATTTCACCCTTATTTTGTGGATTCTTCCACTTCTTCTTAAAGAAAATAAAATTATTAACATTATTTATAAATGATAACAGCATATTAACTCAACCTATTGCAAAGATCTTTTTGAAAGTTCATATAAAAAGTTTGTCCTATATTTCCTTTTCCTCACATTCTCATAGGCAATGACACATTCACATCATTAGCTCTAGTATAATGCTTTCCAAACTGTTTTGCACTGGGGCCAACTTTACTATGTGATCCATACAGTTTTTTGTGATCTTTTTTGTTTTTATTGGACAAAAAAAAGATATGCCCCTAAATCCAGAGTAACTACAAGAGCATGTATGAGACTTGATGTGCACCTGTAATTACTGCACCAGCTAGTGAAAACTTATGGGAAATTCATATTGGAATCCAGAGTAAGTTGTTCTTACACTGGAGGAAGGACTCCCCGTAGTTACTCTGGATTTTGCCCTTAAAAAGAAATAGTATTAATAAAGATCTGGGTCCTGTGATTCTGAGGCTCCTAGAAACATGCGATATCAGACATTTGTGAGACTCAGCCTAGAAACTTAGTTCATGAACCAACCCCCTTCCCCCCCAAAAAAGAAAGAAAAGAAAAGTTTAAATATTTCATCCTATACATAGACTCCGGAGATACTTTTATCACATTATTCAATATTTCTAAAGTTAAAATAAAAAGCAATGGTGATAAAGGGCAGCCTTGCCAAGTTCTTTGGTGAATCTCTATTTCTTTTCATAGCTCCCTATTTATCTTAATCCTCACTTTTTGTATTAAATAGATGTATTAAAAAGATGCCTTGAATTACTCACAAAAAATTTTCTCCAAATTGCATTTGTCAAAATTGTTCAAACTAGAAGGACATGACTTACAAAAAGGCTGGCATGCCTTTCTCATGTACGATAGTTAGACAACATGTGTATTTTAAGCAACATATTATCAGAAGAGCTTTATATTGAGTCTGGGATCAAATAAGTTCAAAATGTATCTGAAAATTCCAAGGTGACTCAGACCATTAGAAATTGTCACAAATCTGAATTGGATTGAAAAAAAAATCAGAAGTAACATTTATGAAGATTTACTAGATGAGAATAATGAACTATGGACTAAAGAAATATTGAAACAGAAAGAAATACAATTAGATTGGTGGTCCAAAATACAAATTAAGTCACAATTGAAAGAAGATACAAAAATTAGAATATACTGTAAGTACAAAAATCTGATTTTGATAATTTGTTTTTTAATGATGAAGGTCAATTTATTAAAAAATGTATAATTTTCTTTTAGGTTATAATACACAAAGAAACCAATGATATTATGGGAAAAAATGTTGGAGGTAATATTAATTTGGAGTGTTAGGATCAAATTTGGAAAAAAAATTAAAATGCCAAAAGTTGTTGCATTAAAAGATAATATTATAAAGATGTTTTAGCGGTGGTATTATATACCAGAGAAATTAACCAAAATTGATGCAAGTGTTTTGAACAAATGCTAGAAATGTGATGATGCTGATGTGATGATGTAGGCACATTTTACCATGTCTGGTGGACCTGGACCTGTCCAAAGGTAAAAGCGTTTTGGTGCATGATACATAAAATGATAATGGAGATTTTAAAATGTTCAATACCTTTTGAGCCAGAAATAATTTTACTGAATATAATTCCAACGAATTTTAGAATAGATTGTAGACATGTATTGATTCATATTTTACCATGGCTAGACTCGTATTTGCACAAAATTGGGAAAAAGAAGTGGTACCGAACATAGAGAAGGAAATAAAGTTTATGAAATTGTCGAGATGGATATTCTGACAGAAAGACTGAAATTTTTGGAAGCCATTCTATGTATAGTTGAATGTATATTGAAGAGAATATGGTGTTCAGTTAGGTAAGATGATATGAGCTATAATGATTTTAATAGACAAAAAATAGAAATTGATTAATTAGATGTATATAAAGTAGTATTAAGAGAATGTAAAATAGGTGGTGTGCCTAGATAATGTGTACTCCTGTGTATACCTATCCCTATTGCTGTATATCCAATATCCCTTTTCCTGTATCTGAAATATAGTTTTTGTTTTGTTTTGTTTTTTAAAATCTTTTACATTCTTTTTAGGTTAACCAGAAAGCTGGAGCGCAAGATGTATAATTAGGCACTTGAGACCAGACAAAACGTTGAAATTAGGTTCACATGTGATCCATGGTATACCAATTACTAATAAGAAATTGGAAAATAAGAAAATGTGACATTTTCATTTGGGGAAAGGGTGATCCAGTTCTGGGAGTGTGTTCTCCACACTCCAACACCAGTGTTGGCTGTTACAATTTTTTGCAAACCAGGCAAGGGCGCTTGCAAATATTTTTTTTAAAAAATGTTTCCGGATCTTTTCACCTAACCTACACTTTAGGAATCAATGCACTACTATGCCTGTTTTGTCAAGCATAAATAGTGTGCAGGGTAACTGCAATCTGGAACGTCACTCTTATGCCATTTTGTGGTCCAGATCTGGATTCTCCCCGCACCTGCAAAATTGATTTACACAAGAAAAAAACTTACAGAACAAAATCTAGGTTGTAAACATAATGATCTAGTTCGTACAGTCCATATAAAAGCCTAACCTAACATTTGTTCTCAATGCTAGATGTTTACTATAAAAATATATACCGGTATACAATTAAAAAGATGCTTTATATTACTTTTGAGAGACATAATGTGAATCCCTTCTAATTATAATGAGAGTACCTATCTTAAGACTACTTTGTAACATTTATATTGTACAAGGTTTTAAAAATTCCTATCACTTTTTGCAGAATAGTCCATGCTATTAAACCTGCTTTTTTCTTAAATACATACAGGTCAGACATGCAGAATTTCTTTTCCTTTGAAGCAAAAATAAAATACATACAGCTGTCTAGAAAAACCTTCTAATTTCCTGCAAATATTTCAGTGAAGCTTAGCATGGGGTAGCAACTCTAACTATACAATAGGACACTGTTCCCAGTCTTATTTTTTAAGAGACTCTCAGTCTTTTTCTTAAGAGACTCTATTCTAGTTTGCAGCAATCAGAATCTTTCAGGGGAAAACCCTCCTTTGTAAATGGCTGCAAATGTTGGAGGAAAGAATTAAAACTCCAAATTTTGATTAAGAGCACAATCCTAACCATGTCTACTCAAAAGAAAGCCCCATTGTGTTTAATGGGTCTTACTCCCAGGAAAGTGTCTTTAGGATTGTAGCCTAAATATGGTACTTCCTCTCTCAATTACAGACTGTACTTGCACTTTACATAAGTATACACTTTTGAGTTGACAGTTGCTCAAATGTTCTTAAATACAAACAGTGCAATCCTAAGAATGTCTACTCAGAAGTAAGCCCCATGGTGTTAAATATTACCTACTCCCAAAAAAGTGTGATTAGGATTGCAGCCATAAAGAAACTAGAAGATTGTTCGTTGCTGATCAAGATAACCACTAGGAAACAAAAATTAAAACCAAATTGAAATTCTCATTATGATGAAAACAGAGATATGGATAATGAAAAACAATCCAGACATGTATTTGTAAGGTTGCAATCCAAAATATACTTGCCTGGAAGTAAATGCCATTGAACAAACTGCAACTTCTGGGTAAATATACTTACAAATCTCTACAAATGAAAGCCTACATCCTAATCCTATTTACAGGGTGATTGAAAAGTAACTCCCTATATTGTAATTTATAAGTATTTTTAAATACGGAGTTACCAGTACTTTTCAATCACCCTGACTATTTCTTGAGAAGTCACATTTTGGGTGCAATCCTAAGAAATTTAGTTTGGCCTAACTTATCTGGCCTATCTTTCTCTGATGGTGTGGGGGAGTCAGCATATTCCTGTGCATTGGCCTAAACACCACCCCAGGAGTGGGGCAGAAGTGTCTTACTGCACTTTGTGACACCCCCAGATCAGCACAGGACTCATGACAGGGCTTAGGCCAGCCTAAGTGGAGGTTAGGATTGCAGACTTTGTTGAATGGGCTTTACTCCTTACTAAGAATTGGCTTTACTTCTTACCCCCAAATCCAGAGTAAGAGACTACGTGCACCTGTAGTTCCTGCTCCACCTAGTGAAAACCTATAGGAAATTCATACTGGAATCCAGAGTAAGTTGTTCTTACACCGGAGCAAGGACTCCCCGTAGTTATTCTGGATTTTGCCTTTAGTCAGTATGCAGGCTACAATCCTATACACAATTACAATTCAGTGGGAATTCAATAAAAAATTACTTGTAGGTAGACGTGTGGTGTAGAATAGAGTAGTGTATACATGCAGGGCTGTAGTAGCTCAGCATTAAGATGCTGTGACTATCTACCGGCAGGCCCGGGTTCAAGACCTGAATCCTACAAGATGGAATGAGCTCCCATCCCCTGCCCAGCTCCTACCAGCCAACCTAGCAGTTCGAAAGCATGAAAATGCAAGTACGTGGATAAATAGGTACCAGCTTAGTGGGAAGGCAACAATACTCTGTACACTTTGGCATTTAGTCATGCCAGCCACATGACCACTGAGGCATCTCCAGTAATGCTGGCTCTCAGCTTAGAAACAGGGATGAGCACTGCTTTCTCAAAGTGGACACAACTCACAGGGTAACCTGCGGGGGACACCTTTAGACATGTATACATCATTACCACTGGTCTCATTGATTTTTGTGATCATACTTTCATTTTACTATAAGCAATGGTTACATTAACATTCATAAAACATTTCCTTATGGCTGGCAGTTCTGATATTTTACTGTATTTCAACATGCTTATGGGAAACTGATTTTGCAAGAGTCCAAAGTGAATTCTGGATTACACTGTTTTGCTTCCTTGTTACTTGGACAACAAATAGATCAAATAATATTTTGGCAGCAAACGAATTTGGAAGCAATACACTTGAGATAGACAGCATTTTGAACAGCGTATTAAATTGGAAGAATCATCTGTTCCAAACACTGACATTGGGTGAAATCCAGAGTAACTATGGGGAGTCCTTGCTCCGGTGTAAGAACAATTTGCTCTGGATTGCAATATGAATTTTCCATAGATTTTCACTAGGTGGTGCAGTAACTATGGGTGCACGTAATATCTCTTACGTGTTCCCGTAGTTACTCTGGATTGCGCCCATTATTTAGTATTAAGTTGAGCTATTTGCTCTGAAGTAGACTACCATTCCCTTATCCACGCCCTGGATTGGCCATGCCTGAGGAAGAGGAGGGCAGGATCCCTGGGGACCTATGCTTCTAGGTTGCCCAGGTCATGACAAAGCAACCTAAAACCGATACAGGACAAATCAAATTAACTATAAAATTTAAGAAGGCAGGCAACTGAGAATCTTGTCCTGGGCCCAACACCAGCTATCAGTGGACCTGGGGCTGGCTCCTAATGTCAGCCTCTATGCCCCCATTAAAAAAACAACAACACCTGGACATGCAAAGTGTGCCCCAGCGCAAAAGCCCTCACCTCCTCCCATGGAGGGCAATGCATCTGCTACCCTTGTTTTGGTCCTTATGGAGCTGATTACTCCTGAGGCTTGAAAAGAGCAACAGCTGAAGGAATTGGCAAGAGGAAGGGGCACAGTCTGATCTGCCACCTTGATCACTACTTCATCTACTGTTCATGATTAGTTTCCTCCAAAACCAGCCATTCCCACTTCTGTTTTGCTGGTCTCCTCACCCTGGGTGAGGAATTGAGTGCTTGGAAGTGTCACCTCCCAAAAAGAGTGCCACAGTTGTTGAGGTCCCACTAGCAGGGTGGCCATGCTCCTAATTCATTAAGTGGAAATATATGAGGGGACTCTGCTACTCTAAGGAAGGATTCATAGGTTATTTATAATTTACTATAGAAATCTTAATTAACAGGAAACTAGTACTTTTTGTTTTCTTGGTCTTAATAAAAACCAAATGATTCATAATTTTTTTCAAGATGGTGTATACAAATTACACTAGCTCTACCTCTTTTAAATAACATAATAAAACAACTAGATTCAGAATTATGCACTTTTTCATGTTTCCATATGATGAACTCTCAGTTGTGCAGAAACCTATATCTGTGTAAGGGGGGGGGACAAGGAGAAAACAAGGCAGAATGGGACAGAGGGTGCAATCCAGAGTAACTACAGGGAGTCCTTGCTCCGGAGTAAGAACAAGTTACTCTAGATTGCAATATGAATTTCCCATAGGTTTTCTCCAGATGGTGCAATAACTATGGGTGCACGTAATGTCTCTTACATGACCCCGTAGTTCCTCTGGATTGTAGCCAGAATGAGTGTTGGATCTGTACTGGTCTACTTTCCTGGGTCCACATTGACTTGTGCCAAGGAAATTGCTGAAATAGGTCCAAGTAGACCTGTTCTGGTACTGGATGCTTAGTGCTTACATTTGTTCCCTTACTCAGAGGAGACTGCCCTGCCCACAAGGTACAGAATGCTTTCTGGCAGCTGTCTGCATTGTCAGGGAAGGTAGAAGATAGGATTAAGGCCTTTGTTGTAATAATAAATAATAATGAGTTATAATAATGTTAGAATATTAATAATGTTTATGAGTTTATTATATGGGTTATAATAATGAATAATATAATAATGAATTCCAATCCAGACTATTTTTCAGGAAACTAGAAAGCCAAGTACCGTATTTAGTTTATAGGGCTAGCTATTCTTCTTTACATGTAGAGGAAAGAAAATACATTTGAAAAGAATGTAGAGGAACGAAAATACATTTCAGAAAATCTGAAAGAAAATACATTTCTAACCAATTTTGTACTACTTTTCTAACCAATTTATATATCTTAAATAAGGGAATATAATGTATCAAGGCACAAGACTGATCCTGCAATAGACACATAAGAATGTCAGGTTATTTAGTAACACCGTCTAGTCTTCAGTGAGAATTATTATGCCTATGAAAATGAACAGCCCTGGTGACATTCTCATTACACAATCTGAGCTTTATGCATAGTCAGGTCTGATGCCAATCAAATTACTAATTGCAAAAAATAATAATAAACACTAAAGAGGTTGTAAATATTCTCAGGTACTTTGCAGAGCTGCTACTTTTCAAAACCTTCCTGAGGGATTCCTTCAAAGGGTCTTGTTTGAAACATGCTTGTTCCAAGTTCAATATTTTTTTAAAAATTAAACATGCTATTTTGCCTAATTCCTACACTCTTTCCACCTTGGTGGTAACTTTCTAAAAATGTATGTAATGTCTTTTGATCTTTTTTCATCTAGGATAATCAATAACTTACCCTACAATCCAGAGTAACTACGGGAGCACGTAAGAGACATTACGTGTACCCGTAGTTACTGCACCATCTAATGAAAACCTATGGGAAATTCATACTGCAATCCACAGCAAATTGTTCTTACACCGGAGCAAGGACTCCCCGTAGTTACTCTGGATTGTGCCCTAAGAGCATTTACACACAAAATACTTCAGGCACATATGATATTTCAAAATACTTCCCTGTTCATTTTGCATTTCTCCACAAAAATCATTACACAACTACCTAAAAATAAGAAGCTATAACTACGTATATTGAAAACAACGGTGAAATCACTGCTAACTGGTTAAGAAGCACTTTCTGTTCCTCTTTTATTTAGCAGGGAGAAAGTAACTGGCCCTCCTCACCCCAGTGGCATTTTTTCAAGTGATACTTGGTGTTCTTTTTATATCCTTTACATTGTGAGCCTTTAGGGACAGAGAACCATTTTCTCTGTAAACCACTGTGAAGTTTTTATTGAAAAGCGGTATATAAATTGTATTAATAATAATAACTCTAATTTGCTGTAATGATTAATCTTGTTCTCGGTTAATATATTTATGTTCTGCGAATGAATAAACTTACAGCAAAAGAGGACTAACAGGAAGCACAGGGGACAATTACTGTGCAATCTTATCCACACTTACTTGACAGTAAACCACATTGACTATAATGGAACTCATTTCTGAGTAGAAATGCATATGTTTGGATTGCTTATCTAAGGACACTTCATATAGCATTTGTTCTCTTTGGATCTGGAATAGTGTTATACTGTTACCTGTCATCCTCCCCAGGAGGCACTGTAATACAGATTTTGTTCTCTATATTAATGCAACTTATATGCAGGATGGTTTAGTTGTTTGAGCATCATATCTGGAAGATCCAGGTTCAAAAACTTGTTCCACCATGAAGGTTCCTGGGTGACTTTAGGCCAGTCAGCCAGCCTAACCAGGGTTACCAGATGCCAAACCCAAAATTCCTGAACCCCAAGGCCAAAATTCCTAATCGCAGGCCAAAATTCCTACCTGCTGAAAAAAAATTGCCAAAAAATACATTTTTTGTTTTTGTTTTTTGGTTTTTTGACCATAACTTTTGATAAGAAGGAGATATCTAAAAACTGATTTTTGCATTGGATTCTGCTCTTCAATATAAATCCAACGACATATGACATGATGGGGTACTGTGCACTATCACAAAGTTTCAAAATGAAGCCAAAATGTAGGGCAATGATGCCAAAATGTAGGACACCTGGACAGAAGGCTAAAAATCCGGACAAATCCGGGTTTTTCCAGTCATCTGGTCACCCTGAGCCTAACCCACTAATAGGGTTGTTGTGAGGACAAAAGGAGGGAATCCTTTTGTGAACCTTTTGTGAAGAAGGCTGACATAAAAAGATGGAAAATAATTTAGTAAGCTTTCAAGTAAGAGTGGAAAGCAAGCTTTTGAGTTGCCCTGGATTTTTCTAGAATTGCTAAATTCATAAAAATTTCAACTCTGTAAGCATCTTTGCCATGGTTTGGACAGGATCCCGGAAGGTGTATTGGTTAGGGGGTTGTTCTGAGACCTGGAAAACCCAGGTTCAAATCCCTCCTTAATCATGAAGCTTCCTGAGCCAATCACTCACTTTCAGGCTTACTTACCTCACAGGGTTGTTGTGTAGCATCAGGATGGAAGGAACTAAAACTTTTTAAGAATGGTGGGGTAAAAATCCCATAACAAAACAGAGTACATGATAACCTCTACATTCTGATCCAAATCATAATGCTGCTTCTGCTCCCCTTTCTGATCATATTTTCTCAAGGTTTGTTGAATATTTAAATACTGTTGATTGATTGATGATGCTACACTCCTATCCGCCATGTACCATACGTATACATACAAAATCAATCAAAATTACATACCACTTTTCAATTAAAAAAGTTTACAAAAAGGTTTACAGAGAAAATGAAATATATTAACTAATGGCTACCCATGCTTACGAGGGAGTAAGCTCAGTGGTTGGATTCAAATAAATTAACAACAGGTTGTATGTGCTAATAACCTAAACAACAGGTTCCATGTCCCATTAGTAACTGGTTCTCAGAACCAGGCGATCATTAGCAAAAGGTTCTATAGAACCTGTGAGAACCCCCTGAAGCCCACCACTGATAAGCCCCTTTGACTATCATGGGACTTACATCTGAGTAGAAATAACTCACTCCTCACATCTCTCCTTTCCATAGATCTGATTCTCAGGGAGTGTAATATATTTATAGCTCAGGCTTATTCTACGTCATGGGATACTTTGCTTTGGAAGTCAGGTCAAAGTTTAGCCAGGAAAAGAAATGCTGAGTTCATGAGCTGCACTTTGGCACCACCCTTGCCCAGGGTCAACATCTCAGCAGACTGGACAATTGTGGGGATCAGGCAAAGGAACAGACCGCCCCGCCTCCTTCCAGTCTGCAGAAAGATGCTTGTTGGAGAAGGTGGCATCGCTGGGAGGGGGAGGGGGAGGGGAGGGGAGGGGAGGGGGGGGGGTCGGAGCGGTCAATCTTTGAGGAAGCCTCACCCCCTTGGAGTCACCTGGAATAGCTCCAAAGGGGGGAGGCTCCTTTCAACATTGAACTGGAATGGCTCCAAAAGGGTGAGGCTTCCTCCAAGATTGACTGTTCCACCCCCCCCCCCCCAGCTACCTCACTGTAACCTCCCATCCCCAGTCATAACCTTCAGCATCCTCCAATGTTCCATCCGTGGAGTCCCATCCATAAAATGTTCAGCTCCCCAACGTTCCATCCATAGAACATTCAGCCAGGAAAGTTTCATTCACAGAAAGTTCAGTCCCCCAACATTCCACCCATAAAAGTTAGCCCCCATCTTTTACGTTCCATCCCTATGGGTGGAAGCCACCTGGAATGGCTCCATAGGGGTGAGGCTCCGACGCCCCCCCATTTCTCCACCGCTACTCCAGCTGCTCTACCCTCTACTCCTGGAATGGTTCTAAAGGGGTGAGGCTCTCTCCAAGACCAACTGCTCCGACCTCCCTCTGGTTACGCCACCTGTTGAAGGCTCTTGAGTCAGAGCTTCCCAGCCAGCCCATTTCTTGCGAGGAAACCCCACCCAAGCAACGCTGGTCTCCGAATGGTTCTCTCCGTGCGCTCCCCTGGGGTGGCCACCTCGATGGCGAGCTGGGAGTGGAGACCCGGCTGACCCCACCTCCTCCTGCGAGGAGGCGGACAAAGACCCCCGGACGGTCGCCAGGCTCACGTCTCTGACCAGCGGAGGCGCCTCCGAGGAGCGCCCTCGAACCAGCCAGGCTAAGCCTGGGACAGCCTCCACCTCTCCAGCGCGGGGAGACCTCCGCTGTGCGCCTTTCCAACCAGGGTGCCCGCAACAGGTGGAAGGAGGCGACCCACCGAAGGAAGGTGACCCTTTGGGAAAGCGAAACCAACCACCCGTCCCCAGCTCCAACGGGAGGCTTGGAGAAGTACTTGGAAGGCTTTGGAGGGCGAGGCCGTCCAGGGCGCAGCACCTCCCCGGCTTTTACGCACGGCTCTCCCGGAGTCCTCCAGCCTTCCCCGCAGCCCGGGCTCCGCATCGAGGCTGGAGAGACCCCAGGCGGAGGCATGGCCCCGAAGAGCCGCCCGGGGCCACCATGAGCGGCGACAGGGCGGACCATGTCCTATGGTAAGGAAGGAAAGCTCAGCCACCTGCCCTGAGCGCGCAAGCGGCGCTACCTCTCCCCGCCTCCACCTGCGCCGCTGTGGGCTGGGACCCCTGGTGAGGGGAGTCCAGACACGGGGTTCTTCCCCCCTCTTCTCTTCCCCCCTTTGGGGACCCACCTGGCGCTCTCCTGCAGGGACCCCCCAGGCTCTCCAAAGACGCGGCTCCTCCAGGGCGCACCCTGCGCTTTTATGCACAGCGCTTCCCCCGCAGCCCTTTTATCCCCGCTGCCCTCGGAGGGACTTCCCCGGCCAGTTTCCACACAACGAAACTGGAACAGTCCCGCTCCGTTCCCGGCAGGAGAAGTCCCGGCAGGGCTGCTTCCCGGAGCTACACCGTCGGGAAAACCCAGGGCAAGGCGTCGCTTCCAGCTTCCTTCCCGGGTACGTCGGGCAGCGCTCCAGGCCAGTCCGCTGCTAACAGCAGCACAGGTGCTTCTGCTCCTTAAGGAAAGCAGTGGCTAGCCAGAGGGGGCTATTATATAGTATATATTATACTGTATAATAGTACAGTATATTATTCATATAACATTTAATAATAGATTTAATCATAATATTTGATAATAGTAATAAATATTAATTAATAATAATATTATAGAGAGAGAGAGAGAGAGAGAGAGAGAGAGAGAGAGACACAATCCTAACCATGTCTACTCAGAAGTAAGCCCCATTGTGCTCAATGGGCCTTACTCCATTAGGATTTAGGATTGCAGCCATATCTAGTTAAATATAGTTAAATATTTTAAAGCTATGTTAAATTAATACAGGTGTCCCTCGTTATCTGCTAGGGTTCCCTTTTAGAACCTGTTGTGGATTTAAAAAAAATTGGTGGAAAAATAGATTTAAAGACCCACTTCTAAGTTTCTTGCTCTTCCATTGCTCCTAATGTAATAAGATCATGCCTCAGTGTCAGCAGAGGGTTGATTCTGGGACTCTCTGCTGATTAAAAAAAAAAAGTTAAATAAAAAGGTAAAAGTCTCCCACAGGTTAACTGCAATCTGTATCTGACTCTAGGCTCATTTCCAAGACTCTAGAGCCAGTGTTATCCAAGGACACTTCCATAGTCAAGGGGCCGGCATCGGTTCTGATCGGTTCTGTAGAGGTGGTTGTTAATTAGGGGCTGATGTTAGCGAACTGGTTGTTACCCTTGTTCCGACAAAGCATTGCAGTCATTCCAGAGCATATCAAACACTCACAGTTAAGATGAGAGGGGTCTGGAGTATTATATGTCTCTTTACCTGTAATATTTTCAAGTGAGAGTGAAAAAAATTCTTCATGCCCCAAACCTTTATCTGAAGCTATTCAGGAATCCTGTCTTTGCTAAACATCTTATTTTGATTATAAACATTATAAACATTATTTCCAGCAAGTTTTCAGTAGCAATATTTTCAGAAGTTACTTCCTGGTGCAGTTTGCAAAGAATTATGGGTTTCTCAAATGCAAATGAGGCAGCCTCTCTGGAGATGGGGAGCTTTACAAAGGGCTCCTTAGATGGGGAAAGAGATGCTCCTTCAGCAGCTGGAGGCAGTTAAAGAAGCTGGTCAGGCACTTTTAAGTTTGCTCTAATTGCAGCCCCAGAAGCCAGGGGAAAAAACAGTGGCTGCTGCAAACCTATTCACATTTTCCTGGGGGTAAGCATATTGGCTATAATAGGGCTTACTTCTGAGTAGACCTGCACAAGTCTGGGCTCTGGGATGCTGAAATCCTAACCACACTATCCTTGTAGTAAGCCCCATTGGCTATAATAGGGCTTACTTCTGAGTAGACCTGCACAGGTCTGGGCTCTGGGATGCTGAAATCCTATCCACACTTTCCTTGTAGTAAGCCCCATTGGCTATAATAGGGCTTACTTCTGAGTAGACCTGCACAGGTCTGGGCTCTGGGATGCTGAAATCCTATCCACACTTTCCTTGTAGTAAGCCCCATTGGTTATAACAGGGCTTACCTCTGAGTAGACCATGTTTACTCAGCCCAGTGCTGTGCTGCTGCTGCTGCTGCCGCCGATGACTGCCTTCAGTGCAGGGACAGAATGCACTCTTACACAAGGTACTGATAATACACCTACCCCTGGTTGGCTGGCTGATCAATCTCCTGTGGCTGGGAGTTCCATAGCCCCTCCATTGCAGACTCTGGTGTGTTTGAGGGGGAAAAGTTCTCTTTCTCTGCCTACAACCTGTCTTCCCATCTCCTTTGGCAGGGAGTTCCATAGACCTTTTACTGCAGGGGCTGAGCCTGGCTCTGGAAACCTGCTGAAACCCTATCCACACTTTCCTTGGAGTAAGCCCCATTGGCTATAATAGGGCTTACGTCTGAGTAGACCTGCACAGGTCTGGGCTCTGAGGATGCTGCAACCCTAGCCACACTTTCCTGGGAGTAAGCTCCATTGGCTATAATAGGGCTTACCTCTGAGTAGACTTGCACAGGACTGGGCTCTGAGGACGCTGCAACCCTTTCCCAGGAAAGTGGCTGGAACTGCAGCCTGAGAGCCCAACCTGACTACTCAGAGGTAAGTCCCATGCTGGTCAATGGGGCTTACTCCCAGGGTGGAGTGGAAAGGACTGCACCTTCAGAGCCCCATCCTATGCAGGTCTACTCAGAAGTAAGCCACATGCTGAATTTGTAAACATTTTTTAAATTAAAAAATTCCCCTTTAAATTCTCCCTGGCCCCGCCCCCTGACCTTGGCCCCACCCCCTGACCCAGCCTGGCCCTGCCCACTTCCGGAGAACCGGTTGTTAGGGGAAGCTGTGCCCATCACTGGCCGGCATGACTATATGCTGAGGTGCACGGAGCACTGTTACCTTCCCACCAACGTGGTACCTATTTATCTAATTGCACTGGCATGCTTTCAAACTGCTAGGTTGGCAGGAGCTGGGCTAAGGATGAGAGCTCACCCCATCTGGCAGTACTCAGGTCTTGAACTGCTGGCCTGCTGAGTGGAATTCTGGTCAAGTAGTGTTCTCACTCCAGTGTTCCAACCACTGAACCACTGCAGCCATATTAAAACTGCCTCGACCCCATGTAAATTGAAATGGAGCCATATTGTGCCTTTATTTGTGAGTAGGCCAACTTGCCTTAGATAAAGCTTAGAGGAAGCAGGTCCTGATCCAATGAATGCAGCCCCACCATTCACCCCGTTCACATTTTCTGGGGTGATTTTGGGGGCTGCGTTAATTAAATAAGGACCATTCTGGTGTCCTTGGATTCCTCTCAGCTTGCCCTTTCCAATGGACTATTGCACATTCACCTACCTGCTAGTAAAGCAGCAATATGGGGCACTTTCATTTTCCCATAGAGCTCAATGCATATTTTTGTTTAGTTTTTTGGCAATAACATTTGATAAGAAAGAGATACTAAAAAATGGATTTTTTCTAAAATACTAAAAAAAGGATTCAAGTCTTCAATATGAATCCAACAGTATTTGACATGATGGGGTTGCTCCACTCCTTCATGTTATGATGTTGACAACCCCCAGAGTGTCACTCGCCAGTGGGTGGTACCTGGAGCGGGGCGCCCCCTCTGCCCCTCTCTAACTATGCCACTGCTACTTAGTACCAGCACTATGGTGACCCTATGCGAACGGGTACCTCACTACATTGTGCAATACAGCATGCAGGGGAATGGCCCCGTCCCATCTGAGTCATTCCAGGTATATACCTCTAATTTGCTTCCCAAGATGAGGAGGAGGAACCGTTTGCGTGCTGTAATGAGACTCCCCACAGAACTCAGTGTGTTGCCCCCTTTAGCTGTGCCACTGCTATATAAGCAGACCCATGGAAAAAATACAAGCCTAGGAAAGCATGCCTACATGTGGGTATATTCCTTTCCAGGCAGAATTTCACTTGATGATGCTGCAGTCCTAGCCACATTTTTCTGGGAGTAAATCTCATTGACTATAATGGGACTTGTGATTAGACCAGCATAGGGTTGGGCTCTGATTTCTTACCCTGCAGGCTAGACCTATGAGTTGACAATCTTATGTTTACTTTCTTGTTAATAAGCCCCACTGAGTTCAGTGGGGCTTCTGATTCCAAGTATACATGCACAGGATTGGATAGTATGTCGGGCAGGTGAGCAGTTCTTTCCCATAAATTTTATAGGGGCATTTGGGTTAGGATGTTATGCCTTCTTTACAAACACATACCATCAGGGGTGTATTTCAGACATTGCAAAGTCATCAAAATATGATCTTGACAAATATTATTAAATCCACAGTATCTCAGTCATGGGAATACACCTTGCCTGCTTTGTAGCAGCACAAAAATTTTGTGGTAGCAGCTCAACAGTACAACTGACTGCCTAGTGCTGTTGAAATCTGACTCTCACTCGCAGGTTTGTCAGCAGTTCCATATCGTTGCAGAAGAATAAAGCTGCAATCCTAATCCCCAGTTAGACCAGAATAAGCCCCAGCACAAGTCCCATGCTAGTCTGGGAGAGTTACAAAAAGTGTTGTAAGACATTTTGTTCCACGCCTGGGAGAAGTCTTAAACTTCAGATATGTGCTTGCCTCCCTCTATGGGAATGGGAAGTTGTGCTGGCCTAAGTTCGGGTTGCACCCTATGACAGGTAAGCCTGCCAGGCGGCAGCATTCAGTGTTAGTTCCTCGCAGTCATGGGTGGTCTGCACTCACTAGTGCAGTAAAGTTGACAAAAAAAAAAAAATCAGAGAAAAAATTTAAAACAAATGTGAAATTTCCCACTACAGTGAGGACCTTCCATGCTGTGCGTCTTTCACCACCCCCGTTGTTTGCTTGCATGTCTGTTGACACACTCATTTCTTATCCACAGCTCTTTCTTCTGGGAATACAGTGTTGCAAAGCATTCTTCCTTTGCTGGGGATTCCCTGAACTCTCCAGCATTCCCCTTTCTATTTTGGACAACATACAATTATTAGGAGCAATATGGTGCAGATTTGCTTGCATCCAGGAAGTGTTCCCCACTCAGCTTTGCTCAAAGGGAGTACCTTCTTCAGATGTACTCTTCTTTCTCATGTGTCCATAGGGCTCCAGTTGTTCAGATGAAGTAATTGTGGGTCTGAGTTCTGTTTTATAGGTTAGTGATGTGGTATCAGGCATTTCAGCCCAGGACCAAAAATCTTAAGATTTCAAAATTAAAAATCTGTCTGGGACCCCCTTTCAAACTTACCAGGATGGGACGTCACTGTGGTATCAGAGCTCCTCCATGTCTACTTGGAAATATGTTCCACTGTGTTCAATAGAATTACTCCCAGGAAAGTGAGTGCAAAATTACGAGATGGTAGATTCCACTCTCTAGTGACCGAAGGTTGCGAGACCCAAAGGGGGTCCCATCCCACCTGGAGTATCATTGGGGTAGTGGTTCCCAGACTTTTTTAAATTGTTGGCTTCCTTGAGCTACTGACCCTTTGCCCCGGCTTCTCTTTAAGGCTTCAATCCTATACATTGTATAGGTCAATAGCCCTTTCCCAACAGCCCCCCTGGCTGGTTTCTGTGGCTCTCTGGGGAGTCATGAATCACAGTTTGGGAACCACTGCTATAGGGGAAACCCAAGCCACGAGGGGGGGGGGGTGAACTGTTTAGATGCCTTTCTATAACAAAGCAAGTATGAAGGAAGAGATAGTAAAGACAAGTAATTTCATGCAAGGGAAGAGGGATAGCCAGGCTTAATTTCCTCTTTTCATGGATTATATGTGCTCATTTGGCTTAAGACAAATGTGTTTGCCTACTTCATCACCTTTCAATAATTTATTCTTTTTCTATGTCATTACTTCATTCTCACTTTTCCTTAGTAACTGTAATTAGTAAGACCATAGATAATATACTGAATTATTTTACATGCTAAATATGTATATTGTGAAATATGTATGTAAAGAGAAACCAATAACCATAGGCATACATATATACCTCAGCTTCTTTCCTCAACTTCTTTTTGCCACATAACTCAGTGGCTCTCCTCAACGGAAAAGGCAGAGGTAGCAAGACCCTTGATTCCAGAGGTGCAGACACACACACAAACACACACAAAAGTCATAGGGCGCAATCCAGAGAAATTACAGGGAGTCCTTGCTCCAATCTAAGAACAATTTACTCTGCATTGCAATATGAATTTCCCATAGGTTTTCACTAGGTGGTGTTGTAACTACGTCAGCATAAATGTCTCTTACGTGCTCCCATAGTTACTCTGAATTGTAGGGTAAACCTGTGTGTTAGCATGTGTGTCCACACTTTTGGTATCAAGGGTCAAGCTATCTCCTTCTTTTCTGTTGAGGAGAGCCACTGAGAGAACTATACATACACTCCCTACACAGAGGTGCAGACACATCCGCTACTACACAGGTTAAGTCTTTTGTTTGTGTGTGTATGTATTTGGATATATACACACACAGAAAAGCCTTTTACCTGTGTGTTAGCGTGTGTGTCTGCCCTCTGGCATCAAGGGTCAAGCTATCTGCCTTTGCAGATGAGGAGAGCCATTAAGAGGTGTAGCAGAAGAGTGTTGAGGACAGCAGTTGATGAGAGCCACTAAGGCGAGAGGTGGCAAAAAGAAGTTTGTGCTAAAGAACCAGCCACCTACTATCCTAGATTGTTACTTTCTGGGAGTAGGCCCCACTGAATACAATAGGAATTACTTCCGAGTAGACACACTTAGGATTGCATTTTAGTGTTCCCTCCCATCTACTAATACTGTGTCTGTGTTTTTGAATTTCTAATGTTTCTCAATAGATGTGAGTTTGGTAATGGTTTTTGGTAAACAGCACCGGGATCTGGTCGGAGCTAAATTAATCTGGTTGTTGAAATGAATTGGGGTCCACCTGAAATTTGCTCATTACCAACCTACTGGGTCCCCACAACTTGAGAAACACTGGATATTGGATATGTCTCTTGTAATATCAACTTGGTGCCTCCATCTGGATCCAAATAATCTTGCTAAACACAGGGTGCAATCCTAACCAAATTAGTCTAGCACAATTTACCATTCTCCCTGTTCCTCCATTAGTATGAGGAGGCTGGCACATACCTATGCGCTGGCTTAACCCTCCAGGAGTGGTGGAGAAGTGCCTTTTTTGGCACCCTCAGGCCAGCATGGGACTTATGCCGAGTCTTGTGCTAGCCTAACTGGTTAGAATTGCAGCCTGCATTGCATACATATAATCCATTACAATTTTGTTTTATGGCAAGTTAAACATAGTGAACTGCGCAAAAGGCATCTTTGTACAAGATATAATTCAATGTAATTTTGTAACCTAGTTTTTTTAAGGCGTACCTTTGGGATTCTGCTACTGTTCCTGGCTCTGGAGCCAGAAGCTACTGCTACTTGCAACGAGGAAGCGCTAAAGGAAATTTTTAGCAATATGATAATTACAGATATTACTCATCTGGTAGGTAGAACTTTATTTTGTTTTAAAAGATATATAGTCTAATTATTAATTTACATCAACAATGTTAACCATGTAAGAAATGTCCTTGATTTGATTCTGGCAACCTCACGGTCTTATAATTAGGGTCACCATATATCCCCCAAACAGGGACAATCCCTATTTTTGGGGATTGTGTTCACATAAGGGACAGTGGGTCCTGTCCTGATTTTGAGGAAGAGAACTATGGCAACCCTACTTATAATGGAAACAAGGTGTAATATGTGGTGTTTGGAAACATGAGATACATTCTGAAATTCTTGAGGAGGTATAATTTATTAACAACCCTAAGGCTGTAGTACTGTTTACAACAGTGGACCACAGTTCCATGGTTGTAAATGGTTATATGGCGGTGTGCACAGTGCACCCCGGCTGCCATTTTGGCTCCACTGCTGCAAATAGTGTGGTGCCAAAGTGACGGCCTGGCAGTGAAGGTAAGCTGGGGAAGAGGAGTGAGTAGGCAGAATGGGGGAGGTAGGGTGGGCAGGAATGGGGAGGAACCAGGGAATTTTAAGAGTTGGGAGAGAAGTAGCCAATAGAGAAGGGTTCTTGTTTCAATCTAAATGGCCACCAGGGAACAGTAATTGAGGATACTATAAAAGAACTGTAGTGATCATGCTGATAAAGGCTGTTCATGTGTATTTCATGACAAGTTTATTAGCACCAATATATCCATTTATTATTTGTGGTGGACCCCTACTTTCTGATGGTAATCCATTCTGGAGATGCCATTTAATTGTGTCTAATGTGAACCAAATAGTGCTTGGATGTAACATGTATCACATAACTAAGCTATTTCCCTCTCTAAAATGTTATTCCAGCTGGGAAAAGGGATATAAATCCTGTCTTTCAGGATCTGCTTTGTATTGAGTCTCCTTGAACCTGTACTAGCATTTTACACATTGTACATTTGCACATTGTGCTTTTGCATTTTGTTATTGTAAATCAAAGGAGAAAAGGTGGCAGGGAGGCTGCAAATAAGTCAGATAAGAGCCTCCATTCCATATTACACCCCTAGTAACCCTGCACTGTTTTGATCCCTTCCTTTACCTGTACATGTGGATGCTGGGTGGTCCAAGGTCAATTGGGAAGCACTGCTGCCGCTTCACAGAATTATGATCATAGTACAGGCATGCCCTGGTATCTGTGGGGTTTCATTCTGGATTGGCGCTGGATATACCATGAATTCACAAACATCAGGAAATCTCTAAAAAGGTAGGGAAAGTAAAAAATAAAACCCTAAGCTGCTGCTCCTGCCTTTGCATCATGAAACCACTGTGTTTTCAGGGCTGCAGGCAACCCTCTGAGCTGCCTGCAGCCTCTCCCCAATCACCCTGAGGCTCCTCTCTTCCCCCAGTGTTGCCCCAGAATGGAGCAATGATGCATTCACTTCTTGGTCACACCACGTTCTAGTGTGACATTGTGGGAAGGGAGAAGCCTCAAAGCCACAGAATAGACAGCAGGCAGCTCAAAAGGATGCCTGCAACCCTGAAACTACAGCAGTTTCATTTCAGCAGATAGCAGCAGCTGTTTTGATATTTGAAGAACTTTCCTTACCTTTTTAAAGGTGTCCCACATACCCTCCAGATACCAGTGCCTGCCTGTACTATAATAAAAATACAGCGTTATATTGCTTGTTAATAATACACTTATGTCTATAGAATTCGATAGATAGATAGATAGTTTTATACACTTATTACATGTTCACACAGTTAAAGAAATCAATAAATGGTTCCATGTCTCCAAAGGACTCACAATCGTAACCCTTCGATGCCCATCTGGATCCAGAGTCCAGAAATTCAAATTTATGCAAATTGTGCTATTTTTAGATGGGCATCTAATTAAATTAAGTAAGTAAGTAAGAAAGAACTCACTGACACTAGCATTAAAAAGGTATAATGGAAGCCACTGGAAAAGGTGCTAGGCTTGGATGAAAGTATGATTAAGGAAAGGTTTATCTGGACTGTGAGAATAGCTCAGGATAGGAAAATACCCAGCAGGATTTGCTCAGAGATTATTGTTTTCTATAGGCGTAATCCTAAGCTAGACTAGCCTATCTCATTGACCTTCCCATTCCTGTAATGATGTGGCGAGGTAAGGGCATGTCTCTGACCTGGCCAAACCTTCCCCCAGGAGTGATGCGAACGTATCTTACAGCACTTCTGTGACACCCCCAGGTCAGCACAGGACTGGAGCTTAGGCCAGCCTAATTGGAGCTTAGGATTGCACCTGATGTGTCTTTTTAAACTCTGATCCTATTTTTTGCAAACCTTCCATCTTGGTCAGTCCTGTTTCTATGTTTGATATGCATTTGCTTTAGGCTTGTATGCATGCTTTACCTTTTCTTTTATATCTTTTCTACACTAGAATGTTTTATTTTTTTACTATATTTTATTTAATATAATACTAAACTTAAAATAATTGCTTATTACTTATTACTTAAATTAATTTCTTACTAACGTATATGACTGAAAAGTCACTCACTGACTCAATCACTCACTCACTAATTCTTCAATGCCCCGCCAAAACCGCCAGCTCTAGAAGCATGAAATTTGGGGAGGGTGTTCCTTTCATGATGGAGGCACCCACTAACAACAGATTTTGGGAAATTCAAACTGGAAGGGGCTGAAAAGGGGTGTAACGCGTTTTCCTTCCTCTACTTTACATTGAAGAATTGATAACTGATGAATGCCCTGCTCCAACACCTGGACCTAGAAGCATTAAATTTAGGGAGGGTTTTCTTCTGTGATGTGAGCACCCACCAAGAACTGATTTCTAGAAATTCAACCCCTAAGGGGATGAAAAAGGTGCAATACATTTTCGTCCTATACTTAACATTGAAAACTGATAAAACCCACCCCCAAATCCTGCATCTGCCAAGTAGGGGTGCCCAAGGTTAGGGGGGATGGTGCACATTGATGGGGATTGGTTAGAGAAACTGTGCTGGGATAAAGAGGAATGGTTATTCTTTCTCTGATGAATATAAGAGGAGCACTACTTGAAAGTTCCTGTATCCCCAGTTAACATGGATAACCATATTATGATATATGTATATGGAAATGAAAGCTGATTCATATTATTAGTTCCATAGAGTATCAGAATTACGCCTCATTGGCTCTCAGAGCAATCAGTCTTATGGGAATGTTTTAAGCTAAGAAAACCCACTTTTTGTTCCATAGGCTTTTGTGTTTTCATTTTCTGGTTAATTGGCCATAACAATTGATAGAATATAGATATTCCAGTGCAATGTTTCATTGCATTCTGCATTAAATTTCCTTTCCAACGATATTTAACATGATGGTATTCTTCATACGTAACCAGTTTTTGTTTTTTTTTGCAATTTTAACCATTAGTGTCAAGCTCAGCTTGTTGCCCCACTAAAGTTTGTTGCCCAGTTCAATTGCACCCCCTGAACCCCCATAGCAAGCCCCTTAGCAAGCAACTTCATTCAAACAGGGGATATCATGACAGAGTATGGAACTGCTGTGATTTGGTATTATATAGATATTATTCATCACAATTCCATAGCACATTGCTAGGAAGAGGCTATCTTTCTCTCTGTAGATACTAATCCCTTTCTATTCTATTCTAGGGAAAGGGATTTCACCAGCTTATGCACAAGCCATTTTCCCATCATTGCCAGACATCTCTGTGCCAAAATATAGAAAATACATCCAGCCCTTTAAGCAGCCAAGGAATCAACAGCTAGTACCCATATCCAAAGGATAACTGCTATTGCTGTCCCCTGGTTTTAAAGAGAGTGGATGATTCTTAAGTGCTTGTGAACCAAGGTTTGATTTGTAATTTCTCCCTAATAATAAGCCACCTTCTGGTTTCTTAACCATATCTGTGTTCAGATGGAAAGGCAGGGGATTGGACTAGAATAGTAGGGAGATAATAGGTGAAAAAGTGTAGGAATACAGTATGTAGTTGGTTTTGCTAAACATGTTTTAATGATTCATTGGATGATAGTTGTACTACTTACATGAGGAATTTTGTTCATTTCCTTTCTGTGCTTTGCAATGTGTTGTGACTGAGATGAGATGATGGGGATTAATCTGTAAATGAGCTGATATATAGAAGTGATTGATGAATAGGAATACAACCATAGGATAAAGTGGAGAATATATATGAACTGGTGATTTCTTGTTTTTTTTTTCTATTTGCCTAACTCTACAATCCTGAATAACTATGGGAACACATAAGACACATTACGTGTACTCATAGTTACTGCACCAACTAGTGAAAACCTATGGGAAATTCATATTGCAATCCAGAGCAAATTGTTCTTACACCGGAGCAAGGGCTCCCCATAGTTACTCTGGATTGTGCTCTTAGTCATTGTGGGTAGTTGAACACAACCTAGAGAATAGTACTGTGGAACCTCTCATAACAAGTGCCTCACATAACAAGCGTTTCATATAACAAGTATAAATTTCCAAGAAATCTTGCTTCACTCAACAAGCAAGCGTGCTATGGGCATGTGTGCTTTGCAGCCCTGATGCTTCGCGCGGAGGCTCTTTAAAAGGGCTGCTGGCCAGTGCTGCTGCCTCTAACTTCCCCCAACTTGGGGGCAGTTGCCTGGGGGTGCCAGAGATAACTGCCCCTAACTCCTCCCAAGTTCCCGACCGCCTTGAACCTCCAGCAGCAGCCCAGGTAAAAAAAAGCAGGCCTCCGTCAGTCTTGAGAGACTATGGTATCGTTCTCAGTGCTGCATACGCTGCATGCGAAGCACGAAAGCCTGGGTTGGATTGTTATAGAGGATGGGCTGTTATCCAAGCAGCAAATCCTCCCTCTCCACCACGTCACTGAAATAGTCCAGTGGAAAGGCAGAGCCAATAAGATTGGTTCCAGCTATGTCGCAGAGCTGGGCTAAGGACAGGAGCTCACCCTGTGTTGTGGGGCCGACCCGGGTCTCGAACCCTGGCCTGCTGGTTAACAGGCACAGAGCACCCAGGTAAGCCTCCCAGGAAAGTGTCTTTGATTGCAGCCTTCTAAACGTGCCTATTCAGAAATAAGCACCATTGGGGTAAATGGGGATTACTCCCAGGAAAGTGTCTTTGATTGCAGCCTAAATAGACTTCACAGGATCATGCGCACTGAATGCATGTTTTGAATTCAATTCCAGTGTTTTGTCATCATTTTTACATCCAGTTAATATTTTTATATGAATATTTTGGAGGTTGTGGAACCAATCGTCTGATTTTGCATTATTTCCTGTGGGAAAATCTGCTACACTTAAAGAGCATTTCACTTAAAGAGCATGCCTCCAGAACGAATTCAGGTTTTTATGCGAGGCACCAATATGAACTCGGTCACATCTTCCAAAGTTTCTTGGACAAAAATAATTCATTCAACAAGATTGAATTGTTTAATAATATTTTTATGGCAATGGTCATAATGGATAGATGAGAAAATTCTGAGTTAAATAGTTCATAATACAGTACCATGATTTAGGGAAGGCTTGTGACTTGATGATATAGTCGTGAGCATTTTGGGTGTTGAAGGCCCCAGGTTCATTCCTCAGCATTTTTATAGCAACTGCCAGTCTGTGTTGAGTTCTAACCTAGATGGACCAATAGTCTGATTCAGTATAAGGCAGATTCCTATGATCCGTTTGGATTTTCCCACTGAGGCAAATTATGTGCTAGAGGAGCTGTAGCCTCAAAACCTTTAGGAAAAGGAAGATTTACATGCCACACCCATGCATTCCAGTCTCTAAAAAATTACTGTACAGTGGTGCCTCACATAAAATGCTTAATTTGTTCTGGAGGCATGCTCTTTAAGTGAAATGCTCTTTAAGTGAAGCAGATATTCCCATAGGAAACAATGGAAACTCAGACGATTGGTTCCACAACCCCCAAAATATTATTATAAAATTAAGAAAATATTTTTATAAAATATTTTTATAAAAATATTAACTGTATGTAAAAATGATGACAAAACACAGGAATTGAATTCAAAACACTATAGTATAATATAGACCACAGTTACTGTAATAAAACACTGTAATATTCTGTACAGTAAGAAAGAAAAGAAAAACCTTTATGTCCAAGGATGACTCATTTTCCCTAAAAGAGTCACTGGTGTCTTTTGGAGCATCTTTAACAAGGAACCTCTCTGTGGGTGAGATTTATCTATCCCTACAAACCAGAGTAACTACAGGAGCACATAAGAGACATTACATGCACCCATAGTTACTGTACCACCTAGTGAAAACCTATGGGAAATTCATATTGCAATCCAGAGTAAGTTGTTCTTACACCGGAGCAAGGACTCCCCGTAGTTACTCTGGATTGCACTCTATGCAAACTAGATAGGCAGTCTGCAACAGCAAAGGGGCCAGATCCTATGCTGTCAACTCAGAATCAAGCCCCATTGAATAGACTGGGATTTACTCACAGGAAAGGAAAAGTGCAGGCAGGGAAGGTAGTGGGGGAAAGAGGGGAAGTTGTAGATAGGGTTCAGGCAGGGGAGGCTTCCTTAGGGGGAAGGGGTCTGTTTTGAGGGGGGCTGCAGAGGGGGATGCAGGAGGAGTTTTCCCTCCTACCTTTTGCAGGCTTCAGAGGCTGGCCTGGCCTCAGGATGCGCACCAGCCTCCCTGCATCTGATCTCAGCTGGTAATGGGTGTGCTGGCTGAGGAAGGTCAGTGCAGGGGTGGGGAGAGTTGGCAAGGATGACATGTGGGCAGAATGGTTATATTTCATGGTAGGGAATATGAACTTGGCCAAAGAGAGAGATGTTGGACCAGTCTAGGCAACCTAGGCTGTATATTAACCCCCCCCCCCCCGCTGCATCAGGTCTGCATCAGGAATTACACTGGCATAGATCCAGGTGATCCCACTGAGGTGTCTTCCATGCTACATGGGCTAAAAAAAACCCTTTACACCAAGTTGTGAGGCAGGCACTTCATACGCTGCACTGGATAAAGTGCAGTTCAGTTGGCTGGCCTCCCTGTTCTGGCAGAAGCTAGGAGTGGGCTGTCCAATTCCCAGGTACAACTTGGAAGCAAAGGGACCAGCAATTTTGAAACTAAAGTTTCAGCAAATGACTGTTTTGAGGAATGATGCATCAGATAGCTAATTGGGAGAACTATTTGCAGACTTTCTGCATATTGTTTGCATTTAAAGATTGCTGCATATAGTGGGGATAATATTTTTGAGCCAGTGCAGCTTATTCTTTATTAGACATGCTTGGAAAAACCACAAGCATGTCTGACTCATTGCTTTTAGCCCAATTTTCAGTTGCTTAACAACTTTGCAGAACATCATGTTCAGTGGCTGGAACAGTAATATATATATATAAATAATTTTCTAGGTCACCCACCCTGTATTCTGCTACTCTGAAACTTTGGCCCTGAGGATAGGGACAATTTTTGTATTTTTAAAAATGATGTGAGAATTGTATGTTAGACATACCTAGAAATGAAGTTAAAGTTGGTTTTTCTTTCTTAGTTTTCCTCCACCAAACTATCATTATTTGTTAGAAAAAATGGTCAATCATTTGCAACTGAACATAGTGACATGAAAAGACTGGCTTCCTAACTATAAATAAGTAATATTTTATAATATAAAATATATATTTATAATATAAATAAGTAATATTTTAGTGAGTTTATTGTATTGGAAAGAGAAATGCAGAAACAACTTTCACTTTCAAATTCCATTTGCATTCTAATTGTAGGAAAATATCATTGAACAATATGCTCCTGCATGTAACCAGAGTGACATCACCGTTTTCTGCAGTCAAGATGAGGTAATGGGACTTTCTTCTAGAATTCACCTTTATATTTGTATTTCATTTCTACACTATAGACAACAGATAAACAAATGTAATGATTCTGTAATATTGCAGTAAAGTATGGCCTGGTCCATGCAACATCTTGTCAATAATTATTAAACTAGGGAGCTATGCAACTATATTTAACAGCATAAGAATATTTAGATATTAGACACAATCATTGCGAACAGTGAGCAACACAGACAGCTCCTCTTTACACCAGCCAGTAATTTTATCCCATAGACCTGTGTTGTGGCTCCTTGATAAAAAGCTATAGGCTGATCATGAGATTCACCAGGGAGACTGGAAAAGGGCCATTACCCTTTAATGGCCAAGAAATCAAAAGAAATATGATCACCACAACTGTACCGTTGCTGGTAAGGGAAGGGTTTTCCTAGCTTACCTGGGAGTCGCTATGGTTCTCTGTAGGATCTGAGGAACCTGTGACCCCATTCACAGTCCTCCCTGCATCTCCAAAGTCATTCAAGAAAGAAGAAAAATAACTTCCAGGTTCATGACAAAAGGAAGGATTGCAAAGGAGGTCACACTCTTCAGTGAGCCATTACGACCACCAGACAAGTTAGAAAAACCTTTACCCTTTTTGGCAGCAGATTGTAGTGATCCCCCCCATGCAAAGGCACTAGAAATTTGAGACGTCTTCCTAGTTTCCTAGGAATCTCTGAATTAAAGATTATGCACTGCCCATTCTCATGATACCAAAAGATACTTTCTTACTGTTGAAGGAGAAATTGCGATCTGTATGGGCACCACTTGACAACCCTCATTTGTGCCAACTTCTCTATTTCTTGAAGCTAGTCAGTTTCAACTTCTAGACAAATTACTGCTTTGCAAGCTGAAAAGTTACTGCCAACAAATAACTGTGGCATGTGGGTGAACATGTGTGTTATTGACAGGCAGTGCCCTGAAGGAAATTGTAGTAACAGCTGCCCAGGCACATTCCAAGCTACACTGTACATGTCAAGAAGCCTCCTAGATGGACAGCGTGCTTGTTAAATGTGATGTGCTGTTAACTTCACATATGGAAAATGTGATATTAGCATCAACTGTCCAGACCACCAGATATTCAGTTGTTGCTAGTAATAAACTGAAAGTGGTTCCTCCTGGAGCTGTTCTCAATTAGCAGGACATTGTTAGTCATATGTACTGTAGGACATTTTGACCATTAAAAATTGAGTTACCCATGTTTTCTTTGTTTATTCAAACAGAAATGCTACATAACTTACAGATGAGATAACTTCAGTATTTATTTAAAAAAGCAAATTAATTTCATTTTTACAATAACAGCTAAGTTTTTAAACAGTTACATTTGTATTCTATGTTCCACCCATACAGATCTCCAAGCTGCTTTACAACATATTATGAGTAACATCAATCAGCCTTTCTCTCATAGCCTTCCTCTCTATTACTATCAGCTGCCATCTAATATTCTTTTCCTCACCTAATAGCTCTTCTACTGAAATAACCACCAAGAAATGATGGCAGCAAATTATGGTGGGTGGGATGTTTTTAATCAGAATATAGGACTAAACATTTAAAATGATTTGTAGATCTGAATCCAGTACCTCACAGGAGCTTTTCAGAGCAGATAGCTAGATCATATGGAAATGATCCTGGTTTATGTAGCAAAGATGCTGAAAACAATCCTATTGTCCACAATAACTGCTTATGATTCTGTCTGGCACTTTCTGCTGTTGGGAGACAGCCAATAGAATAGCCATTTTCAACACTGCTGTGGCACATTGGTATGCCATGAGTGGTCTACAGGTGAGCCACAGGAATTTGGGAAAGGTCATTTGGTAATAGGGCCAATTGAGGGGGTATGAGCTGCCTCCCCTCTTGCCAACATAATATGCTTTGTCAATTGTCAATAAACTGATGGTGTGCCTTGACAATTTTAGTACTGTGGGCCCTTGTCAGTGCTATGAGATGAAAAAGGTTGAAAAGTTCTGCATTAAAAGTGCTGCATCATAAGTATGCAAGGCTTGAGGATAAGAAACCCTCACTTTCTGCTGACAAAATAACTATAATTAAATTCATGGTGCTATCCTCAAGGAACACTTGGAAGTGGAATTGAATGCAGGGGAGATAATGGAAATGGCCAGAAGTTCAGATGTAGTGACTCCTTGATATTCTTACATGTATGAATTCTCAAAAGTTAGTGGAGATCTATTGTGAAGTACCTTCTCATCTTTCTCAGCAGTGAGATTATGTTTATATAATGCCCAACAGTACTCCAGCTAATCAAGATA
This sequence comes from Cryptoblepharus egeriae, assembly GCA_030015325.1. Classification (NCBI taxonomy): domain Eukaryota; kingdom Metazoa; phylum Chordata; class Lepidosauria; order Squamata; family Scincidae; genus Cryptoblepharus; species Cryptoblepharus egeriae. The sequence goes on from JAREYC010000003.1 coordinate 28,376,002, forward strand.
CATTTCTTTGCAGGCAATAGAAGCCATATATAATATGTCATGTCAACTTGAAAGAATATCCACTATATGTAATATAACTGAAAATTTAAAGGACAGTACATACAATATTGCAGATCTGACAATCCGGAGACTAAAGGTATGTCTTCATGGTTGCAATTTGTTCTTTCCTTTGTCCCGCACAACCTGCCCTTTTATAAGAGTGCAGTATAGGCATGCACCACAAATAGGAGACAGTTAACTATCAATTCCAAGGTTACAAATATTTAACCCGGACTCGTAAGAATTGGTTCTCCCTTTGAAACATTCTTGATTATTGCTACCACATTTTGACCTAGAAAGCAATTTGAATCCTTTTTGTTTTCAGAACAGTCCTAGAAAACAGTCCATTCTAAGAAAAAAATGTGTTATTCAAACTCCTCTAGAAATCACTAATTGATTTCATCAGGAGTCCCCCAAGTGTACATTGACAAGTCTCCAAACCCCACTCCAGGACCTGATGAGGCCTTTGGCAAGCCTAAATGTAGCCCCTGGCAAGACCCCTCTTGGGCCCTTGGGCACGTCTTGAAATCTACTCCAATACATTCTTATCCATAAATTTATATAAATTTATTCAAATTTGAAATGTTAATTAGTTTTCTGGCCCCTGACGCAGTATCAGAGAGATGATGAGGCCCGTCTGCCAAAAGGTTTGGAGACCCCTGCCTTTGGGCATCACAGTACACTCACTGGGATGCCGTGAATTGTCCCCAGTGGCCCTTCCTACATGTTCTCTGGGGCATAACCTTCTTGATTTTCATGAAATCTTGCAAGATTTGGGCTTTGCCATGTTGAATCTTGTGAATTTTGGGGAGATCCAAGATGGCAGTGCCCAGCTAAACCAAAAAGATGGAGTTGTGAGGGTATCAAGATCCAGGCTTGTTTGGGAAAAAACACTGCACTGGATTACTGGTAAGTTATTTGAATTGGGGGTTCCAGTAATAGGCTGCAATCCTAAGGACACTTTCCTGGGAGTAAGGGCACAATCCAGAATAACTATGGGAGCACGTAAGAGACATTACGTGCACCCATAGTTACTGCACCACCTAGTGAAAACCTATGGGAAATCCATAATGCAACCCAGAGCAAGGACTCCCCGGTTACTCTTGATTTCACCCTAAGACCCATTGAACACAATGTGGATTTAGCTTTGAGTAGACATGGTTAAGATTGTGCTCATAATTGATTCTCTGGTACTGCATTTTTGAATGCATTATTTGCATTATTGCACAATGCACTATTGCACAATGCACTATTGTAAAAGCAATAATTGAGTACCATGCAAGTATTCTTGTCTTCATTGTATAGTTTTTCCTATATAACATTTAATGGACACACTGTTACCATTTTAAAAGCCTCCTATCTTTTGCTTGTATAAGAAGGAAAATGTATGGTCAGTATTCTGTTCAGCTGCTCAGTAAATTTTCCCATTTTCCACTGTTCTGACCAAAGAATCTAAAGGTACTTACTGTTCACAAGCCAAAGTAAGGTAGTTTTTTAAAGTTGATCTTAATTGCATGTACTTGTCAAAGAAGGATAAGTCAGTCAGAATGTTTAAAAAAATATTAATTTTGTCTTACCAATTATGTTGTATTCTATTGTTTGTTTTTGCCCTGGCTATACTGTTTTCCTAGCAGGGTCACTGGTTTTTCCAGCTTTTCAGTGTTGCAGTTGTTTTCCTTCAGTAGTGGTGAGAACTAGGTGTGTACTTGTTAACTGTCACAAACTGTTAATACTTACGGTAAGTACTTAAAAGTACACATACAAAACATCTAGCTATATGTCTGCTCCAGGGAATCACAAATAGGATCCATTCACAATTTGACAACATACTCTTTTTTGTTTTGTTTTTAATATAGACACATTGTCCTGTTCACCAAAGAGATACAAAAAGACGTTGTCAAGGAGCAGGAGGAAGAAAAAGACTCTGCCCTAAATGTCGTATAAAGGAAGTAGTTACCAAGTTTAAGGTTTGTTGGTTTCAGTTTGTTAAGCGACAGCCTCCTTGACAGCATTGAGTTTACCTAAGTGGTTTTTACTCTCAAGGGCAAGGTAAAGATTTGAAACATAAATATAAAATGCACTGGTTTTTCAGAACGTTTTACACAACTGTACTGCAAATATTTCTTGTCTGCATACTCGTATTCTGTGCCAAAGTCTGTTGTATCATTTTCCTGAGAGAGGATGGATGAATATACTGGATGGATGAAATACTTGCCGGTAAATAAACTGAACAGTGTGTCAAGGAATCTCTCTACATCACCAAGAAAGGATGTCAGTGGAACAAAACAATATCTTTCAGATCATCTTAGAATATAAAGCGGTACTTTGCAAGTATATTTGTGATCATATATTTTATTTCAAAGAATAACTTTTTAATTCAAGAATAACTTGTCAATTCATGCATCGTTGATATTTCTTATCAAAGCACTTTAAAAGCTGCACCAAGAGGAACTCCTTGCCAAAGTTTACAATGCTGTACGTAATGCATTTGAAAACTACTTGGGACAAATGACAAGCTTAATGGAAAACTTGAGACTGGAATTATTTAGCTTGAAAACGATAGCCCAGACACAGCAAAGATTTGCTTTAGAAGTAACAACTGTGTTTAAGAGTACTGTTATTCTGTGGTTTTAAAAGTTCTGTTCTTGTAGGATTAGGGGTTGTCTTCTCAGAATGTAAGCCATTTAATGCAGTAAAGCAGAATAATGTAAACTAGTAACATTTTTATAAAATACTAGCAAAATGTACCCGCATTGTGGGAGTAAAATTTCAAGGATATTTCTAACCTAATCCCCTCTGCAAGTACCTTCTTGTGCAACACCTCCCTGTGCAATACACCCCATGCAGCGGGCATCACCCATCTCCTTGCACCCCCATGAGTCCCCATGCACACCACCCCCCCCATGCGTACCATCCTCCCATGCACCATTATGTCCCCCAATGCAGCATTCTCTCATGTGCAACATCCCCTCCCCATGCACACCCCTTCCCTCCCATCAGGCATCGGGCACCAAATTGGCTGGATATTGATCAGTTTTCAGTGTGAAGCATAGGATTGATCAGTTTTCAGTGTGAAGCATAGGATGGAACACATTGCCCTCTTTTCACCCCTTAGGGAATAGATTTCCCAGCATTGCCCATGTCACATAACAAATACCCTCCCCAAATTTCACGCTTCTAGAGGTCCAGCAGTTTTGGCTGGGTATTGATCAATCAGTGAATGAGTCAATGATTTTTCATATATATTTATGACTATATGAATTCATAATTCTTTATATATATTTACATGAATTTATATATCTTTATATGAATATATCTTTGAAAGATTCAAAGATATATAAATATATCTTTATATGAATATTTATATATCTTTATATGAATTCTTTATATATATAAAGAGAGAGAGAGAGATTAGTGCTGACAGCTGGAATGGTTTAACAGAAGATTTATATTTGTCCATATAGTTGTTCATTTTATGTCATTGTTTAATTTTAAAATAATCTTTAATGGTGTGTAATATAATGTTTAAAAAGCTATGAAAGAATATTAAGCCATACAACACCAGAGAATGGATATCTACCTAAAAGCAAAAAGTAGTCAATTGATCTTTTAAAATGTGGTATCAGAAATATACATTCTGATTTTCAGTATACAGAAATATATGTATGTTCATTCATTGGCATCCCTCAGTCTTGAAAGACCATGGTATTGTGCTCCAAATGGGAGAAGTTTCCCCTCCAGGGCACAAAGGCCTAGGTAGATTGATATGGAGGATAGGCTGTTACCCAAGCAGCAAACCCCCTCTCCACACCACTGATATAATCCAATGGAACGGCAAGGCCGATATGATTGGTTCCAGCTGCGTTGCAGGAGTTGCCAGAACATGGTTATAGTACAGTAACGAACTGCTTCCGGGACTCCGGCTCTGGATTTTTCCTCAAAGTTTACTCCTCAAGCCTTTCCCATAGATCGGTATAGCCACAAGGCAGCGGAGGTGTGAGGTGAGAATTTTCTTTCACATCAGTATACAAAAGAGAATACAGGCAACCCGCATTATCTACAGATTCTGGATCTGCGGATTTGAACATTGAGTTTTGCACCTGTGGGGTGAGCCTCCAGAGGCCTGTAAAAGCTGTGTTTGGCCTCTATTGCAACTTTTTATTTTTGGCTAAGTGGAATTTGCAATTTTTGGCCTTAGAAAGCTTGGAAGACCTTTGGAGAGCCATGGAGGTATCCCCAGCCTTCAGAAGATCCTCCAGATATGGCCAGAGCACAACTCCAGTTGCATTTGGAGGATTTCATATACCCAAAACTTCAGAGTTCTTTTATGCATTTCAGCATCTATGGGGATTCCAGGAATTATACTTTGGACCTATTTGTACATTTGGTGTCCTTTTATAGTCCAAACAAAATAGTGTTACAAAATGCATATGTATTACCTAGAAATGCAATGTACTGTGAACTATCTACACTGGGTACAAAGCCATATGGAAATGAATGGAAAAAGTTATTCTTAACTTCTTTTTTCAGAGGTGCTTAACTGTAATTTAGGATTAACATAGGATACTTCTGTATCCTAAGACGTTATCAACATTCCAGAAGTATAGTTGTGTTAATTTCTACCATCAGACTCATGTAGTTTCTAAAGTCCCCCTCCCCACTGAGAAGGTATTTAGATTTCCTTTAGCATTTTTATAGCCTTTCTTCAGATATGTGTACCACTGCCTCTTAACATCCAAATTAGTCACTAATTCAAATTGTCCACTAATTCAAGCCAGTAATATAGCATGATTGAGTCCTATTGTAATCATTTATTAGATTGTCACAGCGAAACAGACTGACATTTGCAAAGGAGTAATATAGTCCTACTTATTTAATGCAACAGGCTGAATGCAGCTTGTAACCCTTAGATGACCAACCGGATTTATTGTCCAGCAATTATAATTTATGCAAAATAGGCTGTTTTTAGATGCTTATCTAAGGGTTTGAAATGTGAGTTTGAAATGGAGTTAAAATATAACATTGATTGCAATCCTAAGCTCCAGTTAGGATGGCATAAGTTGCAATCCTAAGCTCCAGTTAGGATGGCATAAGTCCTGGCACAAGTGCCGCACTGGCCTGGGGGTGTCACAAAAGTGCTGTAAGACACTTCTGCTTGACTCTGGGGAGGGCATGTGAGGGTTAGGCCAGTACACAGGAATATGCCAATCTCCCCACACTAGCAGGTGAGTTATGCCAGCCTAAGGCCTATATCCTAAAGTGAAATTAAACGCTTTGCTCTGGAGCAGTTAAGATGACTTTCCATAAGATAACACTAGAGGGTGACATAACTCCGTGGACCCGTTAATTGCTATGGATTTTGCCCGAAGCTGGTTCGGGTTGTGCCCTGACTTATTGTGGGAGGGGGTGATAGCAGTCCATAAACCATGTGAGCAAATACAAGTACAGTGATGCCTCACGTAACAAATTTAATTTGTTCTGGAGGCATATTTGTTACGTGAAACCTTCTTTACGTGAAGCGGATTTTCCCATAGGAAATAATGGAAACTCAGACAATTGGTTCTAAACCTCAAAAATATTCATATAAAAATATTAACTGGATGTAAAAATGATGACAGAACACTGGGATTAAATTCAAAACATGCATTCAATGTGCATGATCTTATGAAATCTACTTAGGCTGTAGTCCTAAAGACACTTTCCTGGGAATAAGACCCATTTAACAGAATGGGGTTTACTTCTGGGTAGACATGTTTAGGAGGCTGCAATCCAAGACACCTTCAAAGTGTCTGCCCACTTTCTCCTTCTCTCCATCCTGAGCCTCTCTCCCCCCCACTGCTCCCTTCTGGCTAGCCCTGAGCTGCTTCCCCCTTCTCCTCTGCTCTTCTCTCCCTCTGCCCAGCGGACACCCAGCCACAGAAGGAACATCATGGAAGAGTTGCTTTCACTATGGGCAAGTGCACTAGGCAGCCCTGACACTTTTGAAACAGGCTGCCGGCCAGCGCGTCTGCCCCAACTGCCAACGACTGTGTTCTTTATGTGAAGCAGTTTGTTACGTGAAGCAGAATCCTAGAGAAATTTGTTATGTGAAACATACTTTACGTGAGGCGCCACTGTATACATGTATATACACCAGAGTTTAGCTTTAACTGACTGCAAGTCTCACATTAATTTAACACACCAGTGGACTTATCGCATGTTAATTGACTTGTGTATCTTCAGGTAAAATTTAAGGTGCTGTTTTTTATCTTAAAGCCCGAAATAATTTTGAGTACTTAGACTGCCTTCTGCCACACAAATATGTTCCAGTTGTAAGATCAGTTTCAGAGTCGACCTTTCTTTTAAGATGGTTGGTGGCTGGTAATGAAGACGAATGTTTTAATGATGGTTACTACTTGGGCAGGAATCAACACTCATAGTGGTGAGCAGGTTAAAACCTTATTATTTAATTTTTTTAATGGGCAATCTTGGCTTCTACTTTTATTCTATTATCTTAATTTTATTTGATATTAGAATGCTACCATCATTGGTGCTGCTGTATTAATGTTTCACAGCTTTATTGTAAACGACTTTGGATATTTTAAAGAAGCTGTACTGTATAAAAATATTATAAATTAAAATTTTTTTGGAAAGGTTTACCTATAGTTCAATGCAGCCTGAACTGCTGAAGTCATGAAGAAGCACACACAGTTACATCAGTAATATTTCTGGACATAAACACTACTTCTTAAATCATTTAGCTTTAGCAGAATATAGGAAGCTTCATGGGGGGGGGGGATTGAATTGGGATGTTTATCAAGTCTCTGGAAGATGGAACTTCCAACCACGGATAGGATTCAAGAAAGAAAAAATACATGATTACAGATATTTTGTTACAAAGGATTCTATTGACCAGACTCCTCTAGATTCAGCTTTAATTAATTTGCTCACATCTAATTTCCAGATATTGATTTTGGGAATTGTGATCTAGTTAGTACCAGAAATACAAGCTATAACACTAATATTATGAGATAATTGCTTTATTGTTTAGACTACATACATACATATAACAAGCATTTACAGATGGCTTTAGCAAGTAAACTTTAGGAAACCCAAACATAAGGAATCAGAGAAGGAAGAAGCTCACATAATTGCTTAGTAGAAATGAGACTTTTATAAGTTACAAAAAGCAAGGCTACAGTACATTAGAGAGCAAGCAGATGCAATAAGAAATCTGTGGTTTAATAAAAAGCATTTGTAGAAAACCTTTATATAACATAAATAAAGTAGAATCTTTGGTGAATAATGATGCATATAAATTCTGGCCCAAATGGCTGACACCCAAGCAAAGTAGAATCCACAAAGACTCAGACAGATACAGTAGGAACTGTACAGCATTCAGATATTGGAAATAAGCCCTAAACTACTAGTCCTTCCTCTGAAGAATGCCAAACATGTAGTGAAATATCCAAGATTTATAGCTATTATTTCCTTCACCAGGTCTGAATGGATGGCTGCTACACACACTGGCTTTGACACAGACAGATGAGCCCCAGATCACGCTGCCAACAGGGCACTACAAGAGAGATTCCAATCATAATTAATTTCTGTGGTTAAGAATATGAAAAAGTCTTGAGTGAAGTTTTAAGTATATTACGTGTGTGTTTCTATGATGGCCATTATCATGGGATACAATACTTTTCTACAGCCTAGTGTTCATATATTTAGAAAAGAAAAGCAAATTGGTTAATCACTTATAATAATGCAGGCTTATGTCCTATGAGAAAAGACAGCAGTTCATTATATATTAATGAAAGCAAAGGGGTGTGATCCAGTCACTTTGAGTTCATTGACAAAACTCCCATTGAACAGGACAAGTGGACTATCGTCTGGCCCTTGCTATCAGCTTAAGCACTATCACTTTATAGAGATTTTTTACTAGGCTGGAAAAGTTGGATAAATACTACTTTATTCCTAATAGTCTAAAAATTGCAAGAGAGATCTAGGAGTCAACTTCTGAAATTTATCCTCAAAGATATGGCTCTGATCCCAAGAACAACATGCATAACCATGAAGTGCTTTTACATACTCATAAAAGGCTACTACTCTTGGTTTTCTCCCTCCTCCATGGTGACAGCCCAATATGCCAATTCTATGCTGTTCCAGAAAGAAGTCATTTGATTTGCAGGGGTGACTTTTCGGTAAGCATAAGGTACTATGATGAAAAAGTCAGACCTTTAGCAAGATGTGAACAGAATAATCAATCCCAATAAAAACTGCACCCATTAGTCTTCTGCAGCTCAGTAAAACAATTCCATAGGTCACGTTATCTGAAATTTTGAATATGAACTTTCCCAGTTGCAACACAATTCTGTGGAATTCTAAGTGTTTCTGAACTCCATTTTCTGAACTGCACATGAACAAGGTTGCAACTGTTCAGGAGCAAAAGCCAAATACCTAACTGAACACTCCACTGATTTAATCATAAATAAAATCTATGGAAAAGTAGGATAAATTGAAAATACAGAACCACAAAAGTTCCCATCAAAATAAAATTTCACAAACACTACTTAAAACATCTAAAAGGAGCATATGGGAGGCACTGGGTAATGTGAACTGATACAAGCGCAATGAAGTTCTACACATCTTGGTCTCTTGTTCCAGCAACGATTCAGTTTCATCACATCTAGCTACCATATACACATCCACTAAATATGATTCAATGGCAAAACATTAGCATTATATCTAGAAATAAATTGGGTCACAGCACAAAATTGGGCACTGCATTTAAAAATGCTTTATAAGGAAAATTTAAGATTACAAATACAATTCTACATCAATGAACTTATTTTTTCTAATATCCTAGGACTTGCAATTTGCCAGCAATAAGCCTACTAGAAAGTAGAAGCGGGAAAAGGAACTTCATTCACCAAATGCACATCATGTATATTAGCCAGATTGAAAGGTTAAACATGAAAATAAAATTCAAAATTAGAAAAAGAATCCTGCCACGTCCTTAAATGTTATAAAATGATAGCTGATAGCTCAAATACTTGGAGTAATGACGGCTTGGAAATAGCAATTTGAAACCAAGTGATCAAAATAATTTTGGGAAAGGCACTATTAATGTTTACAGGTTAGGTGAAAAAGCTTATAATTTCATAACAACCTTAACTAACAAGCAATTTAATACTGGTGTGGGTTAAGGATTTCAGTGGGCATAGAGCATATGCCTTTTGTGGCCAATGAATTAGTCTTTTTGACCTTGGAAGGGTACCAAGAATTAAGTAGAAGACATTATTAATGAAAATAGTTAATTCTGATATTCCATTCCAAAGCCGCCATATCCAAAATTATAAAGAAATGAAGCAATTTCAACTATTACGCAGATATTTTAACTTGCACAGTGCTCTCTATAAAAGCAAAGAGAAAAGAAAAACTTTTGAAAAGAAAAACCACAACTCTGTAAACAATTCAGGCCATACTGAAGAAACATTTAAGAACAATGTGTATGATTTTGCTTTTGGGAGAGGGAAAACAAAGCCTTACAAAACATAGGAAAGGAAAAGAATGTAATTCATCACACGTTTGCATATCATCATTTCAACAAGGCTAGGATAGATAGAATAGATTGCGTAGAAGACTGATCCCACAGATATCTGAAGGAAAGTCAACTACTTGCAAAGATATTGATTAATCTACTGAACAATAGTGTTTGGAGGGGGAAAAATTGTATCTAAAACTGGATATGTGAAGACGGTCAGGGAGAAATGTTGCACCATATTAAAAGGAAGAACCTGTACACAAATCATGATAAAACCTTTTTGAAGCAGATCTTGGGGAAAAAACATCCATTAGACAGAATACTAAAGAACAGATTTTCAGTGTAACTTGTAGAGCGACTATAGGAGGATTTGCTTAGCAACTGCTTAGCATCTAAAATGAATTCCTTATTAGAATACTTTCTTTAGACAAATAATTCAGGGCTATGTATAGGTAAGCGGCAAGAAATGTATGGCTATAATACATCAGGATTACAGAACCCTACAACTTTCTGAGTTAATATTTGCTCCATTAAAGATATTTCCAACAGCATCTCAAGAATACCTTCTTGAATGGCACAGTTTTAGGTACCTATCATTTATATACAGTATATTTATATAAATTACTCTAACCAAAAAGAATTGCTCTCTTGACATTAGTGTGGTGCTTTCGCAAGAGTTCTGGTGGGAAGGTGCAATAACGTCCATGCAGGTATTGCCAACAGAAGTGCTTCTTTTATCCTGCTTTATAGAACCTGTTCACATAACCATTCTTCGAATTCCACATTCACAGCAGAATTTTGCAGACTCAATAGGGTATTTGGCTCCACATTCATAACAGAATTTTGGTAACTGTGCTGATGAATTCCCTTCGCTGCTTTTGGAGCTTCCTCCATTGACAGAAGATGAGCCGTCTCCACCGTCACATCCAGTTCTTCAGGACACATAAAACATTCAAAATGAAGAATCATTACAAAAGTAAATACTAATAATTTGGAAACTGCATTTGAAAACCTGCATTCTAAGCTCTTCTGTGTAATAGCTTTTGAGTTAGAAATAATCCTTTTAATAGCATGAGCTCTTTGGAAAAAGCATTTCATAATCCCAATGGTAACTGGTTTAAACTAGTATTCCTCTCCAACACTGAGGAATTCCTCTCCAACACTGACTAAAATGCAACCTGCATGAATCTTCTGAAGAAACTCAGTACTGGTGAAGCTAACTTATCTTCTCCATGTCAAATGGGGTTGTCAAATCACTGGAGAGCCATAAATCATGGTTTATGTTTTGCAAATTAGCAATCCCATGGACTACTGCTTAAAAGACAAATGATACAGTGCTTACAGGAAAGATGTATTTTTCATTTCATATTCTACTCTGCCTGCTGGTAATAGCAGCTGGACAGAGGAAGACCATGAATGGAAAAAAAATAAATACCCTCTCTCAGGAAAAACACTTCCCAGAGCTCCAGGGGAAGCTAATTTGTAAGCATCTAACCACAGATCTTCCATAAGAGCAAAGGAAGCAGGGGAGAAGGTAAGAGTTTGGAGTGTAAAGGGTTTGATTACCACAACACAGTATTTGAGCACAAGCTCTGTAGCTCTGTTGCCCAGACCCTTTAAACTGAACAGAACCATTTCATCAGTTTGTAGATATTTACTGAAGAAGCTTGTTGCAGAGAGTTAAGGAGATTAAGAGCACGATCTTAACCATGTCTACTCAAAAGTAAGCCCCATTGTGTTCAGTGGGTCTTACTCCCAGGAAAGTGTCTTTAGGATTGCAGCCTAACCCTACAATCCAGAGTAACTACAGGAGCACGTAAGAGACATTTACGTTGACATAGTTATGGCACCACCTAGTAAAAACCTATGGGAAATTCATATTGCAATCCAGAGTAAATTATTCTTACACCAGAGCAAGGACTCCCCATAGTTACTCTGGATTGTGCCCTAAGTTAAGATTTCGGTTGCAACCAGGAATCAACTGGGAAGGGCAAGCACGTTCCTCTTTGTTCCTTGCTGTTTTTCTCTACACGTGTATGTGCCTAGTAAAATAAATGATTGCTACTAAAAGAAGAAAGTTTAACTATCATGAAAAAGCGCACACAAAATAATAAGGTAGATAATTTGTTATGGTGGTCTGTTAATGAAGCTACAATCAACGTATTATTGGAGGGAAAGAGATTGTATGATTTTATTACTGAAGTTTGCCTATGAATCCCAGTTGCAATGCAAGAGACAGGGTTTTCTTCCTTTCTTGCTTGTGGGGCATCCTGTAGGCAACTGAAGGGTCATACAGAAAAACAGAATGCTAGACTAGAAAGACCTCAAGTCTCGTCCAGCAGGGCTTTTCTTCAGCTTTCCCTTGGTCAGCTCTTTCATCACAGGCAAATCAGAGACTAGCAATAAGTTTTCTCCAGTATGATCTGCAACTGTATTAGGGCATTAAAAGTTTTGAAATTTGTAGTTGCTTATAATATTTAAGCAAACTACAAAACTTCAATCTGTAAACTGTAGATTTTGAATATCCACAGTAATCATTGCTATGTGCTACAAATACAGATCAGTAATGTTTTAACACAGTAACAGGATCCAAGCATATTTACCCATCTCACTTTTGCCCCCATTTATTACAAGGACACCAACTTGTTCTCTTTTTTCTCATCCTGTTGCTGTTTTTCAGATTTGCCTTTTCTCAGCTTCACCTCTTCCTTCCGTTCTTAATGCTACCTTTCCTACCTTTCGACCTTCATTACACTCAATTTTGCCTTCCATTGCCTTACTAGAAACAATGTAACACACAACTTTAAAGAAAACAAAATCTACTTCACTTATAGTTTCCTCCTTAACCATTGTCATTTTAATTTGCCCCTTTGTCACCTTCTGACACCTTGATAAAATTTCAGTTTACATATTCTACTTCATGCCTGTGTTGTAGGCTCTTATTGCCCCTTTCTCTAGAACAGAGGTGTTCAACTTTTTACATGCCATGAGATCAATCAATCAATCAATCAATCAATCAATCAATCAATAAGGGTGCAATCCTGACTTTAGGCCAGAGAGAATAGTCCAGCTAAGCTGGCCTTATCCTGAGCTAACAGGCCAAATCACAGGGCTAGGAGGCCTCTAGTGCCTAACTGCTGGTGAAGAGGCAGCAGTACAAGGGCACTGGGGTGGTATAGTTGTGCTGTATCCTGAGGTTGAGAGCAGGGTTTGCACTTAGGCCTAAGACTTAGAATTTTTTGCACTTGCACTTTTACTTTTCATGGACCCCTATGAGTCTACTCAGATTTATCTATCTATCTACAGTATTTATATACCGCTTTTCAACTGAAAAGTTCACAAAGCGGTTTATAAGAAAATGAAAAAAATTAATAGCTAATGGGTGCCTGTCCCAAAAGGGCTCACAATCTAAAATGCAAACAGAACACCAGCAGAAGCCACTAGAGCATTCATTGCTGGGGTGTGTAGGGCCAGTTACTCTTCCCCTGCTAAATAAAAGAGGAACACCCACTTGAAAGAGTGTCTCTTGCCCAGTTAGCAGGGGTTGGATTTATGCCTGCTCCTGAGGTTGTCTAAGTCAGAGGAGCTGGGGGGGGGGGGGGCAAGTCTGCCCTGGAAATAGACTCTGGATACAGCCTAACTGCACTGTTCTAGGCCATGCTCAACATGCCCTTAACATGCCTCTGCTGAGCTGCCTGGGCCAGCACATCTAGGCCAGCACAGGTCCATCTGTCTCGGATCAGACTAAGGTGCAATCCAGAGTAACTATGTGGAGTCCTTGCTCCGGTGTAAGAACAATTTGCTCTGGATTGCAATATGAATTTCCCATAGGTTTTCACTAGGTAGTGCAGTAACTAAGGGTACACGTAATGTCTCTTACGTGCTCCCGTAGTTACTCTGGATTGTAGGGCCAGTCAACTTGTGCTGGCCCAAGCCTTTCTGGTGTAGCAAGGCTGGCCTATCTTGGAATTAGGCCAGCCCAATGCTCAGGGTGACCATATGACCGAAAAACCCGGATTTGTCCGGATTTTTAGCGTCCTGTCCTGGTGTCCTACATTTTGGCTTCATTTTTTAACTTCGCAATGGTGCAGAGTACATCATCATGTCATATGTCGTTGGATTTGTAATGAAGATCAGAATCCAATGCAATAATCAGTTTTGAGATATCTCTTTCCTATCAAAAGTTATGGCCAAAAAACTGAAAAAACAAAAAATATAAAAAATACATTTTTGTCAATTTTTAAGCAGTTTTTTAAGCAATTTTGGCTTGGGGGGTAGGAATTTTGGCCTTGGGGTTCAGGAATTTTGGGTTTGGCATCTGGTCACCCTGCCAGTGGTAGTATAGGTTACTTAAGAGCACATCAGGATTGCAGCCTAATATGGCTGTTGATCCCACCCTTTCTGGGACCCAGTCCACTCCATCTCTATTATCACCCACTCTTTCCTCCCACAGGCACAATGAGGAAGGCTCTTTTTGAATTCAGTGCAACAATATTTGCTCATCAGGATCATATAGTATATAACATTATATTATTGTACATAAGGTAATAATGTGTACATCAAGTATGTACAATGAATACAACAGAGTGCAGCAAATCTCAGCACTATCACCATGTATGCAAGCAGTGTGTAAATAATTTCACATGTGAAATGTTGCAGTATACCACCCCAGTATACCACCCTGCAGTGGTATACTGTCATCATTGGCACCCCGCAGTATAACCTGTCATGATTGGCAACCATTGTGGTTCTTCTAACTTGCTGTATACCACAAGTGTGACTTTATGACTCTATTTGGGTCATGACCCCAAAGTGGAGAACACTGTTCTGGAAGCCACTGCCTCCCATCAAGCTTTCCTTTCCTTCAATTTCTGAAGTGCTGTTAAACACCTCTTTGTCCAGGCCTTGATTTTTGTCCCTTTTCCCCTTTTATGTTCCCTTCCTGGCCCTTCTCTTCCCTCATTGTCTTGTCTCTTTTAAATTGTAATCTAGAAGGCTAGATGTGTGTACTTTCAATACTACAACTGCTCCGACATATTGTTTCAATCTGAGAATTATGTATTTTTTGAGATCTATGAATACTCAAATGGGTTACAGGCCTGTTAGGATTCCATCCCAAGTCTTAGACCTCATTAATCACCTGTGAAATTATCCTCCCACTTTTTTTGCTCAAACCTACAGTTAGTGGGTCACATAATTCAGAAACAAAAGTCATCATTCATGTTCATATCTCCTCCTCTTAGGACTTCTGATTTTCTGGTCTTTGCAAACCATCATAATTCCACAAAAAAACCATTGTATTAAAAAAGAATACAAAGCTAATGAACTACCTGCTTGTGTAGCTTTCAGGAGCATAGCCTTTCTTTTTGTTTGCTGTCATGCCCAAGCCTGCATTCCGTGTCACATTAGGTGCTAATTGACGTATTTTCATGGAGCTTCTGGAAAACATTTATTTAATTTATTAGAAATTAATTAAACAACGAACAAAAAAAGGTTAGACCTATTTTTATTTATTTACAACAGAGGTTTCCACACTTCTTGGCAGGAGGACCACATCATGCCTGTGTCAACTGCCAGAAAAATGGTTTACATTTAAAATTTGCTTATGTTTGCATAAATTTACATGTAAGAGTGATTTAGAGACAGATCCAGAGGATTATAAGGCTTGCCTGAGGGCTGAATGGAGGGGTGTTGCCACACCATATACGGTCCCCAGATTAGTGTTTGGACACCTTTCGTATATAGTATTTTTATTTGTCTTTCACCCAAGGGAACCAGAGGCAGGTCCCCATAGACAGCACTGGATACAACATGAGGAACTTTTAGGAGACTCTTATCTGCAAAGAAGAATAAGAGAGGATGCAACAGGATGGTGTGGAAAGAAGTCTGTATTGTGAGAGTCAGGATGATATAGTGGACTGAGACCTGGAAGATCCAGGTTCAAATCCGTCCTTGGCCATGAAGTTTCCTGGGTGACTTTAGACCATTCACATGCTCTCATATGAGCTTCACCTACCGAACAGGATTGTTGTGAAGACCGCAGGAAAGGAGAAAATAAAGCTTTATAATCCACCTTGTGCATTTGCACTGAAATGGGAAAGGTGAGGTATAAATAGTCTCCTTAATTTTCTATAGAACAAACACATGTACATGCATGCATGCCCAACCTTCCTCAGGAAAATAAATTATTCAAACAATACTTGTGCAGAAATGGATAATGACTCATGCTGACTGACAGGTATAGTTCTAATGCGCTCCCACAGTCCCAATAGAACTGTGTGGTTAAAAATTACCGGTAGTTCATTTCTATAACTAACCACAAATGTTAGCCTTTCCTTTTTATTATTTTTATTACAAGATTTGTCCTCCTATCAAGTACATTGGGAAAAACAGAACTGAAATGGGGTTGTAGCCAAAAAGATGGTATGTAAAAAATCTGATGTTCAGTCTCTGGCACCCAGGAAGGATAGAGATTATTTCTACTTGAAACTCTGGGGAGTCATTGCCAGCCAAGATAATGAGATAGACCAATGATTCACCAGCTTCTAACTTCTATGTTCCTTCCTAAACAGAGTTTAACGGGAGAAAGCTATTAAACAAATGATCTTTTCAAGAACCCTCCCACACCATAATAAATTCATAATATAGCACAATGTAAGTGTTATGCTCAGGACCCTTTTTCCAGGAGCATACTCACTGGTACTCAATACCAGCACCTTTTTCCACCTGCCCCACCCCCACCCAGCAGCTAATTAATGATTAGTCATATGGGGCAAACTAGCTACACCTCTGTGGTGAGTACCAGCACCTTTTATTCCTCAGAAAAAAGCACTGGTTATGCTAATGTCACCACATCATAACACAGAAGTATCTCATTACTGAATATTGCATTAAAAAAAACTAATTCAAAAATAAACATTCAGAGCTTCACCCACAAGTTAATTCGGCTAAATCTCGTGCACAACAAGTTAAACACTGCCATCTAGAGGAATACAAGAAAAATAGTCTTTAAAACACTGTGCTAATCTATGTATTCTATTCCATCTATATTAAGGTAAATAAAATTGAAGAGTCAATCGCTCAGTCAATCGCTCTGTCACTCACTCACATTCCAAAGCACCGGACCCAGAAATGTGAAATTTGGGTAGGGTCTTCCTTCTTTGATGTAGGCATCCACTAAGAACTTATTTTTGGAAATTCAAACCAGAAGAGGGTGAAAAGGGGTTGCAACATGGTGCTTGCTCCTTGCTGCTCAGTGGTGTCCAGTGCTGTCCAATGTTGCCTGGTGCCCAGTAGGGGTGCACACCAGTGCCCACTGCTACCCACACTGCCCTCTAGTGCCTGGTGCTTGTCGGTGACCAGGGGTGTCCAGTATCCATCCATGCCCGATGCCGATGTCAACCAGTGCCCAGCTGTGCACAGAGACCACAAATATTCTTGAAATTTTACTCTCTCAATGACAGGTTAATTCCATGAGTCTATATCTAAATATATGTTTATATATCGAAATGTTCCCACATTACGGGAGTAAAATAACCCTGTATGCCATCCCCCCATTGTGCAATATCCTCAACTGTGCATCACCCCCATGTGCAAAAACTGTCATGCACAACATCCCCATGTGCAAAAACCGCCATGCGCATCATCCCACCATACACATCAATATCCCATGCACATCATCCCACTATGCGCATCTACCCCACAGGGGCATCAACACCCCATGCGCATCAACCCCCGCAGGAGCATCATTCCCTGATGTGCACTCTCTTCACTTTTTCAGAAGCAGACAACAATGTGAAACTGAGCAATGTGAAACCACTTTGGGTGGTTATGAGGGGGCAGTGGATGATGGCAGTGCCTCCCTGGGTGTGCCATGCAATATCACCTCCCCTCCCCAGTAAATTATTTATTTCCAGCTAAACATCTACAAAAGCTTCTCAGGTCTGCAATCAGATATATCACCTCTTCTTCAGTGTCACCTTGCACTCCCAATTTGGTAGAATCTTTGATACTGACTCCATTATTGTTGTGTGTTTGGTTCTCTTCCCCATTTTCATTAATTTTGTTTGCACTCCTTAAACTTATTTAAGAAACAGTATTTGTAAGATCATCGGGCAGCATCTTAACTAGCTATTTGGGTGGGAGCCAAAAGGAGCCAGCTGTGAAGACTGTCTGGGGTAGTCAGCAGGCCAGAGTGTGATGCCAGACCATGACAAGATCCACCTGAAATGGTTCTTCAAAGATAGACTTTTGTTGATTGTAAAAGCCTTTTGAGGCTTAGAAAAGCCTATCCATGTAAACTGCCTTGAAAATAAAGCCAAAGGAGCAATTCAAGGCAAGAAAAGGCGGTATATAAATACCTATGTTTGTATGATATGCCTTTCACTATAAACCTCAGGCAGCAATCCTAAGCGCATTTACTTGAGAGTATGTCCCATTTACTATTAAAAGGGTTTACTTTGGAGTAGACAGTCACTTTAACAATGTTGGTTTCTACTGACATTAGGATGGTAGAAGGAATTGTATTTGGTCAAAACCTAGGCCCAGGTCCTAAGTTAAACAATATAAGTATAACCTTGGTATACACGGATTTGCCTCAACATGAATGCCCACTGCAAATCAGTTTTAAAAACTGCTTTTCTACTATTGTAGAGGCAATCATGCAAGAAATCTTTCCTTTTTTCAGTCCCAGAATCAAAATCCTGTAGGTATTAAGGGACTATCTTATTCCATTAGGTGCAATGGAGGAACAAGAAAAATGGAAGTGGATATTTAAATCTTATTTTTCCCCATTTTTTATCCATGGGTTTTTTAATTTAAGGGAGGTTCTGGAACAGAACACTTGTGGATAACGAGGTTTACCTGTGTACAAACCATTATCACAATAAGAAGAATTATTATATTGATTAATCCATTAAACCCCTGAACAAAGTCTAGATCAGTGGTGTCCAACCTTTTAACTTCATGGTTCCTGGACCTTTAACAAGCTTGTAAAAGAGGGAATTTCTGCAGGTATAGCTTGTGATCTGTGGGATGAAAAGCTGCACCTGCTGAAATTTCTTCCTCTGCATACTTGTTAAACATCCTAGAGCCCTGAAATTGAAAGGCTGGATACCCTGGTCCAGACAGACCAGAACAACTGCCAAATTATGAACAGAAAAACAGCATTAAAGTACCTACCCTGTTTGTGGGTTTGCGGTCCTCAAAGAATTTTTATGAGCTGGAGAAGAAGTCTGAATTTTGCTTCCAATAGGCCCACTTGCAGATAGCACTTTATTTGCAGCTGTACCTATTAACATAAACATGAAAACATCATTTCTGTGCCTTGTATCTCTACTTTTTGCTTAGTTCACAGGACAAAAACTATATGATACAGTGGGAGGGTAAAAGCTGAATAGAACTGCAGAAACAGCCCTTGGAGATATGTTGATTTTTCCCTTTTATATTGTTCTGTCCTCAAATCACCCCATGTAAGATGCTACTAGCCATTCTGGAGGAGGAAAAAAAATAAACATTTTATCTTATTCTTTCTAGCAAGGCTAACTGCAATCAGAGATTGAGGAAAAGGAGAGTGCTGTTGTTGGAAAAGGAGAGTGCTGGTGAGGGTGGTTCGGCAGTGGAACAGATTGCCAAGGGAGGTGGTGGACTCTCCCTCACTGGGGATCTTCAAGCAGAGGCTCGACAAGCACCTGTTGGGGATGCTCTAGGGGGATTTCCTGCTGCAGGCAGGGGGTTGGACTAGATGACCTACTAGGTCCCTTCCAACTCTAGGACTTTAGGATTCTATGTTTCCCAAAGGGGAAAACAGATAGGTCAGATGGGTTGAAACAAATCAAGTTCCAAACCATGCATAGCAAAATGAACTAACTCTAGAACTTCCTAACATAAGTCTGATACTATAACCCTGGGAGACAATGACTTGCTCTGGGTGACCTGGAGGACTCTGTGGGATACAATCCAAGTCTTCCTTTTCTGCTTTGCCAACATTTAAAAATACCACAGAAACAGACATAAAGAGAAACCAACAAAAACATGAACAATTGGAAACCAATCACTGAATTTTTACAAAAGAGAAAACAATTAATGAATTTTAGATTTGAAAATTAGTTAATTAGAGAAAAATAATATAAAATGGAATTCATAAACATAAAGAGAGACTATTGGAGATTCAGTTTATGGAGGGGTGAAAGTTTAGATTAATGGCAGTAAGTAATTAGAATTTTTGAGCTTTGCTCTTGTTACACTGTTAGAGATACTTCATGTAGCTTTATTTTTTCTTTTCTTTTTAAGTTATTTTTATGTGTTTTATAAATATTATATATTAAAAATAATGCAACCATCCCTCTCCTGTTGATTCACTATTCCTTCCCTATCACATACAGACATGGCAGCCTTATTCTGTATCCCGACCATGGGCTCATCTCAACCAGTACTGTCTATATCAGGACTCTAGACCCTGGGCTCACAGGTCAGATCTGGTGTCTGGTCCAATCCCTCCAATGTAAATGGAGCTTACTGTTGTGCAAGGAAGCCTCTGTTTCATGCCACCCATCTCTCACTAACAGTGCTCTGGCCAGCCACATCTGGGTTCTGTCAGCCTGGATTTGTATCTGGATTTCTGGGCAAACTCATTTGGCTGGAGCACAGTTTGGGGAGAGCAGGGTAAGCAGGTGCCCCAGGGGATCAGAGCGCTCCATTCATGACTGGGAAGCTTTTTTCTGGTGCACAGTGGTCTCCAGTTTGGAGACCTCTGCTCTACATGGATGAAGAGCAACTCTCTGAGGTTTCAGGGAGCAGTCATTCTCAGTATGACCTGCAGGTACTGCAAGAACTGAATTTAACCATAAGCAACCCATGCGTTGAAACCACTGGCTTCTAACAACCTTCCCAAAAAGCAAGAGCATCCCAATACTGCTGTGGCTTCCTTCTGTAGCCTTCAATAACCAGGAGAACCAAGCACAACTGAGCAGCAATGTGCATAGTTGCACCAGTACAACTCTCCTTTGCCATTCACCTGGGAAGGACTGAAGCTTGGCTAATAGAGATTGCACACTTTTTACAGTATCCTCAAGCCAAGCATGAGCTCTGTGCTCTGTGCATGGGCTTCTGTGCTCATTTTAAGTAGAATATATCTTACTGGATAAGGTCCTGCAATAACATTTATTCATGCATTCCCAATACACAATGTCAGATAAAATCTTTGACAATTTATATCAGCATTACTTGGCTGTGGTAAGCGTGATGAGGCTGGAGATATTATTCCTGATGCAGGCATCTTCTTTACTGATGGTGTTTTGTACTGAAACAACAAAAATAAATATCAAAGCAGTTGTTTAGAATCATATAGCAAACTACACGCAGAAGTAGCTTCAGTGTGTTAGAGCCAATAAGTTTATTTTTGCTGAGTAAATAGTAGATTTTGACTTCTCATAATCTATATGATGTCTCATGAACAGTTCTCTGACTTCTCATGAACTATATAACAGTTATCCTTTTTAGAGGGCGTCCATCATACACATTTCCCTATCCCTAAAGAACCTTCACATGAAAACAGAGAATGACAAAGTTCCAAGACAAGCAGCCGATAATAGTAAAACACAAAATACCAAATCATTCAAAAAACATTTCCAATTAATGCACTTGAATATTTTATCATTAGCCAATCTAAAAAAATCCCAAAAGTGCAATTAACCATATACACAATACATAATTTCTAGTTCCTTTTAAAAAAAATAGAAAATTTTTATGAGCTTTGACTCCATTATTGCTGTTTGTTTGGTTCTCTTTCCCATTTTCATTAATTTTGTTTGCATTTCTTAAACTTATTTAAGAAACAGTACTTTGTAAGATCACAGGGCAGCATCTTCACTAGTGATTCTGCATTGGGAGATCTTAATGAAAAGAAGGAATATTCTGCTTCCAGATCCTTTGCAGCTGCAGAATCCTCCTTCCATTCACAGAGGGAATGATTAACAGTAGAAGAACTAGTCAGGATATTATATTATATTAGCTACATTTAAGCAGGTTTCTAAAATAATAGAAAATATATCATGTTGAAGACTATTTACCTGCGTTCGACTAGGAAGCTTCCCTTTAGTATCAGTAACCCCTTTTCCTTTATTGGAAATGCGTGCTGCTTGTTCTTTGCAGAAATTGATGTGTCGATCAGCTGCACTTTCATTAAATCTTCTCTGGCAGTATGGACATTGAATGTAATCTAAAGTCAATCAGCATTTATTTATTTATTTATAACCTCTAACATCAATAAGACTTTCCAAACAAGTATGCCTTCACCACCTACAAGTGTCAGTGGCAAGCTTTCCAAAAAATGGATGTTACACTAA
Source organism: Cryptoblepharus egeriae (assembly GCA_030015325.1). Taxonomy (NCBI): domain Eukaryota; kingdom Metazoa; phylum Chordata; class Lepidosauria; order Squamata; family Scincidae; genus Cryptoblepharus; species Cryptoblepharus egeriae. The sequence continues at coordinate 28,397,908 of JAREYC010000003.1, forward strand.
AGATCAGCTCTTGCCAATCTTAGGATTAGGATAGAATAAAAAAAGTCATTAGGGAAAAGTTGATACTGTGTTTGAAATAAACTAATACCAGGTAGTTCAGGATTTTAAAACTTAAGAATCAACATCAAAAATTGCATCTGGGAGCAGACTTTACAGCTTTACTCTGCTTTACCAAGCCCATCCATATTTACCAAGCCATTACATACCAGGATCATAAGAAGGTGGTGGTGGAGGTGGAAGTTTTCCACCTTCTTTAAGGACTTGATCAACTCCTTTGGCTGCACGTATAGCTGCTATGAGTTCTTCATGCTTTCGTCTCCAGGATGATGGCTTCTTTGGAGGTTCTGGCTAAGAAGCCAACAGAAAGAACAAAGATTTGCAAGTGCATGCCAATATGTATCCCTTTTGTAAGGATCTATTCTATACAACTGCATTTAGCTTGTTTGTAGGACAGTTGAGAGAAAAGTTTAGTTACTCAAATATAAAGCAGTAGATTATTATTTATCATATACTTCAGTCATATTCATGGTTCTTGACAGGAGCTAAATTCCTGTTCTGCAAAGTCACAATCTAAAAATAACACAAGGAAGCTAACAGAGGATTAGAAGAGAAATGGGGGGATTGTATGTATGTGAGTGGAAGAAACGTAATTATATCAAGTACTCCTTGTTGCCACGTAATACCACAGGCTTAGTTACCACAGAATATTTAAATGTACTATACATCTCCAGCCTGTACCTGTATACAGGTACATGGATTTCTTTTATACAGATGTTCTTTGTGTGTACATGGATTTTTGATGCATGGCTTTGGCCCAACATGGATAGCCTCTGCAAAGAAGAAGAAAAGTACAGGTCTCTTGAGAAGGGGAAAATGCATCTCTTTCAATTTGTGGTTTAAAATACTGTTTCTCTTAGAGTGGTATAGAGAGGCAGTCGGCAATTAGAAATGCAAGATGCCTCTCCCACTAAAGAACAGAATGTAATTAAACAATTCTTCAGAGAGCCAAGCAGAGGCAAAGGTTCTCTTCCACAACTAACTGTTTCTAATTTCTAACTGTCTCTATAACAACAATAAAAGCTCTTTTTAAACCATGAGTGAAAAGGAATATATTTAACTGCTTTTAATACTTTTTTCATCAGTGGAGAGTCCCAGAACCAAACCAGTGGTAAATGACAAGACATGCCTTAATTCATTTAATATTTCAAGAAATATCCAAATCAGACATCTGTATGCTTAAGGTGAGTCCAAATTTCAGAAAAATATACCTGTTTACTGATCACACGATGTACAATATTAAATGTTCGTATGTACAATATTAAAAGCGCACATCTTCCTTGTCTTATTAACTCAATATCATTAAAGGAGACATTTCCTTGGGAATCATTTGTATATCCCACTTTGTTTCATTATTTGGTGTGTAACAGTTACCATCTTAATATTAGCTTGGACAATTTGTTATACAGTCAGCACCTGTAATCCAACATCAGATTCTGGATATCCATTGAAACACTGAAAGATGAGGCAATATCCATTTCTCCATGTTGGCTATCCCCTCACTCGTTAAATGTTGCTGGCCCAACAACCAGACCTCAGAGTTCAGCAGTCAGGAGAAGGTGTCCTCCCCTTCCATATGTCTGAAGGTTCAGCTAGAGACCCCAAAATGGTGCCCAAGATGGTGGGAACAGTCTGAAAGCAGACACAAATGTGTCTGACAATTCTCCATGTACCAATACCAATCCCTGTGTAATATGGAATACTCACCTAATCCAGTCATCTTTCTTTAAAATTAGTATATTTGGCTGGACGTGATTAAACAACCCAACAACCGCCACACTGGCCAGAAACTGTATACCGTATATGTCTCTTCCTCTTCCCCCCGCATGATGCTTGCAATGCCTCCTACTCATGAGGAAACCCATCTCTTCTCTTCCTCCTCCCACAACCTGCTTGTCTCTATGCCAAGCCTCGCCAAACTAAGTCCTCCAGCACAGTAATGAGAACAGGGTCACAACAATGAGGGAGGGGGCAATTCTGCCTCTCACATATAAACAAATCTGTGACAGTGAATTGGTATAGAGTACTGACTATATTAAACCAAGTCCAGCTGGAGGAATATTCACGCTTTTGAGCTACAGCCCAATATTATCACATGTTTTGTGTAACGTGAAGCTAGCAAATAGCACGAAACCCAAAGATTTGGTCAGGAGTATGACCTTGTATGTTTTTTACATATTCCCTTTTATTCAAGAAACAAATCTTCTTAGGAATCAAAACGTAAGTGTGGTTCTTGCTCAATAAATAGCTATCATTCCAAGTTTCAACTTGTTGCTATAGAATATAGAAACGACTTCGGTATTGGAATATCATCCTGTTCTGGATGAGGTTGCACTCCCTCTGAAGGAGCAGGTTTGCAGCTTGGGGGTTCTCCTGGATTCGCAACTGCTCCTGGAGTCCCAGGTGGCGGCTGTGGCCAGGGGAGCCTTTGCTCAGCTTTGGCTGATCTGCCAGCTGCAACCATACCTGAGTCGCTCGGATCTGGCCACGGTGACCCATGCCCTAGTGACATCGAGACTAGATTATTGTAACGCGCTCTTCATGGGGCTGCCTCTGAAGACGGTCCAGAAGCTGCAATTAGTCCAGAATGCGGCGGCCCGTGTGGTTGCTAGGGCTCGTCGGTTCGACTCTGTCGGGCCACTGCTTCAGCGACTACACTGGCTGCCCATTCATTTCTGGGCTGAATTCAAAGTGCTGGTCCTTACCTTTAAAGCCCTAAACGGCTCGGATCCAGGGTATCTGAGGGACCGCCTTCTTCTGTACAATCCGACCCGTCACCCAAGGTCATCTGAGGGGGCCCTACTGACTGTGCCGCCACTTAAAGATGTGAGAGGTGTGGCGGCCAGAGATAGGGCCTTCTCGGTGGTGGCACCCCGGCTTTGGAACTCCCTCCACTTTGAACTGAGGAAAGCTCCCTCAATACAGAGCTTCAGGCAGAGCCTTAAAACCTTCTATTTTAAAAAAGCATTTTAAATGGGGCAGAGGTTGGGGGGGACAGTTGTTTTTATTGTTTTTACTGTTTTTAACAAATATTTTTAATCTGCACTTTTTATTCAATTTAATTGTATTTTAATTATATTTTAATGGTGTTTTAATCTTTATTTATGAGCAATTTTAATGATGTTTTATTCCCTGATGTCAGCCGCCTTGGGCTCCCCCTTGTGGGGGAGGAAAGGCGGAATATAAATTGATTAAATAAAAATAAAATCTGAATTCCATGCCAAATGCATGGCCCTGATTTCTCTATTGGCTCCACCTCTGAGGAAAAAGTGCTTTTTCTTGTCCAATACATGACTTATGCTCATAAAAGTTCATATTACTAAAGTCTTAAAAGGACAAAATACTGTAAATCTCATTTAACGCAGTGGGAAGGGAACTACAAAGTAAAGAAGCTTAGAATTGGGCTGGTTGATCCTAAACTTCTTCATGGGAACATTTTCAAAATCCAATATGAACTTTTGTTATGCCCCTTAAGGAGACTTCTGTTGTAAACTTCATGATTGACAGCTATAAATACATTCTACGTCATCACACATACAACCGCTAACAAAATAACATGGCACATGCATCAAAGATGCCTAAGGGTGCAATCCTAACTGTGTCCAGGGCCAGTGCAAGCCCCTTTTGCCAACCTAGAGGCTCACAAACATGCCATAAAGCACAGTTGCTTCTCATTTAAAGCGGAGAGGTTGGCACAAGGAGTTGCACTGGTGTACCCACGCCAGATCCAACCCCAGCGTGTAAGTCTGGGTTTGGCTCTGTAAGGCTCTGCTGGCAGAGCTTGGCCAACCCGTGACAGAGCTTGGCCAACACCACACAAGGTTTGGGTGGTGTGAGGAGGGCAAGGAGGAAATGGGAGGGAGCCATTCCAGGATAGATGGAGAACAGGACTATAGGCAAGAGGGCAGGGAGTGGAAGGCAAGACTAGGATCCAGCATTTATGCCAGATCCTAACCCTGTTCCCATAAAGCTCAGAGAAGTCTTGGGCTGCTCAGATCTGCACTGGCAACCAAGGAGGAACAGATCTTAATAACCCCATTGGGACTGCAGTGGCTCTCCTTGGGGTAAGGGGAAAAGTTTCCCTGTGCTGTGAGGCAAGCTTCTGGCTACCTGAAACTTGCACAGGATACAGCACAGGCACATCAGCTTGCCTGTTTCAGTGCAAGTTAGGATTGTGCTATCCAATTATTATATTCCAATATTCATGTACTTACCCTTGGTTTCAGAGGTTTTACTATGGAGATATCAGTTCCCTCTGCTCTTTGTCTGCTGGAATCAAATGTTTTCCTTTTCTTAGTAGCTGTTTTTTGGCAAATGGGAAGATGTTTCTTCTGTGAGCCGAAGAAAGAAATTCAAGAATTATATTTGGAAACAGGTAAATTCCCTGTCTCTCCCAATTACATAGTTATTGTAATGTGCAAAGGGGGCAGGGAAGAATACTACTGATTCAAAAAATGAAAACATATTTCATTTATCATCCCACCTTGTTCTAATGGTCCAGTTTATAATGGATTAAGACAACAATATTCTTTTAAACATCAAATGAATAAAATGTAGTGACAAAGTATAAACAAGACAACCATTTCTGCAATCAGCTTGTAACCAATCATTCTTGTTTTCCGATCCTCACTCTTTATGTTACAAACCGCAAGCAAACACTGGAAGGAACCAGTATCTTTCAACTTTTATATTTTCATTATTTTATCTAAAATTGCTTTGTGGTTCTCTGTACAAAAAAAGGAAAGTTGTGGGTTTTGCAATGTGGTGCCAGTTGCCACTGCGTGCGGTCACTTAGGCCCAATGTGATCCTCTCCATGGGAGAGGACATTGCATTTTACCGCCCTATCTGAAGACCAATTTGAGTCACTGTTTAAATTACTCAGTATCCAAAGTAGCAGAAGAAGAACATCCTCATATGCACTGGAAATTTGTTCCCTTTCTCTCAAAAGAAGTTCCATCCCATCGCTGAGCACTATGAGCTGCTTTAAAACTTCTGTGCCTATAAAAGAGGTTGGTGGCCAGAAAATGAAAACAGAAGTCCGTGTTATATGCACAAAACCCTTCATACTTGCATAAAGATATGGCCATCTTGCTAATGAGCTACTTTCATGAACTAATTTGAGCAAGAGCTGCATAAATGGGAGTCTCAAAAGTCAGAATGAATAAAAGCATCTTTGCTGGAACTGCTGACAATGGAGAGTTTGACAAAATGATTACAGTGAGTAGAGTATAATACTTCATTTCTAAAACTAATGATAACAGACTGAGAAAACAGATTTTCTACTTACTAATGCATTTGGAAAGAAAGTTCTCCCACAAATCTTGCATGGTAACAGGTTTTCAGCTTGCTCTGTAGTTTCAAAATCTTAAAAGAATTAAGAGCCAAAATGATCACAGTCATAATAGCAATTAAATTCTAACTTACCATTACAAACAGTATACTTACAAACAGTAAAGTATTTGTTGTCCATATTAACATTTTCAGCATCTTTTCATTTTCAAATATTAGAATATAAAATTAGAAAATACCATTTAAAAACCTTACTGTTATAGAAAAGTGATCTATAGTTAGTTTTGCACAGACCCTAAACACGTTTTGAAATAAGTACATTCTTCTTTTGAAAATCATGAATGACAGAGACAGTTTAAGGTCTGATTCTATTCCAGGCAGTGCTAGCAATCCTTGTCATGCAAGTGCCTTAAGGTATGTTGCCACAGCCAGAAAACCTACTGTCACAACAGAGAGGCTAGCATCAGTCAGCACTGAGTATCAGCACTGGAAAGATGCACCATGAAAGTATTGGCCAATAAGTTGCCCCACTGGGTTGTGAATCATTTCAGAGGTGGCAGGAGCTAGTCAGAGGAATGGGAGTGATGGAAGGATCAGGTCCAGGATGGAGCGTGAAAAGCAGCAGATGTGACCATTGAATCCTATGCCCCCTTTTCATGCCTGGGAGTCTGACATGAGAGTCCAACATAGGTTTCTTCAGTTCTGGTACATTAAATAGCAGGCACAGATATAGAGACCCACTGCCAACTGAAGAGCTCAACACAGAATAAGGGAGCATTTGTTCCTTTACCCCAAGGAAACTCCAGCAGCTGCCTTAGCAGCACAGGATACAGTGGTGGATACCAGTGCAGCAGGGCTCTGGATTGGCCTGTAAATGTCCCCTGAGAGTTCCAAAAATGGGGCACAGCCATCAAGAAGTTTATTTCTCCAGTATCCACTAACCAATGTTTGATCAGTGGCAGACAAGAGAGCAAGGTCATCCAAACTGAAACCAGTGTACCAAGACCCTGTCTGTATTTTGAAGTCAACTATTTAAGTTTTGATTACCTAACTTGCCAGTTTCTCCAAAAAAATAAAACAAGTGAAAATTCAGCAAGGAGTTATCAATCATCTTAAGTAGAATCTTTTACAGTATTAACGCTAGTGTAAATAAATAATATCTTTTCAAAAGCCTAATGCGCATAGTAATGACTCTCAGCTGAACTGGAAACATTTGTTATGTGCTCCTGGCAGAATGGCAATAGATTGCATTATAGAATACACAACAATTAGTGTCCTATTGTTGTAACAACAGCAGCACTATATTTCCTTTCATTCTGCCAAACCCTCTGCTATTGCTCTTGGCAGATGCCCAAGTGACTGCAGATATGTTTGCCAAGAACAAGCAATGCTAGTTGAAAACTGAGTATTCCCTTTATTCTTTTTTAACTGAATAAGTGAACAAATATATAATATTCTTTAATTTTTCCCAAAAGGGTGCCAGGAAGACATGACTTTTAAAAAGCAGCAAATATAAAATAGAAACTCTCAGAAAGAAAAGTGGCATATTCTCAATCTCTGGGGTCCTTCTTTACAAAAACACACATAAGCAGAGAAGGAAAAAGGCAGAAATTCAGCAGATTTAGCTTTGCTTGTTTTATTCAGGACATTACATTGCATATACATTGTACATCCAACAAATTGTTCCTTTTCCTAGTACAAGAAATCAGTTTTCAAATTACACATTTCCATTATATACACACAAGAAGATATGAAATGATACCAACATAATACAGTAAGGCCTTGCACTTTCATCTGGCAAGGGATCATAATGGACAAAAGTTTAAAACTGATGAATGTCAAAACATGGCATTATTTAGCTTGCAATTTTATTTTGTAAAACAATGAAAGTCAAGTGAAAGAAAATCAAGGTACTACCATGTTCAATAATTCACAAAACTACATAAGAGACGCATATTCTTAAACAAGAAGCCTGAAAATCTTTTGCTGACATAAATGTGTGTGCGCGCGCGCGCGCGCGTGTGTGTGTGCGCGCGTGCACTCGTGCAAAAGTAGGTATACGGTTTTTATTATTAAAACAGCATCACAATAAGGATGGCATACAAATTGCAATCAAGTACAATCTCTTAAGTGCTCAAATTGCCGGCCTTCAGCTTTTATTTTCAGGCCTTCAGCATTTACACATTCTTAATTTACATATTCTTGACTGTTATAACTTTATATCTACTTTTGCACACACCCCCATATATAAACTAGGTAAAGTTAATTGTAATGAACTTTACTCTTTATAATAAGTGGGAAAATAGATTTAGTATATAGTCTAATGTTCCTTAATATGTATCTTTGACCAATTAATAAGAAGAGCTTTGTTTTGATTTCTTCACAGTAATAGTTTATGCAAGAATAAAAAAATAATCTTTTATTTTTAAAAGTATCCTCACCTAAACTGATTCTACAGACAATTGTGTTCCTGACTCAAACTCCAGCTATTCCAAGCCTAAATTAGAATATGAGACTTTAGGTACAATTCAGAACATCAAAGCCAGGATGTTATGCATGCCTTTAATTCAAAATGCAATAAAATACTTGCCTGTGGCATTGAATAAAAACCCCTATCTGATGTATGCATCAGTGAACACACCACCAGAACTGGTAAATTTTCACATCACTTAGCACCACATTCATTACTAGCCATACTTATAAAATATTTGAGAGCAGGCAAACCACACTAAAATTTTATAGGTGATAAAATTGCAACCAACTTCTCCCTAGTGGCATCAGCATCTGTAACAGAGCATGTCTAGTCAGGTCATCACCAGTTGCAGATTAATAGCAATTATCTTGATCCAGTATGCGCTACATTTCTATACAGCTACATCATCTACATCTACAGTATTTATATTCCGCTTTTCAACTGAAAAGTTCACAAAGCGGTTTACAAGAAAATGAAAAAATTAATAGCTAATTAAAGCTAATGGGTCCCTGTCCCAAAAGGGCTCACAATCTAAAGTGCAAAAAGAACACCAGCAGAAGCCACTAGAACAGACATTGCTGGGGTGTGTTGGGCCAGTTACTCTCCCCCTGCTAAAAAAAAGAGGAACACCCACTTGAAAGAGTGTCTCTTGACCAGTAAGCAGGGGGACAAGATCAAAGAAAAAAACGCAATGGCACTATTCCCCTACTATCAGGAACATTTATTACCAGTGCAATCCTGACTTAAGCCAGAGAGAATGGCCTAGCTATAGCAACCTAAACTAGGTATATTCAGAGCTGACGCTTAGGCCACAGGTCTAAGAGGTCTCTAGGCTGGCCTAGGTGCTACTGAGGACCAAGTGGAAAATGGAAAGGGCTTGCTCCAGAGTAGATCTGCCTCCGATCACACTGAACAAGGAACAGCTGTGTTGCCTGCACCCTGCCTGCCAAATGAGGAAGTCTAGGAGTCCCTGGCAACTAGTCACAGCTACAGCACGATGGAAAGAAAGGGCATGGCTGTCTGGAGGATCAGATGTCAGAACCGCCAAAGGAAGAGAGCAACAACTCTCCCCAAATGTAGGGCGCCCAAAATAAATGGGGGGAGGACCAAAGAAAAGCTAGGAAAACTCACATCTATTGTTGTCAGAGAGTCCATGAAAACACTACTGTCCCAAAAGTGGGGGGGGGGATTGGCTGCTGGAGTGGGCTGTGGGAGTTGTGCCATATCCTGATGCGGGATGTTGTGCTTTATCCAGAGGTTGAGAGGCAGGACTGGTGCTTACACTGGCTGAGAACTTAGAACACTTTCTTTTGCTTCAACTTTTATCATGTGCCCAAATGGGTCTACTCAGATTTACACCTTCTTCTGTGATGGCCTAAGTCAGAGGAGCTAGGAGAGGGTGTGTCTGCCCTGGAAACGGGGTTTGGATATGGCCTAACTGTGCCATTCTAGGCCATGCCCAACATGCCCGATACCCCTGCCGTATTGCCTAAGCCAGTTCAGATCCATCTATCTTGTGCTGGCCTAGATGGACTTATGCCGGCCCAGGCCTTTTCATATGCAGCTAGGTTGGCCTATCTAGCATTAGGCTGGCCCAAGTGCCAGATAGGCTGGTGCAAGTGCACTTCAGGATTCTGCCGTCAATCGCACATACACCCTTAAAGCATTTTATGGTACTTATGTTTTCACTATCAAGCAATTCTTTCTTCTGAGCTATACAAGATAATATATACAAAGATAATGTACAGGAGGTGATAGTTATAGCTAAAACGTGGTATCCAAAGAGGATCAGTTTCTAGACACCCCCAAAGGCAATTCTGTGAGTTGGGTTCAACAGGACTGCTGGATGTGATGGAGATTTTTGATCATGTGTGGAGGTGTTTGAGTTCAACAAAGGCAATACATGGCCTTTCCAGGCCTCAAAAAGCCACCCAGACATGACCAGAGACACCTCTGATCATACCTGGGAGTTCATGTCAGGCCCTTCACCATGGATTTTGGAACCCAACGCAAGTTAAATCACAGATTCCAAACCTGTAGGGGTGGATCTATAATACTCTACTGTCATGACTTAAAGACTGCTGTTCACTGACAATGAATATGATCGCATTATCACTCTTCAACAATACGGGCACAGAAATGTTGTGGGCTGCTATAGAGGAATCCCTGTTTCTGAAAGGGTCTGTCCCAGTGATTAGGGTGAAGAAGAAACAAAACAGGATGCCCTGTTTCACTGTTCATTTTCCCTGGGGATACATGCAAAGATTATTAATTACCCTGTTGAGAGTTCACCAAGAAACTCGTCATGGGATCCAATCCATTGTTTACAACTCGTAATGCAGTCATTTGCACTACTCACAAGGACATTATTAACAACCAGAAAAAGTTATAATGCCTGCTCTGTATTTTCCTATTGTTTGTATGGAATGTGTGTTTTAATTTGCAGGTTCCTTAGTTCCTTCTAATCCACATTTTACATGTAACAACATAAGCAATGGTGTTTCTGTACTGCTGTATTTTTTTATCTATGTTGGTCTTTGAACATATCAATAAATTGATTATGACAAATATTTAAAACTAGAGTACAGGAGAATCAAATAATTGCAGCTGAATCATTCGGTCATAACGATCAGAGGCAAGTCTGCTAAAGGGATTTCTGCCACAAGCACTAGTCCAATTACCCATGTTTTTTTCAACAGGATTAAATCAGCTCCTGTTGTGCTGCCATCTTTTTAAGATGCCTCTCCCTGAATTGGTAGAACCTAACAATATGCTGCCTTGCCAAAATAAAAGGAAAAGAACAATACAAGTTATGGATGATTCATATAAGAAGCCCACAGCAACATTATTCCCCAAATAATTCAGTCATCAGGTGTGTAGATACACACATTGAAAGCCATTTTGCTTTCCAACCACAGGAAACAGAAACACTTTGAAATTGTTCTACTTGAATATTCCAAACCTCAGGGAGCCCGGCAGGGTTCACCGCACCTATTGAAGCCTGCTGCAGCCCTAACAGAAAGTTAAAGCTATACAGTGGTTATACAGTGGTACCTCACTTAACAAGTGCATCGCTTAACAAGTGATCCACATAACAAGCAAAACTTTCTCTTGGATTCTGCCTCACATAACAAGTGTTGCTTCACTTAACAAGCACACTCATTGGCAGCTGGACCAGATGCGCTGCCCGGCAGCCCTTTTTAAAAGTGTCAGAGATGCCTAGTGGGCCTACCCATAATGAAAGCAACACTTCCATGCTATTCCTCCCATGGCCAGGCGTCTGCTGGGCAGAGGGAGAGAACAGCAGTGGAAAAGAGGAAAGCAGCTCAGGGCTAGCCAGAAGGAAGCAGGGGAGAAAGAGGCTCAGGAGGAGAAGGAGAAAGTGGGGAGACATTTTGAAAGTGTCTTTGATTACAGAAGAAAGTGTCTTTGATTGCAGCCTCCTAACCATGTCTACCTAGAAATAAGCCCCATTGTGTTAAATGAGTCCTACTCGCAGGAAAGTATCTTTAGGATTGCAGCCTAAGTAGATTTCATAGGATCATGCACAATGAATGCATGTTTTGAATTCAATTCCAGTGTTTTGTCATCATTTTTACACAGTTAATATTTTTATATGAATATTTTTTTTGGTTCTGGAACCAATTGTTGGAGTTTCCATTATTTCCTATGGGAAAATCCACTTCACATGAAAGAGCATTTCACATAACAAGCATGCTTCCGGAACGAATTAAACTTGTTATGTAAGGCACCCCGTATCTCCTTTTCAATTATAGTAACTCCTTAACAAACAACCTAAAATGGCAAGAACCAGAATTCTAAGAAATTCAGAATTTAGCCCTGCTTACTGGGCAAGAGACACTCTTTCAAGTGGGTGTTCCTCTTTTATTTAGCAGGGGAAGAGTAACTGGCCCTCCACACCCCAGCAATGTCTGTTTTAGTGGCTTCTGCTGGTGTTCTTTTTGCACTTTAGATTGTGAGCCCTTTTAGGACAGGGACCCATTAGCTATCAATTAGCTATTAATTTTTTCATTTTCTTGTAAACCGCTTTGTGAACTTTTCAGTTGAAAAGCGGTATATAAATACTGTAGATAGTAGATAGATAGAATTCACAAAGTGCCTTCTGACATTGAACCCCCAGGCCACTACAGGGAACTTGTGCCAGCCTAACTGATGTTAGTATTGCATTGTCAGTTCCATTTTTTTTATTTTGGTCAAAAATTCCTAAGGAGCAACAGAATGCAGCCCTTGGCAAGCCTTAATGTGGTCCTTGGCAAGACCCCTTTATCTGCCACACTGGCAAGACTTGTCATGTCTCTAAATACAATCTAACATTGTAAATTTATTCAAATTTTAAATGTAAATCGTTTTTCTGGCCCCCAACACAGTGTCAGAGAGATGCGTTTCTCAAAGTGGGGGTCGGGACCCCTTTGGCGGTCGCCTAGAGATTTCCTGGGGGTCGCCTAAAGACTCCTGGTGCAGGGGGCCAGGTCAGGCTTGCCAGACCTCCGGCTGTAGCTGCGCGCACACTGGGGCTGACTGAGCAGGGAGGCTTCCCTGCAGGCACGCGTGCCGCCCGGCCAGATTGCACGGGGGCTTCCCTCCAGGCACGTAGGGGGCATCCATCTGTGCACATGCAGCTCACCCAGATTGCACGGGAGAATGCTTGGGGTGCTTCCCTCCAGGCTGCATGCGCTGCCTGCCCAGATCATGCGGGACAGGGCTTCCCTCCAGGTGCCCATGCTGCCCGCTGCCCGCCAGCCAGCCTGTTAGCTGCCAACTTGCTTGCAGTTAAACTGCAAGTTAAACTGTTGCTGACTTGCAGCCTGAGAGGCCAATCCTATGCATACCTACTCAGAAGTCAGTCCCATGATAGTGAATGGGGCTACTCCCAGGAAAGTGCTAGGATTGTAGCCTTAGAGCCCAATTCTATGCATGTGTACTCAGAAGTCATTCCCATTGAGTTCAGTGAGGTTTACTCCCAGGAAAGTGTGCATAGCACTGGAGCAGTAGACCTCAATCCTATGCTTGTGCACTCAGAAGTAAGTCAATTCAGTTCAGTGGGACTGCCTCCAAAGAAAGTGCATAAGTTTGCAGCCTTGGAGCCCAATCCTATGCATGCCTGCTCTGAAATAAATTCCATTATAGTCAGGGGGAGGTCTTTACTTGTGGATAGGATTGCAACCTCAGGGCCCAATCCTTTGCATGCCTACTATGAAATAAATCCCATAGTGTTCAATGTGTGCATAGAACACACATTCATTTATAACAATGAAAATACATCCTGCATATCGGATATTTACATTATGATTCATAACAGTAGCAAAATTACAGTTATAAAGTGGCAATGAAACTAACTTTATGGTTGGGGGTCCCCACAACATGAGGAACTTATAAAGGGGTCACGGCACTAGGAAGATTGAGAACCACTGATCTAGAGTAACTGCGAGAGCACATAAGAGACACATAAGAGACGGTGTTCTTACACCGAAGCAAGGACTCCCCATAGTTACTCTGGATTGCACCTGATGTGGCCCTCCTGTCAAAATGTTTGGAGAATCCCTGGTCTATACGGAAAAAAGTAATTGAGAATAAAAATGGCCAATCTTAAAATGCTACTGTATAAATTGATGGTAAGGCCACACCTGGAGTACTGAGTACAGGACTGGTTGCCACATCTTGAAAATGACATAGTGGAAATGGAAAAGTTGTAGAAGAGAGTAAGTCAAATGATTGCTTTGTAGACTTTGTGCAACAAAAGTTGGTTCAGTAAATGAGGCAAGCTTTAAAATAGGTACATCAAAACTCCACTGCTTAAGACTCCATTGCACTGATATTAAGCTTGTTTGGTATTTTTTCCCTACACAATCCATGATGACGATGTCCTTACAAGAAAAATAAACACTATTTAATTAAGCACCAAGCAACCTCTTTGGAACAAAGCAGTACAAACAAAGTTTGTATAAATAAAACCTTTAATCTTTTTTAAGGCTAGCTTCACAATGATGGACCAATATCTTATGTATGCTATTGAATAAATGAAATCCTACCACAATGCAGAGCAATATATAATGTACACTCAAAAACGTGGTCAGAGCAAACTGGAATGTTAAGCTCGCATACAGAAGTTGGGTGCTATCTTAACCAACCTACCAGTAAGGGGAATGCAACACCAAGGGAAGGGAACAAACATTGCCTTACCTTAAGAAAGCCTCTGTGGCCACCTAACTACAGAGTGCAGCACATGACTCACCAGTACAGATATACCAGGGCTGAAATTTTATTTAGAATTGAGATCACTGTTACTCAAAATCATCTGAAGAATAAAGTATAATAAGACATACTAGCGAGAAGCATACCCTCGTTGTGGGAGTAACATTTCCCCATAAGCAATCTCCCCACGGCGCATCAACACCCCATGCGCATCAGTCTCCCATGCTCAACATTCCCCCATGCTCAACATTCCCCCATGCGCAACTTCCCCCCGTGCGCAACTTCCCCCCGTGCGCAACTTCCCCCCCGTGCGCAACTTCCCCCCCGTGCGCAACTTCCCCCCCGTGCGCAACAACACCCCATGTGCATCAACACCCCGTGCGCATCAACACCCCGTGCGCATCAACACCCCGTGCGCATCAGTCCCCCATGCTCATCAACACCCTGTGCGCTGTACTGGCTCAGTGGTTAAGACACTGTGCCTGTCAACCAGTAGGCTGGGGTCTGAGACCCAGGTGCTACAAGACAAGAGTGAGCTCCCATCCCTTGCCCAGCTCCTGCCAACCTAGCAGTTAGAAAGAATGATAATGCAAGTAGACAAACAGTACATGAGAAGGTAATAGTGTTCCATGTGCCTCGGCATATGATGTGCCAGCCACAGAGACCTCTTTGGAGAGCGCTGGCTCTTGGGTGTAAAAACGGGGATGAATCATAGAATCATAGAATCCTAGAGTTGGAAGGGACCTAGTGGGTCATCTAGTCCAACCCCCTGCCTGCAGCAGGAAATCCTCCTACATCATCCCTGACAGGTGCTCGTCAAGCCTCTGCTTGAAGACCCCCAGTGAGGGAGAGTCCACCGCCTCCCTTGGCAGTCTGTTCCACTGCTGAACAGATATCCAACCGGAATCTCCTCTCTTGCAGTTTGTACCCATTGGTTCTAGTCCTGCTTTCAGAAGCAGCTATGAACAAATGACCCCTTCCTCCCTATGACAGCCCTTCAGGTATCTGAAGAGGGCAATCATGTCTCCCCTCAGCCTCCTCTTCTCCAGGCTGAACATCCCAAATTCCCCCAACCTTTCCTCATAGGGGTTCCCTTCTATCCCACTGATCATTCTGGTCGCTCTCCTCTGGACTTGCTCCAGTTTGGCTGCATCTTTCTTCCAGTGAGGTGCCCAGAATTGAACACAGTACTCAAGGTGAGGTCTTACCAATGCAGAGTAAAGAGGAACTAGAACTTCTCGTGACTTGGAAGCTACAGTCCTCTTAAGGCAGCCTAAAACGGCATTTGCCTTTTTTGCAGACACATCACACTGCTGACTCATGTTCAGCTTGTGATCCACGGCGACTCCAAGATCCCGCTCAGAGCTCTGTCTTGGGCTCTGTCCTCTTTATCATTATCATCAATGACTTGGAGGAAGGGATACGGGGGAGCCTGATCAAATTTTCAGGGGATGAGCACCACACCCTGTAGTTGGTCACATTTTAATACAACCTAAGGACAGCTTTACCTTTACCATATATAAAAAACTGAAAATAAAAATGCTTAAGAAATTACTATCAAACTTTTTTCATTTCCCCCCTAAAATTACTAATACATTTTTCATTTTTATTAGTGGCACATTAAAAAGGGAAGACCTGCTTTGTGAAACTGTAACTCCCTTTGTCCAGAATCACAAATTCAGAAAGTTAAACAATTTTGTTGGTTTCCGGTTCAGATGCATCTAGAACTGTTCTATTTCAGACCAATAATTATTCAGAAACAATTCTCCTGATCCTTCACAGGGAGCTCAGAACCCATCAGTGTATATGTAAAATTGTGATTACTTGAACCAATGTTTTTGTTCAAGCTCTTCTGCTGTGATGAATTGAATTTATCTGCATTCCATTTTACCCAGTGAACTGGAAATTTACTTGAAGGTTTTGGGGGATTCTGACCTTTTTTAGTGGACTTCATTTTCTTTTACTACTTCAGGTAAAAGAAATTCTTTGTGTTAGTGAACAAAGAAAGCAAAAGCCAATTTTGTTCTTCCTGCCTCATTTTTCAATTCATATTTATAGATTGTGCTGGCATGGATTGCAGACATGCAGTGGAGGAGGAGATCCAGAAGCAGGTGCACACATGCACATTGTAAGAAGAAATGTAAGGAAGCAAAATATACTATTTCTGATTGATACTGAGCATCTCCATGGTGAATGGAGACGAGGAGGAGCTTGGTGGCCGGCTAGCTTGCCAAGGTTGTTGCAGTATCATAGGAAGCAGAGCAAGAAAAAGAGATAAGGGGCACAAAGTGATAAGGAGAGGCTATGTTGGAATAGTAGCTATCTTACTCCGCTTGAGCCAATGACATCATTGTCACTGACGAGACATGACAAGAGGCTCAGGGTGGATTGGAAGGGAAAACATGTGAAAAAACATGTTTTGGAGCTCTGCCCACTGAGCCCAGCCTCCCTGTGCTATTTGCTGCATCAGATTCCTGATCTTGCTGCTAGGCGGCAGGTATTCAGGGGTCACTTAAGTATCACCAGACACCACCTCATTTGCCATTGGTAGTACTCATTGGTGGTAAAGCAGGCTTCCGTCAGTCTTGAAAGACTATGGTATCATGCTCTGTGCTGGTGAAGCACAAAAGCCTGGGTTGGATTGTTATGGAGGATAGGCTGTTACCCAAGCAGCAAATCCCCCCTCTTCACACTACTGAATTAGTCCAATGGAACCAATATGATTGGATCCAGCTGCGTCGCAGAGCTGGGCTAAGGACAGGAGCTCACCCTGTCTTGTGGGGCCGACCCGGGTCTTGAACCCTGGCCTGCTGGTTAACAGGCACAGTGTCTTAGCCACTTGCACCACCCACAGCCCTTGGTGGTATACCCCTTTACATTTTATGCTGAAACACAATTGTCATTTGGTTGTCCATTCTCCCAGTCTGTAGCGGTCCTTTTGGAAGCACTTCAATCTGCTTTCATATTAACCAGCCTGAATAGTCTGGTGCTTACTTTGGTAGGTAGTACCTGTTGCACCCAGTCCTGATTAAAAAACAATTTAACACACTTTTTCATGGCATTGGATTCACTGAATCATTGAAAATCTTGAAAACAAATACAACTTCACACTAGAACTTCAGCACACGACACAGGGTCTGTACTTGGACAGAGTGCCTACTACATGTTAAGTTAACTGTGAAACTGTCCTATCTTGCTTGGGTTTATCAAAAACTCTTACAACATTTCTTGAGCATAATCCTAACCATGTCAACTCAGAAGTAAACCGCATTGTGTTCTATGGGTTTTACTCCCAAGAAAATGTGTTTAGGATTGCAGCCTTAATGTTTGTTTACTTCCAAGAAATTCAGTAATATCTTTCAAATAAGATATAGGCTGCAATCCTAAACACACTTTCCTGGGTATAAGTTTCATTTAACACTATGAGGCTTACTTCTGAGTAGACATGGTTAGGATTGTGCTCTTAGACCCATGTAGAAATCATTCTAATGTATATACAGACAAGGAGCTACCAGCAAAAGTGTCTTTTTAACTTAAAATATTTAGTGTTTATTGAATACCAGAGGTCTTCAAACGTAGGCCCAGGGTTCTTCAGTGAGCCTCTGTGGCCCCCGGCCAGACCCTTCTTTCCGGCCCTTGGGCAAGCTTTGTAATACACTCTTACATTTAAACTAGCAAAATGTACCCACGCTGCCGGAGTATAACACCCCACATACACCACCCCCATTGCGCAACCTACCCAACTGTTCTTCAATTCCTTACCATGCGAATCAAACCCCCATGTGCAGCAATATCCCCCATGTGCATCTATCCTCCATGCACAACATCCCCCTAAGAACATCAACCCTTCATGTGCATCACCCTTCCATGCTCACCAACCCCCCATGAGCCTCACCCTCCCATGAACACCAACCCCCATGCACATCACCCTCCCATGTGTACCATCCCCCACATGTGCACCAACCCCATGTGCATCAACCCCCCCATGAACACCAACCCCCATGTACACCAATCCCCACATGCACACTAACCCCCATGCACATTATCTCCCATACACATCACCATGCGCAGCAATCCCCACATGTGCACCAACCCCCATGTGCACCACCCTCCCATGCACTCCAACCCCTATGCGCAACACCCCCTCCCCAATGCACACCATCTTCCCCAGTGTAACATCCCCCATGTGCATCCAGTGCACAGGCTGGATGTTGATTAGTCAGTATTCCATGTTAAGTATAGAACAAAAACACGTTGCACCCCTTTTCAGCCCCTTAAAGGTTAAATTTCTCAACATCGGTTCTTAGTTGGTGTTGATGTCACATAAGGAACACTCTCCCCAAATTTCATGCTTCGCAGTCGGGGGGTGGAGGGGTTGGGGCAGAGCATTCCTCAGTCTTCAAAGTGAGTGCCTCCATCACTGAAAGAACACCCTCCCCAAATTCTAGGTCTAGCAGTTTTGGCCAGGTGTTGATGAGTCAGTGAGTCACTCGGTGAGTGAGTGAATCAGTCAGTGACTATATGTAAATTTATTCAAATCTGAAATGTAAATTAGTTTTTTGACCCCTAGCAGTGTCAGAGAGATGATGTGGCCCTCCTGCCAATGGGTTGGGAGATTCTCGTATATAAAAAACTGAAATGTCACTGACTGACTTATTAGCAGCCAGCCAAAACTGCTCAAAGGTTTTGAAATTTGGGGAGGGTGTTTGTTCCGTAATGGAGGCACCAACTAAGAACTGGTTTTCGGAAATTTCAACCAGAAAGGGATGAAAAGGTGCGCAATGAGTTTTCCTCCCGATAATTTACATTAAAATTGCTGACTGATCAATGCCCTGCCCCAACCCATGACCTAGAAGCATGAAATTTGGGGAGATTGTTCCTTTTGGGGCATGAATGATTTTGGGCCAAGAAATGATTTTGCGAAATTTAACTCTTAAAGGGGTGAAATGTGTCCTATACTTTTGTCCTATACGTAACATTGAAGACTGACTGAACAACATCCAGCCAATTTACTGCCCAGTGTGTGGTGCACATGAGGGATAGTGAGCATGGGAGTGGGGGTGGAGAGAGGGATGTTGCATGGGGGAATGTTGTCCAGTGCCTGGTGCACATGAGGGAATGTTTTGCACTGGAGTTGCACAGAAGCTTAGGTTGGAAACATTCTTGAATATTTACGCCCACGATGTGGGAACATTTTGCGAGTTCATAATAAAATAATGTATTTGTTCAGTATGCCTGAACAAAGTATAAGGTTGCACCATAAAATATATAATGTATATAAAAAGCCAAACTTAAGAGAAAATGACAAGGCACTGAAAATAGTGCTGTCATCATCTTCATGACCCCAGCTGTCTACAGCAAACTAAATAAGTATTTTGTTGCCTAAATGTGACAAGCATGCTGAACAAACAAGTAGGAGAAACTGCTACATATGCAAAAATTTTAATATAAATAGCTATTAAAAGGTACAAGAAAGCTATGAATGCTCAACTTGCATAGCCAAAGCTAGCCATAAAAGGTCATTGCTGTGGAATGAAATAACATGGACATGCCAAGAGAGCTCTGCTAAACCCTACTAAAAACCAAGATGAAAATGTCCTTTGCCAACAAAGGACTCATTGCAAGGCTAAAAGGTTCAGACCTTTACCCACTAATGGTACAGGGTTTTTTCTCTTTGCATTGTCTGCAACTGTAATTGAAATATAAAACCTGTGCTGATTAGAATAAAAATCACTTTTAAAATGGCTCCCTAAAGTGGTTCCAATATTCACATGGATTCCAGACCAAACACCTTATAGTATCATTCTGTTACATATGCAAGCATTGATCACTTTTTCCAAAACTTCAAAGTGACTTACAAATATGGCTTCCCCATTTTTTTAAAAGGTGAGCTTTGGGTGGTTAAGACATTGTTAACCAGCAGGCCAGGGTTCGAGACAGGCCTCCTTAGCCCAGCTCTGCAACGCCAGCTGGATCCAATCGTATCGGCTCTGCCTTTCCATTGGACTAATTCAGTGGTGTGGAGAGGGGGGATTTGCTGCTTGGGTAACAGCCTATCCTCCATAACAATCTAACCCAGGCTTTTGTGCTTCGCATGCAGCGTATGCAGCACAGAGCACGATACCATAGACTTTCAAGACTGCCGGAGGCCTGCATATATTAAAACACATTAACCTTAAAATCTAAAGTTATTTTAATAGGTCTCCAGAAAAGTCCAACAAATACATCATGTTGGGAGGGAGAAGAAGTCTCCAGGAATAGGTAGGAGCCCAATCATATGTACTTCCACTCTGAAGTAAAAACCACTATAACCAGTGGAGCTTGCTTTCAGCCAATGGAGCTTACTGTGGATAGAATTGCAGGATGACAGCCCAATCCTAAGCATTTTTTTAAGTAGCAAGTCCAATCAACTTTTTCCTAGATAAGGGTGGATTGGATTGCAGGCTGAAAACCCAATCCTACACATGTCTACTTAAGTAAGTACCATAATAGTCAGTGAAGCATATTCCTATGCACATCTATTCAGAGTAAGACCCATGACAGTCAGTGGGGCTTATTCCTAAGCATGTTTATCATAGGTGGGTCTAACTCCTATGCATGTCTACTCAGAGTAAGCACATGACAGTCAGTGGGGCTTATTCCTAAGCATGTCTACTCAGAGTAAGCACATGACAGTCAGTGGGGCTTATTCCTAAGCATGTCTACCACAGGTGGGGCTTACTCCTATGCATGTTTACTCAGAGTAAGACCCATGACAGTCAGTGGTCTTATTCCTAAGCATGTCTACCATAGGTGGGGTTTACTCCTATGCTTGTTTACTCAGAGTAAGACCCATGACAGTCAGTGGGGCTTAATCCTAAGCATGTCTACCATAGGTGGGGTTTACTCCTATGCTTGTTTACTCAGAGTAAGACCCATGACAGTCAGTGGGGCTTAATCCTAAGCATGTCTACCATAGGTGGGGTTTACTCCTATGCTTGTTTACTCAGAGTAAGACCCATGACAGTCAGTGGGGCTTAATCCTAAGCATGTCTACCATAGGTGGGGCTTACTCCTATGCATGTCTACTCAGAGTAAGACCCATGACAGTCAGTGGGGCTTATTCCTAAGCATGTCTACCATAAGTGGGGTTTACTCCTATGCATGTTTACTCAGAGTAAGACCCATGACAGTCAGTGGGGCTTAATCCTAAGCATGTCTACCGTAGGTGGGGTTTACTCCTATGCATGTCTACTCAGAGTAAGACCCATGACAGTCAGTGGGGCTTATTCCTAAGCATATCTACCATAGGTGGGGTTTACTCCTATGCATGTTTACTCAGAGTAAGACCCAAGACAGTCAGTGGTCTTATTCCTAAGCATGTCTACCATAGGTGGGGTTTACTCCTATGCTTGTTTACTCAGAGTAAGACCCATGACAGTCAGTGGGGCTTAATCCTAAGCATGTCTACCATAGGTGGGGCTTACTCCTATGCATGTCTACTCAGAGTAAGCCCCCTGCCAGTCAGTGGTCTTATTCATAGGCAAGGGTGGATAGGATTGCAGGCTGAGGTTGTCACCCTATCCAACCCTTTCCTCTATTGATTCCCAGTGTACCTACTTATGAGTAGAGAGGCTTGAGCTATGAGGCTCTAGGAGGCTGATGCAGGAGGCAGGGCCGGGCATCGGAGCCTCTTCTCCCCTCTGCCGCCCCGCCATCCTCAATGCCTGAGCCCTGTGGCGATGGCTTTTACTAATAAGGAGAGACAAGGACAGGCTGGGGTGGGGCTGGGGACCCTTATGTGCTCACAGAGCTTGGGGGGCTGGAGGGATGAGGCTCCCCACCCCAGGCACCTCCCATCTCCTCCTCGCCCAGGACAAAGGCTCCGCGGCCCTCTCCGCCTCCCCCTGCCTACGACCTTCCCTGAGGGAGGCCTGGCAGCCCCGCCACCTTCTCCCTCACCGTCCAGCTCCTCCATGGCGCGTCGCTGCCGCCCCCTCAGCCTCCAGGCCGACGCCGACACCACCAGCGCCGCAGCCGCCTAGGAGAGAGTGGCCGCTGCTGTAGCAACTGGGCCGCCTCCCAACCCCGACAGCCCAGCCCCATTGGCTTCCCGGCATGAGGCGGGTGGAGGAAGGGAAGGGACGGGGCGGTGCAGTGCGGAGGGATGGCGGGGGTGGGGTTCAGCCTCCCTTCTCCTCACCTCCTCCCCACTGGACTGTGTAGCCCCTGGGCTTCCCGCCCCCCCCGCACCCAGGACTGGCCGCCATTGCTCTGCCCCTCACCTCCCTCCCCAGTACAGCATTGGGACATGACAGTTTCCTCACCCACAGGCTCTGGGATGGGGACAGCTTCACCTGTTGGACTAATGTCTGCTGCACAGGTGAGCTGCAGGCTCTGGGGTAGGGGACAGCTTCACCTGTTGGACTAATGTCTGCTGCACAGGTGAGCTGCAGGCTCGGGTAGGGGACAGCTTCACCTGTTGGACTAATGACTGCTGCACAGGTGAGCTGCAGGCTCTGGGGTAGGGGACAGCTTCACCTGTTGGACTAATGTCTGCTGCACAGGTAAGCTGCAGGCTCTGGGGTAGGGACAGCTTCACCTGTTGGACTAATGTCTGCTGCACAGGTGAGCTGCAGGCTCTGGGGTAGGGACAGCTTCACCTGTTGGACTAATGTCTGCTGCACAGGTGAGCTGCAGGCTCTGGGGTAGGGACAGCTTCACCTGTTGGACTAATGTCTGCTGCACAGGTGAGCTGCAGGCTCGGGTAGGGGACAGCTTCACCTGTTGGACTAATGACTGCTGCACAGGTGAGCTGCAGGCTCTGGGGTAGGGGACAGCTTCACCTGTTGGACTAATGTCTGCTGCACAGGTAAGCTGCAGGCTCTGGGGTAGGGACAGCTTCACCTGTTGGACTAATGTCTGCTGCACAGGTGAGCTGCAGGCTCGGGTAGGGGACAGCTTCACCTGTTGGACTAATGACTGCTGCACAGGTGAGCTGCAGGCTCTGGGGTAGGGAACAGCTTCACCTGTTGGACTAATGTCTGCTGCACAGGTGAGCTGCAGGCTCGGGTAGGGGACAGCTTCACCTGTTGGACTAATGACTGCTGCACAGGTGAGCTGCAGGCTCTGGGGTAGGGAACAGCTTCACCTGTTGGACTAATGTCTGCTGCACAGGTAAGCTGCAGGCTCTGGGGTAGGGACAGCTTCACCTGTTGGACTAATGTCTGCTGCACAGGTGAGCTGCAGGCTCTGGGGTAGGGACAGCTTCACCTGTTGGACTAATGTCTGCTGCACAGGTGAGCTGCAGGCTCGGGTAGGGGACAGCTTCACCTGTTGGACTAATGACTGCTGCACAGGTGAGCTGCAGGCTCTGGGGTAGGGAACAGCTTCACCTGTTGGACTAATGTCTGCTGCACAGGTAAGCTGCAGGCTCTGGGGTAGGGACAGCTTCACCTGTTGGACTAATGTCTGCTGCACAGGTGAGCTGCAGGCTCGGGTAGGGGACAGCTTCACCTGTTGGACTAATGACTGCTGCACAGGTGAGCTGCAGGCTCTGGGGTAGGGAACAGCTTCACCTGTTGGACTAATGTCTGCTGCACAGGTAAGCTGCAGGCTCTGGGGTAGGGACAGCTTCACCTGTTGGACTAATGTCTGCTGCACAGGTGAGCTGCAGGCTCTGGGGTAGGGGAGAGCTTCACCTGTTAGACTTATGCTTGGGGACTAATGCTTTACAATAGTAGAAAAGTAGTTTTTAAAACTGATTTCTGTTCAATCAAATTCCTATATAAAAAAATCCATGTATAGCAAGGTTGGACCTGTAAGCCCAGTAAAGCACATCGCTAGTTTTGAGTAAACATGCTTAGTTATATTAGCCCAGCACAGTTAGAATTTCTGGAACTATGTTCATTCCTGTGATAGGGAACGGGCAAGTCAGTGGCACATGGAACTGAAGGAGATAATCAAGTCCTCTAGTGCACAGGTGTCAAGCTCAAGGGCTGAATCCAGCTCCCCTGCCATTTTATGTTGCCCATGAGAGCTTCAGATGCATATGACTGTCTCAAATAAGTTCTATGATAGTTTGAGACTGTTCAATAAATGTTACATCATAACTATTTGGCTCACAATTTAGATTGTTTTAGATTTTGGCCCCTTGTGCTGTTTTAATTTGACACCCCTGCCGTAGTGGGAGAGTGGATTGTATTGCGTCAGGTTGTGAGTGAAGATGCCATCTTTTATTTACCTCCATGAACAAAATGTCTTGCAAGGACGAAAAAAAGAATACAAAAGCTAACACATCTTTAAAACATGTTCAAAAATTTCAGTGGGATTTAAGCACATCCGATGTCTTTTCCCCCCTCCATTTTATATCAACGGCCTTTCTATGAGTTAATACAAAAGATTGTTTACTAAATTTGCTTCTCTGATTCCTCCTCCATCAAATGTGTTTCAAGAGCCATTAAGGGCGCAATCCTGAGTAACTACGGGGAGTCCTTGCTCCGGTGTAAGAACAATTTGCTCTGGATTGCAATATGAATTTCCCATAGGTTTTCACTAGGTGGTGCAGTAACTACGGGTGCATGTAAAGTCTCTTACGTGCTCCCGTAGTTACTCTGGATTGTAGGGTTAGTCTACAGCAGCAATTTTCAACCAAATCCTATGGCACACTAGTGTGCCACAGATGGTATACTGGTGTCATGTGTGATTTGGGGGACTGTCATTAATTAGTAGGACAATTGGGGGATTTGAGCACCTTTCCTGCAGCATGATGTGCCTTGTTAATGGTAAAAAAGCTGATGGTCTACCTTGGCAATTTTAGTGTCTTGTCATTGTGGTTTGAGATGAAAAATATGGAAAATCACTGGTCTGTAGAATTTGATCTGGCAGAACCATGTTTCTACATTGGAAACACTGAACTAAGGTTTTTTTCTGGGTTTTTTAAAGCAAGCTATGGGCACAATCCAGAGTAACTACAGGAGCACGTAAGAGACATTACATGCAACCGTAGTTACTGCACCACCTAGTGAAAACCTATGGGAAATTCATATTGCAATCCAGAGTAACTTGTTCTTACTCTGGAGCAAGGACTCCCCGTAGTTACTCTGGATTTCACCCTATATATGGAACACTAAGAGCACAATCCTATCTGCCTACTCAAAAGTAAGCCCCATTGTGTTCAGTAGTCTTACTCCCAGGAAATTGACTTTAGGATTGCAGCAAAAGAAACTGCTGTCAGCCATGTTATCTCTTTCGGTTTCCAAGACTCATTTCTGCAGTCCTTGCTAGGCACTTCAGTGAGAATTAACAATACTGTGCATGTGATTTAAGACTGCCTTATTCAAGAAGTCTGATAGGCTATACATCACACACAATTGTCTCTGTTTCTCCAAGATCAGCAAAAAAATACAGTGCTAGAGATAACAACAGCCATAACTGGCTTTCATGTTATTATATGTCATTTCCTGCTGGATGTCCAGATTCAAATCTGTGATAAATATTAAAAGCAATTTAGAAACTGCATAAGATTGAAGTGGATGCTCTCAGTATTGTGAATTTGGCTCTCATTTGCAAGCATTTTCTAAAAGAATAGATGAATTATTTTAGTTTGTCCAAGCATATACAGTATATCTTAGGGCGCAATCCAGAGTAACTACGGGAGCACATAAGAGACATTACGTGTACACGTAGTTACTGCACAATATAGTGAAAACCTATGGGAAATTCATATTGCAATCCAGAGCAAATTGTTCTTACACCGGAGCAAGGACTCCCCGTAGTTACTCTGGATTGCGCCCTTAGAGAGATATACAGTACTGTATATATCATATATAGTAAATCTCAAAAAATATCTGAATATTGAACACAAATTATTGAAGCATTTTTCTAATATACTCCATAATTTTTGGTTTATATAGAAATGTACAAAGGTACTGCAGAAGATTTGTTTCATTTTTAGAAAACACCACACATTTAAAGTTTACAGTTTTTCTCTCCCAATGATTTTTCCCCCATGATCTTTTTCTTGTGCAACAACTTTCTGGAGAGAACAAATAATTTGCTTATGTTCTGTTTCAACATTCTGTATATGCATCATAATTATATCTGGGAACACTGTTGTTTTTCAGTCACTGTCCCATTAAATTTTCAAACAGATTTTAAAACTTGGCTCAACTTTGGAACCAGTAATAATGTTTTGTATTCCCATATGTGAGGGGTTTTTTGTTTGTTTTTGTTTTTTATTTCCATACTTACTATGGGGAAAGACAGTCTGGACAAGTCAGGCCAGAAAATAAGCTAAGAAAAAGAATCTGTTGAATCTGAAAAGAATAGCATAAGACTTGCATGTTTGCAAGAAAGAGCCTATACACTCAAAAATTGTATTATTTTTACAGTTCCATTCATTTGATCTGCTAGGTCAAGAGAATTTCTGATTGCTTTGATTGGTTCATATATTAACTCAAGGTGAAATTCTAAGGCTGCATCATCTCTCTGACACTGTGTCAAGGGCGGAAAAACTAATTTACATTTCAAATTTGAATAAATTTACAAAAATTTACATATAAGAATGTATTGGAGTGCATTATAGGGTTTGCCCAGGGCCTGGATAGAGGGATCTTGAGGCTTGTTGAGGGCCGCATTTGTCCCCGGGTCAGGGTCTGGAGACCCCTGATCTAGATATTTTGACACATTGCTCTACAGTGATTTTCAACCTTTTTCATCTGTGGGTGGCGCAAGTGGCTAAGACACTGTGCCTGTTAACCAGCAGGCCAGGTTTTGAGACCCAGGTCGGCCCCACAAGACAGGGTGAGCTTCCTGTCCTTAGCCCAGCTCTGCGACGCCAGCTGGATCCAATCGTATTGGCTCTGCCTTTCCATTGGACTAATTCAGTGGCGCGGAGAGGGGGGATTTGCTGCTTGGGTAACAGCCTATCCTCCATAACAATCTAACCCAGGCTTTTGTGCTTCGCATGCAGTGTATGCAGCACCGAGCATGATACCATAGTCTTCCAAGACTGACGGAGGCCTGCATCTCATGGCACACTAATAAGGCACTGAAATTGTCAAGGCACACCATCAGTTGTTTCTTCCATTGAGCTGGCATACGAGGCTGCTCAAATCCCCTAATTTTCCTATTAATAAATGACTTTCCCCAAACTCCTGCGGCACACCTGAGGACTATCTGCGGCACACCAGTGTGCCACAGCACACTGGTTGAAAATCACTGCTCTAGGCGCTAGAGATTCTTCATTTAATTTATCTACAATTTATCTATCTACATTTATCTATCAACTGAAAAGTTTACAAGAAAATGAAAAAAAATTAATAGTGAATTAATAGCTAATGGTTCCCTGTCCCAAAAGGACTCACAAACTAAAATGCATAAACAGCACCAGCAGAAGCCACTAAATAAATTTAGCCACACCCCCTGCTAAATAAAAGAGGAACACCCACTTGAAAGAGTGTCTCTTACCCAGTTTGCAGGGGTATATAACAAAATAGACAGTGGTTGGCGAGTCTGAAAATGGCAGCAATGTCAGAAGTGAGGTCAGTTAGCTTGACGCAGTTTTGTTTGCAGATTGGTCCAGGTTTCATCTTTTGCATCTACCAAGTAGTATTGGAAAAACCCCTACCTGAAAAACTGAAGAGCTGCCACCAGTTGCTGGAATTAGCTTTACTACATGTCTGATCAGTGGAACTTAATTTTATGGATTATTTAAGGACTTGAAAAGAAGACATATAAGGTGCAATCCTAACCTGAAAATCACTGCTCTACAGACATACCCTACAATCCAGAGTAACTACGGGAGCACATAAGAGACATTACGTGCACCCATAGTTACTGCAGCATGTAGTGAAAATCAATAGGAAATTCATATAGCAATCCAGAGTAAATTGTTCTTACACTGGAGCAAGGACTCCCCGTAGTTACTCTGGATTGTGCCCATAGTCATAATCTATGTCTCCCCCTCCTCTACCCCTACACACTTTTTTATTAGGGGAAATATCAGGCACAATCCAAATTAACTACAGGAGCACATAAGAGACATTACGTGCACCTGTATTTACTGCACCACCTAGTGAAAACCAATGGTAAATTCATATTGCAATCCAGAGTAACTTGTATTTACTCTGGAGCAAGGACTCCCCGTAGTTACTCTGGATTTTACCCATCCTGTGACTGTGCATTCCTTGATATAGGCCAGTTCACTGAACAAATTCATATCTGAGTAGGAGAAAGAGACTCCCAGTTCTCTACAATGCTGACATCTTGGTGATTATTAGAAACACCTTATTCTCAATCCATCTGATTGTATTCCTCAGCGATGTTCATCAGTAAAATTTGCATTTGTCACTCTAGAAACATTAAGCATTTTGCATGTTTTCTACTTATACTGTGGCTACAATTCTATGCATGTCTACTCTGAAGTAAGCCCCACTGAGTTCCCACTGAGTCCCAGGAAAGTGTGCTTAGGACTGCAGCTTGTGTCAGCTAAAGTTTGCCAGAAGAGTAATAATATATCTCAATTATATCCTTTAAAGCACCTATATATGTCCTTTAAAGCATCAGCTACTGTTAGAACCTAGTGTTGGAACTCCCTCTACAGGCTCTGAAAGTTGAAGATCTGTAGCAAGGTTGCTCTTTGCAATGAGTGCTGTCAAAATATCTTTCATTTCAAAGAATTTCTTTCATTTCAAGTCGCATAATACTTTTCAAATTCTATATGAATGTAAGAAAAGCCCTGCTGGGTCAAGCCAAGAGCCCATCTAGTCCAGCATCTGTTTTTCACAGTGGCCTCTCAGTCAGTTCTGAGAATCCCACAAGCAGGAGAGAATGATATACTGGGGGTGAGGGCAAGAGTAGGTATACAGTTTTTATTATGAAAAAATAGTGTAACAATAACGATGACATATAAATTGCAATCCAGGACAATCTCTTAAGTGCTCAAATTGCCGGCCTTCAGCTTTGACACATTCTTAACCCTAAATTGCTGGCCTCAACATTTACACATTCAATATAACTATATGCCTACCTTTGTGCACTCTCCCCCAAGTATTTCTCTCCTGCCTTGCTCTCTTCCAACTGATGTTCAGTGACCATATTTAAGTTGTTCCCCAGCTAAAATGATGGTAAAAGCACATTTGTCATTTGATTTCTTTCCTCAGACCTTCATTATCTGTGATAGTAGAGGAACTGGCAGCTTCTCTCACAGCCCAATCCTAACTTGTGCTAAAACAAGTGGGCCAAGTACCCAGTGCAAGGTAGGCACCAGCTGGAGTACAAATTGGGTAATGGGATTTTTACCCCTTATCCATGTGGGGCTTCTCAGATTTGCACTATCTACTCAGGCTTGCGCTATCTGATTCAAACCCAAGCAGCCTGTGTATGAGCTCATGTGTCAGATTTGGCTGTGTGTGGGGATTAGGATGCAACTTAAGGTGTTGCAGCAGATTCCACTTTAGGCCCAATCCATTCCCAGTCCACCTATCTCAAAATGCCCACCCATCCCCATCCAACTGCATTGGGATTGCACAGGCAAAATCAGTCCACTGCACTATACTGTCCTGCCTTGGTCAATTTACCCCTGCTGGACCTGGAGATGTCCTCCAAGAGACAGCACACAGTTTTGAAAGTAGTCACAAAGATGCTTTATGGCTCATTCGCAACACTCTTGGGCTGATACAAGGACCTTGTGACAGCCTCAGTTTTTGCATGTCAGCTACCTTCCTTCCAAACCTACATGTTTGTTCCTTGAAAGACAGAAGGTCATCACACAACCCACAGGCACATTATTCATGTTTTTAGTGTTGTTCCTTCTCCATGGTGGGGACTCAGTCCCCAATTTACATATAAGCTAACCAAGCACTTTTATATAAAGCTAAATAAGGTATGGCACGGCAGGCAGGCAGGGAGGCTGGCTGGCTGGCTGGCTATGGTACTCTCTTGGGGGCTCCAAAAAAATTTAAAGGAGAAAAACTGGATGTACATATCAATTACTTTGATAAAATACATATTTTGTTATGTGCAAATGGCTTTAGATAACTATTAGGTCCATAAATTACCATGTAGTATATATTCAACACAAAAACAGCAACAATTTGTTGTTGACAAAGGACAGCTGGACAGATAAAGGGTCCCATTGTATGTATGAAACTATAAAGCACACACCTATGCTGGTCAAAGACTGCAATAATTATCTTTCTAAAGCACACACCACCCTCTTAATGATTCTCTGTTTTCTTAATGAATTGTGAAGAAATTTTGAGAAGAAATTTTGAGAAACACTAGAGAAGAAATTTTGACTTGCCCTTCAAACAACAAAATAGAATTCATACTCTTTACCTCCAACATTTTAAAAGCAGAAGAAATCAAGCTGGCTGATAAAGGGCTAATCTAATCAGAGGACAACATGAAGACTACCAGATAAAGATTGTTATGATATTTCTCAAAACCCAGTTAAGCTAACAAATAAATTTTTTAGATTTTAACGAATAAATTTTTAGATTGTGAGCCCTTTTGGGAAAGGGCACCATTAGTTATTAATTGTTTGGTTTTTCTCTGTTAACCACTTTCTGAACCTCTCGGCTTTGACACATTCAAAGTGTTAAAAAGTTAGTAAGTGCTATACAAATACTGTTGATCATGATGTTCCCTCTAATTTTTGAGGGGAGCTTGCAAACTCATATGGTGGCTACACAGATGGCTCTGGAACACTCAGTGATAATAGCCATCATTTCTGAGCTCTGCAGTACTGAGAGAAACTGTATGGAGCTTGAATTCCTGCTACGTAGCCACACAGCTTATAGGGAAGGCTAGTAGTGGGTTCGTGTCTTTTTTTAAAGATAATTTGGATGCCTCAAGATAAGCAAAATTCCATAAGCTGCACCTTTCATCCCTTTCTCTAAGCCACCCATTATAAGAGATCAGAAACTCTGCCATTAAATGAAACAGTAATAGCATACATATTATGCCTCTTCAATTCCCAAAATGGGAGAGGATGTGGATCATGACTGAGGAAAAAATCCAGAACCAATAGCTAGTAAAAGCAGATTTGTAGGTATGTGCACTCTTTTGGCTATGATGGTTAGAAAGAGAAGCAAACATTTCTGTGGCAAAGGAGATTACACTGGGAAAAAGAGATTAAACTTGGATTTCACTGTGTAGCATCCAGGTCATGCACTGTGTTATCTCCCCGCCTACTGCACATCTGTATTCTTCAAATATACAGCTTCACCGCAGATCTCCAGGTTGTTCAGTACAAGGAAAGTAGCCCTGTAGTCTCTTGACAGCTCAAGAAGCTTTCAAGACCAGATTTTTCAGCTTGCAACCAAGCAAGCTAGTCTAACATCTACTGCAATTCTTGGGCTATTTGTCACATGCCTGGCATGTTCACACAGATGCATCTAAATTGATACATTTTTTATTAACACAAGATAAAAATAGTTCAAGACCATCTGACATGCTGCCAGTTTCTGGGATTTGCTGTGTAGGAAAATAGGCATTCTCTGCACCTTAAATATTTTAAATGTTAAAAGAATTGCTGTGCAGCCCTTTGGAATTAGAATCTGCATTTGCTTCTGGCAAATTGATTTTTATTCATTTGAAATAATTGACTCCTAACCTCTTAATCATAATTTCCTAGGTGAACAATATACAGCAAAATATGAAAGACTGCAATCCTATACACATAAGTATAATTCTGGGAGTAATTCCTACTGAACTCAGTGGGTCTTACTTCTGAGTAGACATGGTTAGGATTGCACTTTAGATACAACAGAAATGAAATGTTGGAGTTACAAGAAAGGATAAGATAAGGAATGAGATAATAAGAGAAAGAACTGGAACAGAACCAATTCTACATTATATGCAAAGACAGCAAATAAAGTGGTTTGCTGATTTGGTGAATCCATACTGCTTCTCTTGTCTTGGGAATCCATACTGCTTCTCTTTTAAGAGAGATGAAGGGCAAAGAGCTTAAGGTAGACCCAGAGTACAACGGATAGACAACATCAAAGACGTACTGCAACAACATCAAATGACATTGGAAAGGGGCACCAGAAATGCAATATCCAGATCTTTATATCTCCCTTGACACCAAAAGTGGTAAAGGAGAAGCAAAGGCATAGACGAAGACAATTGGAACAAACAATATTTAAACAAAAATCCAAATTTTTCAATCCAAACGAAACAAAATTTTGTTTAAAAATATTTAGGCCAATGGCAACTCATAGGACCACATCTGTTCTCATAGCTTTTCTGCAGTCATGACAAGTAACACTTGTTCCCCCACCAAGAGTCTCATGGACTCACCCAGATAGTGGGGAGCCACAAAGGGCAGATAGCTGAGGACCTCCTGAAACCTGGAGTCAGTCCTATATGAAAATATCAGTATCTTCACCTAACACCTGAAAGCCATCAAAGAAGACATGAGTTGAATGGAAAGCCTGGGGAATTTCTACAAGCACGAATCTGTCAAGGTTCCAAAAGTCCCTTTTCCTTGCACCCCTTAATATTTCTGTAAGTAGGGTTGCCAATGCCATATATCCAGAAAACGGGGACAGTCACAGTTTTCAAGGATTGTGTTTACATACTGGCAAGTTAGGCAGCAGGTCCTGGATTTGTGAAAGAGAAGACAACAGCAGTAACATAAGGGGTGAAACCAATAGATACCTCTCTTTGCAACCTACAGTATATACCAAAGTATTTTTAGAGATGGAAAATGATGTATCACAGAAAACAAGCTTAATATTTTATAGTGACACAGTACACAGAGAAAATACACTGTGAGTGCCTGGTATGGCTCCCAGGAGTCCCCAACATGAAAGCAGGCTTCTGCAGATTAATGTTAACGAAGACAAAGTTCTAGGTATGCCCAAGGAAGTAAACTCATTTCTGAACTTTACTACATTAGACTACAGATTGGGACACACATGATTGGAATAACTTGTACTAAAATTCCTACCATGCATGTGTGCACAAACATACGCATGCACGTAGCACACACACAACTTGGGGGGAAAATGTTCTTTGCCTTTGTCTGATGTCTAGAGTAGGATAGCCCAGATTCAGAACGTCTCAGTGAGACCTAGAGAAGTGTCCATTCATCTATAACTCAAAAGTCTGAAAGGTAATTCTCAAGATCCTTTGCATGTCTGCTCAGATTTGGACTTTCTCCCAGATTGCAGCCTAAAGCTGTGTGTCTGTGTGTGTGTCCACATGCAACAAAAGCATATCAAGGGCTTTTGCTAATTGTAGTGTTTAACATTGTTATAATCCATGGCTTTGATTATGTGGAGCAATTACTTACATCCCAAGCCTTGGGCTTCTTCACATAGCCACAATTCAGGTGGCGTCTCAAGACTTCTTTCCTGATATAACAGTCCCCATCAACATTAATGATGGTATGGATTTCTGATCCTGGCTGCAATCCTAACCACACTTTCCTGGGAGTAAGTACTGTGGAACTCAATGGGACTTACTTTTGAATAGACATGCTTAAGATTGCACTGCCCAACTAGTAACCAGATAAAAACAAAAAACCAAAATGGAATCATTGTCAAAATAGGTCCAGGACCCACTGCATTGTGGTTTGTCCATGGCCTTGCTAGGTTTCATCTTATTTGCCTGGAGCCACTAATATAGTGTGGGATCAGATCTTCTGTATGGAATTTTGGTTGAGTAGAATGTGTTCATTATACCCTTTGCCAAACCATTTTGGAATAGAACCAGATGATAGCCTTAAAAGCAGGCCTCCGTCAGTCTTGGAAGACTATGGTATCGTGCTTGGCGCTGCATACGCTGCAGGCGAAGCACGAAAGCCTGGGTTGGATTGTTATGGAGGATAGGCTGTTACCCAAGCAGCAAATCCCCCCTCTCCACGCCACTGAATTAGTCCAATGGAAAGGCAGAGCCAATACGATTGGATCCAGCTGGCGTCGCAGCGCTGGGCTAAGGACAGGAGCTCACCCTGTCTTGTGGGGCCGACCTGGGTCTCGAACCCTGGCCTGCTGGTTAACAGGCACAGCGCCTTAACCGCTTGCGCCACCCACAGCCCAAATAGATGATAGCCTTGCGTGCACAATATGCTTACAATTCCAAGAATGAAGATGAGGTCATTTATGAGCTGCTAATTTTCCAGAAACTTTGAGTATTGAACTTCACCATCAAACATGTAAACAAATGATGTCAAGACAGCTACTGGGTTCATAATGCGGGGAAATGAGCATGTAAGCAATGCCACTGGTGCACAATGAGCATGCCTTTTCAATTAATTTTACAATGCAAAATCACATCATACTGATGCATGAATATCAATCTTCTTTTTAAATATAAAGTTAGTCACTGTCAGCAGGGCCCATAAATAGGATTTCCATAATTCTCTTCCACAAAACCAGGACAGGACTACATTTCCATGCATACAGAACACACAGCATTCTAGTGTGAGCCTAAATATGATCCTAGGGCTGCAGTTGGCTTACAGCACAATCCAGAGCAACTAATCTGTCCACATAAGAGCCCTTGGGTTGTCCTATCTATCACTAGGGTGGAGCTACTGCAAGATGCTCCACCCCAGTTACTCTGGAAGAGGCTTAGGGCAGAGCAAGGCAAGATAGGGTGCCCTAAGAGCAGTGGACCTGCTCTGCCCTAACTGGGGCAGCCTAAGCAGCTCAGGAGAGGCAAGTTGAGGGCATGTTTAGCATTGCTTAGGGCAGAGCAGTTACTCTGAATCCAGAGCCTGTTTCAAGGCAGAAATGTCCTCTTCCAGTTCCTCAGAGATATACCACCTCAGGAGCAGGTATAGTAATGAGTAGACCCATAGAGGTCCATGATAAGGCCCGAGTAAGAATGGTAGTGTTGACCAAAAATCTGAGTTCTTGGCCAGCCTAGCTGCAATCCCTGCCTCTCAACCTCAGGATATGGCACAACTATGGCAGCCCACTAACCTCAGGATACAGCAGGCCACTCCAAGCATCCATCTTGCACTAGAAGAACTGCAGCTGTAACTGGTTGTCAGGAACTGCTGGGCTTCCTTATAATGTAGGCACCACAGCTGTACCTTCTTCAGTGTGATCTGAGGAGGCTCTACTCAGGAGCAAGCCCTCCCCAGCTGTCACTGACTTAGCATGCTCTGGAGCAGTTAGGGCATCCCAGGCTTCCTGACTCTCTGGATGCAGCATAACTTTCTGCTCTGGATACAGAATAGTTAGGAGAGAGCAGTTAGGGCAGAACAGGTTGAACTTGCTCTGGATTGTGCCCTTAGTCAGTGGTTAAAGACGCTGTGCCTGTCAATTTGAAGATTAGCAGGTCAGTGGTCTGAGACCCGAGTACTGCAAGATAGAGTGAGCTCCTATCCTTAGTCCAGCTCCTGTCAGACTAGCAGTTTGAAAGCATGCAAATGCAAGTAGATAAATAGGTACCACTTTGGTGGGAAGGTAACAGCATTCTATGCACATGTGGGCCACATGTCCATGGAGGCATCATTGGACAATGCTGGTTCAATTACTCTAGAAACGGGATGAGCGCTGTACCTAGAGTAAGTCACCTTTACCTTTTAAATGATATGATACTTATTTTCAGCAAGATTTTCTATATTTAAATTTTTTACAGACACTTTGGAGTGTGTTTGATTTTCTGTATTACAGTATTGTATCTAACTGACAACACTGTCTGGGTGGGTAGACCTGTGCTCGACATTAGGAAACCCAGAGAATCTGGGGTCCAAAGAGTTTTGTGGCTGTTGTCACCTGCCTCTCACCCTGTTTTGCTGCCTCCCATACCTTTCCTGCCCACCTTCTTATTACCCTCCTATTCTCCTATGCTCTGTTTCACACCTAAGGGAGAGGAGGAAAAAAATTATACCTCTGATAAAACTCTTGGAGACCCTGACACAGTATGAAAATCTGTATTTACTCTGAGTCCAACAATGTCTTCAGCAATGATGTGGAATTTGTTTTGTACATGGAGTTCATGTTCTATCACTAGTAGGTGGGAAGCATGCCTTCTACAGAGTAAATAAATGAGTAAAGTCACTTGTGATCTTTCAACATAAGGGATAAGGCAGCAACAGCTTGTCCTCTGATCAGCTTAAAACCAATGAGTCATGTCTGGGAGACAGGACAGATCAGGGAGTTGAGTAGCAATGGGTAAAATAATTCAGTGCGATATAACCAGGGTGACCAGATGCTGAATCCAATATTCCCTGCCAAGTCCTTCAAAATTCCTGTCCCCCAAGCCAAAATTCCTACACAGCTAAAAAATGTAGGACACCCCCAAAAATGTAGGCAAATGTAGGACATGTTAAAAGAAAGCAAAAATACTCGTATTGGTTTCCTGTACTTAATTTCAACACTTTTAGAATTGAAAACCTTTTAACATACAGGATTCTGACCCAGACATGTAGGAAAGCAGTTTGCAGCAAAACAACCCATCCAAGTGGCTTCAACATACATGATTCTGACACGCACTCGCTCACACACTTATGCAAACTCATACACATATAGCATGCATTCACTCACAGACACTCCTGCATACACACTCACACACACATAGACACACACACACATGAATGCACACTCTCACACACTCACCTTCAGGTGGCCAGCGGGAAGCAGAAGCGGCATGGCTGAGGCAGCGAGAGAGAACCAGCTGGCTGGCTGGTGATGCTGCAGAGTCGCCACGGCCAGCTGGAGCAGGGCAGCGTGGTGGCCATGGGAGGCAGGGGCTGGCTGCTGAGGCCCCAGAGGCAGCGAGGCCAGCTGGAGAGGGAGGGAGGAGATGTGGGGGACCCAGGCTGGCCAGAGAGCCAGCAGAGGCAGCACAGTGGCCACAGGAGAGGAAGGACTGGCCGGTGAGGCTGCAGTGTACACGGAGGGTGCTGCAGGGGCTGCGAAGGTCCCAGAGAAGCTGCAGCTGAGATATGCTGCTGCTGCTGGCTACAAGCCGGGGAGGACCTTCCTCCTCATCCCGCCTCAGTTTGTTCCCGCTCCAGAACAGCATGCAGAAAATGGCTGCCAGCTGGGTCTGAATCTTGGTGAATGTGGGGTTTTCCTTC
Organism: Cryptoblepharus egeriae; assembly: GCA_030015325.1. Lineage (NCBI taxonomy): Eukaryota > Metazoa > Chordata > Lepidosauria > Squamata > Scincidae > Cryptoblepharus > Cryptoblepharus egeriae. The sequence goes on from JAREYC010000003.1 coordinate 28,434,970, forward strand.
TCCCTGGAGATCCCCCATTTTACTGCAAGTATCCGGGGAATCCCAGTCAAATGATCAGCCTGGATATAACCATCTAGAATTGGCCTTCCATCCTAAATAGAACTCTCTCAGAAACAAAACAAAAAAATCCCCTTACCCCCCTCTTAGCATCTTGCAACAGTCATTGGGATATTTTGTCTGAGGATGAAAGAGTATAAGAATTATGGGGTGGTAGAAATCCCATGAGAAAGTCGGGCAAATACAAAGTAATGGAATCTTTTCCCCCTTAAGTTGGAGTTGTATTGCCCTTAGCCTGAGCTGGAAAATTGGTTGCATCATCAGGATGTCATCCTGTGTCCTGGATCAGATTTGTGCCAGCCCAAGAAGGTCATAAATATGCCATAAAGAACATTTGTGTTTTCATGTGAGTAAGCTGCACTGGCACATAGGGCCAGAGGAGAGGCTGGGACCGGTCAGATACGTCTGATTCAAACCCACTTCCCTTGGCAGCAAGGAGCCACCTCAGCTATGTACCACTTCTGAAAGTAGCACAGATCTGAGTGGACCCGCTGGAGCTGCTGGCACCTTATCTGGGGTCAGGAGTAATGTTTCCCCTTACCCCAAGATGGTGCAGAAGCAGCCCCAACTCTTGTTGGATGCAGCTCATGCATGTCAGCACACTGCACTCTCATTTGGATTCCCTTGAAAATTCTTGGTTGTTTTCCTTGAAGGAATCTTGACATTTGGAATCATGTTTCACTTTTTAAAATGGACTGGTTCTACCTTCAATAGATCTTGCAAAAGAAGAAGGCTTCCCACATTGACTCCCCTGCCCCATAAATAGGTACCACTTTGGTGGGTAACCGCCTTCTGTGTGCCTTGATGTTTAGTCATCAAAGGACCACCACAGTTCACCACAGGGCCACAGAGACGTCTTCAGACAATGCTGAACATGAACCTCATATATTTCCTCGAAAATATTGTAAACAGATAGTGTCAGGTAGGTTTTCATTTCTTTGTTCGTAGGATTTCAAATAGTATTTTCTGTTTAACTGAACTCTATTTGGATATCACAGAATTTATTTAAACACTGAAGGTGGCCACTAGGAGGCATGTTTGTTCGGCTTCTTGGTTTTTAGTGCACTTGTAATGTACAGTATTAAGAAGGGCTACAGACAGACATATCATATCTGATTCCCTGCATCTTCCTTGCTGAAGAGAAGGCAAATGTCATCACATCCAATTCCATATGTTTACTTGGAAGTTTGTTCCACTGAACTTAATGGGATTTATTCCAGGTAAGCATTTGAGGAACTGTAACCTTAGAATACCAAGCATTTTAAATAATTTCTCAGATGGTTAATTTAATAGTTTCCTTGAAACTGCTTCCCACAGCAAGGTTGCAGTTCTATGTACAGTATACTTAGCTGGGAGCAAGTCTCACTGAACTTAATGGCTATTTCTGAGTAGCCATGAATAGGCTTCTGTTCCCTTGGAGGGAATCTTTGGAACTGTCCCCCAGCAGCATGCAGGTGTAAGGATCGGGCTGATAGTACAGTGATGTAATGATTCCTATATATACCTTTTCTACTCCGCTAATGGCTGCAATAATAAAGACACATTCCTGGGAGTAAAATCCATTGAACAAAACGGGACTTACTTTTGAGTAGACATGGCTAGTATTGTGCTCTAAGTTATACTGTTGTTTTGTGAAAGAAATAAAGTATGAAAATGTATTTTTTCTCTTTGTCATTGTAGTCATTTGTACACACACCCCATTTCATTCTCCAGTTGCATAGACACTAATGACAACTATGAATTTACATTGGAAAATTTGGAGAAAATTGTTCCTTGACATAGACATCAGCAGTTGTTGATGTTCCTTGGCATTGATCTTCTGTGCACAAATTCAGCTATTTAATGGATGGCAAGAGTGTGACCTGCTTAAAAAAATGCAAAAATGAATTTTTATAAAGGGAAATATCAATGTGACATACTTGCCATAGATCAGGGATGACCATAACCCTGGTGTGGAGTCCACATAAGGCTCATGACAAATCCCCTCCAAATGGCCTCTATTGGCATTCTTCAGTCTTGAAAGACTATGGTACTGAGCTCTGAATTGCGAAGCTGGAGTAGCCTCTCCAGAGCGTGATGGCCTGGGTAATTTGATATGGAGGATATACTGTTACCCAAGCAGCAAACCCCCATTCTCCATGCCACTGAAATAGTCCAATGGAAGAGCAGGGCCGATACGATTGGTTCCAGTTGTGTTGCAGGAGTTACCAGAACGTGATTGTATACAGTCACGAACTGCTTCCGGGACTCTGGCTCCGGATTCTGCCTCAAGGTTGACTCCTCCCAATCCTTTCAGAACACTCTCCAGAGACAAGAAGACCTCTGGAGGATTATAGAGCTATCTGCTATAGCTCCTCCTCTCCATCTCCCTTCCCTTCAGGCCCGGTCAATCGTGGGGGCCAGGCTTTCCCTCACTCACCCCTCCCCTTCAAGCCCGGTCATATGGCCTCCACTTTTCCCCTCACCACTGCTGTCTGGCTGGCTCTCCCTCACTTCCCCTTCCCCCTGCTGCAGCTGGCTGGTGGGAGACTTCGATGGGTGCATCTTCTACATTGACCGCAACACCCAACAGACTTCCTGGATCGAACCACAACATCTGACAGTATGGGACTCCTTAGGAGAAGGAAAACTCCCACCTCAAACCTCCACTGCCTTGTGGCTATACCCATTTATGGGAAAGGCTTCAGGAGTCAACTTGGGGCAAAATCCAGAGTCGGAGTACCAGAAGCAGTGTACAATCACGTTCTGTACCAGCAGCAGTCAGGAGAAAAGCGGAGGCCGCATGACCGGGCTCGAAGGGGAGAGGGGAGCGAGGAAAAGCCAGGTCCCCACGACCGACTGGGCCCAAAGGGAAGAGAGGGGGAGGATGAGCTATGGCCCATAGCTCTATAATCCTCCAGAGGTTTTCCTTGTCTCTGGAAGGTGTTCTGAAAGGATCGGAAGAAACTTTGGATGGTATTCTGAGATCCCATCCCCTCACTTTCTCCCTTTCTGTTAGTCTTCATGGATCTTTGCCAGCAGAATGGCTGACACAGATCACAGGAGACTCATTCCGGCAGCAGATGCTTGCTCCACAGTGCAGGATTAGAATTTCCTTAACATTAGACCACCTCTATGACAGTTTCCCATAGGATACAGCATGAGCTCCACTTGCATGGCTATCTTGGTGGGCAAGGAAAGATTTAGTCTGAACAGAAATATTTCACATAAAAAAGTGCAATACTATGAGAAAATCTGCAAGACCGCTAGGAATTTGCTGGATTATTTAATATTTTGAATACTGAAATATTTTATACTGAAATATTTTATACTTCTGCTTTGTAGCTCAGGAATACTCAACAGTATTCCAATATGTGCTTTCAGTAAACTGCTATTCCTCACACAACCTGGTTGTATTTGCCCTGTTAGTAGAACATAATTACTGGATAAGGATGATGCACTTGGTCCACCAGTGTGTACCGACAGCTAGAGTGCACCCAGACACTGAACCATATGGGTTCCTGAAATGGCACCTTTTATTGGATCAGCTGTCTATTTAAAAAAATATAACTGTTTGTCCCTAGGAAAAAAGATCGTGTTCCACTAGCTTTATGCTTTTCAGTTGGTGTAGCAAATTTGGATTAAACTCTATCACCATTAGTAATGCTCTTCTTACTTCATATACAAAATAAATTATAGAATAAATTTACTGTGTGGAGAATACAGGAGTTACCAAAGAGCGTATTCTATACATTTCCTCATGGGTGGAAAACATCTTAGACTTTAAAAACGGTTTGCTGCGATATCTGCTTTATATGAGCTTCTATGACAATTGGCAAAGTTGTTGTGATGTCACAGAGTGCTTTCAAACAGTGTCATAGAAAGAAACTGTGCAGGCCACAGAATAGTCACAAAGTGCAGTTGCAGAGGTGGAAGCAGAATACAAGTGTCCCCACTTTCTGACAGTTTGTTTTCTGACGGTTCCACTCTTTCAACACATTTCAATTACAGGTATACCCAGAACTCATTCGTTCAACACATGCTCCACTCTTTCAAACCTATCTCTTCTGGCGTAAAGGCTGAAATGGTCTTCCCTAATGTTGATTTGCATTTGACATGGTGATCATACTGTTTTTGGCATTTGCTAATGACTCTTTTCAGTAAATAACCTGAAATTCAAAAACATCTTTATTGCCCACCAGTTCCTTTGTCCATTTTCCTGTTGTTTGGTATGTATTTTACTATGTATTTTACATAGGTAATCTGGTGAAATCCAGATTAACTATGGGGAGTCCTTGCTCCGAAGTAAGAACAAGTTAATCTGGATTGCAATATGAATTTCCCGTAGGTTTTCACGAGGTGGTGCAGTAACTACGGGTGCACATAATGTCTCTTACATGCTCCTGTAGTTACTCTGGATTGTACCCGCAGTGTTAATAAATATGTCTTATTTAGGCTTTTGCAAGTTATAGTTATATCTTTTTTGGGAGACATTTGCACTTGCAAGCTGAAAAAAAACTGGCCGTGCAATGCTAAGTATGTCTACTCATGTCTACTTATGTCCAATAGGACTTACTTGCATAAAAGTGTGGTTGGGATTGCAGCCTGGGGTCTACTTTTCAATGGTTTTCATTTTTGGAATGTGTTCAGGTTCGTAAGTGCCTGTAGATAAGAAGAACAAGACTTCTTTATATGTAAAAAGCAATGAAATGTCCAGGATGGTTCCTCTGAAAGTAATGCCTTAGCTAGTTCTTTGTATAATGCAGTCATGGCAGGCTTTACCTATCCTTGGTAATACCACAGTGATACTTTATTTTTGCACAAGGGTTGGGGAAGGGAAATCCTTATATAGCTGTCATCACTGGTTAAAGCTGTTTGCAACATGAGGCAGAGGATAGAATTAATATAGCACAGCAGAGAAACTAACCATACTTTTACATGCAGATATGTATAACAAGCAATGATGTTAGCTTGCCTCTTATTTTTTTGGAAGATAAGCTATTTGGAGAAGCATGCTTTTGAGTGGATAAAAGTAGGATATGCTTCCCATTCTCAGGTTATCCTCAAATATTTTTCTCCGCCCCATGTCCAACGGGCTCAAGATGCAGATTAACATACATTTTGAACCTGGGATGCTAGTTGAAAAATTGGAGCAAAAAAGTTGGAAGTTGGAACACCCTCCCGCTGCAGATAACATATCACAACTATGTCCTTTAATTAAAGACAGGCAGACAAGCTTGCATCTGGGTTCTTTGCTGCCTAGTTAGCCTTTATCCAAAGAGGGCCTGCAGGAAACCAAGGAACAGTTGGAAACATATGCACTGCACAGAGAATGGGCAGACCACCAAATTCTTGAGTTTCGAGCCCGAAGAGTAGATTAAGCCAAGAGACAGAATTATATGTAATGTTGATTAAGCAGCCAAGTCTCCACGGCCAGGTTGTTGAGAATGGAAGGCTGTCAAAATACCATATTTACTCAAATCTAATGTGCCATTGATGTAATGCACACCCCTATTTTAAAATCCTTGAGATTTAAACACTTTCTACTGGCAATTGTAAGGCGCAGGTGCAAAGCAGGTACAAAATTTAATTTTACTGCATATAAAAAAAGCAGGCCTCCTTCAGTTTTGAAAGACTATGCTATCATGCTTGGCCCTGCAAATGCTGCATGCGAAGCACTAAAGCCTGGGTTGGATTGCTATGGAGGATAGGCTGTTACCCAAGCAGCAAATCCCCCCTCTCCATGCCGCTGAATTAGTCCAATGGAAAGGCAGAGCCAATATGATTGGATCCAGCTGGCGTCGCAGAGCTGGGCTAAGGACAGGAGCTCACCCTGTCTTATGGGGTCGACCCGGGTCTCGAACCCTGGCCTGCTGGTTAACAGGCACAGTGTCTTAGCCACTTGCGCCACCCACAGCCCACTGCATATAATAATGAGTTATATGATAATAATAAAATGGCAAGGCATTTATAATATGATTTTTACCTAATTGCATACTTCGTACAACAGTGGGTTCATGTTAATTTTAATTACAATACAGTAAATTGTTAAACTAAATACTAACCTATACTTATAATGAAAATACCTGTATTTACTCAAATCTAATGCACCATTGAATCTAATGCACACCTCGATTTCAGAGACTAATTTGACTGAAAAGGGTGTAGTTATATTCGAATAAATAGGGTATATTCCTGCGATGCATCCTTTAGGAATATAAATATCCATCCTTGCTTAGGAGAGCATTCATATTTAGAGGTAATATTCTGGTGGCTGTTAAGCTTACATTGGATTTTAGTTACTGTTCCCCAACACACACAATTCTAGAGCATGAACTCAACCTGTGCATTTGCAAATATATTGTAAAATCAACAATGTGAATAGGGCTTGGTACTTCATTCACCACAAGACAAAAGCTGCTTTGAGCTTTCTACTATTCATGTGAAAAGGAGAGATGCAATCAAGAATGCTATATCCAGCTTGGAGAAATTATTTCCTTTAAATGAGCTCCACCTGTGCAGCTTTGCCAAATACTTCTGAATCGGCATGTGGCAAAGGAGAGATCATTTTAATCTCTTGTATACTTTTGTGCTTTCTTTTGAGAACTAATGACTTGCCAAGTTTTCTCCACATTAAAAATTAGAAAGGCCCTAGTCAACATCCAAGTCCCCTCTGGGAATTTTGGTATCCAGCAGCCTCTTCTGTTGTTTATATAGCAGCATGATGATGAAATGGTCCTTGATGCAAGTAAATAGCAGGGAAGCTAGGGCTTGCTATACAAGGGAATTGCATGTCCCCAAGTGCTGAAGAAATATGTCAATTTTCTTGCATAGCAAGTATCGCATAGCAAGTAAATAGGGAAAGTAGCAGATGGCCTGCCTGGGGATGAACAAGTTGTGGATAGCTGGTGGTTTTCTTCTTTAGTCCTTCACTAGCACTTGAAGCAGGTAGTCCTCTCAACCAATTTGCTGCTGGGATCCATGTGGCATTCATAACACATTTCCATCCTGGTGATTGATGGAGATATTTCTAGCCTCCTTGATGGTCAGGAGACTTAGATCCTTAGATGTGGTTCCTTAGAACTTTCTTAATGTGTTTGAGCCACATTTTTTTGGATGAGCTTTTAAAACCTGATGGTGGTCTTTTATCTGCATGTTCAGAACTTAACATGAGGGCATTACACCTCTACATGTGAGGTGTATTAAGTGACAGTATTAAGTATTAACAAACAGTATTATTTTCTGAATAAACATTCATGGTGGCTGGTCTATTCCTTAGGCCAAGAGTCTCCAAGCCCCACCCTGGGGCCAGATGTGGCCCTTGGCATACAGCCCATCTGTCTCTTGGGTAAGCCCTGTAATCCTCCAGAGGCGAGGGGAGATCTGCTTGCAACACCTTAGGAGGGTATTTTGAGGGCTGGGGAGGCTGCACACACCTCCTTTTTCTGTGTATAAAAATGCTTATGAAGATCACCCTCTTTCTGTGTGTTGGAAAATTTTTAAGAATTTATTTGAATTCATCCATTCATTTAACAAGTTCGGGAGGATTTAATTAAACAGTCATTTAACAAGTTTAATATATCACTAATATATTAATTTATATAAATTTATTCAAATTTGAAAAATAATTTTTTTCTTCCAGCCCGACACAATATCAAAAAGTCTATGTGGCTCTCCTGCTGAAAAGTTTAGAGACTCCATCTTAGACCACATACTCAAACTAGGGGGTCATATAAAGGTCCTTTACATGAACTCTGGACCTCTGTTCCACTGGACTCTTTATAGGTTTGGGGAAGGGGTGAGGATAGGAACTTGATCCCCAGGATCACATTGCTGAAGAGAGAGCCTTTACTTTGGGTCACTTGCAGAGGTTCCAAGAGGTACGGAGGAGCCTTGCACAGCCCTCTGCAAGGCTTGAAATCTTTGAACAGAGGATTAGAATGGAATCATCTCAAAGCACTTTGTTTGCTCCATTTCAACATTCTAAGGTTGCAATCCAATCCACATTTATGCTATTGTAAATGTGGAGTAAACGCTATTGGCTATAATGGGACTTGCTTCTGAGTAAACGCTATTGGCTATAATGGGACTTGCTTCTGAGTAGACATGCATAGGATTGGGCTGCGAGTATCATTTGAAGATACCACAGCAGAGGGCTGTGCAAAGCTACCCGCACTTCCCGAAGCCTCTGCAAGTGAAGGTAAAGTAAAAGCACCCTTTTCTACCCCCCACCCTAGTGACATGATCCTGGGAATTGCTTTATTGGCCTTCCCCCCCACAAACTCTTACTTAGGAAGTAACCCTACAATCCAGAGTAACTATGGGAGCACGTAATGTCTCTTACTGCAGTTAGTTACTGCACCACCTAGTGAAAACCTATGGGAGTAGTTACTGCACCACCTTGTGATGTTAGTTTCACCTAGTGAAAACCAATGGGAAATTCATATTGCAATCCAGAGTAAATTGTTCTTACACTGGAGCAAGGACTCCCATAGTTACTCTGGATTGTGCCCTAAATCTCCTTTTAAGCTTGCAGAGCCACTGCTTCAGACCCTGGATGCTTACACAATTGACACCAACTTCACTCACCACTTGCCACTTATTTTCAGATGCAGTCTAAACACAAAGGCAAATGAAAACAAAGACATAGAGAGAAAAGGGGAAATGTTCTAATATATGTTTTCATTTGTTCCATGAATATAAAAAGTCTTTTATGGTATAGTCCATGTCAATTCAGGCAGGCAAAAAATAAATCTTACCTTCATAGTTTCAGAAGTTTTTTAATTTAACATATGTTAAAATTCAGGAAAAAGTAAGATACCTGTATATTTTTGTTTTGTCCAAAAAAATTCCTGGCCCGAGATACAGGCCACTAAGGATGGTGCCCTGGGCATCATTTCTCACTTGCAATTTTCGACACAAATTTTAAAGTGCTCTGTCTCTGGAACGGTGCAAAATATTTTGTTGTGGTTTTTTTATGTGAAAGATAATATTTTTCTGTTTAAAACGATAAAACTTTTCTTGCTGCAGCCTTCTGAATTTTTTAAAAAAATAACAATAATTATTTTTTTAAAAAAATAATTTTAATTTTTGTCGAAAATTGCAAGTGAGAAATGGTGCCTGGGGCGCCATCTTTGGTGGCCTGTATCTCAAGCCAGGAATTATTTTGGGCAAAACAAAAATATACAGGTATCTTACTTTTTCCTGAATTTTAGCATATGTTAAATTCAAAAACTTCTGAGACTATGAAGGTAACCTCCCCCCACCTGAATTGATATGGATTGCATCTTATAGACTAGTAATGTAACTTTACATTACACAGAACAAGAGTAAAAGATTCATCCTACCCATCAGCATGTGTATAGGAAACTAGCCCATACTTACAACCCAGGGACTAGAATTAAGTTAGTGGTAGCTACAAACCTTGAACAGCCTTACTTTTAATATTGCAATCCTAACCCCTGATTAAGCTGGCTCAAGCCCAGCACAAGTCCTGTGCTTGTCTCGGGGTGTGCTGTAAGGGACTTCTGTGCCACTCCTGGATGAGGATTAGGCCAGAGCTTTGCTGAATCGAATCTCCACAACCAACAGGCATAGGATGGTTCGTCAACATTTGGCCAATAGCTTAATAATACACAATGATCTGCCTTCCTTATGTGCATCAAGTATGGCTCTTTCGATAATATGCCTCAGAAACTTTCCTTTATACCAAGTAGGTGAAGCAAATGATTAGTATTCATGATTTTCCCGATCTCTGTTCTAAGCAGTTCAGACAATATATTTATGCAGATAACATGTAAATTAAATAGACAACCTAGAGAAGACAAAGAAATTAAGTGGGGTGCAGAACTGGACTACCATTTATATTTTGGTATGGGAAGTTAAAAATGTGATCATAACTGGACTATTCCTTCTGACAAAGTAGGAGTCACTCTAGTGAAAGAGCAAGGAAAGTAGCTTCCATCTAGGAAATGGTGTATAATAGCAATTTTCAACCATGCTACCATGGCACATTGCTGGATGGTCTGCAGGTGTGCTACAGGAGATGCGAAGACATTAATATATACCGTATTAGTAAGATCATAAAGAAATTTTAGGGCCAGCCAGTAATATAATGTGCGTTGTCAAATGGTTAAAGAATTGATTGCATGCCTTTACAATTTTGGTGCCTTATTAGTGTGCCATGAGATGAAAATATGGTTGAAAATCGCTGGTGTAAAGGGACGAAAGTGTGCTAATAAGCCATAAGCATACTGCTGGTTTGTTATTTATTAAACACTAATAACTGAACTCAATACTGCTCAGAGTGTTTACAGATCTTACAAAAGATTTCTAGGTGACAACTAACCACAATACGTATAACTGGAGAAACAACAGCCGTGGCCACAACAGTAATGGGCTTTCATTAATCAACGTTCAAATTTACTGGAAAGCAAGTTACACTAATCTTTTAGTAAAGTTTACAAACATTTTAAAAGTGCATAACATTTGGAAGGAAAAAAGTGACATCACTTTAATTTAAAAAAAAAAATTAGGGCCAGGGAAACAGCTCTGTGATTGGTGTTCATTTGATTGCCACAAGAATACTTATTTTTTTCTCTCCAATTTCAGTTATTGAGAGCTGGAATACACCAGTTATAAATAGCATAGCAAATTGATCATATCAGGAAATATATTTACTAGCTTACGGGGGTTTCTTCCTGCATTCTGTGCACCCCCCACCACATTTCTTCTTCAACATTAATGTGCTCTTAAAACAATGGCACAAATAAAATAAGTTTTTAAAAGAGTGAGTCAGAATAATTCCATGAAGGATGAGATTAAAGATTCAAACAGAATCTTAGATTTGCAACTGGCTACAGGCAAAGTGATCCAACTACACTGAGAAAACACAAGACACTTTAGACTTTACATCAGTTACTTTGTATGATCCTCTCTTACATGAAAGGATGCTTGCTTTAGCTATTTCATCAGTTTAGAAGCTCTGACTTTCTTAATCTATCATGTGTACACCACCATGCTATGCCAAAAAAGGAAAAAGAAAAAAACCACAGCCCAACACAAAAATACCCCCAGCCCTTTCAAAATAAGTGGTAGAAAATTTCACAGTCACAGAAGTTGCCTTTGTAAGCATTTTGAGACGGGGCAGTGAGGAGCGTCTAAATTGTACAATATAAAACATTGTAAGTAACAGAGCTGAAAACACAGAAGCTGAGTTCTTAAAAAAACAAACACAAAAATCAGTGCTTCCCTTGCAGGTGGTTTTTAATAGGTGAATACTCTAGCCAGACAACCCCTGCAGATCACTGAAGCCATTGTCATACAATGCAATTCAAGCCTCTGGTGAGCTGAAGGCCTTTGGCTGCTAATCTAGTTTGCCCTACTTCCTACAGGCATTTCATCAAGTGGTCATTCTTGCAGTGGGATCCATCTGCCAAGAGAGTCTCAAGTTCAGCAACAAAGTCTCAACCATTGCTAATGGAGGTAGAGAAAGTTCTGGCTGTTGCTGCAACAGCCCGCGGTTCCATTTTTAGCAATGCACTATGCAGGTTCCAGTAATGAGACCCATCCATTTTTTTGTTCATCAGCTTGCTCACAAGACACAAGTTTTTTCCAACAGGCTCTGGCTGCTGGAAAGCATCTTGCAGCTGCTGCCATCAGTCAGAGTGGGATGTCAGCTTTCTTGTTTTGCTGCTTCCCCCGGGGCCTCTCCACTTTGCTCTGCAGGGTTTCTCTGTGCATCTCCTTCCCCTTCTGCAAGAAACAAAGAAAGTGAACTGCTGTGACAAGGTATCCAGACCAATAAAAAAGTAGAACTTGAGTTAAAAAGTTTGAGAAGGTGTTAATGGGTTAGCTTGCATTTCCATATATCATAATAGTTAGCCCTGCTAATTGGGTAAAGCGACATTTTTTCAAGTGGTGCTCCTTATATTTAGACCATCCTCAATAACCATCCCTCTTTACCTCAGCACAATGTCTCTAACCAATAAGCTATGACCCCTTTTCAATACAATACTACAAAGGAACACCCAAGAATTAGTTTGGTACAAAGGTAAGTCTGCATATACATTACAGTCCAGGTTACAGTTTTCACTAATGCACAAATTTTAACTACTATTGTTTCAACTGTGGGTACGTACCAGTCTTGTTTAAATCAAGTTCCGATAACTTCAGGGCTAGTTCACTAGAATTCCCACTTGTAGAGGATACAAGGATATCATGAAGTGCATTTCTTCTCCCAGTTCTTCCGGAAGCAATAAAATCTGCATATGTAGATTCCACATCAGTCATTGCTAACAAGTATCCACATAGCAGTACCTGAGGAAAACCAAACAAAAGCAACCTATATTTAGGATCTAGAAAAATATATTTAGGATTTAGAAAAAAAAACATAACAAGGAGATTGATATCAAACACAACATGCTCAAAAACATCCTGATTTGCACAATGGATGGATATTTTTCATCTTATGAATCCATTTTGGAAAACTAACAACATATGCTGAAAAATGAACACCCATATTCTACGTGTGGGATGCACACAAATCAAACACCCAATTCTGACTTAAGTCATTCAAAGCATGTGGCAGTTTTGTTGGGATATGTTCTATGGCATTTAAGCGTTCATAGTCATTGTATGCAACCAACCACATTTATTATACTACATTATCACACTAACCTAAGCAATGTAACTGTTGCCTGCTATGCTAAGCAATTATTGGCGTGTTCATTTCAACTACCCTGGGAAAATGCAAGATGAAAAACACATTTCCCCAAATCACAAAAAATTACCTATGTCAAAGAAGGAAGTTATAACTAACCCCAAATTCTCCCCCAACACCAACCTTCTTTATTCTTTTTAGAACAAATATGGGCCATGAATAGAGTTAATAAAACCCATGTTTTGGGCTGATAAAAAACTAAGTTGATGCAAAAGATAACCTTGCTTTTCTTATACAGAGCCCACTTCACCATAGGCACGTAAATAACGTTTCCTTATTATCTGTTTTTCATTTATTTTATAACAGACCCTGCCCTTCAGAAGCAAGCCCCAGGCAGATTAACAAATCTCAGTTGTAAAAAACCAAAACCACCAACAATATCAACACACCAGAAGAAAATTAAGCTATACAAGTCCTCTTTTAAATATAGGATATTGTTTGTTATTGTTTTTTAAAAAATTAATATGCAAGATTAAAAAAAAAATAGCAGGGATCTGTTAGGAAAAACCATGACTAAAGCGTCATAGACAATGTGATTTCACATAAGCGTGGATGGCACTAGAGCAGGGCCTTGCCAACAAGTCTCCATGAGAGTCTGAGTGCATCTGTTTGTGTGTTATTATGGAAGCTCAGATTCCCTCAGGTATGTCAGGACTGAGCCATGCAGTACTTTCGCAAGAGTCACCAGGACTTGACAACAGCACTTAAAAGTAGACAGGCTGCCAGAACAACTGACAAAGCCCTTCTAATGTGCTTTTCTTAACAACTGAAGAGGAGTTGCTGCATTTTTAGAAGCTCCAAATTAATTTTAAAGCCAAGCCCACACAGACCTGAGCATGCCTGACTCAAATGGCTTCATGAGGGGGAATCAGAAGTGTGGGTTCAGAGATCGACAACTTTGGTCCCAGCACCACTTTTCAAAAAAGAAAGGCTCTCTTGAGATAAACCTATACTATCTATCTATGGTATTTATATACCGCTTTGCAAAAAGCAGTCTACAAGAAAATGAAAAAATTAATAGCTAATTAATAGTTATTCTTGACAAGCATTTGTCTGTTTTGGTCTTTTAACTTGTGTTTTCCTCCCCCAGTCTCATCCCTAGTACAACCTGGAGGCGAAGAGCTATATGAGCCTTCCTGGAGCCAATCTGAACCGTTATTTGAGAAGCAGGCAGAAAGGGATTAGGTACAACATTTATTTGGGCTAAATATAGCCATGTTGCATGTCTCAGGAGTAAGTTATCTACACAGTTGTTTCGACTAATGAAACTTCTGAGAATGGCATGTGACAGGGCCCCATGACCCAAACACTGACACACTAACTTTTGATGCTGCAAGGTTCAGTTCAGAGTCTGCTCAGGCATCTTTCTTCCCAAATAAGAAGAAACATGGTCTAAAGCAGTGTTTCTCAAAGTGGGGGTTGGGACCCCATAGGGGGTCGCCTAGAGCTTTCCTGGGGGTCGCCTAAAGACCCATGGTGCAGGGGGCCAGATCAGGCTTGCCAGATCTCTGGCTGTAGCTGCATGCGCATGGGGCTGACTGACAGCCTCAGGGCCCAATCCTATGCATGCCTACTCTGAAATAAATCCCATTGTGTTCAGTGTGTGCACAGAACACACATTTCATTTGTAACAATGAAAATACATCCTGCATATCGGATATTTACATTACGATTCATAACAGTAGCAAAATTACAGTTATAAAGTAGCAACAAAAATAATTTTATGGTTGGGGGTCCCCACTACATGAGGAACTTACAAAGGGGTCATGGTGTTAGGAAGATTGAGAACCACTGGTCTAAAGCTTCCCTTTAAATTAATAAAGACTTTCACTATTTCTATCATTTACTTAAGAATCTATCAATTTAAATACCCTAAAAATTTGCCTTGCACTAAATGAGTGGACTATTGCTGGCAAATGATGGGATAGTAAGAAGCACTCAAGTCTTTCCCTCATATCTTCTCTTCCCCACTGTGACGTTGCTTCGTTAAATAGGCAGGATGGAAGAAGAGCTACCTGGTTCTCTCCAAACTAGTTCTTTCACTGACCATGTCTGGCCTAATTTAACAGCAATCTATACGCATGCAGCTAGTCTTCATGCTTCATGTAAAACATAGCTTTACAATGTTTCAGCATGACTTCACTATACCAATATAAAGCTTCAAAACACTGCAACGTGATGGAGTGTTTTTACATGGGTAACTGCTCATACTAATGGTAGAATGCAGGTAAACTCTACAGATCAGAAACCATATAAATGGGAAATAGGATAAAACAGGTTAAATATTCCACAACAGAACAGGTTAAGCATTTTAATACTCTTAGCATAAAACTTCCTATCCAATGCTTATTGAATTATCCATTTCAAATCAGCAATAAATTTGGCTAATATTAAGACAGTGGTCATTGACGCTTTTGTTTCTTTTATGATCAACACACCCAGTTTGTTCTTGCTGCACAAGAAGTTGTAAATGCTAATGTCAGCTGGATAAAGTTGGCCCACAACTTCTCGTATATCCCACTTTGGATCATTCTTTGGAATGTATTCCAATTTTTCCTTAAAATCTTCATGGTGCAGCTAACAAATTTCACTCTCTGAGCTAGATGAACTCACTAAAACCTGAACGTATGGTTCCATATGTACATTTCTTGCAAAGCCCTCAGCAATACAGAGGAACACTGGCTTATAGGAGTATCTCAGAATACACCATGGGACAGCACAATTCCTGCATGAAAAATGTAGCATTTCAATTCCTTGTCCAAGATTTACCAGCTTCTATTTGTCTATTGAGGTGTTTGTCTGATCCTTTTATCCAGTGCTGATTTTGAAGACTAAGTGCAAAGCCATTGGGTAATTGGGCAAATAACCAGCTGCAGAAGTCACTCCTCAAAGACAAACAAGGAAGCATGATACTAATTTAGCATCAATCCATGGCTACACGCTAATTATTCTCTGTTAGGCTGCTGATTTACAGCAATCCATTAATGCAGCTGCTTGTTACAAGGCCTGTTCTTAGGTTCCAATAGAAACTGCACCTTGCTCTTCTGAATGCAATGGGTTTAACTAACAAACGTACTGCCTGCTACCTGCAATGGGTTTGCCTGGCAACCAACATGAGTCAGTAAAATAGTTTTTGCTTATTTCATGTGGACTGCCAACATAATCAAACTACACACTCACACAAGTGTGCAAATCCTGCACGTGCCAAGCTTTGTAGTTCCTTCTCCATTTCTTGCTTACTTGTATCCTGAGCTGCCAATCCCCAAAAAGATCGCCGAATAAAAACAGGATAAAAATTGACATCCATAGTTGTAAGGCAACACAACAAAAGCTGTCTTCAGATGTTATGCCTTCCCCATACAAGGGTGGTGGCAGTGAGACATTCTGGCTAATAAAATCCCAAAGGCCAATGTGCTTGCCAGCCTTGTTCCTACACTTCACAAAACTGTGCACATTTGATTCTGCCTTTTGTAGATGAATCCTGAACACATTGAGGCCCTGGGCAGGGACATGGGCAACACACACATCTGATATGTTTAGCCAGTACACTGTAATTTACCCCACCCCTTTTCGATATCATTCATGGACAGCCTCATGTTTGAAAATAATGTGTACAATATTAGGATAAGACTAGAAACTATGAACTTCTTGGTTCTGAATTTTGCCTCAGTTATGTACTTGATATGTATAGCATAAAAAGAGTGATGCGGGATCCTCCTATACCACAAATATTTCTGCTAAAAAGGATTATCTCTCACAATTAAAAATAACCAAACCCATAAAAACAAGAATCCGGGAAGAAAAATCTGTGTACCCACAAGCCTGATGAAGCCACAAAAAATGGTGTTTTCCTTATGTTTTCCAAGGAAACAAAATAGTATTCAGTTATGAATAGTACCCCATGCAGACTTTCAACTCAATCCTATCAAAATCCCCTTGTGTTTCAGCTATATCCTGCAGGGAATTTTTGGATGCTGGAAGTCCCCTTGGGGTAAGGGGCATTTGTCTCCTTGCCCTAGATTGCTGGTGCAAGTCCATGTTGCTCTATGCAAGTTAATCAGGTCTGGGAAGGGGCTTGAGATCCAGCTTGTTCTGTCACCGATCCTGCTCAGCCTCTCCCCCCAAACCTGAATCACATTTTCTGTCTGCAGTGGACAACCAATACAGTGAAGCTTCAGTTTAATGGTCTAATGTGGGGGTGGGGAAAGAATGCCAAAAATTCATTAAATCCACATGAATTTAGGACAACATGCAAAACTGGTTTCTGACAAAAGCAGACAGTATCTATTTTTGAAGTCTTTGTTAAATTGCAAATCCTCACCTTTGAATAACACCAACAACACGTTCAAAGCATAGTTACAATTATATCTGTGGTACCTAACCTTTTTTTTTTCCAAAGAAAGAGCTTCCATGTCTGGGAGGAGGTCTGGCCTAAATATATGTAGCTGCATATATACAGTAGCAAATTCTCTTTATTCATGAAGATCCTGTTTTTTAAAAAAAAAACCATGAACCTCTACAGACCAGTCATAACTGAACTCGTATAAAAAATATTGCCCACTGCAGGCATTGTACACAAAATAATTCCGTAACACCACTTTATACAGCTCTTTCTATACATAGGCCTGATGATGTCCTTAAAAAAACCTGTAAGGTGAGTATTATCCTCTGTATTGTAGCCAAGTTGTTGAAGCTGAGAGAGTGGCTTACCCAAGGTCATCTAGTCAGATGTGAACCAAGGAATGCGTGGGGAGCTTTGCATAGTGAGATTTGAACCAGGGATGTCCCTCTTTGCAGTTCAGTCTCCTAATCACTATGCTACACTAGTTCTTACCAGTCTGATGAGTTGTTTGCGCAGATGGGCCAGGCTTGGCTTATTATGCAGTTAAGAACATGGTGGAATATACACTGTAAAAATATAGCTTTGGGAAAAGAGAATAGGCAGAGGAAATATTCTCCAACTATATATCAAAATATACAATTCTATGTATGCATAGGCATCTGACGGTTCTTTTTCTGATGGTTCTGCTCTTTTGACACCTTTCAATAATACTCAGGACTCATTTATTCAACACATGCTTCACTCTTTCAACTCTTCTCTGCTGGCTAAATTTGTCTTCCCTAATGTTGATTTACATATGACATGGTGATCAATCTGTTTCATTAAGCAGGCCTCTGTCAGTCTTGAAAGAGTATGGTATCGTGCTCGGCGCTGCATATGCTGCATGCGAAGCACGAAAGCCTGGGTTGGATTGTTATGGAGGATAGTCTGTTACCCAAGCAGCAAATCCCCCCTCTCCACG
This sequence comes from Cryptoblepharus egeriae, assembly GCA_030015325.1. NCBI lineage: Eukaryota > Metazoa > Chordata > Lepidosauria > Squamata > Scincidae > Cryptoblepharus > Cryptoblepharus egeriae. The sequence goes on from JAREYC010000003.1 coordinate 28,453,030, forward strand.
CCACTGAATTAGTCCAATGGAAAGGCAGAGCCAATACGATTGGATCCAGCTGCATTGCAGAGCTGGGCTAAGAACAGAAGCTCACCCTGTCTTGTGGGGCTGACCCAGGTCTCAAACCCTGGCCTGCTGGTTAACAGGCTCAGCGTCTTAACCGCTTGCGCCACCCACAGCCCATTATGTTTCATTATGACTTCAGTAAATGACCATCATTCAAATACATAAGATATTCATTGCCCACACATGCCTTTGTTCATTTTATTATAATATGTTATGTATTTGACTATGTGTTAATAAATAAGGGTTATTTATGCTTTTGCAAGTGATATTTATGTCTTTTTTGGTAGCCATTTTGTATTTGCAAACTGAAAACGATTGTGTTTCATTTCTCAGTGGTGCTAATAAATAATCCATTCCAATAAGTGGGAGATGCCTGTACTGCCCTAGCACAAAACCTTTATTTAGATGAGATGTCAACAAGAACAGTGGTAGTTCCACCACATCTTCATTTCCAAACTATAACACCAGATTTCCCATAGTAGTGGAGAAAAATTTACTGCTACTTGTGGTATACATCCTGGGGCTCCCAACCATGAGGAAGGTGAGGATGACCCTTTTTGGGGAGCTTAGCAAAGCCCAAGCCACACAAGTGCAGGACTAGCTCGGTACCAAATAACAAAGGGTCTCAGCTCAATGGGAAAGCATGTTTTGCATGCAGATTCCAAGTTTTTTTCGGACATCACCAGGTGAGGCTGGAAAATTCCCTGTCGGAATCCCAAAAGAAATACTACTTCCAAACAGCACAAACTAAATCTGAGCTAGATAAAGTGATACAGCAAGTCTTCACTTAAAAGATGAAGACACTTTAAGACATTTCATTGTAAAATTAATGAGGGAAAATCAATTCCTGGCTGGGGCCACTGTCTGTGCAAAGTCTGCATTCTCTCCTGATGTCTGCATGGGTTTTTTCCAAGCCAGAAAGCTCACATTTCTGTATATTTGAAGTGTTTGGCAATGTTTTCGTGAACAGAAATTTGCTGTAGGAACACAACTCTTGTTTACATATATCAATTAGCGCAGTGGAGTATAGGGGGTAACAGCTGCACCGGGTACCAAGCTTTAGGGGGGCAACAAGCTGAGCTTGACACCAGTGGCTAAAATTGTGGAAAACGGAGTATGTATGAAGAATAATACCATCACGTTATATATAATTGGAAATGTAATTAAATTAGAATGTAATTAATTAAACTTCATTTGAATATCTGTATTCTTTCAAAGGCTATGGCCCATTAGCCAGAAAATGAAAACCCCAACTGCCTATGGAACAAAAAGTATGTTTTCTTAACTCAAAACTGACTCATCAGTCAGAATAGAAATTATAAGGTGTTAATATGAGTCAGCTCTCACTTCATAATGCTCCTGAAGAGATAAACCTACATATTTATCAATAGCAAATAGTGAGTAGAAGCAACAAGAAACAAGATACAAGTCCAACCTGGTTATACACTGATTTTTTTATATAAAGATATGACTCAACACAAATGGGCCACCATATCAGTTTAAAAAATTGCTTTTCTGCTCTTGTAGAGAGATAGTTATGCAAGTAATTACTCCATTTTTCAGTCCCAGAATCAAACCCCTAAAGATACTGAGGCACTACCTTATTCCATTATGTGCAATAAAGGAGAAATAAACCTGAAAGTGGGTTTTAAACTTATTTGTCCATTGTTTTCTTTATATATGGTTTTTTTTTTAACCCATGGGGCTTCTAGAACAGAACCATAGTGGAAAATGAGGGACACCTGTAGTGAGAGCATGAAGCAGATGATAGGGCTAGGGCAATGGTTAATAATGGACCAAACCAGACTGGAGGCTGGTAGATTCATATACGATTCATATAAGTATTTAAACATGAATCTTACCAACCGCATATTACCCATTTTAAACTGTGGAGGCAGACTATGGCTGCAATCCTAAAGACACTTTCCTGGGAGTAAGAGCCATTGAATGCAATGGGGCTTACTTTTGAGTAGACATGGTTAGGATTGTGTTCTATGATTTATTCACCGGTAGCCTGCTCTCTGTTAAATCCTCTTCAGGTATTCCTTACTGCAACAGCTGCCAAATTCAGGTCCCCCATCATGTGGGTCTGTGGACTAAAATCCAGCTAAATGTAAACTAAGCAAGATCTCCAATGCAGCCACCTCTGGGTCTTCAAATACTGTATGGACCCAGACAAATGACCATTGGATGGTATCTTTAAGTTAGCCTGTGTTTGAGTTACAGCTCGTTTTAAAAGGAAGAACCCTTATTCATGCTCAGTTACTGTATCTGTACTGAATGAAGTAAATATGTGTTTACTGGAACTGTACTGAATAAAGTGCCAATGACATCAACACTCAAGACTGGATGAAGTGGTCAATTTGTAATGAGGTGGACAGGAAGGCACTGGGTGACTATACACACCACATTCCTGCCATCTCCATTAGTCTACCTTTCCTGGACCACTGGCCAAACTGCTCCTAGTATTCCTCACCTGGAAGGAGCAGAAGAGAAAGGAAATGAAGCTAACATGTAGAATAGGGACGTGAGCATCTCCTGGGGTGTCACCACTGTCTGAACACTATTCTATGAACTTTCAATTACTATTCCGTTTGAAATTAGGTAGAAAAAAGAACAGGAGAAACATTGGTGGCAGTTGGGGGAAAAGAATATAACATATGCACAACTGGGGTGTAATCCTAACCAATTTAGGCCAGTGCAACTCATCCCCATTCCCATGGTAGCATGGGGAGGCCAGTGAATGACTGTGTCTATGCACTAGCCTAAATCCCCCCAAGGGGTGACACACATTTGTAACCCCCCCAGGCCAGCATGGAGTAGTGCTAGCCTAACTGGAAGTTAGAATTGCACTGTGGTTCTGATATGCAGCTATAAAATTCATGCTATGATCTTTTGTTTCTTGGAAGTACTCTTTTAAAACAGCAGTTAATATCATCTTAACTTACATTACTGTCATTCTTTTTATTAAAATAGCACCAGAAGCTCATGCACTGGGCAGGTAACCAAGGATGTTTGTGTGAATCCTTTCACTGATACAAAATCATTGGTCCAGCTTGGCCTTAATAGTCCCTGCTGAGTTATTGCAATAGAACTGCAGAAGTCCATTACGTTTTCAGACACTGAAATACAGCAGGTATTTTTTTTTAATTGCCATCTTTAAAGAAGTAATAAAGACTTCAGGTTTCACAGGAAGAATTAGGACAAGCAGTGAAAGCTTGAAACAGGATTAATAAAAGAAAACTATTTACAGAGGACGGCCCAGCAAAACAATAAAAGCAGAAGGCTGGGAGTGTAGTGAAAGACAGTTGTCTGCTTTTTAATATGGTCTGGGGGAGGCAAGTTAATATGGTCTAGGAGGCAAGTTAATGAGAAGCATACTTTTGAATATCATTTCAATTACTGCATGTGGATGATAATTTTAACTGCCTGAAACTTGCAGTCACAGATCGCTATCCCAGAGATAGCAGTGTTATTTACCAGTGTTTAAAAGTACCATATATACTCGTGTATAAGCCGAGTTTTTGGGCCCCAAAAGTGAGCCCAAAAACCCACCTTGGCTTATACGCAGGTCAGTAAAAAAATTAAGAAAAATGGCGGGCGCAACCTCCAGCGTGCCCTCAGAGACTCAGCAGCCTCTCCGGCCGCTTGTGCCAGCTCTCCGGGCTGCAGAGGAGGCACGTGGCAGCACATGGTGGGCATGACCTCCAGCATGCGCCCTCAGAGGCTCTGCACCCTCTCCAGCTGCTGGCACTGGCTCTCCGGGCAGCGGAGGAGGTGCGCGGCGGCAAGACATGGAGCCCACTGCAGCCAAGCCCCTCCTCAGACTCAAGTACTTCTTTGTGGGCCTTACTTCTGAGTAGACATGCCCAGGATTGGGCCCTGAGGCTACAAGGCCAGCCACACTTTCCTGCTGTTGCTGCATTTCCCACCCTCAGCTTATACTCGGGTCAATAAGTTTTCCCAGTATTTGTGGTAAAATTAGGTGCATCAGCTTATACGTGGGTCGGCTTATACACAAGTATATACGGTAGTCAGATTTTAAGTCACTTTTAAGTAGTCACGAATCAAAAAATCTAAAATCTACATAATGATATCCAAATTCTGCACCAAGAAAAATGAACCACATTTCCTCAAGACTTTGCAATGAATGCATTTGTATGTACATGCTCAATTACAATACTTCACTCTGAAACCAACTGGACTTTTTCAGAATAAGGATTTTTTTTGCCATGAATAAGGTCATGGCAATGGAAGAGTATATCACCACAATCCAGAGCAACTAATCTGTCCACATAAGAGCCCTTGGGTTGCCCTATCTATCACTAGGGTGGAGCAACTGCAAGATGCTCCACCCCAGTTACTCTGGAAGAGGCTTAGGGCAGAGCAAGGCAAGATAGGGTGCCCTAAGAGAGGTGGACCTGCTCTGCCCTAACTGGGGCAGCCTAAGCAGCTCAGGAGAGGCATGTTGAGGACATGTTTAGCATTGCCTAGGGCAGAGCAGTTACTCTATATCCAGAGCCTGTTTCCAAGGCAGAAATGCCCTCTTCCAGTTCCCCAGAGATATACCACTGCAGGAGCAGGTATAGTAATGAATAGACCCATAGGGGTCCATGATAAGGCCCAAGTAAGAATGGCAGTGTTGACCAAAAATCTGAGTTCTTGGCCAGCCTAGCTGCAACCCCTGCCTCTCAGGATATGGAACAAACTACGGCTGCCCACAAACCTCAGGATACAGCAGACCACTCCAAGAAGCCCCTTATATTCACTGTAGAATGTACTGGCATCTCATTAGGGATTCCTTATACGGCAGGCACCCAGTGGCGTCACCAGACTGGTGCGGGCTGAGTTGGGTGATGCGCTCCGTATGGGGTGATGCACCGGAGGAGTCTGACTGTCCTTTGGCAGGCCCCGGGCATCACCACGCCCATTCAGGCCTGCTCCAAGGCAGAGCAGCAGCCAGAAGCTTCCACTTGTCCTCAGAGCTGGCCCGAATGGCCAGCTGAGGTTTACTGCGCAGAAACACACTGAGCATGCCGAACAACTTCAGAGGAGACTTCCTTAGAGCAGAGGAAGTCTGCGCCTCTGCCCGGCCATTCGACCTCACTCAGGAGGCGGAGCGGCAGCCGAACAGCTTCAGAAAGAGTACTGCACAGGCACCAACTCTGACGCCTGCACAGTCTCCTCTGAAGCCGAAAGACTTCAAAAAAGTACTGCACAGGCATCAGAGATGGTGCCTACGCAGTACTCTTTCTGAAGCCAGTTGGCTTCAGAAACAACTGTGCAGGCACCAACTTTGGCGACTGCGCAGTCCAGGTGGGGGGGGGGTGCACACATCCCAGGGATGATGCACAGACTTCTGCACCGGGTGATGCGCAGAGTCGTGTCACCACTTTAGGCACCACAGCTGTTCCTTGTTCAGTGTGATCTGAGGGGTGTCTCCTCAGGAGCAAGTCCTCTCCATGTGTCAAGTACTTAGCATGCTATGGAGCAGTTAGGTCCGCCCAGGCTTCCTGACTCTCTGGATGCAGCATAACTTTCTGCTCTGGATACAGAATAGTTAGGAGAGGGCAGTTAGGGCAGAGCAGGGTGAACTTGCTCTGGATTGTGTCCTATGTCTCTTATTCTTGGACTTGTGATTATACAAGAACATAATATTCGTATCTTGGGAACCTGGAATACAAAATTTAAAGGAGAAAATAATCACAAAAATCAGAGAGTTATTCAGGGATAGGATGTGGCTCAGTGGAAGATCAACTGCTTGCATCTCCAGGTAAGGCATAGGAAAAATTCCTCACTGAAACCTTGGAGACTACTACTAGTGTACAACGACAATACTGGCCTAGATACAGACATCAATATTCCTCTCTCAACACTAATATGGACAGATGCATCTGCATCTATAACAAGCCTTTTTGCAAAAATATTTAGATGTTTCCCTCTGTCTGGATTATAATAATAGTTCCTAAATCCAGCCAGAAGTTGCTTACTTAAATCTTTCATAAAATTGCTACAAATTCAATACTATTTGCCAGGAAAAAATAGACCATCAAAAGGTTCTGTTAAATGGGCATAATTGGGATACAGAAGATGAACAAACACTGCCAGTGTTTGTTAATTAAAAAAAATGGGTTCCTGAGTTGGAATTAACAGGTAAGGGGAATGAGAATTCCTTTAGTCTACGTTAATGTTTCTAATGTAGAAACAGAGGATATATAACGCATAATGTACACCTAGGAATTTATTATTCTCAATGCTTCAGAATATTTTGTAAGAAAACCTCTAGCATGTACACCCTTATTTCTGATATTGCTATGAGAATTACTTAGCCAAGAGGCCTATCTGGCAAGATGAATAATACTGCCAAGATCCTTATGGTAGCTGTCATGATCCTAACAAAGATAAATGCACCTTTTATTTATAATATGCCGTTTCTAGGGGACCTTAAAACTGCTGACAACTCAAAAGAATGGACATGGTAGTTTTCATTTCATTTGTTCAGCTCAGAAAGGATAGGACTGCAGATCACTGGAAAATATCCTCACCTGCATGTAAATTGCTCATTTCTTATTGATCTAAACGAGGGGTGTCCAACCTTTTAGCTTCCCTGGGCCGCATTGGAAGACGACAAGTTGGTTTGGGCCACACACAAACACTAACAATTTTTTAAAAAAAATGTAGGACAAAATGTAGGATGTCCTATATTTTATCCTACATTTTAAAACCTTGGAGTAAGTCTCACTGATTTTAATGTGGCTTACTTCTGAGTAAGCATGATGCATAGAATGGGCAGCAATCCTCTCCAAGCTAAACCTTGGAGTACGTCTCATTGATTATCATGGGGTTTTCTGCTGAGTAGCCATGCATAGGATTGGTCTCTCAGACTGCAACTTGGGAGTAAGCCTCATTGACTTTAGTGGGGCTTTCTTCTGAGGAGGCATGATGCATAGGATGGGCTGTGATCCTTTCCAAGCTTAACCTTGGATATATGCTGCAATCCTGAACACAATTTCCTGGAAGTAAGACCCATTGGGTACAATGGGCCTTACTTCTGAGGAGACATGGTTAGGGTTGCAGCATATCTCCAAGGTTAAGCTTGGAGAGGATCACAGCCCATCCTATGCATCATTTGGGCTCTCAGACTGCAACTTGGGAGTAAGCCTCATTGACTTTAATGGGGCTTACTTCTGAGTAGGTCTCAAGGGCGGCAGGCAGCAGCTGGGATAGAGGCTGAGGCTGCTTTTGGGGGATGCGGGTGGGCGAGTGCTGCAAGGTCTGCAGGGGCCTGAAGCTGAGTGCCAGGAGGAAGGTATGGGGGAGGATCCAGGCAGCCCAGACCAGCTTTGTAGTGGCTGCCCAGGGCAGTGCGCAGAGAAGCAAGCAAAATTTGAAAATGGCTGCTGCCACAAAGCTGTTTTTTTCCAATGGTGGTGGCCAGTTTTGCAGGAGGACCACATCCACCCTCATCCCCGGGCCTCGTGTTGGACACCCCTGATCTAAACTGTCACCAAAAAGAAAAAAAGTGTTTCAACACCATTGTCCGAAACTTTTTCACATATTAAAATGCTAGCCTTTTTACAGATGAAGCTGAAAAAGTCCAATATTTCAAAATAGTATTTGACACAGTGCCTGGATAAAACAGAAGTGTTGAAAAATCCTTTCATTAGACAAGTATAAGGAAGTACAGTGGCGTCTCACATAACAAGCGCCTCATGTAAAGTATGTTCCATGTAACAAACTGTGCTTCACATAACAAACACACTCGTTGGCAGTTGAACCAGATGCGCGGGCCGGCAGCCCTTTTAAAAAGCATCAGGGCTGCCTGGCGCACCTGCCCATAGCAAAAGCAACACTTCTGCGCTGTTCCTCCTGCGGCCGGGTGTTCGCTGCACAGAGGGAGAAAAGAGCAGTGGAGAAGGGGGAAGTAGCTTAGGACTAGACAGAAGGGAGCAGATGATAGAGAGGCTCAGGATGAAGAGAAGGAGAAAGTGGGGAGACAGTTGGAAAGTGTCTTGGATTGCAGCCTCCTAATCATGTTTACCCAAAAGTAAGCCCCATTGTGTTAAATGGGGCTTACTCCCAGGAAAGTGTCTTTAGGACTGCAGCTTAAGTAGACTTCATAGGATCATGCACACTGAATGCATGTTTTGAACTCAATTCCAGTGTTTTGTCATCATTTTTACATTCAGTTAATATTTTATACGAATATTTTGGGGGTTGTGTAACAAATCGTCTGAGTTTCCATTATTTCCTATGGGAAAATCTGCTTCACGTAAAGAACATTTCACATAACAAACATGCATCAGAACAAAATAAATTTGTTATGTGAGGTATCACTGTATTCAGATTCAGATCTAAGAACTACCTAGAGAGCCAATTGTGATTAACTTCAATTGGGCATTAATGGAATTTTTTTTTAAACTTTCATAGTTCTTTATGCATAAATGAATCCATACAGACAGTGCAGCTCTCCATGCTTCTTGAACAGCAATGCTTCAGTCTATTTGTGCTTAGTATTTTGCATGTGTAATCTATATATATATATAACTGAAAAGTCACTCACTTATCAACACCCTGCCAAAACCCTGGGCCTAGAAGCGTGAAATTTGGGGAGGGTGGTCCTTCCGTGACCGAGGGGTGCACTAAGAACTGGTTTTTGGAAATTCCAATGGGAAGGGGGCGAAAAGGGGCGCAACACATTTTCCTCCCTATACTTTCCATTGAAGAATCCCTGACTGAGGGATGCTCTGCCCCTAAACCTAGAAGCCTGAGATTTGGGGAGGATGTTCCTTCTGTGACATCAGCACCCACCAAGAACCAATGTTGAGAAATTTAACCCTTAAGGGGTTGAAAAGGGGTGCAATGTGTTTTTGTCCTATACTTAACATGGAAGACTTACCAACATGCAGCCAATTTGATGCCTGGTTCATTGGGAAGGATGTTGTTCAGAGGGAGGGGTTGCACTGGGGAGGATGGCATGGGGGTGTTGTGCATGGAGCGGTGATGCGCATGGAGAGGTGATGTGCATGGGGAGGATGTTGCGCAGGGGGGACTGATCGGCAGGGGGCACTGATGAGCACGGGGAGGGACTGATGCGCATGGGGGGATATGCATGGGTGAATGATGCACATGGGGACTGATGCACATGGGGTGGATGATGCGCATGAGGGTCTGTTGCACAATGAGGGGATGGCACATGGGGGGTATTTTACTCCTGCAATGAGGGTATGTTTTGCTAGTAATAATAATAATATACTTGCCTTTTTTCCCAGGGGACTCAAGGCAGCATACAGAACCAAAACCATAAAAAACAACTATGCTTATGTGTAAGCATAACAGGATTAAGAGCTCCAATCCTTAATTGGGAAGGACTTGGACATCAATGCAATTGAGAGGGCTGGTTGATGAATCCCCAAAACATCTTTCCTCTAAAGAAGAATTGATCATTCAAAATGGATACGGTGGCAGTTATGAGATCTACTTAACTGGGTAATTCTTTCAGAGTTTTGTTTAAGATCTTTGCACACAAGAGATTTTGGATTCAATCCCTGGCATCTCCAGACAGGGTTAATTTTCAGCCGTATCCGGAAACCCTGTAAAGCCACTGCCAGTCAGTGTAGCCAATGACAGACAATAATATTGTGCAATTTACAAGGCCGCTTCATATCCAGTATGTAGAACCCCAACGAAAGTACTGCGCACAAAGAGGATGAAAGAGATAACCTATCAGCACACTGGACTAAATTAAGATGAGAGTTAATAAAATACTCCACACAATCTGAACACATTATCACAAGGGTAAGCAGCCTCTTTCGCTCCCTACCTATGTACATTGTGTTCATTCTGGCTCAGATTTTTCCTGATGAGGACTTTACATTTTCTAGGTTTTCATTGTATTTTTTGTTTTGTTCTGCTCAATAGCTGTGCTAAAGCCTAAGGCTGCCTGCTTCTGTTGCTACGCAACGATGTAGCCTGGTTAAGACAATTATTATTTCGTCGGGAAGTCCTAAATGTGCCTTTTTAGCTCTGTTTCCTGAAGGAATACATTTTACCACTTCGTTATAAAAATGGATCATTAACCTTCTTACCACAACACTATATAATAGACAGAAAACATAGTGTTTGTCTTTTGCATATTCCAGAAAACTAATTGTTCATAACACTGCAGTGTTGCTTTGGCACTGCAGACTTATCGTACTCTAATACCAGTTTTAACAGTGATGGTATTCTTCCTCTGCCAAAAACCCCACACAAACCATACTTTCCAACTATAGTTCCCAAGAGGGATGAGAATTCTGTCAGATATCCCACCTCACCACCCCAAAAAACCTGGAGAGACCCCCCCTAGGGGCCCATAAAATCACTGGTAAGTAAGAATATGTTTGTAGTGTACATACACCCAGTGTCAAAGTGATTATTCTAAATATTGGCAAGCAGCCCAGACTAAAAAGAGAAGACATTAGGTGCAATCCTAAAGACACTTTCCTGGGAGTAAGACCCATTGAACACAATGGGGCTTACTTTTGAGTAGACATGGTTAGGATTGTGCTCATTGTCTTCTTTTTCTGAAATGCTTCCAAATGCTCAAAACCGACCCAATCAGCTTCCCTGAAAAGATTTCATGGAAAGCTTATTTTCCCCATACATAATTTCTCATCTCCCCCTGCCCACAAAGGGAGCTTTGACTATTCCCCCTTTTGCTCCATGTACACATGGAATGAGAATAGTATCTGACCAGCTATGTAATTGACCAGCCTGAAGAAGATTTATAGAGCATTATTTCCCTGTATAATCAGAGGCTGAAAACCACAGTAAGTTACTATTTCTAATGAAAATGGAATATTTATTGAAATATTTAAACTCTAAACAGTCATGCTGAATATACTATCCTGCATTATTTGGAATTGTTCAGCCAGCCTCCCTGACTCCAAATGTCTTCAGAGAAACTCCTGCATGAGCAGCAGCCCACTGGGCACCAACAACTGAGATGCAGCTTCTGTTGGACAGAAAAAGGAGTGCACATCAATGAAGTTTCACCACAGTGCTGGTGAAGCTCGGGCAAGGCCAAGTTCTTCAAGCACATCAATTGCTAAGAGGAAACAGTGAGCTTTCTGGAGAATATCTTTCCATGTAAAGTAGTGATTTTCAACCTTTTTCACTTATGGCACACTAACAAGGCACTAAAATTGCATTGACAAGGCACACCATACTGCTGGTAGTTGGCTCACATTCCCAATTTCTCATGTGACTCCCTCAAAGTCCCATGACACACCAGTGGTTGTGTCTATAGCACAGTGGTTGAAAATTGCTGATGTAGAGACTGGAAAAGGCTTTTCTGGAACACTCATACTCTTGTTGGCATCCAAATATACCAAAGAAGATCAAGAAAACTTAATTATTCTAGATCACCTATTTGAAAACACTGAATACTGGGCTTCCGACATTAGTTCTCACCCAAGATTCTTATTCTGATAACCTTTCCCAAAAGTAGATTCTGGTGGTGCAAGTTGTTAAGACACTGTGCCTGTTAACCAGCAGGCCAGGGTTCGAGACCGGGGAGGATTTCCTGCTACAGGTGGGAGGGGGTGGACTAGATGATTCACTGGGTCCCTTCCAACACTATGATTCTAAGTGGTTTTGTCTCTGGAAAGAGACAGGAAAGCTAGGCATGTATGGTGGATCACTTGGAAGCCTGGCATGATGTGCAGACTGTCAAAAGAAATGGTGATTTTTTTTCTGATTATATCAGGAGTATAAGGCCTGGACAACCAAGGGAAAGGACTTTTTATCCAAGCAGGATGACTGTGCTGCCCTGTGAATACGCAATCATTCAGGGTGGTAGTCAAGCAAGATGCAATGTAATTACAACTGCCTGTTTAGCTGTGTTTTGACTGACTTTAGCCAGTGGCATGGCTAATGATCATGTATTCTGGTGCAAAGCTCAAAATGTTGCCCCAGAAGTGATGTCACAACTGGAAGTGATGTCATCCCGGGGTATTATTTAAATTTTTTTAAAAAAAATTTCCCCCTGCAACAACAATATCAAATTTAATTAAATAAAAAAAATGTGAAAATTGTGCCCCTTATTGGTTAGGGAAACTGTGCTGAGCCAGAGGAATGGTTATTTTTTCCCTGCTAAATATTAAGGAACACCACTTAGAAATGCCTATATACCCAAATTAGCATGGGGTAACTGTATTATTATATATGTTTATGAAAATGAGAATCAATTCATATTAACACCTTATTTGTTCCATACAGTATCAGAATTGCATCTCATTGGCTCTCAGAGTATCAATATTATGAGAAAGCAGAGTTTAAAAAAGCCACTTTTTGTTCCATTGGCTTTTGTGTTTTCATTTTCTGGTTAATTGGCCACCATCTTTAATAGAAAATAGATATTGCAACGCAGTTTGTTTCATTGTATTCTGCATTAAATTACCTTTCCAACAATATATAACATAATGGGTATTATATATAACAATCATATGTAGCCCATTTTTCACAATTTTAGCCAATAGTGTCAAGCTCAGCTTGTGGCCCCCTTAAGGTTGTAGCCTGGTACAACTGCACCCCCAAATGCCCTCCTAGCTACCCCACTGACTTCAGCATTCCCCCCCCCCCCAAGCCTTCTTCAGAGCTCAGGCTCAGGGGCTGGAATTTATTTGGGAATCCTCCCACAAGTTGTGCATCAGTGTATCTTGATGCAATTTTCCTTGTGCCTTCACTATCCAGGACTGCAGAAAATGCTTAAGAAACGCCTTGTTGAATTTTCAACATATTTGCCACAGTATGGTTTTCCATATTCTCTCCAAGCAGAGAAACCAGCTTACTGAATGTAACAATTTAAGACTTTCAGTAAATGACTTTAAACCAAGATCTTAAGCCAAAGCAACAGGAAACTGCTATCAATTCATCAAGCCCATTCATCACATAAACTGTTAATTTATGGAACAGTGAAACAGGTTACACAATGTTATTTGATTTTAAACATTACACTTTTAAGGCCGACATGGATTGTTTGGCTTAACACCAGGAACATCCAAGCACAAATTCCTTCACGATCATCAAGTTTCTTGGGTGATTTTGGGGTCAGTTACTACTACTCACCCTCAACTATCTCACAGGGTTGTTGTGTGGTCAAAAAGGGAGAGGGAAAGAACTATGTACACCACCCTGAGCTCCTTGGATGAATGAATGTACAAAAATGTGAAAATAAAGTATCTGATATAAGGAAGGATATAAGGAAGCCCTGAAACATCCACTGTAGAATGTGGGCTATGTTAACACAGTAGTAGCAATGCCCTACGCCAACATCAAACGTTTTTGATATTCATCTTTTTAGCATGCATTTTTTTGCCTCCCCAAAATGAAAATGAATAGAAATCAGATTTTCAAAAGCAAAGATGATTTTGATTTGTGAAACCTTTATTGGCATAGACATCAATGATAAAATATAAATACATTGAGAACAGAAAATATAAATCAGAACAACTGGCATTGTGTAGACAGAACTAGTTAGTCACAATACAAAAGGTCTGAGAGGTTAAAAAAAGTTAGAGTTAAGTAGGTGAATTTAGAAAATTGCAGAATTTACTAGAGCAAGTTTGGCTTGTTTTAAAACAGGGGTTTTAAAACACGTGAGCCAAAAAGGAGGCAACAGCATATGTCAAGGCTTCAGTAGTATCTTACATTAACATTGAAAGAGATGCTGTAGAGGTGCGAGGATAAAGTAAGAGCCAAGTGGCTAAATATTGATTACGGGGGGAGGGGGGAGATGGACAGAAAAATAATATATGAAAGAGAGTATCAGGAGCTTCTTTACAAAATAAACAGAGGCGTTTACTGCGAGGAATATGCAGGTAGCGACCATAGTGAATAGCAGATGGAAATATGTTAAATCGGGCTAGCAGAAAAGCCCTTTTCAGTTTTGGATTAACAAGGGTGTAGAAGTAATTTGAAGTAGAAGCATGATGAGGCAATAAGCCCAAAGAGAGAGGAGAGCAGGTTGGGTTAAGAGAATTTCTAAGAAAATTATATTCAGCCAAAAAAAGATGCTCCTTGATAGTATTACAAGCTTGGGAAAGATTTAAGTCAGCTAGGGCTTCAATTGAGAGGTTGAGAGAAAAAAGTTTGGCTTCCACTAATCGAAACCAGGAAGAAGTATAACAGTCTTTTAATAAAAAGGAAATAAGGGAATCAGGGGACGGGGATAAATGAATTTTTAGCCAAAATTTGAATGTTAGTAGCCATGCATAAGTGGAGGGGAGATGGAGAGGGAGACTTGCACACTGATATGGTCAGACATGCATAACATATCTAGGATACAGAAGTTGAGGTTAAGCATTAGATCTATCCATACTCCTACACAGATACTAAATGGGAAACTTGCACGACTAAAGAGTACTTGCATGACACCAGTATTTTTATCCTTCACCTGTCCATATTTCCTTCAATAATCTGGGACTCCCAGAAAGTAGATCTGTCATTCTGATGAAGCGGAAAATATTATTTTTAGTTATGCAGTTGGGTAAATTAGCATATTAACTGGATTTCAATCTCAGATTGCGTCTTTATTTTACTCCTTTACCAATCTTTATTTTACTCCTACAGATATAATTTGTCAAAAAATGAGCACTAAAGACTGTCAGAATACAGTAGATATCTTGATCTTTCACCTCCCACCACGAGCACTGTTTAGAATTTGTCTCATCAATAGTACTGTACTTATAACTAGCTCTGATTAATGCAGATCTATAATCTTTACAAAATCTGTAAAAAGAATTGAAGTAATGAAGTCCTGCTCATTGGGATAATAATAAATACATTACATAACTATCTACTGCACGATTATATCACCACCTATATCCCAGACATCTGGACCTCATACATACAGACTTAAGTTTTAACACCACAGATATAAATAGTAATTGTGCCGATAGTACATTTTTGAATGTTTTCCATGAGCAAAGATGCTCGCATAGAACAACAGCACAAATCGAGCTACATACCACTGCTGTTGCACATCATCTGCTTGGAATCCTCTGCTTTCTGATGGTTCATTTTCTGATGATTTGCTCTTCAACTACCTTTTCACTTATACCCAGAACTCATTCATTCAACGCATGTTCCATCTTTCAACCTCTCTTTTGTTTCACACGCTAAAATTTGCCTCTCCGACGTTAACTGGCATATGACATGCTGATTCAGACTGAGTTGATATGATATATGTGAGAGAGAAAGAGCTTTAGACCTGGTCACTTTAGATCTGGCTTACTCCCGTTCCTGAAGCCATAATGAGAGTTCATTTGCAGAAATCTTTGTGTGACAGCAGGAGTTTGCAAGATAAAAATGGCATTTGCAATTTGCTAGCTAAAAAAAAATCAGAAGCAATATTTGTATACTAGAAAAAGACCGGGTTCCACTTTTCAGGCATTTCAATTTTCACCATAGCTCTGGTCAGATATGTGGGGGATGCCTGTACTAATTCTCGCCAGGCAGCACGACCTTAACCACTATTCTCATTTAAGGACTGATCTATATGGACTCCAAATATTTTCAGACTTGTTTAATGGTCAAACAGCTTTGACTGGCCAATGGCTTCAAAAGTAAGTAGCCATGAGCCAACAGCAGCAGAGACTAGGAGCACAATCCTAACCGTGTCTACTCAAAAGTAAGCCCCATTGTGTTCAATGGGTCTTACTCTCAGGAAAGTGTCTTTAGGATTGCAGCAAAAGTGTGGGGTTGGAGATTGTAATATTGTAATAAGGGCAGTTGCATATCACCAAGAGGACAATGCTGAAGTCTGTGGAGTCTGGTGGTGTTGCAGGAGAGTGGGGAGGGGGCAGTAAAGGGGTCTGGCACCTCTGCTCCCTCTGGTTCCATGCATGTGGCTCTGGTGAATGACACTGAGGACAAGGTATATCAGGACAAGGTAAATCAGTTAGGCTTTACTTTTCTTCTCCACAAAGAGGCACAGACACTTACAGCCAACGTAGTAACAATAACAAGGTAAGTATTTACAATTCTAGAAGACTCCCATGCAATGAAGATCAACTGGCTGGGGGTAGGCCGACTTTGCCCTCAGCCATGTGAGGTAAATGAGGCCTGTGGCTAGGGTAGGGCACCGATGCCCCAGCTCCATTCAGCACCTTGTCAATCCTCCCACTGCTCTCTCGCCTCCTGTCCTTCCCCCTCCCTCGCTCTGTGTGCTTCCAAGGGAGGTAGAGTGGGGGACACCTCACCCTGCAGAGGTCTGAGTCTGGCCCATAAGTCATTCCCCTGGAGGAGCATCTCCGCCTGGGGATGGCTTCTAGGCTAGTCTCTCTTAGCATCTCTCCATATCTCTGCCAATCAACCCTGTCCATTCCTGATCCCTCATGTTTCTTCTCATCAGTCATTTCATCCCATTGTCCAGGTAAGCTCAGAGGTACCCAAGCCACCCGCCCCCCTTCGTTCTCTTCATGGGAAAAGTTGAGGTGTAATAGGTCCATCTGTATCTCCTCTGGGGAGACAAGTTGTTCTTCCTGACAAGGTCAAACATATTTAGTCTGGAGAAGAGAAAAATATCTATAAATTTCTGAGGAACATCAAGAGGAAGCAGACTTACAATAGATCTGCCAGGGTTTTATAGACCTAGTATTTGACAATAGCTACTATTGTCAAGAGTACAAGAGTACTTTCTCCATCACTAACAGGACAATCCAGAGCAACTAATCTGTCCACATAAGAGCCCTTGGGTTGCCCTATCTATCACTAGGGTGGAGCAACTGCAAGATGCTCCAGCCCAGTTACTCTGGAAGAGGCTTAGGGCAGAGCAAGGCAAGATAGGGTGCCCTAAGAGAGGTGGACCTGCTCTGCCCTAACTGGGGCAGCCTAAGCAGCTCAGGAGAGGCAAGTTGAGGGCATGTTTAGCATTGCCTAGGGCAGAGCAGTTACTCTGTATCCAGAGCCTGTTTCCAAGGCAGAAATGGCCTCTTCCAGCCCTCAGAGTTATACCACCTCAGGAGCAGGTATAGTAATGAGTAGACCCATAGGGGTCCATGATAAGGCCCGAGTAAGAATGGCAGTGTTGACCAAAAATCTGAGTTCTTGGCCATCCTAGCTGCAACCCCTGCCTCTCAACCTCAGGATATGGAACAAACTACGGCTGCCCACAAGCCTCAGGATACAGCAGGCTACTCCAAGAAGCCCCTTGTATTCACTGGAGAATGTACTGGCATCTCATCAGGGACTCCTTATAAGGCAGTTACCCAGTGGTGTCACCAGACTGGTGCGGCTGGTGTGGGCTGCATTGGGTGATGCGCTCCGTATGGGGTGATGTGCCGGAGCAGTTTGACTGTCCTTTGGCAGGCCCTGGGCGTCAGCACCCCCATTCAGGCCTGCTCCAAGGCGGAGCAGCAGCCAGAAGCTGCCACTTGTCTGAGGAGCTGGCCTGAACGGCCATCTGAGATGCACTGCGCAGAAACACACTGAGCATGCCGAACAGCTTCAGAGGAGACTTCCTTAGAGCAGAGAAAGTCCGCGCCTCTGCACAGCCATTCGGCCTCACTCAGGAGACGGAGCAGCAGCCGAATGGCTTCAGAAAGAGTACTGCACAGGCACCAACTCTGACGCATGCACAGTCTCCCCCGAAGCCAAAAGGCTTCAGAAAAGTACTGCGCAGGTGTCAGAGATGGTGCCCGCGCAGTACTCTTTCTGAAGCCAGTTGGCTTTAGAAACAACTGCGCAGGCGCCAACTTTGGTGACTGCGCAGTCCAGGTAGGGGGGCGCGCATCCCAGGGATGACGCACAGACTTCCGCACCAGGTGACGTGCAGAGTCATGTCACCACTGTAGGCACCACAGCTGTTCCTTGTTCAGTGTGATCTGAGGGGTGTCTCCTCAGGAGCAAGTCTTCCCCTTGTGTCAATTACTTAGCATGCTCTGGAGCAGTTAGGGCAGCCCAGGCTTCCTGACTCTCTGGACTCAGCATAACTTTCTGCTCTGGATACAGAATAGTTAGGAGAGTGCAGTTAGGTCAGAGCAGGCTGAATTTGCTCTGGATTTTGTCCTAAATTAGGCTTTTCGGTTGATTGAGAGATATCATGATAAACTGGTTTAAAATTACAAGGGAGGTCTTGACTAAACGTTAGGAAAACTTATTAAAAGCATAGATGGCAGTGAAATAGTTCACTTCAGCAGGTGGTAGAGTCACCAATCTTTAAACAGAGATTGTTGAGCCACTTATCAGAAATGTTAGCAGGGGGTGAACTGGGGGTATCAACCAACCCCAAACTCTGAGTTTATTAACATTTACTGCAATGACAGGTAAACTGCAGCAACTGTTATACACACGCAGAACAGTACAGGAAAGAACAGCTTAACAGAAGTCTAATCAAAATAGTTCATGAGTATTTGAACTAGGAACTAAAGAAATAACATCCCTTTTAAACATCAGTAACATAAGTAACATGAAAATTTTTCATGACTAAGGCTGCAATCCTAAAGACTGCAGTTTTTAGGGGAATAAGATCCATTGAACACAATGGGTCTTACTTTTGAGTAGACATGGTTAGGATTGTGCTAGGATTGGGGCTGTTGCTCACTATGGAAACTGAGTTTTCTTCAATGACAATCCTTCTAAACAGATGATTTGCATCACTGCCAGACAGCAAGTTTTCTGCTTGGAGTTCAAGATGATGAATCAGCTTCTGCAAGCCCTCTATTATCTTGCTAGAGAACAGAAAAGTAGATCAAAGGCTACCATTTACAACAGGTTGGAAGCAGTTACATCAAAGCCTTTCATCTCAAAAACAAAGATGTTATTACTGAAAGTCTTGTAGAAGGGTTTTTGGAAGTGTGGGATAAAAGGGTGATCAGGTAAATGTCTAAAATATGAAAATGCAACGATAAATAAATACCACTGTATTTGATCTACATCTAATACAGAATACTTTTAGTCTTCTGAGCCCAAAGCATTACAGTGGCCAAATCCTTTTCCAAATAGGCTAACATGGGTTTCTACAACACATGCAGTCCATCAGTGTGACCCATAAAGCTGAGCAGATAACACCCCATGCTTACCAAGCCTTTGTTGAGCTACCAGATATGATGCATAATGTGCATTCAGCTTGATGGGTCATGATGGTGATCTAAACCAAGTGGTCCATTACTCAACCCGAATCCAATTTCTATTCCAGTATGGCCCACTTTCATAGTACTGTAAGCCCAGATCCCACAACCCCCTCTCTATTCTTCCATCACCCAAACACCGCATCCTATTGTTTTCCACTTACCATTATGATGACATCGAATGTTGGATGAGGAACCAGTAAAAATTACCAGAGCTCAGTAGTATGGAAGGGGTCCAGGGACCTGATTAGCATGTGTTTTCTGCAAAGCTTTTTAGCCAATCCACTCTTGCTGGAGAACCTGAAAATTTCTTTTCAATGCACTATCTGAAGCTCTAAGCAGAACAGAGACTTCAGAACAGTAATTGCAATCTCATATAGGAAAGGGGAAAAGCAAAGAAAATGGCAGAAGTGCACATTAGGATATTTTTGGGATCAAGGGAAGTGGAAGGGACTCAGACAAGCCCCTGAAATCAATGCTCAGCTCTGTGCTATACATTCTGTCAGAAAAAAAGGTTCAGAAAACGAGTGCATGCACCAGAATTTTTGAAGCAAGAGTCGGTCGTTCCCCAGAGGCAGCACCAGAGCCATGGCACTTGTGGTGAATAAAAGATGACAGCTATTGTGAAAGCAAATCCTGCAGTTGGTGGTGCACACTGCCCACTTCCAATCTGCACTAACATTTGGAAATTTGCAACATGACCTCTTGGGTACTGAAAGGTACCTCTTAGGTACCTTTTTACTTTGAACTGAAAACTCAGTTGAAAACTCTGAATTGAAAAACAGTAAAACTCATCTAGAGTTTTGAAATTCTGAACAGTGGCAAATCTAAGAGGTCAAGCTCATGTCATACTGAAAAACCATATATACAGTACTTGCAGTGTACATAGTTTAAAAAATATTAGCAATAGAATTGGGTGTAATTTGGGGGAGAATCACAGCTTCACTGGTAGGATTTTCCAGCTCCCAGATGCTAAAGGGTACTGTGGCTGCAATCCTAGTCACACTTTCCTGGGAGTAAGCCCCACAGACTATAACGGGATTTACTTCTGAGTAGACATGCATAGGATTGGGCTCTTAGTGTCAGTTGTTGGAGAATATGTTACAGGATATCTTTTAAAAAGAACATGCATCCCTGCCATTCTGACAAATGTCTACCTGTACTCTTATCACTTTCTAGTTACATCAAAGTAGGGATGGGACTCCCAATATTTTTCATGTTTAATGAAAATGGGCTTAAACTTAAACGCAAAGGTGTGGGCAAGTAACACAACTGTTCTTTTTCAATTCCATTTTAACTTTGGATTGCCAATGATTCCTTTGGTGTTCCTTTGGAAGCTGGGTGTCAAGACAATATCCTTTTTTAACAAAAGGTTCAAACTGGTTTACATGGCAAAATGAGTAATTGTTACTCTTTTTATCCTTTTCTTTGCCAAAGGAGCTCAAGACACAAGTCGTCCCCTTCCCCCTGTTTTAGATTTGAAACAACCTGTGGGGTTGAACAACAGTGACTGACCCAGGGTTACTTAGATTCACAGGCTAGTGGGATTTTTAAGCCAAGGTCTTACCACTTCTGCAGAGGCTCAGTAGTTAGAACACTATTTGAATTCCAATAGAAGATCAGCAATTCAAGACCCGAGTATTGCAAGACAGGGTGAGTTCCCTGTCCCTTGCCTAGCAGTTTGAAAGCATGGAAATGCAAGTAGATAAATAGATACTGCCTTGGGGAAGGTAACAGCGTTCCGTGCACCTCGGCATATAGTCATACTGGCCACATGACCAAGGAAGTATCTTTGGACAATGCTGGCTCTTTGGCCTAAACTGGGGATGAGAACTGCTCCTTAGAGTCGGACACGACCGGCAATACAACCTTGGGGAGGACACCTTTACCTTAACACTTCCAGCCAAACACACTAAATACTATGCTGAAGTATCTCTCAACAAAGGGTACATTCAATAGGGCTAGAAACTGGGGAGATGGGGAAAGCAATAAGTATTGTAGAAGCTAGAACATAAAAGTGCAGGAAATGTTCAAAGCAGGCAGACAAGATTCACACTTCAAAAAGGGTTTAAGTAGCTCTGTTAATCACATCAACTTTTGAGGGGGTCACAGTGCCACAACTATTTTTGTTTCATAAGCATCACATTTCTTACATACAGCTACCAGTTATTTTTACTGGATTCCAGTATCTTCTTGCTGCTATCCCTGCAACACATCCTACAAGGTCAGCTTTTTGATATGGCTTAGTTAACACACTTTTTATCATGCCACAGAGCAGTTAAGATGGTTGTATTGCTTAACACGTACTGTCATGTAAGATTTTTTTCCTTCTGAACAATTTGTGTTGCTTTCAGTCTTACTTGCCTCTACAGTTATCTGAACAAAATATCCTGTGACAGGTCACAGTGAAGCCTGTGAAAGAATACCCCATTGCAGTTATTTTGTTTGTCTAGCCAAGCACGTCCAATGCTAGAACTTGCCTGGAAACCTACAAAGGGAAATTGCTTAAAATTCTAAGCCTAGATGTGCTGTTTATTCTGTTCTCTCAATGCATACTTCAGCCACTTTTTTTAAAAAAAGCGTCTGAATTTTCACATGCTCCAATTCTTTTTTGGATTAATGAGTCCTGCTCTATTTTGTTTTTAATCATGGTCAAGATCGGGTGGGGTGGGGGAGATATAAACACCCTATACATAGAGACCTTCGACCTACTTCTAAATCTAATTGCAGATTTGAATATTTTCCATTTGGTGAGATGCTGAAGAACACATCTTTAAGAAATAAATTAAGTTCTGCAAAGCAAAATCAAGCCTTGACCATATTTTATAAGGATTTAAGGACATGGTTTTAATGCAACAGGTTTAAGCATGGCCATTTTGAATTTCCAATCAAACTAATGCCCTTATGAGCCACAGTACTATTTGAGGTAAAAAAAAAAACACAATTATAAAAAAAACAACTATCATCTACTTCAATGCAAAATTCACATAAATTTGAATAAGAGAGTACAGAAGGAGACATTTCCTGCTGGAGAATACAGAAGGACATACCTAAACCTAACCTTTGCACAGTCTTCTCATATAGCATCAGTGGAATTGATACTGAGCAACCTCTCTTGCCCCAACTCACAAGAATGCAGCCAATCTAAATAAATCAGTTAAAATTTGCTCTTGGAAACTGGATACTTCTCTGGGAAACCATTAAAGAAATAAATATCTGCCAATATCAGGAAGTTGTCTAAGTCCCCACTCTGAGACAAGCAACAAGGTATCTGCTAATATATAGTTTTCAGACCAAAAATGTAATAAACTAAGCAGTTTACCAACTTTCCAAAAGAAAAACCATATGATACTTATTAAAACTGTCACAAGGCCGCTTTGTCACAAGGAAGGTAGGTGTTAAACATGCATATATAGTGTCAAAACCTAACCTAATCAAGGGCGAAATCCAGAGTAACTTTGGGAAGTCCTTGCTTCGGTGTAAGAACAATTGCTCTGGATTGCAATATGAATTTCCCATAGGTTTTCACTAAGTAGTGCACTAACGATGGGTGCATCTCTTACAAGCTCACGTAGTTACTCTGGATTTGGTTGTAAATGAAGCTCTTGCCTTAAAAATTTCAAAGCACTGCTGTTCATAACCCCCTTCTCCCCATCTTGACTTTTCTCTGTTTTTACTTCATCCCATCCAGCACATTACATTTAACTTCCACACTCTTGAGAATCTTCTCTCCATTTTTGCAATAATAGTCTAAGATGTTTTGATTTTTCTCATTCTTCCCCACCCAAATGACTCCTTGTTGATTCTTTTCTTCTTATCCAAATCCAAAATCTTCTTGTTCCAAGAGAACGATCAGTGGCTGCTGGTGTTCCTCGTCTTTTTCTTCTGGCTTGCTTTGATCTCTTCATTGTCTGATTCATTGTCTGCAGGTGGTTCTGTTGCTAATCGATGAAGGATTTCTCTCACGTCTTGAACACTTTGCTGGAACTTGTCTAACTTCTTGCTCAGGCCATCTTCTGTTTTTTGCAACAACAACTCAAAACTCTGTAAATCCAACTTCATAGTGATATTTTCATTATCAACTTAATTGAGGGAAAAGACATCTTCTTCAAACTACAATTTCCAAGAGTGATAAAAGTCTTTCCGTTCTCAGAGTTCCACTGTTCCATTAGATGCTTGGAATTCCAGAAAACCACAAAGAACAACAAACTTCAAAGTTCTCCAGTTTCAGTTCAATTAAATCCAAAGTCTTTCCCCCCACCAATTCTGCTAACTTACTTGATGTCCACTGCTGAGAATAAGCATAGACCAGCTTTCTTCTTTTTTTGCAATTTCCTTTCAGTCTGATCATTCCTTATCTTGTCGTTGTCGGATTGCCTTCGATTCAAAAATTGTAAATCAGCTCCATTGATGCTTAAAAAACATTAGTGATCTTTAGGAAGCCTGACTTTCGGGTTCCAACACAGAAGAGCTGAAAAGATGGAATGCCCTTTCAAATAACTTTTAACTATTCCCAACCTAGCAGCCTCTGTGGCTGGAATTGATTAGGAGTTCAGCCTGAAGAAATGTGGGTCCTCACGGACCTCCTTTAAGTTCCAGGAGGTCATAAATTCTCTTTAGTGCGGATCTTGTTTGGGAGAAACCCAAAAACAACAATACCGGCCAGCCATTCCTAAGCTCCAGTTCGGAGCGTTCTTCCAATCCTGTACAAAGTCTGGATCTATTTCAATGACACCATAACTATATTGAATAATGAACTCTAAAACCACCAACAGTGAACAATCTAGTTCCACTTAATGATCCTATTGTGTAACACTTCTATTATGTTTTCAATGCAATATGGACATTGTTTTATTTTAATATATTTCATGCCATATATATACATCAGCAATGACTGAATGCATGGTGAAAGGACTGAGTGTTGATGTGTGATTGAAGAATACATTTTTATTAATTTATTTCATGTACTGCATACTGAGTCCGTGTCATGACAGTGCATCTGAATTTGGTAGTATATCTTTTGAACAATGACAATAATGTATCGGCTCAACCTACAACTATACTCAGCAGTTGATATGGAGTTCTTGATTCATCTAGACACATCCCATGCCAAGTGGACCAACAAAAAGAAAAGCATAACCACCCCCACAATGACCTACATAATGGCAACCAAAATAAGAAGATGGTCACTTTTTTAGGAGGACCTACAAGAACAGATCTCTGCTATGGTCCCTTCAACCTCATAGCTGATTTTGTACATGATACTGGCGACAAACCAGAGTAATTACGGGACATTTTACACCAACGTAGTTATAGTGCTACCTATGGGAAACGTTTGGGAAATGCATACAGCAATTCAGAGAAACTGCCTCAAACGTCTTCCTGTAGTTACTCTGGATTGTAGGGTTAGGCTGCAATCCTAAACGCACTTTCCTGGGAGTAAGATACATTGAACACCATGGGGCTATCTTTTGAATAGACATGGCTAGGATTGTGCTCTCAGTTAAACTGGGAAGATGTCCTTCATAAGCACAAGCAATCCTTGCACATTTGGAACTAGTATCAGTATCTTCCAGGAAGACTTACATCATGACAGCTTGCAGTCATTACAATAAATCACTATGGGCACAATCCAGAGTAACTACAGGAGCATGTAAGAGACATTATGTGCACCCGTAGTTACTGCACCACCTAGTGAAAACCTATGGGAAATTCATATTGCAATATAGAGCAAATTGTTCTTACATTGGAGAAAGGACTCCCATAGTTACTCTGGATTTCACCCTATGTTTCATAGACATGAATCCATTTTTTCAGCATTCCTCTAGATCAGTTGTTTGAGTTTTGGAGCACATTCATTCAGGAGAGAAATTCTTTTTCCTTATGCCAAAGGCACAGATATGAATTTTTGGCTGTTTTTACCTAACAGTATTTTTCAAATTGTTAATATTTTCATATAGCAAAATCACAAACATTCTAAATTCTAAGCTGCTTATATTTTGATCTTAACTTACAGCCCAATCCAGAGCAACTAATCTGTCCACATAAGAGCCCTTAGGTTGCCCTATCTAACACTAGGTTGGAGCAACTGCAAGATGCTCCAGCCCAGTTACTCTGAAGGAGGCTTAGGGCAGAGCAAGGCAACATAGGGTGCCCTAAGAGAGGTGGACCTGCTCTGCCCTAACTGGGGCAGCCTAAGCAGCTCAGGAGAGCCAAGTTGAGGGCATGTTTAGCATTGCCTAGGGCAGAGCAGTTACTCTGTATCCAAAGCCTGTTTCTAAGGCAGAAATGTCCTCTTCCAGCCCTCAGAGTTATACCACCTCAGGAGCAGGTATAGTAATGAGTAGACCCATAGGGGTCCATGATAAGGCCCGAGTAAGAACGGCAGTACTGACCAAAAATCTGAGTTCTTGGCCAGCCTAGCTGCAAAATCTGCCTCTCAACCTCAGGATATGGAACAAACTACGGCTGCCCACAAACCTCAGGATACAGCAGGCCACTCCAAGAAGCCCCTTGTATTCA
Organism: Cryptoblepharus egeriae; assembly: GCA_030015325.1. NCBI lineage: Eukaryota > Metazoa > Chordata > Lepidosauria > Squamata > Scincidae > Cryptoblepharus > Cryptoblepharus egeriae. The sequence goes on from JAREYC010000003.1 coordinate 28,478,721, forward strand.
CTGTAGAATGTACTGGCATCTCATCAGGGACTCCTTATAAGGCAGGCACCCAGTGGCGTCACCAGACTGGTGCGGCTGGTGTGGGCTGCATTGGGGATGCGCTCCGTATGGGGTGATGTGCCGGAGGAGTTTGACTGTCCTTTGGCAGGCCCCGGGCGTCAGCACACCCATTCCGGCCTGCTCCAAGACGGAGAATCAGCCAGAAGCTGACACTTGTCTGAGGAGCTGGCCTGAACGGCCATCTGAGATGCACTGCGCAGAAACACACTGAGCATGCCGAACAGCTTCAGAGGAGACTTCCTTAGAGCAGAGAAAGTCCGCGCCTCTGCACAGCCATTCGGCCTCACTCAGGAGGCGGAGCGGCAGCCGAATGGCTTCAGAAAGAGTACTGCACAGGCACCAACTCTGACGCCTGCACAGTCTCCCCCGAAGCCAAAAGGCTTCAGAAAAGTACTGCGCAGGTGTCAGAGATGGTGCCTGCGCAGTACTCTTTCTGAAGCCAGTTGGCTTCAGAAACAACTGCGCAGGTGCCAACTTTGGTGACTGTGCAGTCCAGGTAGGGGGGCACGCATCCCAGGGATGACGCACAGACTTCCGCACCAGGTGACGTGCAGAGTCATGTCGCCACTGTAGGCACCACAGCTGTTCCTTGTTCAGTGTGATCTGAGGGGTGTCTCCTCAGGAGCAAGTCTTCCCCTTGTGTCAATTACTTAGCATGCTCTGGAGCAGTTAGGGCAGCCCAGGCTTCCTGACTCTCTGGACTCAGCATAACTTTCTGCTCTGGATACAGAATAGTTAGGAGAGTGCAGTTAGGTCAGAGCAGGCTGAATTTGCTCTGGATTGCAGCCTTAATTTCCCCATTGAAAGTCATTTTTTCTCAAAACATAAATTTTGCATATACAATGGTGCCTTGTAAGACAAACATAATTCATTCTGGAAGCCAGAGGTGGGCCCAGGCTTTGTTCCTGGTTTTGGCCCGCCACTAGCAATCCAGTCACTAGCGGCGGGCCAAAAACCCGGGTGGATCGGTTTGCCACATGGGCGAGCCCGCCGCACCTGCATCAACATTGACGCAGGCGGAGTTGCGTCCTGAAGACGACGCGACTGCGCCTGTGCCAACCTTGGCGCACGTGCAGTAGGCCAGGATTGAGGCCCGCCCCTCACCCAGCCCACCAGCAGTGCAGCCTCCCCTGCCCCTCCCCCGGACCCCAGCCCCACCCCCTGACCCCGGCCTGGCCCATCCATTTCCGGGGAACCAGTTGTTGGGCCAGGCCAGGCTCAACTCTGCCGGAATTGTGTTCTTTATACAAACCGGATTTTCCCATAGGAAATAATGGAAACTCCGACAAGTGGTTCCACATACCAAAAATATTCATATAAGAATATTATAACTGTATGTAAAAATGATGACAAAACACTGTAATCAAATTCAAAACACTGTAATATAATACAGACCACAATTAATGTAATATTAACAAAAAAACACTGTAATATACTGTACAGTAAAACAGAAAAGAAAAACCTTTATGGCCAAGGATGACTAATTTTCACTAAAAGAGTCACTGGTGTCTTTTTAAAGCAACTTTAACAAGGAACCTCTATAATGACACTTGCTTTTGTCTCCTTTTGAGGATTTCACAGAAATGTGAGATTGCATTGTCATTAAACAGATTCATCACTCGCACTGCTACAGTGTTATTTGGATGGTGCTTTCCTACAAAATTTTGCAGAATTTTCCAATGTTTTCAAATGTACTCAGTCTTTTTAATGTGAGGGATTCCTCCTCCATATTCTCCTCCTCCTCTGCAGATGATATCTCCTCCAGAACCTCTAGCTGTTGCTCATGATACAGTAACATCTATTCATTATTTTACAACAAATTTTCATTGTAAAACTGTTTTGCAAGGCATTGTTTGTCTTATAAGGTAGAATTCCTTAGAAATTTTACTTTGTCATACAAGGCACCACTGTACATGACTTTGGCATAAGAAAGACAATAACATACTAAGGGGGTGGCTGCAGTGGCTCAGTGATTAGAACGCCGGAGTTAGACACTGCTTGACCAGAATTTTGCTTAACAGGCCAGCAGTTCAAGGCCCAAGGGCTGCAAGACAGGGTGGGTTCCCATCCTTAGTCCAGCTCCTGCCAGCCTAGCAGGTCAAAAGCATGCAAAGCAAGTAGATAAATAGGGACCACTTCGGTGGGAAAGGTAAAGTCCTGGCGACCAGCCCTGGGGACAGGTCGGCCAGTTTTCCAATGTCGTGTCCATCATGGATTGGAGGGAAACAACGAGTGGACACTGTCTCACACAGTACAAACGCTGAAGAAGTTGCCTTATCTACATAAGATACTAAACTGAATGATAGTACTATTGACAATGGAAAGTATCCTTAAATATTTGTGCATGTTAGACATCAAGTTTTATTTCATTCAAAATGCTGTTTTCTCTATTAATTTCAAAAAAGGTACTTTACTACAAAAATAAAAAAAACTTGAATGAATTCAAAGGAAGTACTGTAAATCCAGACATCCACCCACAGTTTGGGAACCCTTGTTAATCAGACAAAAAGTCTAATCTTTAATATGATCTCAGGGTATGGGCCTCCTACCTTCCCCTCGTTCTTACTGGGCTAGCCATTAAACATTGTTGCAAAAGACTCTCATTTCTTGAGCAAATACAAACAGCTCCTTTCAATCCACAAATGCTGTGTCAATTCAAGAACCTCCTTATGCCATCCTACACAACAAAAAGAGAAAGGACAGCATAGAAATTTGTTTGGCTCAGCAAAAAAAAATGAGCAAATGACAAAACCAAACAACTATTTGCAACATGTAGACCAGAATATTTTTGGGGGGAGAAGGGAAGGTGGAAGAGGCACTGAACTATTTAACCATCAAGGAACATTTTATGCACAGTTGCATGCCTAAAGATCAGAAGTAAATCAATCAGAAATTAGGACCTGCACGGTGTTGTGCATGCCTTGGCATACAGTCATGCCGACCATATGACCACGGAAGCGTCTTTGGACAACGCCGGCTTTGGTCAGTATCGGAGATGAGAACAGCATCCTACAGTCAGTATGGCTAGCAGGGCAACCTATGGGGAACTATTCTATGGAGAGAGGGGAAATTTTAAGATACTCCAAATAGCTGTCTTAACAGTTGTCTGTCTAAACAAAAATGGCACTTCAGTCTAGTCTTCACCCCTAGTAGTAGCCAGGATTGTTCTAGACCGGGGTGTCCAAACTCCGGCCCTCGGCCAAATGCAGCACATGACAAGTTTTAGTGTGGCCCTTGGCAAGAGCCCTCTATTGGCTAGCCTTGGAATGTCTCTAATACACCCAGTTGGCTGGCAGAGGGAGCAGTTGCTCCCCATCTCTTGGTCCACCACATTCAGGAGTTGCCAGATTTGGCAACCCTACATTAAATTCAATCAAATCCTTACAGCAAGGGTTCTTAAAGTGTGATTTAAGAAGAGTTATCACACAGTGCTGTGGGATGTTCCTGGTGGAACAAACCTTCTAACAGGTTTCCCAGATACAACAGTACAAAATATCTCAAGATCCAAGATGGCAGAACTATGTTGAGGCAGGAAGAAGAGTCTGCAGGGACACCATGATCCTGGAAAGATTGGAAATCAGTGTCTTACAATGTGGCAATCTGTGTTCAAAGAGCACTCCAAAGCAATGTTTATCATTGTTTGTGCTCCTGTCTACCACATCATAAAGTCCACCTATTCAAAGTACCACTGGAAGTAACTACCAATGATATCATCACCAGATACTTCATGGTTGGGAAGTCAGATGCAATGTGACAGATACCAGTAAGAGACTCAGGATGAACGGGAGGGCTTTTGCAAGCATGGAAAAACATGCTTTAGAACTCTCACCATAAAGCCAAGCCTCCTACCACCGTATGTTGTGAGGTGTTCTTGTTCCTGCCAGGTGGCATGCGTCTAGGGTTCCCATGAGTACCACTGAAGTTCTGAACACCACATCAAGTTCCACTGGGGGTACTAAACCATTGAGAAACAGGAGTACTTGAAGGGTTTCATGTTATCTCAGTAACTATTACAACCACCATACAAGGTAGGCCTGTGTTATTATCTCATACAGCAAAGGAAGAATTATTGGTAGGGACCTGTAAAAGGCAAGGATATTTTTCCTGACAAAGGGGTATCATCCTTTGTCATGAAATATCCTTTGTCATGAAAATAACCTTGACTTTTGCAGGTCACTTGTTATTGGTTTTAGTGGTCAGGCAAGTATTTAGTGGTCAGGCAAGTTACAAACTGAATTACCCATATTTACTTGAATCTGCACCATCAGATCTCACGTTAAAAGGTTTGAGATTATTAAAAGTTTACTGGTGATCTAATGTGCACATTTATCTCAAGCCTTTTAAAATAGGGTATGCTTCAGATTTGTGCATTTGGCGCTTGCTGGCAGGGCAAATGTGGAAAAAGTTGGGCGGCTATAGGTTGGTGGTGATAGGCTCTCCTCAGCTCCCCTGACCTCCAGTATGGAGGAGGTATCGAGAGCCTGTAGGAGTTCCCTTGTACTGGATCAGGGCTCCCAGAGCTTGGAGTGGAGGGAACATGGTTCTCTCATCAGCTCATGCAGTGCATTAGATTTTAAGTATTTGTAATTGGATTCAATATGCCCTCAATTCTAATGTGCACACCTGTTTTCACCTTTAAATTTGGCTGGAAAGGGTGTGCATTCGATGTGAGTAAAATACAGTATTCCTTGCTTACAATCAACACCCTTAGCCATAACATCAGGCAAAACCTCAAAAATAAAAACTAACATGTTCAGGATAACAGGTTCAGGATGACACAAGTCAGCATGTGCTTTTTTTAAAGAAAGAGTACCCTGCCTTTTCTGCAAGTTATTCAAATTGGTTTTGGCTGAATAGGCACAATACTGAACAGCTGTATGGCACTTTGAGGGGACACATATTATCTTGACGCAACCCTTAAAACAAACATTTAAGCCAGTTCTTGTTTTTCATAGGAAACTTGTGGCAAAAGCAAGATCTGAGCTGGGAAAGTCCTGATTCACAGTCTGGTCTCTTAACTACCACACAAGCTTTCAATGTGCATGCAATGCAACCTTTGGTTCAGCTTTTCTGCTAACCACATTTACAGCATGGCAGAAAGGGCCAGTGCATACAGGAGTGTGCTTCTCAGCGTAAAACTTACCATCATCACACAAAAAAGAGCGGAAAGGAAGCACTTTCTACCCAGATCATAGCAGGTCTGCAAGGTTTAACCAGGTAAGAGAAGAAAGGAGAAGATGTAGGTAACAGATGAGATCTTATAGGGAAACAGAACATAGGGTGTAGCCTCCGTCCATCATAGATTGCGGAGCCAGACCCTTTTCGGTTTAGCATCAACATAAGCAGACATACATAGCTGGTGTCAAGGGCTTGCACTGCTATCTTCCTGCACTAATTAATACCTTTTTTCTTTCCATGCGCAATGATTTTGCCTCTTTGTCCTCCCACATACACCTCTATATTTTTCTCCACTTTGCTGTGAGAAGCAGCATCTCCATATTCTCCATAATTACCTCCCACGCTCACATCTGCTTCAGAAAGGCAACTCTGTCCCCCGAGGCATGCCAAGTTGCAGCAGCCATTGTAAGGACTTGATATCGCTCCCTGCAACAGATTCCTTCCTCCAACTTTTTTTCCTCAGTGCTAAACAACACCCCGTACTCAGATTGAGTATTGTTTGGCCCTGATGCAGAACACTGGGGAGCAGGTGGGGGGAAGTCTTCTTAATCCCTTCTACTAAAAATTGCAACCTTCTTTCTAGTTAGTGTAAGAGTAGCTTAATTGTGTTGCTTTGCATACGCTCCGCTAACAGGCAACCAAAGGAATCTGCAGGCGCACTGTCAATACAGCAAAATGGCAGCCTGCCAGGACTCCTACACAAATCTTGCACTGGGGAAACTGTACGGTAACCACACATGTACCACTATGATCAGAATATAGCTGCAGCCACAAAGAACATGAGACAAAAGCCACTGTCAATGGTCTCTGTTGCTTCAATCTGTCAGCCAGTCACGTGATTAAAATTATTTAAAAATTTTTATCAATAAGCCAAAATGTCACCAAGACAGCTTTTCCTCTATGCAAACATAGAAAGCTACACATTTCAGCAGCCAGGATCTGAAAAGACAGAAGGAGCCCTGGCAAATTCTGCTAATATTCTTAACCTTGCACAGTCCAGGATGATGATGGGTGCCACAGATGATGATGATGCTGCCCAGAAAAGAATACCAGTAGGTGCAATTTTATGTACACGGTCAGCACTTTTATCACTGATGTGCTGCATGCATCAAATTCCCTCTTCTGCAGGGATATTTAGTATAGCACACTTGTCCTCTTTTCTGTTCATCCCAGAAAGGTGAAGAAAGAAGTACTCCAGTGAGAATCTTAATCAGGAAAAATAACCATTCTACAGATCCAGCAGGAAGAGAGCAGACCACAAATTGGTCACCTACTACTGGCAGCTAAAATTTCTATAGCAAACTACAGTGAGCAGAAGGGAACTCTCAAGCAAGATCTCAGTGGCCCATCTTTGCTTAATGGTATCAGCATAGCAGGCCTCTGTCAGTCTTGAAAGGCTATGGTATTGTGCTCGGTGCTGCATACGCTGCATGCAAAGCACGAAAGCCTGGGTTGGATTGTTATGGAGAATAGGCTGTTACCCAAGCAGCAAATCCCACCTCTCCATGCCACTGAATTAGTCCAATGGAAAGGCAGAGCCAATAAAGTTGGATCCAGCTGGCGTTGCAGAGCTGGGCTAAAGACAGGAGCTCACCCTGTCTTGTGGGGCCGACCGGGGTCTCGAACCCTGGCCTGCTAGTTAACAGGCACAGCGTCTTAACTGCTTGCGCCACCCACAGCATAACCTCTACAATTAATCAAGAGCCATACTGGGCCATTACACAAGCATAAGGCTACAGCAATGAAATACCATATCAATCTCCTACTGCCAGCCTTGGCAAGATAATTACTTTATTACTATTAGCTAGACCTAAGTGGTGGTTCATCTGCATAGCATAATGTGCCATTATCTGAAATTTGTACAAGTCAAACAGGAAATCCTTCATACAGGATAATCAATACACTTTACACATTTCAATCTCCGATCTTTATTGTAAGGTCATTTAAAGGAAACAATTTAAGAAATAAGCATGGCAAATGGGTGAAGAACTGGAATTCCTTAACCCAGGGGTTCTTAAAGTGTGCTTTGCAATGCCTTAAGCTAGGGATGCCCAAACTTTCAACTTTAGGGATCCTAGACATTTAACAATTGTGCAGAAGAGGGAATTTCAGCAGGTGCTTCTTGTGATCTGTGAGTTGAGAAACTGCACCTGCTAAAATTCCCTTCTCTACACAATTATTAAAGGTCCAGGAGCCATGTTGCTAAAAGTTTGGATACCCCTGCCTTAAGTCTCAAAGTGGTTGTCAAAGTCAGACCCCCTTGGGGGTTGGTACATTGGGGGGGGGTCACAAAAAGCTGGGTGCCACCATCTTTGAAGCTGGCCACTGCCATCATGGAATAGAAAACTCAGGCTGCATTCCTGGGAGAAAGGCTGCAGTCCTAAACACACTTTCCTGGGAGTAAGACCCTTTGAACACAATGGGGCTAATGCCCAAGTAGATAAATTGGAATTGTGTTCTAAGCCTCATTAAACACAATGGGACTTACTTCCATGTAGACATGGAACAGCTGAGGCATCACAAAGATGGCACTTCTTGTTCATCACTTCCTGGTCAGACTGTCATTCTCAGGAGGAGGTCCTGGCCTGAAATGCTTGAAAACTACTTCTTTAGGGTTACTACGGTACCCTTACAGGGATGCTACAGTGTTCCCTGATGGTTCCTCCTACCTGCTCTCCCTGGCACCACCATCTTGGAGCCCCTAAAATCTCACATGATTTGGGCATCATCATCTTGGATCTTGAAATATTTTATGAGATGCAAGATGGTGACATACAGCAGAGCTGCAGAGATGTTACAGGGGGACTGTGACCTAAGTAAGTTGGAGAACCACTGCTTTACTGTGTAACTCAGGACCTAAAGAAGAATCATTTGTAGGAACAGAGGGCTTTGTTGTTACATTCATGGTAGTGTTTGTTCCTTATCACAAACCTTTGCCTTTCCTTATCCACTATTTGTGCATTATCTTGATGCTACCTGGTAATAACTCAGGTGTATGCCCCAGTTGACATATGGTCAACTCTGATTTCTCTAATCTCACCTGATCTCATCACTAATGGAAAGGGTAATGAAATTGTTACAATACTTTCTGCTAAGCAAAAACCTTGCTACTTGTCAAATCAAATTATTAAAGGCCATTTAAAAAGGGGACATAGTGCCACATTTTAACAGAGGGCAAATAAGTGTCCCCCACAAATTCTTAAGGTATTTAAAGGCTGAAGAGACATCTGAACTCACAACATATCTCCAAACCTAAACAGGTGTGTTCTTTCAGCCTACATCTTTCAAAATCAGCCTATATCTTTCTCATTTTGCAATTTAAGAGAACAGTGTGATCCCCCCATTCACTCAATATCTGAAGTTTGGCACACACACAACTCAAGGTAACCCAACTGACAAAGTTTTGAAAGCAAGAAGACTGTACATTGTTCTTTCTAGAAATGAAAGATCAAAAGGTACACACAACCAATGTAAGGACTGTACTTTCAGGGCACATTTACCACACCAATAATTACTAGGAGAATCTGAAAATGAGATACTGTACAGCAGACACGCAATATATGAAATGTACCATAAAAGAAGCCAACATCCCAACCCAGAGCCAGGCAAGGCACATGGCTTAGAATGTAGGGGTGGAACATGTAGTTTCACTACTTTTTCATACATATATCTGAAACATGTTTGATTTGACCTCTGCTAAAAGGACAAGAGGTGCTCTTTAAAGTGGGTGTTCATCTTTTATTTAGAAAGGGGAAGGTAACTCGCCTTCTCACCCTCCTGGAGACTAACTGGTCTTCTCACCCTCGTGTCTTCTGCTGGTGTTCTTTGGCATTTTTTTAGATTGTGAGGCCTTTTGGGACAGGGAACCATTATTTCTTTCATTTTCTCTGTAAACCACTTTGTAAACCTTTTGTTGAAAAGCAGTATATAAATACAATTTGATTGATTGACCTCACATCTGCTTGAAAAACGAAAGCTACACATACAAAGCATGCATACATGCAAATATTTTCCCTTCGCTGTTATCTCTGTGATAGGAAACCCTCACCTATGATGCTACAGGAGTTTTTCCATATCACATACATAAAAGTACAGAAATTGACAACCTCAAACATTGGCTTTGTTTCTCCAAAATGTCCTTAATTTTTTGTGTGTGTCCATCTTCCATTATTTTAGCCAGAGCTCACCATAATCAGAATATACAGTGTATTCTTTTTCCATTGCCTTCTTGAGAGAGAATCCCCCTGGGCAAAATTTTGGTCATCAAAGATTGAAGCAATTCAATATTGCTTGATAATTCAATCAGGTTGATAATTGAAATCCAGTATATAGCCAGAACTACGGCTCATGCCAAAATATATACTCTCACCATTCAGGCCTTAGTTATTTTAAAACACATTCTCTGTTACTCCAAAAATGGAACTGCACGTCATGCAAAGCAAAAGAATAGAATGCAATCCTGTGCCAAGAATAGATCTGTCTTGAAATAGCTCATAAATACTCTATGGACATTCTCAGAAAGTGCATGCTTGGGGCACCAAACTGAGAAGAGGAAGAACCATCTCTAATGCTTGACCTCTTTCATACACACCATTCCCAACAAGAGGATATGTATGCAATCCCATACACACTTTCCTGACGTAAGTTCCATATAACACAACGACTTACTTCTGAGTTGATAGGCTTAGGATTGCACCCTAAATGAGCGAGGTTTTTTTTTTTTTGCCTAAATTCAACATCCGAATTCAAACAATTCATGGAGGGTGGAAAAACCACTAGCCAACATTTATGCCTTTTCTAAACAGAACAAATGCCCATTATTTATTCCTCGTAACTTCCTATTAACCAACAACAAGGAAGTTTACTTTCTGCTTAACAGACTATTGGCACAACACATTGCATGTCCTGGCACAAAATCCATGATTCAAGCAGGAAAGATTTTCCATTACAGGAGGGAGATGAGAGATTTTCTAGGCAGAACAGCTCCCAGTTTGTATGTTTTAAGCCAAATGCTGAAAGCATCCAACAGAAAATATGGGGGCTGCAACCTGGCATCTTTTCAGATGTCGAAGATGGATTTGAATTAAGAGCCTACAAACTGCGGGATGAGTAGGTGGTGGGGAAACCCAGCCTTTAAGCACCCAATCCCGAAGGATCAAAGCAAAATGGTAGAAAACCAGGTGAAACACATGCCATCAATTACAATCAAAAACAATATTTATATAATAGATACTTATTATTAATATTTATATACCGCCTTTCAACAAAAGTTCACAAAGTGGTTTACCGAGAAAATGAAATAATTAATGGCTAAATTAAGATCTAAATGATTCCTGTATTCCAGGGTTGAACCAAGAATGCTTCCAAAATAGGTTCTAGCCATTAATTATTTGCTATTAATTACTTCCCTAGCATGGTGCTCACTTCTCCTTCCATCTTTAAAATATTGTAACCATACCTGTGTGTGTGTCACAAGAAAAGAGCAGCTGAAGAAAACCTTGGAAAAAGCAGCTCCCAATATGGCAGCAGCAATGGCAAAGCCAACAGGATTTCAGGCGCAATCTGATGCTTTCCTGCACAAGATCCAGAACCTCAGCCTGATCCCTTGAATGCAGCCCAGTGCTTAGCATACCTTAAGAAAACCGCAGTCCGGTTTTCACTTGATGAGTCCAAGTTGCTCCAGGTATCACTCCCAAATAGCCACCCCATAAAAAGCTTATTTTTTTGCATTTTCTTCCACCACCCCATAGAATACAATAGATGCTCCTAACTGAAAAGCAGAGCAATGATTTAAGGGGAGGGGGACACCCACCAGCACCATCAGCAGCCAGTCATCCTGCCCTTCCTCCAGATCAGGGCTGCACCCTCAGAAGGAAGAGAGATCAGCAACCCCCTCCTCTCTCCAGGCTATTTTTAGGAAGCTGAGCAAACACATGCTGGGGGAAGGGGAAGGAGGCAGGGATGGAGGGATCTCACTGCATGAACCCCTTTGCTGCCCAAGGAGAGCCTCCAGAAGCAGCTGAACCAGAGATCACTTGCTGAGAAGGAAAGAAAGCAGCAGAGGAAAAGATGGTAGGTGGTGGGTCCTGCCTCCCAGCAGAGGGTCGCAGGGCTCCCATCAGTGGCATGGCTAGAGGGGGTGGGGAGGTCAGTCTTGGAGGGGGCATGCAAGGGTCTGCTCCCCCACCTGGAATGGATCTGATGGGTTGAGGCTCCCTCCTAGACTGACTGATCAGACCCACCTCTAGCTAAGCCACCAGCTCGCATCCCTTCCCTGCAGAGGACCTGCTTACAAGGAGCACTAAGGCTCCTCTAGCACCTGTTGAACCCAGCCAGGGTAACCAACCATGAGCCATAACCAGAAAGGGAGGACAAGCCCCCTAAAATGTAGGTCAGCCAAGACAAATGTTGGACATAGCAAAAATAAAAATTAAAAACACATATATTGCTTTCCTGTGGTTAATTATTAAATTTGAAACTATTATGCATAATTTATTCCATAAAATTTTTTAATTCCAAGAAGGCTCCATGCTACCTACTCACAAGGAAAAGGAGGATGATAAAGATATTTTTCTCCAACTTGCAAGGACCGAAAAAAGAATATGTCCTGGAAAAGATGACATGTAGTCATCCTGGCCCATGCTTCATTTGCTTTATTTAAAGACTATATTACTTCTGATCAAATTTGAAATGGTTATATATACTGCAATTTATTCCATAATACATGCAGGCCTCCATCAGTCTTGGAAGACTATGGTATCGTGCTTGGCGCTGCATATGCTGCATGCGAAGCACAAAAGCCTGGGTTGGATTGTTATGGAGGATAGGCTGTTACCCAAGCAGCAAATCCCCCCTCTCCACGCCACTGAATTAATCCAATGGAAAGGCAGAGCCAATACGATTGGATCCAGCTGGCGTTGCAGAGCTGGGCTAAGGACAGGAGCTCACCCTGTCTTGTGGGGCCGACCCGGGTCTCGAACCCTGGCCTGCTGGTTAACAATACATGTGTCCCTTGTTATCCGCTAAGGTCCCATTCTGGAATCTAATGTGAACAAAAAAAATCAGTGTATAAAGAAAACAATGGAAAAAATAGTTTAAAGTCCCACTTGTGGGTTTCTTGCTCTTCTATTTGCTTCATGGAATAAGACAGTGCCTCAGTATCTGCAGGGGTTTGATTTGGGACTAAAAAGAATGATTTCTTCCATGACTGCCTCTCTACAACAGTAGAAAAGCAGTTTTTATAACTGATTTGCAGTGGACTTTCTTGTTGAGTCAAATCCGTGAATAAAAACATCAGAGTATAATAAGGTTGGGCTTGCATTAATTAAAGAAGGCATCATGCTGCCTGTGCGCAGGGAAGATGAGGGTGATGGAAGATATTTTTTTTCCCTTAGGATTAGGATTGCCATAATTTTCTTCCACAAAATTGGGACCTCTGTCCCATTTGGCAGTATGTGAATACAGTCCCCCAAAATTGCGACTGTCCCTTGTTTTGGGGGCATGTAGCAAATTTATCCAGGATGCAAGAACCAAAAAAAGGACATGTCCTAGAAAAAAGGAATGCCTTGGGAAAAGCAGGATATAAGTCTTTTAAATAAAACTAAAATAAATACATAATCACCCTGACCTGGGCTTTCATTTGGTTAATTCAAACACATTATTGAATTTGAAACCATGACACATATTTTATAAAAATGCATTAATTCCAAGAAGGCTCCAGGCTGCCTGCACACAAGGAAAAGGAGGAGGATGAAGATATTTTTCCCAGGATGCAAGGACAAAAAAGGACAGTCCTGGAAAAAAGGACAGTCCTGGAAAAAGAGGACAGGTGGTCAGCCTGGAGAGGACATGTCCTGGAAAAGGGACAGTCCTGGAAAAAGAGGACAGGTGGTCAGCCTGGAGAGGACATGTCCTGGAAAGAAGTGTGCCCCTGCAGTGGGTCTCCCAGTCACTCACCTTTCCAGGTCCGCTCAACGCATCTTCCTCCACCTTGCAGAGGATGCTCTGGACAGGCGCCCTCCAGAGCTCCAGCTGCAGCTGCTCAGCCCGGACTGGGCTGCATGAAGTCATCGGCTCCTCCTCTGCCCCCCGCCCTGCAGACCCTCCCATTCTGGCTGGCGGGGGACGTCTGGCATTGGGTCTCTCCTCCTCCAACCTCCCGCTTTGCAACCCATCACTGCAACCCATCACCCATGACTCTCCTCTGGTCCTTCCTCCAGGGCTCACCCAGGGGCTCCAGCCTGCAGGAGATGCTCTCCCACCCCCTTCCCCCCCCCAGGTTGGGTGCAAAATGGACTCTTCCACTCTGCTCACCCCCCCCCAACTTCAACTTCTCCCACTAGCCTGGAGATGCCAGTAGGACCAGTGTCCTCTTTTTCCAGGGCACGTCCTCTTTTCCAGCATTGTGTCCTGGGGAAATAACCTACACTGTCCTCTTTTTCCTTGTGAGCAGGAATGGAGCCTCCTTGTCATTCATAAATTATAAGTAATAGTTCTAAATTTAATATCTGAATTATTTACATTACAATATTTACATTTAATTATTTAATAAAAAGCCATATAGGCTGCAATGTTAGACACTTTCCTGGGAGTAAGACCCATTGAACACAATGGGGCTTACTTTTGAGTAGACATAGGACTGTGTTCATGGTGTTTAAATCAACCACACAAAAATTATATACAGCTTATAAGCGCTGTTCGTTCTAAAACACTTGTATAGCAGAAATGAATTTTCCCAAAAAGAAATAATGGAAACTCAGGCAATTTGTTCCACAACCCCAAAAATATTCATATAAAAATGATGACAGTACTGTAATATAAAACAAAATAACAACAAAAATACAAAGTATAAAGAAAAATAAATTAAACTGCACTTTACAGTGCAAACCTAAGCCTATCTACTCAGAAATTAGTCCTATTGTATTCAATGGGGCTTACTCCTAGGAAAGTGTGTCTAGGATTACAGTCTAACACAAGCCTTATCATGTGTACTCAAAAGTAAGCCCCATTGTGTTCAAATGGTCTTACTTCTGGGAAAGTGTCTTTAGGCTTAGGAAAGTGTCTTTTGCCTAAGGCTGCAGTCCTAAAACCCAGTTAGACCAGCCTAAGCCCCACCACATGTCCCATGCTGGCCTGTGGGTATCACAAAAGTACTGTAAAGCACTTTTGCACCACTCCTGGGTGGAGGTTAGTCCAGTGCACAGACATACACTTGCATCACTACGGCACCACAAGAACGGAAAGACCAATAAGTTGTGGCAGCCTATGTTAGGATTGCACCCTTAGTGACATCAAACATATCTAAGGGATTCTAACAGTTTCCCCTGAAAACTGGAAGTGGTGTTAAGGGCCCTCCAATAGCCTCCATATAGGAACAAGGAGGGTGGCAGATGGGTGCTAACAAGGGGGATTGGATGATGGCACATGGCTGCCTCTTTCAGTGTGCCATCTGGGGCATTTGCAACCCTGCTCCCCAGGTACACCAGTGCTCAGCACCAGGGATAAATGAGGGCAACAATAAAGAAATGAAACAGCAGGATAGCAGGTTCACTTGAGAGTAGATTCACAGATATTTTTGAGACGGTAGAATTCTGGGCTGTGCTTTTTCATTCTACATTTGGAGCAAGGGTGCCATGTTTTGTAATACAGTGATGCCTCATGTAACAAATTTAATTCGTTCTGGAGGCATGTTTGTTACGTGAAACATTCTTTACGTGAAGCGGATTTTCCCATAGGAAATAATGGAAACTCAGACGATTAGTTCCACAACCCCCAAAATATTCATATAAAAATATTAACTGGATGTAAAAATGATGACAGAACACTGAGATTGAATTCAAAACATGCATTCAATGTGCATGATCTTATGAAGTCTACTTAGGCTGCAGTCTTAAAGACACTTTCCTGGGAGTAAGCCCCATTTAACACAATGGGGCTTACTTCTGGGTAGACATGTTTAGGAGGCTGCAATCCAAGACACCTTCAAAGCAGTGATGGGCTCAAAAGAAATTAACAACCGGTTCTCTGCCCATCTGGCAGCCACTTTTAAATGGCTATTTTTAAACTTTATATGTCCTATCTCTCGTTAACAACCAGTTCTGTAGAGTAGGTGCGAACCTGCTGGAGCCCACCACTGCTTCAAAGTGTCTCCCCACTTTCTCCTTCTCTCCACCCTGAGCCTCTCTCTCCCCTGCTCCCTTCTGGCTAGCGCTGAGCTGCTTCTCTCTTCTCCACTGCTCTTTTATCCCTCTGCCCAGCGTTCACCCAGCCACAGGAGGAACAGCATGGAAGTGTTGCTTTCACTATGGGCAGGTGTGCTAGGCAGCCCTGATGCTTCTTTTTAAACAGGCTACTGGCCAGCACGTCTGCCCCAACTGCCAACAAATGTGTTCTTTACGTGAAGCACAGTTTGTTACGTGAACATACTTTACATGAGGTGCCACTGTATATCTCCATGCAAAAGAAACCTCACTACCTGTAGCA
Organism: Cryptoblepharus egeriae; assembly: GCA_030015325.1. Lineage (NCBI taxonomy): Eukaryota > Metazoa > Chordata > Lepidosauria > Squamata > Scincidae > Cryptoblepharus > Cryptoblepharus egeriae. The sequence continues at coordinate 28,494,441 of JAREYC010000003.1, forward strand.
AGCGAGCTCATTGGAAGAAATAACGGTCCAGTTAAGTTTTGACTAAATTCCAGATTTTTTTCACATGGGTCTGAAGAAGGATCCAATAATATGATTGCCCAACTACAGTCTAAAGGGGGACAGTCCAGAATTCTACCTGCTCGGCTCACCACCTTTGCATGAATTATCTGGAAATTATGCCTGACTTTTATTATGACCAGAACGTGCCTATCCTTTCTGCACAACCATTTCTTGCTATTAACTCCGTGTCACGGCCTTTCAAAGTGCTTGACCCCCAGCAGTTTATTTACATTAGAAATAAGGCATTGTGATAACACTCAAGGTCACTGCCTCATGTACAGTCTATTCAGGTAGACTAGGTTCTGGTACAGTCATTTGTGGTACACTCTTACTAGTTATTTCGCCCAGTACTCATTATGTTTGAGTCAAGTTTACAATTGATCTTCTCCTCTTGCCTTCTCTGCTACTCTCCCACCACCTAGTTCTGCAAGTGTGTTTGTGGCTATAAACATTTTAGTGCAAAAACTGCTGATTTGTGCAGGATAAATGAGTCATCAAGTGGTGGTTTAGGGACATCTTTAGTTGGAAGAGAAAGCAGAAGAGGGTTTAGGGAAAGTACCTTTGCTATACAGTGAGTCAGTCGCAAAGCGAGAACAGAAATGCCTGCCCACTGTTATCTGTAAATTCCAGATTAGATTACAGTTTAGAAATTACAGTGAGTACAAAGTGAAGCCACTCACAGTGCAATCCTAAGTATGTTTACACAGAGATAGGTCACATTGTGTTCAGTTTGTCTACACAGGATTGGTCTGGACAGTCATCAGCATTAAATCTTCACCGCCACTTGGTCCATTTCCAAGCACAATTCAAAGAGCTGATTTTTTTTAGCTCTGAAGGCAAACTTTTTGAAATTAAAATACCTTTAAAACACAGTGCTTTGCATCTGGGTACCTAGATCAGTAAATTTTCAACCTATCTAAATTAGATCTCTCTAAATCAGATTTATCAAGAGGTTCTTATATTAAAATGTCAATAGCACGTATTGTTGCAGTCAAAGTAGAAGTAAGCAGGACCTTGAATAAACTCTGTTAACATCAATGAGTTACATTTAGAAAGTTGACTTTATTTTTGAAAATAATTTTTCATCATTAGTGATGATCGCTACCACGGTTAGGCCATAATTCTAATCCTGTGCCAATGAGGCGTGTGTTACCGTATTTCCTGCAGTTGGGTGTTCCTTCCCTTACAAAAGAGTTATACTATCCTTACTTTGATGCTGGAAAGTTGGTTAAAATTGTGCCTTAATTATTGTCAAAATAATCTAACAGTCCAGTCTTAAGAAACTCTCCATCATTGATGTTGCTACAGTACAGCCCTAAAGTAAGGGTACAAAGATTTGTTCCCTTGAGAAGGTCTACTGACTTCACTCTCATGAGCCGCATCATTTGCCCATCTTAAATTGCCCTCATCATGTGCCCATCCTGTGGCCACAGTTGAATTGGTACTGGAAAGTTAGTTAGAATTGGGTTTCCAATTGTCCTTGATGGTTTTTTAGAGCTCTTAAGCCACTAAAGGAATGTGGGGGAGGGGAGTGACACACTGAAGGAGGAGATCCACAGATGTTTGGGCAAGGTAGGGAAGGCTAGGTCTACAGGGTAGATTTGATCTTCCAGGTAGATCTGGGTTCCTTAGCAGGAAGGCTGGTAGACCTGGTTCTCGAGAGTTTTCCAGCCATCACCACCTTCCGCTTGTTTTGTTTGACCTTCCCTGGCCTGCCCCATTCCACCCACTCCATTTCACATTTGGTGACACCAATCCTAGTGATGCACTCTCTCAAGCTTCCATATGCTGAGCCAGTATTGTGATTTTTCAGAACTGAGCAGGCAAATCTGCTGTTGTAGTGGCTATTTTTAGAGCTCCATATTATTACTGTGTCAATACAAAATGAAGTTCCTGCCAAAAAAGGTTTATGGATTTCCTCAGCTAGATGCTGCAGCTGTGCCTGGAGAGATGGTTGGATCAAATGGTGGGCGGGAGTGAAACCAATAGCCAGCTGCTCTTTGCACATATTGGAAGCACAGAAGCTTTTGCCCTGGGTCACATTTTACAAAGTAGATTGTGGCTGATGTGGAAGAAACATCAGTGGAAACCCAAATATATGGGATTGTTCACAAAGCAGTAATGCACGAGATTCCTATAAGGTTGAGTAGGGTTGCCATAATTCTCTTCCACAAAATCGGGATAGGATCCTCTGTCCCATTTGCCAATATGTGAGTACAATCCCCCAAAATCAGGGCTGTCCCTGTTTTTTTGGCACAAATGGAAATCCTAGATTTGGGGCAGAGTATTGCTAGAGCTGTGTGATATGCACAAAAAGCAATGGGACCATATGTCCTATTTTTCCAGGACACGCTCTTTTATAGTTAGTGTCCTGGTAAAAAAATCTTCATTGTCCTCCTTTTCTTAACAGGCAGCATGTAGCCTACATGTAATTCTTAAATTATTTGTAATAGTTTTTCATTTAATAATAATCAGTGCTTTTTTCTGGGGAAAAGGTGCCAGTATCCACCACAGGTCATCATGATATGATTAATTATATTGATTAGCTGCGGCGGGAGGGGGGGGGGAGGTGGTAAAAGGTGCCATTATTCAGTACAGCGGAGGACTCCCAGAAAAAGCCCTGATAACTAATATAGGGTGCAATCCTAACTTATGCCAGCAAAACTCAAAAAAATCCTAACTTATGCCAGCAAAATAACTAATATAGGGTGCAATCCTAACTTATGCCAGCAAAACTCAAAAAAATCCTAACTTATGCCAGCAAAATAACTAATATAGGGTGCAATCCTAACTTATGCCAGCAAAACTCATTGGTCTTCCTGTTCCTGTGGTGATGTAGGACGGGAAGTGCATGTCTGTGCATTGGCCTAACCCTCCCCCAGGAGTGGCGCAGAAGTCTCTTACAGCACTTTGGTGACATCCCCAGGTCAGTACAGGACTTGTGCCAGGACTTAGGCAAGCCTAACTGGAGCTTAGGATTGCAGACATAATGTAAAAATTAACCACCTGAAAGCAATATATAGGGGAGTTGTGAGCTTTTATTTTGTCATGTCCTACTTTTTTCTTGGGTGTCCTAAATTTTTGGAGTGCCTTGCCCTCTGTTTTTGGTATGCCATATGGTCACCCTGTAGAAAAGAGGAACAGAAATGAAACCTAGATCTTATAGAAAGGAAACTGCCAGCTGTGATTCCACAGGCAAAAAGAGAATTAAAGGTTTTGGGGGGTTTTATATCAGAGATCAGAACTTGAAAATATTGATGTGTTTATCTTTGCATGCGCACACACTAACACACCTTTTTTTCAGCTGTTCTTGATGTTGCAGAAACTTATTATGTTCCTGACTTATTTTGACTACTCTACTCTCACCATTTTCAGAAAGTGCATTAAAATACATGTTTTCCTCTTGCCCCCTCTACACTTTTTAATTTTGGCAAACAACTTCAAATAACAGGATCCTTATAATGACGGTTTCCAAATGTGATGGGTTACAACAACCAGCCTGGGACCCCCCCACCCCTTTAAAGGGAGGGAAAGCAAAAGCAGTGATACAATTATCAGAATTTATGCAGTGATGCTGGGAACAGAAGTGTGGTTTGCTTACCTCCTACAGCGGAGGGGGAGATGGTGCAGGAAGGTGGAAGGAAGAAGGAAGATTGAGGGCCTCCACATGGTTCTCAAAGCCTCAGAAATTTGTTTTAAAAATTGAACAGGGGGACCATCAGTGATGGGCACCAAAGAAATTAACAACCGGTTCTCTGCCCATCTGGCAGCCACTTTTAAATGGCTATTTTTAAACTTTATATGTCCTATCTCTCGTTAACAACCGGTTCTGTAGAGTAGGTGCGAACCTGCTGGAGTCCACCACTGGGGACCATATGTCCTCTTTTTCCAGGACACATCCTGGAATTTAGCCTTGTATCATGTAAAAAAACTTCAGTGTCCTCCTTGTCCTTGTGAGCGGCGGCATGCATGTTGCCTTCTTGAAATTAGCCCAGGCCATTCATTGTGATCTGAGATTTGATATTCTTCTTTTTGGTTTGTTATTACCAGTATTTGTCTATTGTTTTTCAGTGAAAAGTTCAAAAAGCAGTTTACTGAAAAAATAACATTCATAGTTACTGTAATTACTTCCTGTTCCCCCAAAGGTTCACCTTTTAAATGGATCCACAGTCTAAAAAGATCCCAAAGACCACCAACAGCCTGACATTAGAAAAGATACTTCTGGGGTAAGGAGGATGAGTTATTCTCCCCCTGCTAAACAAAACAGAAGCACCAACTTATGGCACTTTGGGGAAAGTTTTCAGTTAATACCTCAAATCTATAAGAACAGACGAATTTTGAGGAGAAGCTGACCATTTTCTGTACAACTCTTTTATCCTGTTAATTTTCTTAGAGCATGCAAAATTGGCAAAAGGTAAAATTTATTTTAACTGAACTTCTGGCTTTTGGAAACATCCTTCTAATTAAAACACAGATTATGCACCTGTGTCCTCCAGAGGATTATTTTACTTATTATTTTCACTACCACTTCACATTGCTACAAATCATCCATAAGTGGTGTCAACCTTTTCATATAATTTGCTTTCATTGATTCTACTGTCCACAAATGGAGCTCAGTAGAAAAACATTTGTTTTGCTTGCCAGTGCAGGGTGACCATATGACAGGAAATTTCCAGATTTGTCCTCTTTTTTAGCCTCCTGTCCGGGTGTCCTCCAAAAGGGCTTCATTGTCCTCCATTTTGGAACTTTGCAATGGTGTACAGTACCTTCATCATGTCATATGACGCTGGATTTGTATTGAAGAGCAGAATCCAATGCAAAAATTGGTTTTGAAATATCTTCTTCATAGCAAACGTTATGGACAAAAAATAAAAAATAAAAAATACGCATTGAGCTCTCTGGGAAAGTGAAAGTGCTCAATATCGCAGCTTTACTAATGAGTAGGCAAATGTGCCATTGTCTGCCGGAAGGGCCAGGCTGAGAGGAATCCAAGACCTGGGCTGCAATCCTTTCCTGGGAGTAAGACCCATTGAACACAATGGGGCTTACATTTGAGCAGACATGGTTAGGATTGTGCTCCTTGTCCTCGTTTTGAGGTTTGGGCATCTGGTCACCCTGTGCCAAAGGCACAGTCCCTGGCAAGCTAATATGTGAGAGAATATTGTCTGTGCAGCACTTGTCGAATCCTCACCCTGAGTCTGATCCATCCTCATGAGTCAACATGGATTTGTGCCAGAGATATCGCTGGTATACATCTGAGTTGATTCACCAGTCTAGCAGGGGAAGGAAAAATGTTTCTTTTCTGTACTTCAGGAAGGCCTCTTGAAGCTGAACACTCTGGGAGATGGAACATGTTTTTCCGTTGCATTGCTGCATGGGCGAATTGGGTCTGTAAGTCCGTCAACATCTTTCAGACCAAGTTTATCATTATTCAGCGTTCCATGTGTTTAGCAAGCCCAGGTCCAAACCATATCATGTTGTGTAGACGTTTCTTTCAAAAAGGGTTTCAGAGCTCTATTTCTCTCTTGTTTTCCTTACAATGTGTTTATTGTTAGCACATTGGCAATATAATGAATGCCCAGACAGTCCCTGTATTGTCTGGGATTTTGTAGCTCCACTGTGTACCGTTATAAATTATTTGTGGTCGAAGATATACCTTCTGTTAGTGGTTCATGGTGGCGAACCTCATAAAAATGGACAATAAGATTCCCGAAGAGGGCCAATGTTATGCAGATTTGACAAAGGTATCTCACCAAATGCATTTCTTAACACCTCCTTAGGCTGGCACAAGTCCTGTGCTGTCTTCTGGTTGTAACAGAAATGCTGTAACTTCTGCACCACTCCTGAAGGTCAAGCCAGTACACAATCATTGTTGTACCTGCTGGACAGGGAAAAAAATGTTCTACCAGAGGACAAATAAACTAAACAGAGGTAAATGTGGAAGAGGACAACTCACACACACATTTAACAAAGTAGCAAGATAGATCATGGCTCCCTCTACTGGTGTGAATAACATCTATACCCTTCTAACCATATAACGGGTGGCTGTGCGCACAGGCTGTAACTCTATCCTCTGACATTCTCTACTAATTAATGGGGATATCAATATGGTATGCCGGGCTGTGGGTGGCACAAGCGGTTAAGACACTGTGCCTGTTAACCAGCAGGCCAGGGTTCGAGACCTGGGTCGGCCCCAGAAGACAGGGTGAGCTCCTGTCTTTAGCCCAGCTCTGCGACGCCAGCTGGATCCAATCGTATCGGCTCTGCCTTTCCATTGGATTAATTCAGTGGCGTGGAGAGGGGGGATTTGCTGCTTGGGTAACAGCCTATCCTCCATAACAATCCTGCTCAGGCTTTCGTGCTTCGCATGCAGCGTATGCAGCACCGAGCACAATACCATAGTCTTTCAAGACTGACAGAGGCCTGAATATGGTATATTATTAGCTATAAATATATTATTAGGCACAATGAGCGTATACTGCAAAAGGAAGTCCTGAACCCATTTATCTGTGAACATTTTGTTGAAAAGCACTATATAAATAGTTTATAGAATGATTGAGCATCAGTGAAGACCTCCTTTCGAAGTGGTACCCATCATCAGGGTCTATCTTTGCTAAATCGGTGCTCCTGACAATGAAAGGGGTGTAAGGATTTCATTTGTTTTGTTTGCTTTCTATCCACAGGCATTGATTAGGGTGCATTATTTTGTAAACAGGAGGTGCACTGATTACTTGTGCATTATCAGTAAACAGGAGAGGTTTGGAGACTGCCCTGAATGTTGGTAATAATGGTTTTTCCTTAAATGGCCCTGCCCAATAACTGGGCAAAAAATGAATGTTCCAAGCACTAAGAAGCCTTTCTGGGGTCCAACCTTTTTCTTTAACCCTTACACAAATCAGGAAGCAAAATATTTTTGGCCTTTTGTCACCCATTTGAAAGTCCTCAACTTTGGGAAACTCTGGAGTTCAATATGTAACCAGAAATGTTCATAGTTTTTGTGTTTTCAAAACGGAAATTGTTCTGATGACAATATAAGTGGTACTCTAGACCTGAGTTTGCTTTATTATTTTATTACAGAAACACAACATACTGCTTTGCAAAGTTTAAAAAAAATCAAAAAAAGCAAAAAGCAAGGTTTCTCTTTCCCACTTAATTTTGATATTGGAGAGAAGCTACCAATGAACACAAGTGAACAGCTACAGTCAGAAGTACTTCTTTCATTTGGAACCCACTCTTCTTGCACCATGGAACTCAAAAGGTGTGCTTGGATCCTATGGATCAAGCTTCTTTGTTGCCTGTTATCTTAAAGTTTGTAGTACTGTTTGAAAGAGTCAGCTCATATAGTCCAGTGACAATCATCACATCTTGAGTCATTTGGTGATGAGGCATTGAGATGAAAATCAGACATTACCTCAGACATACAATGAAGAGATTCTTTTCTATGTACAGAAGAACTGGAACACTTGAATCATATTGTGTCATCTGTTTAAAAATTAAAAAAAGGCTTTCGGGAAGTTGACCTGATTATTCTCTCCCATATTCCTAGAGTTTATTTGGAAGAAAAAATACCTTTCCTTTTTGTTTTGTTTTTTCCAAGATAAGAATATGAATATTCTTTTAACTATGCGCTGGAGCTTGCATTTGTGTAAGTTGGGCAGGACTTTCATTTGGTACCACAATTCCGCCATTCCCTCCCCAATTCTTGCTTCTGTCATCTTTGTGGCCTATCCTGTTGCATCACCCCTTATCTGAGCAAATATTTTCCAGCCCTAAGGTCATTTTCCTGGTAAGAATTACCCCATTAACCAATAACCCACCTTCTTTCTTGTTTATTACTAACATGGCTTTCAACCTCCCAACTTACATTTCACAAACTCTTGTCCCTATTTCTTTTTGGGCTTTTAAAGCACATGGCAAGGAAAAAAGAATTCTCTTATTCCCTAGAGAATTTAGGGAATGCTATCTTTTATTAATGTACAGGTGTAACCTAATTAGATGCACTTTATTTACGAGTATGCAATTTTGGGTAAAATCCAGAGTAACTACGAGGAGTCCTTGCTCCGGAGTAAGAACAAGTTCTCTGGATTGCAATATGAATTTTCCATAGGTTTTCACTAGGTGGTGCAGTAACTACGGGTGCATGTAATGTCTCTTACGTGCTCCCGTAGTTACTCTGGATTGTGCCCTTGGTCTCAAAGCAAATGAGGTTGGCTCTTTAAATTAAAAGATAAACATCCCTTAAGGAGCCCCTTTAATGACTTAAAGCAGTTTGCTTACCATTGCAATGTGGCAGGGAATTAAGCTTGTCTGAGAAAGGTTCAGAAAGGTATCAACATACAGTGCAAAAATGCATATCCACAGAGATCCTGGGGTTCAACAGAGGTTCAACCTGTATGAACAAGCTTCCCTGAATACTGAAATACATATTGGGACAATAATGCAGGTATGGAGAGGTTACCATCTGCTCTTCCATGGTCTTGTTCTGGTTTGGGACACCTATTGGTAATGTTGAAGGAAAAACCCAAAGCTGTTTTCCTTTGCCCAGATTCCAACTAAGTTCGCAAGACATGAGGTAGTCTTTTAGTTCAAATATCTTATTAGTTCAAATATTAAATATTTTAGTTCAGATATTTTAGTTCAGATACTTTATATCTTATTAGTTCATATATCTTATTTATTCAAATATTTTACTAATATCTTTAGTTCAAATATCTTATTAGAATAATTATTCTGGTATTCACTGTCAACTCTTCTGACACACAGAATGAAGAAGAAAGGAATGGATACACTGCACGAAGGAATATTTCTGAATTTTATACCCCTTTCTAGTTTTAGTGCATATTCATAAAACAAGACTGGTCCTTTGCCCAAATTTGGACATCCATTATATTCTTTACAATCAATAATGAGTACGTGATTCCAATATCATATTCATTTTAAGGGTCCTGTAAATTTCCAGGGGAAAGTGAACCAAAATTTACACAACCACATTTCCCCAACCACTTTCACAGCTCATGGGCAAATATTATATTCCAGAGGCAGTGAGGCACTCCATTCTATAAGCCCTCAGTCATGCAGAAACCTATAATATTACAAAACTGTATATAATGAAATGAATAGCCTATAAAATTGATGACATCCCCTACTATCTAGAGTAACTATGAGAAGACGTAAGAGGCACTTACACTGGATTGCTCTATGCATTTCCTATAGGTTTCCCATAGGTGGTACCATAACTACATCAGTGTAAAAGGTCCCGTAGTTACTCTGGATTGTAGCCATCAAGAAATATTAATTCATGTTTACAAAGGGGTACTATGTTTGGTTCTCTCGAGAGCCATAGAAAACCATGTAGAGATTTAGAGCCAAAACAAACTTTACATTTATCATGTGGTTTTGGCTGTGGGTGGTGCATGTGGTTAAGTCACTGTGCCTGTTACCCAGCAGGCCAGGGTTCGAGACCCGGGTCGGCCCCACAAGACAAGGTGAGCTCCTGTCCTTAGCCCAGCTCTGAGACGCCAGCTGGATCCAATTGTATTGGCTCTGCCTTTCCATTGGACTAATTCAGTGGCGTGGAGAGGGGGGATTTGCTGCTTGGATAACAGCCTATCCTCCATAACAATCCAACCCAAGCTTTCGTGCTTCGCATGCAGCATATGCAGTGCAGAGCACGATACCATAGTCTTCTAAGAGACGGAGGCCTGCTTTTGGTGTTATCACATACTGATGTTATCACATGGTTGTCTACAATTTCACGTGTACATTTTCATCTGTGGTTTGTTTTTCATGCATTTGACAAAGTTCCTTCTTCTAATTCAGGGGTCTCCAAACCCTGGCCTGGGGGCTAGATGTGGCCCTCCGCAAGCCTCAGTGTGGCCCACCAACAAGATCCCTCTATCCAGCCCATGGGCAAGCATTGTAATCCACTCCAATACATTCTAATATGTAAATTTATTCAAATTTGAAATGTAAATGAGTTTTCCTGTCCCCAACATCATGTCAGAGAGATGATGCCCAAAAATGCCTCCTGCCAAAAAAATTGGAGTTCCCTTTTCTAATCTCTACCCTTATTTGAGTATTATTTGCTTGGTTCAGATTGTGTCTGAGAGGAAGTTCATGTGATAGTCTTATACATTTATTGTTAAAAAAGGCCTATATATTTCCACAAAATGGCTGACACAAACAAGACTTTGAGATTTTCTGCAGATGAACAACTCCAGTTTCTGAATGTCACATTTTCCCATGGAAAACTAGCAGGAACAAATCTCAAGTGAGTACATTTCCCCACTTTTGAACATTTGTTCTCCTCTTAATTGTTCCAGAGTTAGGTATTAATTTAGTATCTACATATCTAATTTAGTGTATCTAATTTAGTATCTCATCTACAATGAGATGAACTCAGGCTCCCTATCAAAAGCATGAAACAGTGATTTATGCTGCAATCCTTTCCACATTTTCCTGTGAGTAAGCTCCACTGAATGCAGATGAACTTACCTCTGAGTAGACATGCTTAGGATTGCACTCTTAAAAGAAAGGGCAAGGGGATGGATGAGGAGGAAAAGGGAGGAGGAGGTATGGCCTCAAGCAGGCTTGCACCTACTCCATAGAACCAGTTGTTAATGAGAGGTAGGACATATAATGTTTAAAAATAGCCATTTAAAAGTGACTGCCAGATGGGCATAGAAACGGTTGTTAATTTCTTTGAATCCCATCACTGGGTATGGCTTACCCATGGGTGGAGCAGAGGGAGGAAGAAATTGGGGGTGGGTTGTCCTGAACTTGAGAGTGTGGCCAGTAAACCAGAACTTCGGGGGTGGTGGTGGCAGGGTGGTGAGTAGGCAGCCCTCCTGATAGATGGGCCAGCAATGCCACTGGTTGGGAGGGATCGAATAGGTCATCTAGTCTGACTCCCTGCCTGTAGCAGGAAATCCTCCTAGAGCAGCGTTTCTCAAAGTGGGGGTCGGGACCCCTTTGGGGGTCACCTGGAGCTTTCCTGGGCGTCGCCTAAAGACCCCTGGTGCAGGGGGCTAGGTGGGAAGACCTGGCAGAAATGCTGGAGCTGCTGCAGCTGGAAGAAGCCGCTGAGAAGCGGCTCATAAGGTGCCTCTGAGCTGCTGTGAGACGATGTGGAGCCTTGGGGGTGGAGAGGCGCCCGACACATTCATCACAGATGGCAGCCTCCTCCTACCACCCCCCCCCCCACAGATCCTCCCAGGAAAGTGCTAGGATTGGAGCCTTAGAGTCTAGTTCTATGCATGTCTAATCAGAAGTCAGTCCCATGATAGTGAATGGGACTTACTCCCAGGTACTGTGGCTGGCTGTACAGCCTGAGATCGCAATCCTATGGAGGTCTCCTCAGAAGTCAGTCCCATGCTAGTGAGTGGGGCTTACTTCCAGGAAAGTGCTAAGATTGCAGCCTTAGAGCCCAGTTCTATGCATGTCTACTCAGAAGTCAGTCCCATGATAGTGAATGGGACTTTCTCCTATGTAACAGTGGCTGGCTCTGCTGCCTGACATCCCAATCCTCTCCTCTCCTCTCACCCAGGTACTTACCTTCCTATCCCTCCTTCCCTCCCTTGTTTTTATGATTAATCACTATGCTTTAATTATGTTCAATTTGTAACAATGATATTTGCATTACTATCCATAACAGTAGCAAAATTATAGTTACGAAGTAGCAATGAAAATAATTTTATGGTTGGGGGTCCCCACAACATAAGGAACTGTATTAAGGGGTCATGGCATTAGGAAATTTGAAAACCACTCTCCTAGAGCATCTTCGACAAGTACTGTACTTGTCTAGTCTCTGTTTGAATATCCCCAGAGAAGGGGAGCTGGGTGACCAGATGACCAGAAAAACCCAGATTTGTCTGGATTTTTAGCCTCCTGTCCGGGTGTCCTACATTTTGGCATCATTCTCCTGCATTTTGGCTTCATTTTGAAACTTCGTGATAGTGCACAGTACCCCATCATGCCATATGTCGTTAGATTCATATTGAAGAGCAGAATCCAATGCAAAACTCAGTTTTGAGATATCTCATTCCTATCGAAAGTTATGCTCAAAAAACCAAAAAACAAAAACAAAAATACATTTTTTGGCATTTTTTTCAGTGGGTAGGAATTTTGGCCTGGGATTAGGAATTTTGGCCATGGGGTTCAGGAATTTTGGGTTTGGCTTCGGGTCACCCTGAAGGAGAGTCCACCACCTCATTGGCAATCTCCCCATCAGGATTTTTATTGCATCCCCATCAGGGGATGCAATAAATCCTCCCCATCAGGATTTTTATTGCATCAACTCCAGCACCAAACATGTGCTGTTTGTGGATTATATTTCTCTTCCTGTCTGGCACACTTGTATTTTGTCTCCCTTTCCCCCTCATTGTTTAAATCTTTTTTTTTGCATTTAGTCTTTTAATACACTAGTTACTTGTTAGCACTTGGTCTCCCTGTTCCATGTTTATGGACACTTTACTTCTTGATTGTCACATGTGTCACATTGTCACATGTGTTGATCTGCGGACGCTACTGTGCTTTTGATTTTTAATCCCTGTGTTTCAGTGCTCTCTTGGGAGGAGTGCTTCTCCCAGATGCCTATCCTCTTAGGCATAGAATAGTGGCAGTGGATACAAACTACCATAGTGTTTTTCTTTTTTCACTCAGCTGCCAGACCAGTAAATGGAAATCAGGTAGCATGTGTGTATGCTAACCATTAGGTGCCATTAGCCAGCCATATTCTGGAAGTCTCTTTCTTGACACTGGACCCAATTTTATGCTTTTCCCCACCATAGCATGCAGTTGCCCCAAAATGGTGATAAGGGGCAATCAGAGTGGGAAGATAAAGGGGAAATATTTTCCATTAGCCCTTCCTAAGCCCTTTGATTGCCAATGAGTCCTCTTGGATCTGTTCCTGCTTTTTAGCTGATGCAAGTCCAAGAAGACGAGGAGGTTTGTGGGCTTTTTCTGGAGGCAATAGTATTTGGTGCAAGTTACCATGATGTGTGCCATTCATCAATATTCTTGATGTTATTTCTGCAACATTTCTTTATATAAAAACTTGAGAAATAATATATACTTGTTAAATATATTTTAGTTTTTGGACTCTACCAAAGGTGGTGAAAACTGTTTTAAGGTATTCAAGTCCGCCCTCATGTGGTGAATCAGGATCATTACTAAAGGGATGCTTGCATTATGTAATACTGTAGCTGTATGGTTAATAACAAAGAAGTACTTCTTGAAATTTTTTTAGCACTTACTGAAAATAAAAATGGTATCAAAATTGAGTTTGCAGATCTGTGTCTAGCTGCCTAATTTCAACAATATCTGAAGGACAACCACTGCCTGACCACTTTCTGAACTATTTTTGGGGGGAGGGAGGTGAGGAAAGTGATATAAAGTATAAAGTATATATAGTATAGTATATAGTATATATAGTATAAATATTCTTAAACTTTAGAAATAATTCTATTATTCTATTCCTAAATAATTCTATTCCTAGAAAAAATACACCTCTGTTTTATGATGTGGTTCTTATAAAACTTTATTAGATTTTAACTGTGATTGTGGACTTACTTGTTTTCAGCTGAATCAAATTGTCCTGATATTTGTGGAAGCTGTTTTACGTAAGCACCTTTGGCATGATTTAGACCCCACATATTTATTTCATTAACAGCACAATCCTAAAAATCCTCTGAGCTGATTCAGAGAAGAGTGATAAGGATGATCAGAGAGATGAAGAACCAGTCCCAAAAGATTGAGGGAACTTCAGTCCTGCTAACTTGGCAAGGGACACACTTTCAAGTGGGTGTTCCTCCTTTATTTAGTAGTAACTGGCCCTACACACCCCAGCAATGTCTGTTCTAGTGGCTTCTGCAGGTGTTCTATTTGCATTTTAGATTGTGAGCTCTTTTGGGTTAAGGCAACCATTAGCTATTACTTAGGTATTAATTTTTTCATTTTCTTTGTAAACTACTTTGTGAATTTTTTAGTTGAATAGCGGTAGGTAGGTAGGTAGGTAGGTAGGTAGGTAGGTAGATAGATAGATAGATAGATAGATAGATAGATAGATAGATAGATAGATAGATAGATAGATAGGGAACTTGGTACATCCCACCTGAAGAAAATAAGGCTGAGAAGGGATATGATAGCAGTCTTCAAATACTTGAAGGGTTGTCATATGGAAGAAGGGATAAATTGGTTCTCAACTGCCTCTAACTTGATCCAACAGGTACAAATTGCAAGATAAAAGTTTCTGATTGGACATTAGCAAAAAATTCCTGGTGGTAAGGATGGTTTAACGGTCGAACTGTTGATGGACTGTCCCTCTATGGAGAAATTAAAGCAGAACCTTGACAAGTGTCGTGGCTAAAGATGTGCAGAGAGTAGCAATTGTACGTGTCAACAAGTTGGGGGGGGGGGGGGGAAGTAGCTGAGCTTGACTCTGGTGTCCAAAAAGGTGACTCAATTGACACGTGTGGTTAAAATTGATATATACAAATAATACCATCACAGTATATATAATGGAAAGGTAATAATTAAGAATACAAAGAAAAAAAACCACACTGAAATATCTATATTCCATCAAATGTTATGACCAATTAACCAGAAAATGAAAACACAACTGCCTTATGGAAACAGAGGATTTTAAAAACTCAATACTACCCAATAATACTGATTGTTCTGAGAGCCAATGAGAGGTTAATATGATGCAGCATTGAACCAATAAGGTGTTAATAGACATTAGCTGTCATGCGACAGGGGGTGAGTTTAACCCTGATTCTCACCTTTTAAAATTCTAAGGCGTGATGTTCCTTCTGGGGCATCAGTCTGAGCATGGCACCCAGCTACACTATCATAAATCATGACATTGGACATGACAAGCACATGTTGGACATGCTCTAGGACAAGGGTCTCCAAACCCCAGCCCAGGGGTCAGATGCGGCCCTTGGCAAGCCTCAAAAGTGGTCCCTGACAAAAGTGGTCCCTCTATCCAGCCCCTTAGGCAAGCCTTCTAATCCACTCCAATACATTCTTATATGTAAATTTATGTAAATATAGTCCAATTTGAAATGTAAATTAGTTTTGCTGCCCCTGCCAGTGTCAGAGAGATGATGTGGTCCTCCTACCAAAAACTTTGGAGGCCTCTGCTCTAGAACAGCGGTTCTTGAGCATTTCAGCCCAGGACCCTTTTCTGAGAATGACAGTCTGTCTGGTACCCCCACTCTGATGCCAAATCTGCACCATGTATACTCAGAAGGAAGTCCTATTGTGTTCAGTGAGACTTACTCCCAGGAAATCAGCCTGAATGCTCCATTCCAAGATGGTGGTGCCCAGTGCCAGATTTCAAGATGGTGGTGCCCAGATTCTTGTGACCCCTTTGAAATTAAGTCATGACCCCTCTCCAAGGCGTTCCAATCCATACTTTGAGAGCCACTCACTGGAAAGCTTTCCTGCTGCACGCATTTGGACTAGATATGGTAACTTATTCGGTCCATTCCATTTCTATGGTTCTATGATTTAGGAACCAGATTCCCAGGTGTTTTCTATATATACACCATAACTTGGGGATTTTATTATGTGCTGACCCATTTCCAGATGTTTATGAAATTCAGAATAATATATATTTTGAACCACTTAACAAAGATGAAATCTAAACACCTATTTTTCTTCATGCACTTTATACTTTGGCCTCAAGGTGGCAGAGCAGACCAACAAATTACTTTCACCTCTGTAGGACTGATGCTTTGTGTGCTGAAAGCCACTTATAAGAAAGTACTAGCCTGAGAATTCCTTTGTCTGCAAACCAGATACCCTGGTTATTTTTGATGCCATGACTTTCTCTCATTAGATGGTTGCAGTGACAGCTATTTGTAACAGACAATGAAGAAATCCGATCCTGTGCTGTTGCTGTGGTTTGGGAGCAGCCCTCCAAAGTTGAAATAAAGATGGAAAGTTATACCCTTTCCAACTCTGATTTTTGGTGTTTGTGTGTATGTGTAGAAAACAATTTTTTAAAATTGCCTTGCAAATGCTTCTTGTGCCCAGATGGGAGAAACAAGCTCTGCAATATTAGTGCTCTATTTGCAAACTGGAGAAAGAAAACACTGAGCAATATTATGCAAGTTTATATTGAGACTGAGAGCTGATTACAACAACTCTCCACTGTAATTCAATGGTGTTTGGTGCTGTTATTCCTAGATTTCAAGTCATTTATGATTTATGATAACTCTACAATGTAATGAAACACTATTAAATGCCCATATTGGAAGGTGGGTCTGACAGAATTGGACAGAAAGCAGCTGTAATGTATTCCACAGAGTTCTTATTCACATATTGCATGTTTACCACAATCCTGTATTATGTTCTTGGAGACTGAGTTGATAGATCATATCTGAAACAACAATGTAATAATGGTACAAAGAACCACTGAAGGAAGAATAGTACGAAGAATGGTATGAAGAGAAAATAGAAAGTGGAAGTGTTTGATGCTCTAGGTGTGAGGCATTCAAATGCTTGGGTTATGGCATTTGTTACCTCTCCTCATTATGTCTGCTTGCTGTCCATGTCTCCACCCCATTTTCGACTGGCAGGAGTTGAGCCAGAGTCATGCACATCATGTGCATGCCACTCAAACTGGCACAGCATCAGTACAGGTTTTGGATGTAAGTGAATGTATATCCCGTAGCTCACATGCATTATCAAGATGCAGGCAAACAGATTTGCAACACAAATTTTGTATGTATACATTTGGTGAATAGGGCCCATGTTCCTATGTTACCTGAAATCTTCACTCAGAAATTTTGAAGGTGAAGACAGTACAATAAAAGATATCTCCCCCAAACATACCCTGTTTTGCAAAGGTAAAACAAATTGAATTGCCCCATTCCATTGCAGATGTGGGGTTACCTCCCTTAAGTCACCCATGTGTAGACAAAGAGAACACCAATGTATGCATAAAAACTGTATTTACCTTTTGAAAGTGGTGGCAGCGGCACAGGGTTTGTACTGGGCTCAGCTCCCTCTCTTCCCTCCTTTCCTAGGGAGGCAGATGCTAATGCAGGTCCATTTTTAAATTCTCCTTTTTGTGGGAAGCATCAGTGGCAGAGGTTCCATGCCAGATTTGTTCAGACGGGTAGCATTATATGTGGCTGGCTTTGGGGAGTGGACTCTGGCCAGATCTGTGTGGTGCCCCATTCACTTGTATGCAGACACATTGAGCCATAACTGTAAAATGGACACCCAAATTAAAAAGAAAAGGGAATCTGTTTCTGTAGGCCTTGCAGTTATCCCAACTTCTTACTGTTTGCATACATGAAAATATTTCTGATTGTTTTATTTTGTTTTGGGATGGTTTACAGAGCAAAAGTCCCAACCAAAGCATATTCACCAGTCCTGTTTTCTATTACACAGAATTTGTAATGACAAGGATGACTTATGTTTTGGGTGGAGTTAATGGGGAAAAGATGATGCCTAAATCAAGCAGAAGAAGCCAAAACTCTGTTTTGCATCGCTACTATAGAAGAATGTGATTCATGAGACATAAATGATGATTGATACGTTAGTGATTACATACATAAAATGTCCTTTTAACTAAGAGCTGTTTCCGTTTGGGCTGCAAATGACAACATGGACATGTCTCCTCAAAAAGAATACAGTACATCTTTGGCCTTATTGAAGTAAAATGAAAATACTCATTTTTTGTTTGACTGTGTCATACAACAGTTTCCCTATGTACTTAATTTGGGAGTAAGCTCCATTGAGCTCTGTGTAAACACAAATAGGATCTGACTGCTGGGATAAAGTCCTAAAGATAGTTAGGAACTAATGGGGCATACTTACGAACAAACATTATAAGATTCACGATATACACTTGTTTCTGCATGCTTTGCTGCACAAAACCTGGAAGGAGGAGTGAGGTCCTAGCCAACAGTGTACTCATGCTTTGTTTCTATGTGTTCTGCATTCAGTAATACTTAACATTTGTATAGTGCTTTTTTCAAAGTTTCACACTACCTTGAGTTACAAGAACCCTATAAAGGAAGTTACAGCACAATCCAGAGTAACTATGGGACCTCTTATGTCGACATAGTTATGGCGTCACCTATGGGAAACCTATGGAAAATGCATACAGCAATCCGCAGTAAATTTTTATTGCGTCGACACAAGAGGTCTCATAGTTACTCTGGATTGTGCTGTTTAGTCTTAGCTGAGGTTGAATGAGATTGTACAAATATAGTACAATCTTGGTGAGATTGTACTAATATAGGCTTGTTCCAGGAAGTCTGGGTTTGTAGCTCCGGTTTTTACTCATGTATATTTGAAAACTTCTGCTTAGAAAACTGGAATTCCTAGCAAAAGTATCTGTCTGTCTGTCTGTCTGTCTGTCTGTCTGTCAATCCAATCCAATCCAATCCAACTGAAAAGTTCACAAAGCGGTTTACAAGAAAATGAAAAAATTAATAGCTAATGGGTCAGATGGGACAGTATTGGGACAGATGGGGTGATTGTGTGTGTGACTGAAAGAGAGAGAGAGAGAGAGAGAGAGAGAGAGAGAGAGAGAGAGAGAGGCTGTACTGGTCCCTACAATCCAGAGTAACTACGAGTCTACGAGTGAACATAAGAGACATTACGTGCACCCGTAGTTACTGGACCACCTAGTGAAAACCTATGGGAAATTCATATTGCAATCCACAGCAAATTGTTCTTACACCGGAGCAAGGACTCCCCGTAGTTACTCTGGATTGCGCCCGGTCCCGCCTTTTATATATGGTTGAGAATCTCAGTATACCTGGCATTGGTTAACGAAAACACAGCTGCTTATATACAGTAGCCACGAAACAAATGCACAATTCAATAAATGTTATTCCAAGAGGGTTTAGACTAGAGGTGGCCAAACCATGGCTTGTTGCCGTTCCTTACCCCTCCTGAACCTGGTATGCCTGTTCCCCACTTCCTCATGCCTGCCCAGCCCCATTCTGCCCCTCCCCATTCTCCGCTTGGCTTCCCCCTCCCCTTTTGCAAGAATTCAAAATAAGTCTGCCAAACCCCAGCTGATCCTATGAAAATATGTGTGAGAGGTAAGCCTGATTCACTCAGGGACTCCTCTATCTCTTGAAAGTTTTGCATTTTAGACTGGCTCTTTTGTCTGTTTCAAGAAGATTTTAAGTTCCTGATTGGATGTGCTTGTTTACCAAATTTTGGATGAGAGTAAACAAAAGAGATATAATCTAAGAGAATGACAGGTGTCTAGAGTATAATAAGAGTGTTAATTGATGCGGTCACTCGAACAAAGGCAAGGATTTTGCAATACCAAATTGAGTGGAGACATTCCTGAAGCCAGAGTCCTTTATCTGTCCAGGAGGACCGATTTAAACTTTATAGCAGGGTACTCCAATATTCCTGTTATTCCCCTTGGGTACAATCAGGACATCAGCATAAGCTGATGCCCTTAAAAAAAATCCCATCCTCCATGTGGCTTTACATGGGGAGGAGGTAGAAAGATGAAAGTTATAAAGCAAACAGGACATTTTAGACATGCTTGGGCTTCATGATCTTCTGGCATTGACTTTTGGCTAAAAGATGTACCCACTGCCAGTGGTGGGCTCCAGCAGGTTCACGCCTACTCTATAGAACCGGTTGTTAACGAGAGATAGGACATATAAATTTTTAAAATAGCCATTTAAAAGTGGCTGCCAGATGGGAATAGAACCGGTTGTTAATTTCTTTGAATCCCATAACTGCCTACTGCCCCATGGAGAATAGGGGAATTTTGCAAAAGGTATACCCTAGGGTGGTACACCCTCTTCACAATCACAGTGATTTCAGTCTTGCAGAAGCTTCTATCTGAAGAGCTCTTAATCCAAGATTAGCTATTATTTTCTATTATTTGAAAGGTTGAATTATGTCCACAAGGAGCTCAGTATGTTACAGTGAAAATTCAGCTTTTGCATGCCACCATTCCTTTGTAGAATGGGCAAAATTTTTCTGCAATTGCAAAGCCTCCCCCTGAATAATAGCACATTCTTCCTGAATGCCATGACGGGCACCTGTCGGGGATTTCCTGCTGCAGGCAGGGGGTTGGATTAGATGACCTGCTGGGTCCCTTTCAGTTCTATGATTCTATGATTCTAGGTGGGCTATGACTCTAGGCGGGCTAACAGCACTAACCCAATATATTGAAGAAGGAGGTTTGGTACATCAGAAAGTCATCAGAGGAAACTTCCAATGGAGGAACTTCTGTCGGTTCCCACATTTCTATTGGAAGATGGTTTAATCAGGAGTGCCAATCTCATGTACTGATCAAGTAGCCAAATTGCATTCATGGTGTTTGCTGAGGCCTGGAAATGACATCATCATCATCATCGATGGATTGATGGATATTCCATCTGTCTCCCACTTGAGTGGGGGACTCAAGGTGGCTTACAATAAAATAAATAAATTAAAAACACATTAAGTAGAATGTGATGCCAATAAGCAGACGATGCCAGAGACGAGCACTTTGAAATCACATAGGAACTCAATAGCTGCAAATAAGAAAATGTCAAAATCATGATCATATGGTCAAGATATGAGAGAGACCAATGATCTTGCTGGGAGAAGAAAACTGTCACATGGGACATCCTTTTAGCAATGCTCCTTCTGCTGCAGCATCACTGCTGAAAGGGCAGTCTATGTGATAATTAGGGTCTCCTAGCACCTTGGCAGCATCTCCCATAACATTCCTCACCTTCTGAGGCTTCCTTCTTTCAGTCTCTCCAAGAGCTCAAGCAATCCCACACATTCATTTTTATTTCATTTACAATACAGTAGCATAATAGCACTTTTGCAAAAGAATAAAAGCACATGCTTTAGCACCAAAATATTATGAGGTTATATCTAAAGAAAGGCAAACCATGTGTTATAGGGGACCACATTTGGCAGTAGCCAATGTGACCAGGAAATGTAAGACATGCAGACATTTCTGGAAACTCCAGACATTTCAAACCACAATTCACTTGCTGCTGGCTACTTCAGTAGCACTGAATAGCCATGGACAATGGATAATCTTCAATAGGATTTGAATTTCCACAACCCAATCCAGGACTTTAAAATGTTAGGAAGGAAACATGGAAAAAACTGAACTGCAATGGCACGGCATCAACATATATGCCACACTGATTCTCCAGGTAAATTAGAAAACAAATGAGATCAATGTCCATGGTTGTGGATAGTCTGAAAACAACTAATATTATATCTGAAGCTGACTGACTGAGTTTCACATTTTAGTACATAATAACCTTATTTAATTTCTCTTACACCTCAGCCGGATTCTTCTATTGATGTAGTAAAACCTCAACTTTGGAGACTATTTCATATGCCTGCACTGCTAAGAACCAGTATTTACCACAAGACAATAAAAATTTCTTTTAAAGCATTTAAAACATTTTTAAAGCATTCACAGAGAAACCAGAAGTGATATTTCTCTAGCTCTAGGGCTCAAACTGAGCCTTGCAGAGGCAGCGGACAGATGTCTGTGGTGTCTGCTGGACTCAGATAACATCTGGAGGTGATGGGTTCTGGAACAGAAGCTCCACAGATATGGGGACACATACAGATGTGTCCCCATATCTGTTTTACTTGTTTTTTTGCAACACTAGGGATGGTTTTTCTCACTTTCTCATTAGGACCAGGGTCATCTGATTGGCTGTACACACGAGTTAATGTTTATGTATATAAGTAATATATATGAATTGTGAGAAAGTGAGAAAAACATCCCTCCTGGCAGAAGACATGATTTTTCCCAGGTCTGTTTTAGAATAGGCAAGGAGCATATGTAATGTTAATTATTAAATATGCACCATATGTTTTTTTTCCAAACTATTAACCAGACTGAAAATAAATTTTCTTCTAGAGGGCTGCTGAAAGTTGGAGAATTGCAAAGAGAATGCCTTTCTTAATCATATCCTTCTTGCCACTGCGTAATTAATTTTTTCCCCAGGGCTGATGGGAATATATCCATGTCCCAACATTATGTTGGACAATATTTAATGAGAAGAATATTTCAAACAAGTTTATTGTGTTTCAGTGATACAAAACAAACACTAAATATGCTATTTGCTGGAGGGGGGGGAGCCAAATCTAGATCTATGAGACCCTGTATCATATGTAACATAATGAAAATGGTTTTGTTTATGGTTTGCTTTCTGATTCCTGGTGGCCCAAAAGGTCCCATCTCATTATGCAGGTATTCTATTCCATTAAATCCCTAGGCATTCTGCACAAATAATAGTAAAGGTGTGGCTATTCGTCCATTTCCATACAAATCTTGTATTGGCGAATATTCACTCAACTCATATAAAACCCTTCAAAAAACAGGATACTGAATGTGAAATGTTCAATCAAAACATGTATGGGGAATTTCCCCTAATGCCCCCAACTGTCATTACTTCTCAGTTATTTGAATCTGAAAACAGGAGGAAACTGCTCTGAAAAAACATATTTCAGTCTCAGTAATGGCAAGGAAATACAGGTAAAGATACAATGGGGGGCAGAGAGGGGGAACGTCACCTCGCCCTGCTTTCAGAAGAAAGCATCCTTTAATTCATTCAGTTTCAATTTTGTATTGGTGCCTTCCCTTTAACCAAATTAATTTCTTCATGCTGTTGCAAGGAAATAATGTCACACTAAAATCCAGGCAGTCCCTCCTTATCAGTCAACAACTGTCCCCAGACAGAGCATTTTAATTTTGAAGAGGGGGGTTGGGAATGGAGCAGCAATACATTTTCATTGACAGCCAGCCAGCAACCAGCCTCTATTCTATAATAACTTTTCTAGAGTTGTTTTTTTTAAAAAAATTATTTATAGATGCTCTCTCCTGTCGCACATAGCTAAATTTTAGGTCCAGGTTTTTTGTTTTGCTTTGTTTAAAGAGGGATTTTATCCACCTCTATGATAATTTAAAACTCATTATTTTTCCTGGTTTCTTGTCTTTATAGAGCTGCTCCTTGTTTGCTGTGTTCCTGTGTCCCAGCAGCAGGATTGCCATTGTAAGCAGACTGGTGAGCTCAGCTTCCCTGCTGTTTCCCCCTTTAATTGCCTTTATTAGGTTGGTCCCTCAAGTTGGATAACTGCTAAGTGAGGAACGGCTCCAGCTCGAGATTGGGCACCCCCGTGTTTGAATGAAATTTTTATAATGTGCAATAATAAGTCCATTTAGAAGGCTCTTTTTTTAAAAAATAAAGTCATAAAATACACCAGAACTGCTTTTTAGTTACCTGTTAACGTTCAGAATAAGCAGGATTTTCTCAAATGGTTCCAGTGAAATTGGTTTTGCAAAAAAACAACAAACAAAATAAGCATAAGTAATATTCACATGATAAATCAAAAGCTGCTGCAGTGAGAACGCCTGCCGTCTATGAATCTGGGTGTGGATGTGTTGAACACCTTTGATTTCTCAAGAAGAAATTCACAGGAACTTATTTTCATGATTAACTCAGTTCTTCTCAAACTTTTTTTACTGCAGTGACCCATTTTGTCAGCCATGGCAGCCATTTCATGCCACATAATATCTCGCAGCTTTGGGATTGCAGCTTCTGGGTAGTGCTGACACATTTCATTGAGCATGCTGCACTCTAGAATGCCTTGCAGTTTCCAGGTAGCTCTCGCATGCAACCCTTCAAAAATCAGATCACAATCCACTGGTGGGTCACGACCCACAATTTGAGAATTGCTGGTCTAATTGGCAGTGCCCGAAATGTGTTGTCCTTGAAAGTGTTTAATGCTATTGAAATGATTTCAAAATTAGCATTTCATGAATAATTAAATAGTAAGGCACTGGAGACCATGCTGGATTTCAAAGGAAAAGAATGGTAATGGATTGGGATCATAGTAATGGATTGGGATCATATAAAAATGTTAAAGTGTCTTACTGATAACTAACCTTTAGTTAGGCTGACTCAAGTCTTGTGCTGGCCTGAGGTAATTGAAAAAGTGACGTAGGTACTTCTGTGCCACTCCTGGGGGGTTAGGCCAGTACACAGACATTTGCCTCCTCAAGCCACTCCTCAAGTTGTGCTGGCCTAAATTGGTTATGCCCTGATGCAGCAACCCTAAAACCCAGTTAGAGCAGAATAAGTCCCGGCAGAAGTCCTGTGCTGGCCTAGGGGTGTCACAAAAGTACCAAAAGGCACTTCTGTGCCATTCCTTGGAGGACTAGGCCAGTTCACAGACATGCACCAGCCTCCCCACACCACGAGGGGAATGGGGAGTCAGTGAGTTATGATGGTCTCAGTTGTTTAGGATTGCTTCCAAACCCTAAGTCAGTCAAATGATATAAGGCAGAACTTTTTAAAGCTTTGCCAGTTCTAATAAGATCTAGTTCTAGTTCAAATGAGGGAGAAAAGTGATATGACAAACAACTGCCGTACTTATTAATTCACATTTTGACCTCAATGTTTTGAATTCTGGTGATTAATATGCCTTTAAAAAACAGTCAATCTGACTGGCCATTTGGTGGTTCTTGGCCCAGTTTACATCCCTGGCCTAGTTCTCTTGCCCCTCTGCACAAATGGAACATTTTGTTATTACCAAATGCATATGATTATCAAATGCATGGTACACAGAATATGCCAGAAATTCCGTGGAACACAGGTGCTAGATTGGCAGGAGCTAGATTGTAGCACCCAGGTGTTGAACCCTGGCCTGATTGTTGACAGGCAGGGCATCATAACAGCTGAGCCACCACAGCCCTATTTAGCTCCTTACTGGGGTGGAAATCTTGCTTCTACAAGTTGCCATAAGCATTCAAACTTATAGTGATGCTCAAACAGGCTGCCAGCAGCCTGAATGTTTAATGTGATTTGACCCTAGTTCCATAATTAAAACTCCATTGGGAATGTGAAAAAATTGAATGTTTCCCCTACTCAGGTTTCCTCACCTTTCCTACTTATAGGGCAGGAGCAGTGAATGACTGGATGATCTTGCTCAGGATGACTATAAAGAATGGAGGACAGAGTGCCTCTATCTTTAAGCATTGTAGAAGAGGGTAATTTGGCAGTGCTGCTATGCTGAGTCAAACCTGCCTAAGGCTGAAATCCAGAAGTGTACTTGGGCTGCCCTGTCTATCACTGAGGTGGTCCAAGTCCAAGATGGGGCAGCCCAGTTATGCCAGAAGAGGCTTGGGGCAGACCAAGACAACATAGGCTGCCCCAAGTCAGATGGAGCTGGGCTGCCCTAGCTGTGCCAGCCTAGGCAGTTTAGGAGAGGCTTGCGGAGAGCATGTTCAGCATTGCCGAGGGCAGAGCAGTTATGCTAGATCCAGAGCCTGTTTCCCAGGCAGAAATGCTCTCTTTCAGCTCCTCAGAGTTATACCACCTCAGGAGCTGGTATAGAAATGAGTAAACTCATATGGGTCCATGACAAGGCAGAGCTAAATGGCCGTGTTGACCAAAAATCTGAGTTCTTGGCCAATCTATCTGCAACCCCTGCCTCTCAACCTCAGGATATGGCACAACTACGTCAGCCCACTAACCTCTGAATACAGCAGGCCACTCCAACAAGCCCCTTAAATCCATTGTAAAATGTATTGCAACCTCATGCTGCAGCTGTTACTGGTTGCCAGGGATTCCTAATAAGGCAGGCACCACAGCTGTTTCTTGCTCAGTGTGATCTGAGGGGGGTCTCCTCAGGAGTAAGTCCTCCCAAGGTGCCACTGACTTGGTGCCTACGGAGCATGCTCTGGAGCAGTTAGGGCAGCCCAGCCTTGCTGATTCTCTGGATCCAGCATAACTTTCTCCTCTGGATTCAGAACGGTTTGGGCAGCTTATCCAAGACCCCCTCACTCTGCTAACTCTGGATATCAGCCCAAATTCCCTCTTCTATGCAATACTTAAAGGTAGAGGCACACTGTCCTCCATTCCATATGGTCAACCTGATCTTACTGGACTCCTTTCTGTATGACCACTCTTTCCGCCTCTCTAGTGCTTGAATAAGCTGTAGTAATGTCAGATGCATCCTCGAAAATACAGTTTTTCCAGGACATCAATCTTTACTATAAATGCTAGGTGACCTGGAAATTGCATGTCACAGGGGATCTGAAACCCAGAGTCCTGCTATTTCAACATTCAAGGAGCCAGGCCAGAGACAGAAGACTGAGTTTACATTTAGTTTACATTTAATGCAGAACTCTCAATGATCCAAAGCGCAACTTAGTGATTCAGGAGAACATTATGAACTGAACAAGTTTGTATTATGAGCCGGTTAATGGTAAACATCAGTGATATGAGAGTATCTTATGTTGATACGGTGTCTATGGCAAAATTTGCTTTGCTTTTGAAATCTAGTAATTGTGGTTGCAACTGTTTACAAAATTTCAAGCTTTACAAAATTTCTGATGAGATGCCCTTCTGTATTGTCTGACTTGTCACAAGTGTTTCTGACTTGTCTGACTTCTGACTTGTCACAAGTGTTTAAGTTTCAATGTGAAGCAAACCTACTGAAATGTCAATCACTGCATGCACACAGAGTAATTTTACACTTCATCACCTATTCCTATGTTCATGCAGGAATTTGGGAAGATGTGCCCACGTTGATGTTCACACAAAGGGTGGGTCTGGCAGAACATATCAGGTGCAACCAGTTCACAGTATCTTCAACTCCCCAGCAGATGGCAGCAACTCCTAATAGAACAGTCACTGTCCTCCCACAGGGCAGTATTAATTTTCTCACTACAGTACTCTTTCTCTTGTCTGGCCACAACAGTGGACCAGATACATAAAAACATCTTTAAGGTTAGGCTGCAGGGTCATCCCAGAGGACCCAGTAATATTATATAAGGAAAGTGGGATTATGCAGACAAAGCAGAATGTATCTCAACAGACAAGGTAGACTCCTTGCTGGCCAATAGGTGGCAAAGTCTAAAGAGCAACAATAAACTTGATTCAAATTTATAAATATTCTAGGAACACTGGAGCTTTTGAGTTTCCTCTCCTAATTGCTTGGCCTCCAAGATCACTTTTTATGTCTGTTTAAAAAAACACTGTGGTACCTTGGTTTATAAGCATAATCCATTCCGAAAACATGCTGGTCGTCCAAAATGCTTGTACAGCAAAGCAAATAGTCCCATAAGAAATAATGGAAACTCAGATGATTTGTTGTACAACTCCAGCTGGGGGTGCATATCTCCATCAGAGCCTAGGGTGCTGATGCAGATTTGCCCCCCAGCTGGATGCTTGTTAAGCAAGACATCGCTCACAAACCAAGCAAATACAATCCAACGTACTTGTAAACTGAGGCACAACTGTATGGAGAATGCATCATAATCTTGATTCATTCCTGCAAGAAGCATGATAACTCAGGAGTCTGAGCAGACTAGATTTAAGCCTTCCCTTTGCGCAGAAAAGTAGCTTCTTCTGAGTCCCAGGTCCCCATGGATTACATGGCAAATCATCTCACGGAGCTCCAGAAAAATGATTATGTTTGTACAGCAATTTGCAAATCAAGACCATCTCATTTCAAGTGCACCTATGTAGCTGCCTTATGCTGAGTTAGATTCAAAATATGCTGTGTTTAACATATCAGATGACTTTTGTCAATTAACTTTCACAGTTGGCCAGCTTACCTGCCTGCTTACAACTATTTTCTGTAAGTGTAGAGTTGTGTCTAGCTAGCATTATCATCACTGTATAGCTTAGATAAGGCATGGCCCAGATTATTATTATTATTTTGGGGGGGAGGAGGGTGAATTTATATTTGTTACTAAAAAGAAGCAGATAGGTGTTTTCAAAAATACAGATAAGGCTCAGGAATACAACACCTTTTGGATTTCACCAGTGCCTGAGGACTGTAGGGCCACAGAGAGATGGCATTGATCCAGGGCAAGATGCCTGATTGGGTTCCTCTTAGTAAAATACTGCAATAAAAGTGGATTAAAGCTGTAGTAGAAATACAGCCCTGGATAGACTGAGACTGAGATACCCAATTTTATTTTGTAATACATTTGTTTTATACTGTATAGCTTGTTTTGTCATGACCCAGGCCCCCTGGAAACCCAAGTGCCAGGTATTTTGCACCCTTCCCCCTCTGATCAGGCCTGTAGAACCCTCCCCAGTCAGTTGAATTGATTTTGCTGTATGTTTTTTAATGCCTTATGCATCCTCCTTATACCAATACCTTACGCATTATAACATGTATTACAGTCTACCTTCTCCTTGGCAATCTTTCAAATTTTGACAAAGCAGATTGGATCAGGTTCAAAATTAAAACAGACCAATGGTCCACTTATTTAGTATGGCTACTCTCTGGTAGTTCCCTCTCGCTCCCCAGAATCTAAGACAGATGTCTCCCAACTGGAGATGTCACAGGTTGAATCTAAGATCTGGTTCAGGAAGGTCTGTCATCATCCAGGTGATCCCTTTTCTGGTGAGAACAAGGATGCACAGTTAATTAATACCTGAATGGTGATTTCAGCTGTGTTTGCAGAATTGATAGAGTCCAATACTCAGTTTACAGAACTATGTGATGAACCAAATCTGTACCAATTACTTTTTCAATAGAGGTGCCATCTTTTTATGACTTCTGCTCCTCTTCCCTTAAGCACAGCCCAAGATGAAGTGTTTAAACTGGTAAAACATTCTTTTGCAGTTATCGTCATGCTAGGAAAAGCTTCAACTACAGAATTTCTATGTGCCAGGCTTCAGTTAAATGCAACGGAGCAGGAAGGATAAGGGAAAAATTGGATATAGCCTAACTATAAGCCATTAGCAGGGGTTTAAAAGGGAGGAGGTATGGCAGAATCAAGCCATGAATTTATGTGCTGCGGGCTAAATAAACTGCCTATGGTTTATGCCTCACTTCTCAGAACAGTGGGAGGTTCCAGAAGCCATGGCTCCACCTAGGTTTCTTTTAGAGGAGAGAAGATTGAAACTCCAAACCTTAGCCACTTATCTCAGGTAGATGTATACAAGTGTCCTGAGGGCCCCATTAGAGGCTCCCACTCAATGAGCTTCTTGAGATACTGATATTTCTTTAGCAAAATCCGAACACCCAGGCCGTATTAATAATTAAGAACAATAAACTGTCCTGCAGAATACATAACACAAAGAGAGATAGGGCACAATCCAGAGTAACAACGGGGAGTCCTTGCTCCAACGTAAGAACAATTTACTCTGGATTGCAATATGAATTTCCCATAGATTTTCATTAGGTGGTGCCATAACTATGTTGATGTAAATGTCTCTTTATGTGCTTCTGTAGTTACTCTGTATTGTAGGGATAATCAACTAGCATTCTGTCACCTAGAAGCAAGGTGTATAGGTATCCCCCACCTATTAGATGGGTTAGGGACCAGAGCATCATTTAAAAGTGAAAACGGTTGAAAAGTGGAACCCAGTCTTTTTCAGTTTGCAAATGTGAAATGGCCACCAAAATAAGACATAAATATCATTTGCAAAAGCCTAACACATTTTTATTAACACAGCCAAAATACATAACAAATTACAGTAAAATGAACAAAGACAAGTGTGGGCAACCTGAAGTATTTGAACGATGGTTATTTACTGAAGAAAGTCAAAAGGAAATGCCAAAAACAGTTTTATCACCATGTCACATGAAAATCAACATCAGGGAAAACAATTTTAGCATTTAGATGAGCAGAGAGAGATTGAAAGATTGAAGCATGTGTTGGATGAATGAGTCTTGGTTATAACTGCAAGGTGTTGAAAGATCAGAACCATCAGAAAACGGTCAGAAAGTGGGAGACACCTGTATTGAAATCATACGTTCAAAAGTTCATTTCTTAATTTTGAAACAACATTGTTGCCATAGGAGAGCCATTTTCATGGGTGTATATAATGCCGCCTCTTTGATGTATTCTTGTATCCTGCCCCCACTGAAGTCCACAAGGTTTTTCAGTGGCATCAGTTTTTCTACATTGTATTTATTGATGTATACATAGATCTTTACACATGTACTGACACATAAGTACGTTAAATACTTGTTAAAGTGGTATATAAATACTGTTGATTGTTCAT
Organism: Cryptoblepharus egeriae; assembly: GCA_030015325.1. Taxonomy (NCBI): domain Eukaryota; kingdom Metazoa; phylum Chordata; class Lepidosauria; order Squamata; family Scincidae; genus Cryptoblepharus; species Cryptoblepharus egeriae. Next base: position 28,524,503 of record JAREYC010000003.1, read on the forward strand.
TGATTGACCAAGCATTATAATTATGCCCAATTCTGTCTAAAACTAGAACTGGCAGAACACCCATTCCATTGACACAGACTACTGCAGAGCAGCCATAAAGCACTTTGAGGCAGCTCAAGCTGTTGGCACACTGGTGGGAGGTTTACAGCCTTCCTGCACTTATTGGTGGATCTCAGAAGGCAGGTAAGCCCAGTGAAAAGGTTGAAAATGAGAGGCGGAGGGGATGGAATAGGGAGTAGGTGGGGTAGTGGATAGTTGAACCAGGCTTGAGAGGAGGCAGTACCTGTTGAATCCATTGCTGGTGCGGATACAAATTGACCCATAGCGACTGCTGGCGCTTATCATGGCGCAAAGGGACAAATGCCATCGTACCCTAAGGGGATCTCCTGCACACTCAGGGGATCTCCAGATACTCCTCTCGGATGCAGAGAAAGTTGCTCTGGCACTGCTGCATCCCTGTACAGCAAGGTACCTAGACTGGGCTGTTAATTTATAAACATTATTCACAGTAGGCTGCATGGCAATTTGAGTTACAATTTTTGGAACTGAAAAATGGCACTTTTCATCTGCATGTGCCCTTGTGTTTGGTTTTCCATTCGCTAATTGCTGATTAGCAAACATAAATCCCCCCCAGAGGTTCATGTATATAAGTCCAAGTGATGTCATTATTTTTTTGGTTTTCATACCTGACTCTATTATCTCACTTTACTTCAAGCAGGCCTGTAGCAGTCATAATTATTGGTGGGTCATTTACCTCAGAAATCTCTCTCAGAATGTACAATCAGACAATTTTGCAGTTGTTACTGCCCAAGAGGATGGCAACAGTAATGTTTTGCAAAGATGGTCTGTCTGGGCATTAATATGTACCCCACATTGGAACAATTGCTCAGAGTTCTGCTATTATTGAGCACTTTGAAATTCAGTCAACAGCCTGCGATACCCAAAAAAACAAGAAAAATATGTACACTTATCTTCAGGCCATTAAAATCTTACAGCTGTGTTTACTTTTGTTTCTGTGCACGGAATGAGTAAAATGGTTTCAGACACCGAGCCTTATTTGGGATGGATTCGCAAAGGGAAGTAAAGAAAGGAGAGGAAAGGAGTGGCTGAAGAGTGGTATTTCACAGTTTCCAGTGGCTGTTTCAGAATGGTAATATCTCATCTAATTTTAGCTCCTCTTTGGAAAGAGCAGAATCCCAGCACCCCAATACATAATGGGTAGGGACCCATGGGTACACTTCAGCAATCTAATCATTCCAGGTAATTTGCTGTATGGATGATTGCATTAAGGCACTGTGGTCTAGAGACTTCAATTCATTTCCACCCCCACTCACAGTCACAAGTGAACTGGAATGAGATTCATGCTTTAATCTTGGATTTTCAGCCACCATTTACGCTAATGTTTTTAACCCTGCAGTTCAAAAGAAAATGTATGCATTTTATTGTCTTAGATTCACTTCCTTTGCTGAAGGCAGATGCTTGCGTGTAGGCCATGAATAGAAAGAAGACAGAGAAACCAATCGCAGTGTTCCTTTGAATTAATGACAGCAGGCCCCAAACAGTGTTACTCGAGCAAAAAGGTTGTTCGTTTGAGAAAACTGCGGACTCTTCCCATAGCAGATGTGAGCAGTTCCTTCCTGTTCACAAGAATGTCACCTGTGAAATAAAATTCCTCCCATATAAATTTAGACTTTTTTCAATCATCTAGGTAGCTATTTGGAAAATAGCTTCTTTTTCTAGACAGTCAAATAAAGCAACAGCCTACTTCTTTCTTCATTTAAGCATGTTCATTGTTCTTCTCACCACTCAATAATTCAATATTAATTGCATAATCCTATCCATGTCTACTCAGAATTGTCTTATTGTGATCAGTTACAATCACAATAACTGATTGTACTGTTGTACCTCACAGTGCAATCTGAACATAGGCTGGTACAACTCATCACTCTTCCCATTCCCGTGGTGATGTACAGAGGCAAGCGCATGTCTGTGCACTGGTCTAACCCTTCCCCAGGAATGGCACAGAAGTGTCTTACAGCATTTTTGTGACATGCATAGGTCAGTGCAGGACTTGTGCTGGGACTTAGGCTGACCTAATTGCAGGTTAGGATTGCAGTCTTACTCTCAGGAAAGTGTGAACAGGTGATTTGCATCTCGAGCAGTGCAATCTAGACTTGCACCGGAACAGGCAGGATGGCTTGCCTGCACTAGATAGCTGCTGTTGCATTATATAGGCAGCTGCTGCACTACCCTGGGAAGGGGAGGTTTCTCACCTCTCCCAGTGTAAGGCTGCAGTAGCCTCTAAAGCAAGGGTGTCCACCCTTTTAGCTTCCCTGGGCCACATTGGAAGAAGACGAGTCGGTTTGGGCTGCACTTAAACACTGACAACTTTTTTAAAATGTAGGACAAAATGTAGGACATCCTATATTTTGTCCTACATTTTTAAAACCTTGGAGTAAGTCTCATTGAATTTAATGGGACGTACTTTTGACTTGGCATGATGCATGATGCTTAACCTTGGAGATATGCTGCAATCCTGAACACACTTTCCTGTAAGACCCATTGGCTACTTAGTTCTGAGTAGACATGGTTAGGGTTGCAGCATATCTCCAAGGTTAAGCTTGGAGAGGATCACAGCCCCTCCTTTGCATCAGTAGGCAGCGGCTGGGATAGATGCTGAGGCTGCTATTGTGGGATGCGGGTGGGCGAGTGCTGAAAGGTCTGCAGCACTCTGAATGCCAGGAGGCAGGTAGGGGGAGGAGCCAGGCAGCCCAGACCAGCTTTGTGGTGGCTGCCCAGGGCAGCGCACACAGAAGTGCACAGAAGTGCACAAAATTTGAAAATGGCTGCTGCCACAAAGCCGGTTTTTCCAATGGTGGTGGCCAGCTTTGCAGGAGGGCCGCATCCACCCTTGTCCTGGGCCACATGCAGCCCGTGGGCCACGTTTTGAACAGGCATGCTCTAAAGGTATACTCAGAAGTGGCCGAAGTACAAGCAGAGTAAAATGGTGATGCCTGCCAAACAGGGTCAGGATTTGACATATGTCACAGAAAGCCATTGCAGTCAACTTCTTCAGTTTCCTGAAGAGCTGCCGTAGTAAGCCTCTTTGGCCAACCTCTGCTGGTTGAGTTAGGCCGATGCATGCTGGTGCATTGGCCTAATTAGTCCCTCTGGTGGTGCAAAAGTGCTTTATACAGTTCCTCCCTCTGCTGTTCTAAAGGCTAAAACTGTCCTTTCCCACGTTGATGTGCCTATGACATCATGATTCAATCTGTTTTGGCATGTGTGTATGAGAAATAGAAAGCATGCATGGCCACTTTAGCTCCTGGTCTGTTCCCATTCTGGAAGGAGTTAACAAGAGTCCGTTTTCAGTAATCTTTTTGTGACAGCAGGAATTTTCAAGGTAAAAGGACATTTTCAATTTAAAAGCTAAAAAAGCATCGGAAACAACATTTGTAAACTAAAAAAGATCAAGTTCCACTTTTCAACCAATTCCACTTTTCATCACAGCCCCAATCTCTAACTCGTCAGATAAGTAGGGGACATCTGTATCCTGTGAGTCAACCAGAGCACCTTCTTTGTAGGAAGGGAAATATAGGGTGCAAATATCTGAAATATAATGAAACAATGGAAGAGAGGTTGTTGTTGAGGTTTACAAGGCTGAGTAGCTACAAATCAGTGCTTCATTATGGAAGAAAGTATAGCATTACGTATTTCATTATGGATGAAAGTATAGCAATCCATGGTTGTGAGAGACAGTTGCCTTGACTGTTACACACATGGGCTTTTAAAAATCTATAGATTAAATCTAAGTCTCTGCTAGGAATAATTCTCCTCGTGGCAGGTCTTGCCTTTTTAAAAAATAATAGGGAAATTGTATCTCTCCTTGCTTAGAATGGGTTGGTTGAAAGTAAATAGGGGGAGAACAATAAGATAATGTTGAGAACATAAGCTTCTGACCTAGCCAAGTATTTCCATATTGAGGGAATCCACCACAATATATAAAGATGAGCCACCCAGTTTCTCTTATGTGTCCTGGGGCCTCTTATCTGGATATGCTTGAGGAAAATATATGGCCAAATATCTGATACTAGAACTTGACTTGCTGGCATATGAGCCTTTAGGAGGCTTATAGCAAGAATTAAACTGTCCTAAATGATATTATTGTTGTGCCATGGCAATCTTACACCAGAACCTCAGTCAAATATACCATTGTAAATATTTAGAATTTTGCACACAAAGCCATCTTTTTTCCCATTAACCAGAACAACACTATACTGGAAGAAATGAGTCTCAAATTTTAGTATAGTTTATATGAGTGAAGACAACAGCAACAATAGTGTCACATGCAGATGGCCTCTCTTGTATTCTTTTCTTAAACAATATTGGTCATTCTGCTGGGGCTAGCTGCCCAAATCACTTGAGACTGATATTTTTTGTGAAGATGTAGATGTGGGAGGGAGTTCTGGTGGGGAAACAACAGCACAGATGCTTCGCACAACTCTCCTTCAACTTGTATAGAGCAGAAGACAAGTCCAAAAGTGGATAGTCTCAAATATTGACAGCTGTCAACAAAGGCCATTCAGATGGTGATGAGTGGATTGAGCCAGTGACCTGAAAATGAGGGGAAAAAATCAGTCTTCTGTGAAATTATGGCTGCAATCCTATGCCTATTTTCTTGGGAGAAAGTCTGATTAGACATGTTTAGGAACACACCTTCATTGCAAGCTAGAAATCAGAGCTGGATTTCCCTTGTATAAACCCCAACATATTATATCTAATACTCCATCTTGGGGATTGTGATTCATCGAGTCATAGGCTGCAATCCAGAGTAACTAAGGGAACTTTTACACCAATGTAGTTATGGTGCCACCTATGGGAAACCGATGGGAAATGCCTCTTACGTTTTCCTATAGTTACTCTGGATTGTAGGGATGGAATCATAGGACCTAGAAGATCTGGTCCAACACTCTTTCACTGTGGGATGTCCACGACTATAAGTCTCTGATAGATGGCTCTTCAGCCTTGGCTTAAAGATTTCCAACAATGGAGAGTCTATCACCTTTTGAGGCAGACTGTTCCACTCTCAAATATCACCATCAGGACATTTTTCCTAACATTTTATTGAAATAGCTTTTGCTGTATTTTAAACTAATTTCTCCTGGTCTTATTAGAAAAACCAAGAACAAATCCGCTCCCTCTTCCACTTGACAGCTTCTCAGATATTTATAGATTCATGCCCTTGCACTTTCATTTCATTTGCAGGAGAAGACAGAAGCAAAATAGATTAGGCCAACTCAATGTAGATAGACCAGCTCAGTACCTCCCAACACATAAAGTGGCATAAGAATATAAGAGCCTTGCCAGACCAGTCCAAAGTCCCATCATGTCCAGGTTCCACTATCTCATAGTAGCTCATCAGATTTCATAGTGGCTCATCAGATGTATCTGAGGTCACTCTTGTTTTGACTTGCTCCATGGTGTACTCTGCCAGCGCACTGGGCACTACCAGTGAAACAGTGGTAGATCCTTTTAAAGGATATGTGTCATTGGCCACTGCCTTACCTGGCCAACTTCTGCTCATAAATATGCTAAGTACTGTATGTGATGTACCATTGAACTGCTATATTGGAATCAGCCAGCCACAGGAGAATGACTGACGTGGTTGCCTCAGATGTAGGACTGGCAGAGGTGCTACCTACCCTGCCCACCTTTTCAGGGCTGATACAACTGCAAGGCAGTCTTAAGAACAAATGTGCCCTATCTTGAAGAGACGTCCATGATTGCCCCTTCCCCTATTGACATGGCTGCATTGGCACTGGAAAGTTGGATAGGATTGGGATTATGGATACATGTGGTATAAAACATTCTCCATTTGGCACAATCGTGTACATTTAAAAGAATACTTTTCCATAATTTTTCTTGAAAAAAGTTAATCATGGATTTGGGTTGAACATACAAAGCTTAAATATATGACTGTGGTTCCCAAGAGTGATCTGCAGGAGCCTGAACATCTCCTAAAAATATCACTGACTCAAAATGGATCAGAGAATCATGTTTATTCATAATGACTAAATCATCTGCAAAATCGGTTGGTGGATTGTTAACACTGAAGGAATGCAAGTGCTGCATGTATGTGGCAGTAGATGTTTGGGACTTGAAAAGCTCACATAGTTTATTAAATAAAGCTAGGCCATTGATCTGTTTTGGCGGGTTCAGTAATTCTGTTTTATTGCTTGCTGATTGAAGCAAAACAGAAATTGTGTTTTAAATCCCAGTTTGAGAGGAAGTTTCTGCATGAGATGCCTTTCCCCTTATTTTCTTAAGAAAAAAAGTTTTGTTTTTGAACCTCCAGCGGTTGGAACTGCTTTAAGAAATCTTGACTGTATGTGAGGGGTTCCTCTTTTGTTTTTTTATGTGACTGGGAGCCCAGTCCCAACTACTCACTGGGTCAGCACAAGTGCCTTCTGCCAACCCAGGAGTATCACAAGAATGTCGGAAAGCATATTTGTGCCTCTTTAGGAGTTGTGGAGATCTGTGCAAGAACAAACATTGGGCTCCCTGTGCCATCTCCCCACTGGATAAGAGTAGGTTCACACTGGCCTAAGGAAACGGGGGCAGGCGTGTTGGAAAGGGTGGAACAGTGCCATTTTGGGATGGGACTGGAGATGCTGGTAGATGGAGATTGTACTGGGCTCTGTAAAAAGATGGGACCAGCCCCCAGAATTTAGGCCAGACCATAACCCCCTTGTAAGTGACCTGGCATTAGAGCCAGGCTACTGGATATGTACCAGTGATCTGACTGGGGCAGATCCGAGTGGCCCCTTTGAGCCTGGTGTGTGACATGGGGCAGAGGAAATAAATCCCCTTGTGAGTTGTGCGGGATATACATTCTACTCTGAGCTGGATACAGCACCGGTTAGCTGGCTGGTTTGTTCGAGCGTAGGATGGTGATTGGTGGGTGGTGTTAACAGGGTGGTGCCAGGCTCCGCATCACTTGGTGCAGGAGGCTGGTGTGTCACTACTTGTCATCCGCATGCACAATGTTAAAGCATGCACATGACACCTGTGAAACCATCTGCTATCAATGACAAAGGGCCTGCCCTCAGTGCAAGTGGCTTCAAAGGCTTGGTGTGCCTGTGTAAAAATCACATTGTGCAGGTGTACTATGCCTGTGCAGCCCCAACCCAAGTGACAAAGGGCCTTCATCATTGAGGGCAGGGGGTTCACAAATGCAGTGCACTTGTGCAACATGGACCTCTCCAGTTTTGTAAGAGGCTAACCTGCCTCTTGTGGGGTTAGAGCGGTCTGAGACTTCTCCACACTATGGAGAGGCAGGCTTAACTCTCACTCGTAAGGAGTGGTCAGGGGTGACGTGCTGGGGTGTGAGTGATGTATTGAATAGGGTTGTCAAACCTCTCCAGTGCATCATGACACTCCAGCGCATCTACCTCCTCCAGTGCAACATCCAGTGCAGCGTGCACCAGCTCCACCACCCTGTCGAAACACAGGGTGTTTAATCCTACTGTGAAGCAGCTAACTGAATTTATTCACCATGGTCATCTTTGGCCACTAGTTAGTTTGTTCTCCAGAATCACTTTTTATTAAACTTGTATCCCACTTTTCCTCTTAGGATCTCAGGGTAGCATACCATCTATGGGTCTCACCACCCACTGAATTCTCATAACTTCTCTGCGAGGCACATTAGTCTGTGAGACAGTGAAAGACCCAGGTCCCCAGCAAGAGCATAGCTCTCCCCTGTTCTAATCTGGCTAATCATGCACTCTCACTTTCTTCCTCCTCTTTTTCCCCAAAGAGAGTTGCTTAGGTCTGAGATCCTCAGGTCAGCATGGAGTCTATGAAAGCACAGTAGAGTGAGGGAACATAAAGGAAATACAATTCACTTTGGGTCTTGTTTTTTTCTTCCTCCTTTGTTGTTCAAGATCTTTCTCCAGCATACAATTGCCTATTTATTTTCTTTTGGATATAATATAATCCATAAGAACATAAAAATGCTTTTGAGTATCTGACAAGAAATATGATTCAGCCTTAGTGCTTCTCCAACTTACAGTCATTTGTTCCCAGATAGGTGACATTCTAACATTGAATTTCATTTACACAAAGACTATGATATTAGGAAACAATTTAGTGTAATCACTTGTTTCATTGCAAAGAAGAATCCAAACATTATTCTCTGGAATGAATTTTTCCTGCAGTGTTGTAGATAATAATGATGGTTTCCTAGATGTTGTTGTGGATATTTTTTTTTTTACTTTTTCTGCCTCTCCAGCTACTCTTTGAGAAGACTTGCGATTGTCACTGGGATCTTAAATTAGAAAAAACCTAGTTTGCTTTGGGACCTAAGGGATATGTTTGAATTTCCTTTCCCCATCCCTAGTATTTGTTCCAGCACACGCCTGCAATACTGGGCACAGTCTGCATTTCATCTCAGGTGATATACTCTGTAAATCTGAACATTGCAAATGTTGGATTAACTCAAGCAGGAAGCTGGAGTGCTTATTGCCCAATCCTATCCCCCCACTACATAATAGCATGCCAGTGGTGATGTGGTGGAGTGTGAGTGATTGTAACAGGTATGTAATATGCAAAATAATGTTACTTACCATAAAGTAGTCTGATCATTATAAGCTTCCTTGGATATACACCAAGTATATACGTATATAGTCACTGATATACATCAAACAGTTAGTCAGTGTAACCCAGTACTGTCTACTCCAACTGCAGCAGAAGATACACCACAAAATACCTGAGCTCCTTGTAACTGGAAGTGTGAAGAATTGATCCACTGACGTTTGACTTTCAAGGCATGCACTCAGCTTCCAGGCTCAATGGCTTGAATGATGTTGTAATGACCATCCTCCAGGAGTAGTGCAAGGGTAGGCCGGGTGGTGCACTGGCCAAAGATCCACCTGATCAGACTGATCACTGCACCTTCACTACAGTGGCAGAGGTAATGCCATTGCTTTAGTACAGGGCAGGCTGGGTATGGCAAGGGGCCCCTATGCACCAATTTGCCCCAGGTCTCCAAACGCAGGTCTCCAAACCCTGGCAACCCTTCTTTTTGGGTGTGCTGGCTGTAGGGAGCAAGGACAAGTCTGATTTGACATTTGGAGCCAAGATGGTGTCATTCAGACAAGACAGGTTACCCAGAGGGAGTAGCACAGTAAGTACTGAAGGCACCATAATGCACAGTGTAAGTGGCTCCTTCTACTTACCATTGGAGCAATTCTGGGCAGTGATAGCAACGTGCAGGAGCCTTTGATTCAGTGAGTGCCTTTCATTGCTATAACTGCCCAAAATGGTTCTAACAGCAGGCAAGGCTATGGCACTTGTGGTACTTACCTTGCTACCCCCTCTGGGTACCCTACTAGTGAGACGTATACCTTCTTCCTTTGAAGTCGGAAGCTCTCACTGAGGGAAAAGTGAACAATGCTATTCTGTTAGAGATTCTTTATTCTAATGCATAATGCTGGTATAGCCCATAATTCAAACCATTCACTGACTTATCTCATCTTTTCATTCCAGGGTATGGGGCAAGTCTCTGCTGTGTTTCATAGAGGGTAACACCCACCCTTCTCTCCTATTTAGGCTGCTTTGCATGAAGCCACCTCATCATTTACCCCAGAAACTCCCTTTTCCATTTTCTACATCTCCTTTCTGGAGTGGTATTTTTGTAGAGAATTATAGCAATATTATTTTAAACAATATTATTTTAACAGGATTATAAAAACCAGCTGCCCTTTTGTTCTCTCTTGACTGGTAATCTTTTATTTATATAGTACATCCTGCCAGAATAATACTGTGGGTGCGCAATTATAATGCGGGTGATGTTAGAGCCCAGCCTATAAAATGGAGACAGCAAAGGGAATCATTTATAGAGAATGAAAAAAGAGCACCATTCCTTTTATTTTATGCAGAGTAGGTCATGTATTTATTAAACATATTTATTAAATGTGTTTTGTTTGGGGTGTTTTTTACTTTGGGGCATAAAGGGAAACCGCAGCTCTGTTCAACAGCATCAAGACTTGTGGTTTTGGTTTGAGGAAAATATTTTTCATATGATGTTTCCTTATTTTCCTGCATGTACTGCTTTTTTACAACTTAGCATAGAGCGGGGAGGAAGGAATAAATTCTGTGGCTGATAATGGGCTCCATGTCCACTGAATCATGAAAAACTACCATTACTGCATTTTATTTTACCAGTGATTGGATTCCGCAGGACCTAATTTGTAAGCCACGGCGGGGCTTATAACAGCTCTACTAACTCTTGCATCCCAAGCAGAGAGAAGCCGGTCGCCAAAACGTATCATGGAACCTCAGGGCTTATGCACATAACTTCTGACCTAATTAGTCAAAAACATCATTATTAAAATTATTCTAACTTCTTTTATTGCCTTGTTATTATCTGCAGTCCCTTCTAGCTGCTTTGCAGTGAAAGTTTAATTAAGCTTCGCTGCCCTCAAGTGGTGCACACTGTGAACGGCATTTCAAGAATGGCATGTTGTTGACCAATTTAAAGGAAGGAAGAAAAACCTCAATCCAGTGTAAACTGCTCTGGAGGATATATGGGAGTAATGCATCCACAACTCAGCAATGACACTGTCCATTCTGTATTCCAGGACACTTTCTTATAATTAAATTTACATCCCACAGACAGGGTGTTGTTTTAGAAAAGCGACAACACAGCCAGAGATCATTAGATTCTTTTTTTTGGCAGATGACTTGAAAGGGGGTCCCAGGCTGAAATGTACCCAGGCCAAGTACCACTGCCATGCTGCATGTTCCAGCCAAAGTTAAGATTGTAAAATTATGTAAAATTACGGGTAATACAGTTTTAAATTTAATAATATGTAATATGGTTTAATTTAACCACATAAAATCAATATACAAGTGACCCTGAGTTTGAATCATTGAGAACAAACTAGCCATGATTGCTTCAATTCTTTGCAAGTAGTAACTGCTCCTAAATGACTGTCCTTAAGAACATAAGTAGAGCCGCCACTGGATCAGGCCAAAGGCCCATCTATGATGCAATCCAGAGTAACTACGGGGAGTCCTTCCTCTGATGTAAGAACAATTTACCCTGGATTGCAATATGAATTTCCCATAGGTTTTCATTAGGTGGTGCCGTAACTGCATCAATGTAAATGTCTCTTATGTGCTCCCGTGGTTACTCTGGATTGTAGGGCTAGTCCAGCTTCCTGTTCCACACAGCAACCTTCCTGGGATAAAAACTTCTTAGGATTACATCAGAGCTTTGTTCTGATATGTGTTTGTTTTAATAAAACACCTGCCCTATTTTATTACTAATTATACTATAAACATTTTTTCTATGTAAAAGAGGGCGGATTTTCCTCAAGGGCTTAGCAACTGTACAACACTTGTTGAAATACCAGGTTTCAAATACACTGTTATACAAAAGCTGGTTTTAGGATCCACTAGATGCTACATGCAAACACTTGTATTCAAACTGGCTCAATGGATGTTTTTGCAGCACTGCAGCAATGGATGTTATAGGGTGCAATCCTAACCTAGACCAGCACAACACATCAGTCTTCCTGTTCCTGTGGTGTTGTCTGTGCAAATGAATGTCTGTGCTCTGGCCTAACCATCCTTCAGGAGTGGCACAATAAAGTCTTATGGCACGTAAGTTCCATAAGTTCCACCCCTACTTATGCTGGGGTTACGCCAGACTTATGCCGGGGCTTAGACCAGCCTTAATTAATGGAGGTTAAGATTACAGCCTTTGATGTGGAAATATAGTTCTGGAAGGTTGTGGATGTCAGGAGGGGAGATTAACTCTTTTCCTTTTCATTGTTCTTCCACTCCAATTCTCTCAGTGCACAATCCTAAGCAATTTAGGCTATTCTTACTCATCCATTTCCTGTTCCCGCAGTAGCATGGAGAGGCTGGCACATGTCTGTGCGCTGGCCTAACCCCCCTCTAGGAGTGGCACAGAAGTATGGCACTTTTGCAACCCTCTCAGGCCATGGAACATTTGTCAGCCTAATCAGTGATTAGGATTGCATTGACAGTAACTTTTTAATTTTTCCTATTTAAAGCAGCCATCAGGAATTAAATTATAGAGATCCCAATTCTATGATTAGGCAGCACTGGTTCTGAGTATCTGTAAATCTGTATAGTTGGCTGTAAATCTTCCAACTTGTGTCTGGTGCAAGCTGGAAGTCCTTTGCCATTACATGGGTTTTGCATCCTGCCTGAAGGTCACTAGGGCAAATAAATGTGTTGGACAGCAGAAGGGCAGGGGGAGGGTGACAAGAAGATATTACAGAGGTGGGAGTGTTTTGTGGTGTTGGGGAGATGGGGCAAATGTTAACATCCTTCCTAAGCCTAAAATCCTAATACCTAACTAGCTAGCGCCGAGCCCAATAGTTCCATTGAGCAGGCATAAGGGAATGTTTCCTACCTATCTCCCTATCTCACCATCCATCCATCCATCCATCCATCTCTTTGTTTCAGAATATGTGTTTTGCCCTGGGTTAGGTTGTGAAATGCTCTTGCCTAAACCCCTGTAAGCCTCAATCCATTTGGTTTTTATCTCTGCGGTTATAATATTCTTATAAAACTTGTTAGCCCATTCCTGTATCTGTGTATTAAAAGTCACTCCAGGGTCTCAGTGTGAGAAATGTGTTAGCTCAAGTAGATTTGCCTCTGGATTCATGATAGTTACTAGCCTGGGTTGCTGCACATCAGTAAGTAAAAGCTGCGTATGTATAGGAACTTCTGAAGTACTGTGAAGCTTAAAAGCTTGTGCACTGTAACCAACATATGTGGCTGCAATAAAAGGTATCTCATTACCTGTGTTGTACCTCTCATTCTTCAGGACCATCACAGTAAAACCAACCCGCACAATGAACGGTAATAATAGCAGTGACTTTTATACTGCTACTATTGATAATTCAGATTTTTCCAGGGCAGAAATGAATGCTGATTGCTGATTTTGTGATTAATTACCATTCATTACTATGTTATTGATCTATCTGCAAAGTATATAGAATCATTAAATATGGCTCTATCCTATTCCCTGTGAATATATGAGCCGGTGTTTGTAATATAATTGTGAACTCAACTAAAGCCAACATGGTCATTATCACATACAAAAATCCACAGCGGTGACCAACTGCTTTGTGTATTTGTGGAAACTGCCCAGAAAACTATCGAGAAATGTTTGATTTTCTGGGCAACTGAGCAAAAAGTATATTTTAAAGTGCTGCCTTTCTTATATTTTGGAAAAGGGAGAGCCATTGTCCTTATTAATTCCACCATTCCCTTCCAATGGATTTTGCTGTCTCTCTTGTGTTTCTTTGTAGATTGAACTGTTTGTGTAGTGGGAACAGCTGGTGCCCAGAGCCAGGTGATGTGATGATTCCCCCAGTGCCGACATGTCACCCTCACACCTGAGCCATTGCACCCCTCATTCACACATGCATAATCCTGGCCCTGGAAACAGTTCAATATGGGGCCATAAGGGGATGAATTAGGGCAGGAAGGTTGAGTCTATTTTGCTGATGCAGACTTGAAAAGCCACAAGATTTTGCAACACAGTGCTGACACCACACTCATACCCTGGTGATCAAGTCTTTAGGATTGGGCTCCAAATCAGTCAGTCAGTCAGTCAGTCAGTCAGTCTGTCTGTCTGTCTGTCTGTCTGTCAGTCTATGCTTTATTGTACTTTTTTTGGTCATTATCAGTACTGTTTCTACCTTTGCAGGCCATGATTGTTTGCTAATTCTTGTATTATCCTAGGGAAATTCTAAGCCTTAACAAGGCTTCTGAAATGTACAAGTTTTTCTGCATGAAAACCACCCACCACCATTAAATCAAGGGTTCTAATCAACATTTTCCAAAACTATATCATACCACACGCTTTGTATTGGATTATCATGAGCTCTTATTGCATATACAACTTATACTTCCAGACAGGAAAGTTTCTGCTTTGCTAGGATTTATTACATGCTACATTCTCTTATAATGCCATGATAACATTTACCCCTAACATTGTCAAAATGACACTGATAACCCTCACACCTTCTCAATGTCAGCATACCTTTCAGTGTCAATTAAAGACCTTCAACTAATCTGATCTCAGAAAGAGTAGTTCAGGTCACACCAAAAATATGATTGGATCATCATACTTGTACTTTACCCAGGAGAGGCAGTCCATTGTATCTCAGAGAGCTCCCTTTTCACAAATTTCCTTTCTCTTTCAAAGCCAAGTCTACAAGGTGTTTTGCCGCATTTGAAGGCAGGACTGGGTAAAGTCCCTATTGTTAACATTTGTAATAATGCAACCTTCAGTCTTGGGTATCTTTTTGTACCTAACAGGCCTTACATCTGCTTTATCTTGTTTGTTATCTTCAGTCATGTTGAGGAGAAATTATTTGCCACCCTCTAGCTTAGCTTAAGCCTCCTATCAGCAACACCAGCTTTTTAACAAACTTACATCTCCAAGTCATTTATCCACATAAAATATGTATCTGTTTGAATTCATTCTTGCCCTCAAATCCAGAGTAACTACGGAAGCACGTAAGAGACTTTACGTGCACCCGTAGTTACTGCACCAACTAGTGAAAACCTATGGGAAATTCATATTGGAATCCAGAGTATGTTGTTCTTACACCGGAGCAAGGACTCCCCATAGTTACTCTGGATTTTGCCCTAAGTTTGCAATGTTTGCGAGAGAGAGAGAGAGAGAGAGAGAGAGAGAGAGAGAGAACAGAATTCTTTGAGTACCAACTTGGAGATTTTTCCTCGGTGAGGTCCTCCAGTTACATGGAAGCAGCTTTATACTCGTACATCCAGAAAATTAAGGTACAGAGAGGCCACAGAGAATTTACATTCCAAATGTGAAGGAAATGGCTGAGAATGTAAAAAATATGAGGAAGACCTGACATTATTTGATAATGGGATTTTTGAATTCCAGTTCAAGTCTTCTTTAAGAGGTTTTTACTAAGTATGGCAGTCAAAAAGTATTGTGTTTCAGGAATGCGCCTGTAGAATTTTGCAATCAAGATACACAGAGCCAGATGCGGATGCTGAAGTAGTCTGTTTTTGTTTTCCTGCCAGTACGAGCTGAATAAGGGCATCAGGATTTAGCTTCTATAACCCTGTAATAAGAAGAAATATTAAAAGTGCAACACTGTGGAAAAGGATTGTGATTCCCAAAAGAAAACTTAAATTAAGACTCAACTCGCTGCACAATGTAAGCAGAATAAGCAGGCAGCAAAATATATTTCATTGGTTTCCTCCCTCAAAAAAACAAAAGAAAAAAGACCACCCATGAGATTTCACTGCTTACAGGTAAAACTGAACAAGAAAAATGTTTTTAAAAAACCCCCAAATATATACTATACATTTAACTTTATGATGAAAAAGAAAGGGAATAAACATCAAAGACAATTGACATTTGCCACGGAACTATAAGGAATGAATGGACTACGAAGAACAATAGGACATTTGCTTTCATTTGTTATCAGGGTATTATGAGAATGGGAAAGGAACTAGGTGACTGGAAATAGAGCACAATCTTAACCATGTCTACTCAAATGTAAGCCCCATTGTGTTCAATAGGTCTTACTCCCAGGAAAGTGTCTTTAGGATTGCAGCCTTAAACATCAAAGTAATGCTGAAAAGAAATTATCACACTACATTACCCATCAGTCTATGTTCCTGTCTTTGAATGGGGAGACTCAGAGAAAGCATCCAGCCTGAAGTACAAAGTGAATTACAGGATATAGGTTTCTATAAGGCAGAATCGTGGATTTCTGGGGTCATGTCTTAGATTTTGGTGATGTTCCTCCAATGAAACTTAAAAATGAAGTCATTGGAGGCTAGTGGCGTAGTTAGAAGAGTGCAGAGGGTGCAGTTGCATCAGGCAACAGGCTTTAGAGGGGCAACAAGCTGAGCTTGACACTAGTAGCTATAATTGTGAAAGACGAGGTATGTATGAATGATAATCCCATCGTGTCATATATTGCTGGAAAGGTAATTTAATGCAGAATGTAATTAAAAAACTGCATTGGAATGTCTATATTCTTTCAGAAGTTATGGCCAACTAACCAGAAAATGAAAACACAAAAGCCTTTGGAACAAAAAGAGGATTTTCTTAACTCAAAACTTTCCCATGAGGCTTTTCCTCTGACAGCCAATGAGATGTAACTCTGATACTGTATGGAGCTATTAAGGTGTTAATATGATTCAGCTCTCATTTTCATATACATAGATCGTAATACAATTATCCATGCTAATTAGGTCTACAGGCACTTCTAAGTGCTGCTCCTCTTATTGTTAGCAGGGAAAAAAATAACCATTCCTCTTTGCCCCAGCAGTTTCCCTTATCAATAGGGACTCAATTTTCATTTTTTTACTTAAATTTGATTTTGTTGTTGCTGGGGGGACAGATGGGCAAAATCTTTGACTCCATATAGCACATATGTGCTTTAGCAATGCCACTAGTAAAGCAAATGGGTGCTTCTGCTGAAGAGGAGGCAGGTTCTCCCCAATTTTCCTTTTTAAAATACCCAGGAATGACATCACTTCTGGTTGTGACATCACTTATGGGGTATCATTTTGTGCTTTGCATGATCATTAGCTATGTCAGACACTGCATTGCTCAAGCAAGTTCAGTATTCCTGTACTGGATTCTCTGTTGGTGAAGCTTAACAAAATAGCTTCCTGACTTAGAGTGGTGCATTGTGATGCTGCTGATGCATCTACTGATGCATCTATTTTGATGGCACAGATCTGAACAGCCCTTGACCAGAGCAAGCTGCCTGGCACTTGTGGATCTAGTACAAGTCCCAATCCCATCTCCTCCTCCCCAGCTGCCTGCCCACATACTGCTGCCTGCCCTCGCTCTCCCCCAGAAGACCTTCTGCCCACTTACCCTCCCCATGTCCTCCAGTCACTGGCCCATGATGGCCAAAGCATCTCACTAGCTGCCAGAACAAGTGGTGATGCAGAGAAACTGAAGCAATTCCCTGAATCGGCCTCTTCTCCACTCTGAGTGTTGCAGATTGCCATACGGCATGTTTGTGACACCACTGTGCCAGCACAAGGGACTTCTGGAGTGTGCCCATAATGATGACTGCTTTAATTTTTCCTATTGTACCGAGTCTGCAACCCTAACCCCCATTTATGCTGGTCTAAGCTCCAACACAAGTTCTATGCTAGCCTGGGAGTATCACAAAAGTGCTATATTGTTTCCATAATAATGGCCACTGAACTTTCTTCTCCCATTCTATATCAACCATTGCTGTGTATGCATGCATGTGGGTGCGTGTGCAGATTAGTTCCAGCTGATAAAGAAGATAGGAAGGAACAATGATAGGCACAATGATATAGGCATTGACCCTTCAGCATGAGCTAGTCGTTGCTTGTGCTCCAGAGTGAAGGTAAGGGCATTCTACTCCCATCTCATCAGAAAGAAGGAGGATTACTTCAATATGATGTAGTCTATAATGTACTTTCTTTAAAGCCACTTGAATGGAAGTGTGCCTGATTTCTGTTATAATCAATCAATAACAGTTTTCTGTTATGGTGATCACCTGCTATAATATGCTACAGGTGTCCCTCATTATCCACTAGGGTTTCATTCCAGAATCTCCAATGGGTAAAAAGTAAGTGGATAAAAAAAGAGAAAATATATTTAAAAATAAACTTCCACCTTCACTACCACTTTTCTTCTTGTTGTAGAGAAGGAATCATACAAGATATCATAGCTGAGCCAAGCAAAGGCAGGGATTCCTTTTTAATTCTAACTGCTGATTGCCTCTCTACAACAGCAGAAAAGCAGTTTTTAAAATTGTGATTTGCAGTGCCATTCTTGATGAGACAAATCCATGTATAAAAAAATCCATGTATAATGAGGTTGGACCTGTATTTTTGATGCAATTGTTAATTGTGCACCTATCTGATGCTGTAAAATATCTGGTGCTATAAAATGTCATCTTTCAAAAGAGTTGTTGTAGTTCTGACAGCAACTAAGGGCACAATCCAGAGCAAGTTCAACCTGCTGTGCCCTAACTGCTCTCTCCTAACTATTCTGTATCCAGAGCAGAAAGTTATGCTGCATCCAGAGAGTCAGGAAGCCTGGGTTGCCCTAACTGCTCCAGAGCATGCTAAGTCAGTGACAGCTGGGGAGGGCTTGCTCCTGAGTAGACCCTCCTCAGATCACACTGAAGAAGGAACAGCTGTGGTGCCTACATTATAAGGAAGCCCGGCAGTTCCTGACAACCAGTTACAGCTGCAGTTCTTCTAGTGCAAGATGGATGCTTGGAGTGGCCTGCTGTATCCTGAGGTTAGTGGGCTGCCATAGTTGTGCCATATCCTGGGGATGAGAGGCAGGGATTGCAGCTAGGCTGGCCAAGAACTCAGATTTTTGGTCAACACTACCATTCTTACTCAGGCCTTATCATGGACCCCTATGGGTCTACTCATTACTATACCTGCTCCTGAGGTGGTATATCTCTGAGGAACTGGAAGAGGGCATTTCTGCCTTGGAAACAGGCTCTGGATACAGAGTAACTGCTCTGCCCTAGGCAATGCTAAACATGCCCTCAACTTGCCTCTCCTGAGCTGCTTAGGCTGCCCCAGTTAGGGCAGAGCAGGTCCACCTCTCTTAGGGCACCCTATCTTGCCTTGCTCTGCCCTAAGCCTCTTCCAGAGTAACTGGGGTGGAGCATCTTGCAGTTGCTCCACCCTAGTGATAGATAGGGCAACCTAAGGGCTCTTATGTGGACAGATTAGTTGCTCTGGATTGTGCTGTAATTTAATTTGGAGAGGCAACCACATGGTTCACCTTTAAATGTTGATATCAGTTTTGTAGATTTTTCTTTTTTGGGAAGAACATTGCATATAAACAAATGATCTAAAATGCAAGTAGTCTTACAATTTAGGTAGTGTAGTGCCTGTGAGAATAATTTCATCTTTCCAGAACTTCAGCTGAACTATTTGTAAGGCTAGGAGCAGAAATGTGTTGATCTTACAACTCAGTTGAGCCACTCTAGAGGAAGGGCGACATTGCAGGAAAAGGGGATCTGTGATTCACTAGAGGGGGGAACAGAGGTTTGTAAGCTAAGTGTTCCCTGAAGGTACAGAGAAAGTGCAAAAAAGGGAAAAAAGAAAAAGCATTCTTGAAAACAAAGAGGCTGCTAGCTTATGAAAATAGGAAACCCATTATAAAGTGCTGACTGTATCATTTATTTTGAGGCTGAAAAACACTGAGTGTAATTTTAAAAAATGTATAGAATAAGAAGCAGCTAATTTAAAAATAATTCAAAACACATGTATATGTGTGTGATAAATAATTGGGTTGTGTGAAATATGGAAAATATGTGCAATTGTAGGGAAATAACACTCATAACTCATGAGATTACAAGCAGTCAGAACAGTATTATAGAGCCAGAAAAACCACTTACAAGGGGGAATGAAGAAATTCTCCCAGTAATGGTTAAATGGGGTGTTTTATTCATTTATAATTTTTTAAAAATATTTTAAAAGACAAAAAAGCCAAATAAGGCTATCTGCATCCCAGCAAAACGTATAACATTGACAAAGAAAGAGAAAACAGAACAGAGTCGGTATTCTTTTTTTTTAAGACGCAATTACTTCTGTGTAAAGAAAGAAGGTAAGCTACAAAATATCTTGTACCACCTTCACACAAGCAGTGATTTTAACTCCCTCCATGGCATTTGGCTTTAAATGCTCATCTATAAAGAGAAAATGGCATGAAATTTTTGAAGCTATCCTGAATGTGAACACATCTACAACATTCTCTAAAACACAGTGTGTGTATTTAAATTATGAGCCGTGATACATACATACGATACACACACACACACACACACACACACATGATGCACTGATTTCATACAGTGTGGCCTATCTGTTAAGAACAGGAGAAAAATTTGAGAGGAGTGAGTCAGCAACTTCTGGTTATTTTGAGCAAGACGTATATTGGATTATGCTCATAAATTGTGATACCACTGTAGCATGGAATTAGGTATACTTATGCATCTGACAGCACAATCCTATCCACTGGTTAAGCCACCACAAGTCCTGGCACAGCTCCTGTGCTATAAGGCACTTCTGCGCCACTCCTGGGGGTTGGGGGTTAGGCTAGTGCCAAAATTTGCACACCATTGCAGGAATGGGGAGATGTGGTGAGCTTTGCTGGCCTAAACTGATTATGATTGAGCCCTTTATGAGGCCCTAATTGTGCCTGCAGAAATTCATAACTTACTGGTGTACCCACTTAGGCCACTGCAAAACTCCAGTGGAAACCAATTTCTTCCACATCTTGTGCACTTTACTTAAGTCCACTCTTCCTCTCAAGGCAGAGCAGAGTTTTACATTGTCAAGAGACCTGCAATAATAAGGATTCATGTGGGCTTATGTATTTCTCAAGTGCCAGTGGCCATGCCCATGTTCGGTACAGTTCCTGTCCAATCTTCCCATTTTCCCCATCTGTAAATGCCTGAGGTGTGAGGGTACTGTGGCAGAATAAAGCTTTGTTATGTCATAGATGTTTCATAAATTTGGGACACACTTGTCATAATGGAAGGCTTCTGCTGGGGAGCGATTCAAGCCAACCTAGCAGCAGAATTAATTATTGCCCCAGGAGAGAATCACCTGCCAGATCAAGATCAAGATCTTTAGGAAAGATAAATCCAGAGTCTTATTATATTGCTATAGTTCATTGCTGTGTTCAGAATTCCATCCTTGTTAAGTGTTTCATTTTGCTCTGATTTGAATATCTTGCTTGAGGACTTTTATATATCAGGGTTATGTAAAATGCCTCCTTCCTGGCATTTACATGCATGTCGTATTTTAAGGAAAAAGTGTTTCCAAACAGATCCACTGGCACAGTACAAGTGCAGCATTATGGAATGTAAACAAGGCATTAAGATATATCACAAAGGTTGCTTAAATTAACATGAAAATGTTCACAGAAGGTGATGTGAAAAAATGATAGTTGACAAATAGAAAGGCAGAAGGTCAATTAGAAGGAAAAAGAGTCTGGTTCGTATGTACATATTCATTGAGAGGTGTACGGACCACAATCTGCACCCATGGCATGTCATGATGCGCATGCTCATTGAAGGCACATGCACGCTGTGGCAACTCCCCATCAATGGCAATCTGCCATGGGGGGCGAGCCTGTCTTGGGTTCCGATGCGCACTGGACTAGATCAGTTCCTTCCCTGCCAGCTGACCAGTGGGGAGGTGGGGATCCAGCCCTCAGCTCCACTGTGTCGCCCATGGGGGCCTGCAGAGGCTCTATGCTAGATAGTCTTGAGTCAAGTTTTGATGTTACCCAAATACTGCATGTTCATCCCTTCATGCCTGTCAAGTTCTGTAGTACATTTATGATTCACCAAAGGCACATTTTATTCACAAAGGGTAACTGCAAAAAATTAATAAGGCTTAGAGCCCAATCCTATGCAGGTCTACTTACGTGTAAACTCTGTGATAGCCATTGTGGCTTACTCTCAGGTACATATGCTTAGGATTGCCGCCTTATTTGCATCTGGGATGACATCCATAAATCAACCTGACCCCTGACAATGGCACAGATGTGCCTTAGTTCAACCTAAGGGTTTTTTAAAAATCTACATATCTCCTTTCTTTCCTCAGATTTATACCGGTTAAGAGGTAGTGCAGATCTGAGGAGACCTGTTGGGAACAGTAGGCTTTTTCTTTCTAACTCCCAAACCTCTTGATTTGCCAACTCCTGTAGTATATATAATGCAAGCTTCCCAGGGATAGCTGGATGGGGAGGAAGGAGAATAGGATTGGATTATGATTGTCTTTGTGTAGCTAAATCTATATACATATACAAGTAACGGAAAAGTCACTGGCTGGCTGGCTGACTGACTGACTGACTGACTGACTGACTCACTCACTCACTCACTCACTCACTCATCAATGCCCAGCCAAAACTGCCAGACCTAGAAGTGTGAAATTTGAGGAGGGCGTTCCTACCATGATGGAGGCACCCATTAAGAACCGGTTTTCGGAAATTCCCACCAGAAGGGGGTGAAAAGGGGTGCAATGCGTTTTCCTCCCTATTCTTTACATTGAGAATCGCTGACTGATCCAAACCCTGCCCCAACCCCCAGACCTAGAAGCATGAAATTTGGGGAGTGTGTTCCTTCTGCGACATCAACACCCACCAAGAACCAATGTTAAGAAATTTAACCCCATAAAGGGCTGAAAAGGGGTGCATTTTTTGTCCTATACTTAACATTGAAGACTGACTGATCAACATCCAACTGATGCACTGGGAGGAGGGGTGCACTGGGGGGGATGGTGCTCATGGGGGAAGGTGCATATGGGGGATGATGTGCATGGGGGACAGTGCCGATGGGGGTTGATGAGCATGGGGGATGATGCGGATGGGGGATGATGCAGATGGGGGGTGTTGCATATGGTGCGCATAGAGGGACAGAGTACATTGAGGGACAGTGCTCATGGAGGATGGTGCGCTGTGGACGTACGGCGTATGTAGGGAATTTTACTCCTGCAAAGTGGGTATGTTTTCTTTAGTAGATATATTTCTTTTGCTCTTGGAGTTCGGCCTAAATACATTTCTTTTTTACCATTCAGCCTTTGCTAAAAGTAAAGGATTAAAGAGATTCTTTTAAAATTGCTCATACTAGATATAGATTATTTTCAGCCTCCTTAGGTACTTCTTGTCTTCTAACATTACTCCAGAAAAGAAAGGAAAAGTTTGTTCTGTACTATTAGGAAAAGTGAAAATGAAAAGTGAATTTTTGGGGTTGAGATTTTCCCTATCAAGGGGGTCTTATGGGAGGTTAAGCTCATTAAGGAAGCAGAATAAAATTCAACAGCACTTTTTAAGTTTTTAAAATATTTCCTTAGGAATGTGAAAAGTGGCTTAGAATTTTGAGAAACTGGGAAGAAAGCTGGAGAGGGTAAAGTAGGATGATATCTTCACATTTCAGATTTTCACATTTCAGATTCTTCCATTCAAGCTGAGAGAGTTAAAAACTACCCACAGTCTTTTGTGAAACGAGGTATTTTAAAGATTGATTTATTTTAGTTCAAAAGCATGTAAATTCAAGCATGTAAATGCAAGTAGATAAATAGGTACCACCTTGGTGGGAAAGGTAACAGCATTCCATGGGCCATGGCATATAGTCATGCTGGCCCCATGACCACACAAATGTCTTTGGACAACACTGGCTCTAAAGACTTGTAAACGGGGATGAGCATTACACCCTGTAGTCAGAAACAACTGGCAGTTAACCTGTGGGAGGACCTTTAACTTTATTTTAGTCATCTTATAGATAACATGTAACATATATGTGGGGCCTCACTACCCACTGGGACATGTTCTCAGACTCCTCACAGGCACCAAACATCACTGATGAATCTGCAATTTTTGACCCCTTATGGCCCATGAAGGGTTCTGGATTTCTGCTCCACTTTCCTCTGGATCCTTCAGAGCAGTGTGTGACCATCTGCTGCCTCTATGGACTTCAGCCAAACATATTTTGCAAAGGACTCAATTTGAGCCAGATCCTCAGATACAGGTTCCCCAGATATGGAGGCCCCACCTGTACAAGGCTTTATTTGGGAGGGAAATATTCCAAATGGCTTACAAGCCTGTCAATTTCTTTCATCTACTGTGTATGAAACACATCTTTTCTTACCATTCCTAGGTTGATGCCAAGTAGTGTCAG
Source organism: Cryptoblepharus egeriae (assembly GCA_030015325.1). Classification (NCBI taxonomy): domain Eukaryota; kingdom Metazoa; phylum Chordata; class Lepidosauria; order Squamata; family Scincidae; genus Cryptoblepharus; species Cryptoblepharus egeriae. The sequence continues at coordinate 28,548,253 of JAREYC010000003.1, forward strand.
ACCTTGGGGCAAGGTGGGTATCTGGGTCTCCGTTTGTGAGGGCCTCCCCTTGTACCAGTTTACCAAAAACAGTGGTGGGCAATACACAGTGTCACTTTTAATGTAGAATATCTTGAGTGTGCCACTCTATCTTATCATCGTGTTTAGTAATTATCACCATAGCTAAATGGAGCATCCAAGTCCAAGGGCAGTATATCCCACAGTTCAAGAGTTACAGAGCAAGAAACACAGGTGTGCTGTTTATTTTATCTATATATAAACTCACTCATTTATCAATGGCCAGCCAAAACCGCTGGCCCTAGAAGCATGAAATTTAGAGAGGGTGTTTCTTCTGTGCCATCAACACCCAAAAAGAACTGATGTACAAAGTGTTTTTGTCCTATACATTGAAGACAAACTGATCAACATCCAGCTGATGCACTGGGAGGGAGGGTGCACATGGGGCATGTTGCACATGGGGATGTTGCAATGGGGGAAATGGTGTGCATGGGAGGTGCTGGGAATGGGGGAGTCGGTGCGCATGGGGGAATTGGTGCACGTGGGTGGTGGTGTGCATGGAGCAATTTTGCACATGGGAGTTGTTGCGCATGGAGGCTTGGTGCCCATCAGGGGTTGATGAGGATGGGTGATGTGCATGTGGGGTTGGTGCACATGTGGGGATTGATGCACATGAGAGTGGTGTGCATGGGGGGTTGATGCGCACGGGGGGTTGATGGTCATGGGAGGGTGATGCACATGGGAATTTGTGCACTTGGGAGGTTTGTGCACTTGGGGGTACATTGCTCAATGAGGGTGTTGTGCAATGATACGCATGGGGTGCACATGGGGGGTTACAAATGCAGGGTTGGTTTGCATGTTGGGTTGATGCTCATGGGAGGGTGATGCACAATGCAGTATGTTGTTCAATGGGGGTGTTGTGTGATGGGCGATGGTGTACGTGGGGGTATTTTACTCATGGAACGCGGGTACATTTTGCTAGTTTATTTATACCTGGTTTTATCTCCCCAAAGGGCATTCAAGGAGGCTGTTGCCTATTTGGGACTTTCCAAAGGCAACTGATGATTGCTGCTATGGCCAGAAAGGCATCCTGCATGGAACTTAAATATGGTCTTGTAGGACCAGTTTCAAAGTCCATATAAGGTGCCTTTATTGCTCTTCCACACAGCCCAGCTCCACTGTTCCTGCTCAGTTGCTTGACCTCAAATATGAACTTCTGTGGTGCTTTCTTAGTTGTTATTTGAATTAAACAATATGGCAATTTTGTGCATGTCACTCAGAAATTGTTTGTGTGCCATTAGTAGCACATGTGTCACATGTTGGCCATCCTTGACTTAGAGCAAGTCAGTCCAACTTCTAAAATGTAGCCTCACCCAGCCACGGCTGCTCAGAATCAGGGTGACCATATGTCATAATAAAAAAGAGGATAATGCCTCCAAAATATGGGACACCCAAGACAAGCCAACCTGATATTTCAGTAACTATAGCTGGTTTTTTGCATTTAAAAGCCATTATTTTGAATGCTATTACAAGGAAGTTAAGACTATAATTTAGGAAGAACATCATGAAGATATGGGACCAATCAAAATAAATATTCCAAATAAATGGTTTTGCAAATTCTCTCTCCTTCTCCTGTAGGTTTTCCTGAAGTTCCTTCTCCTGAAGTTCCTGTAGGTTATAACCAGGTGTATTTTGGGATCAGAAGGATTGATAACATTGAATGGAACGTGTTAAAGCGCAAGAGAGTTTTATGCAAGATAGTGATTAACATATGTTTAGTTCCACAGCAAAATATTGTGAAAAACAGAAGATTAAGCAGTAAGTGTAATTAATCAACCAGAAGGGTGGAAATTATAGGAGATGACAGTCATACAAGCAACCAAGTCAACCATGAGATGACAGAAATTAGCACAAACCACAATCTTTCATTTTTCTTCAATTTTGTTATTAGTTCACAATAATACAATTAGTTCACACACAGTTCCAATACTATGTTGAAACCTGACACTGGCCACTGTGCTCAATGGACATTAACAATCCTATCCATTCCAGGAAGTACACGATCATCAAAGGTGGTAAAAGGGTTTTATAGGGTGCCTCCCAGGTTGCACTGTTAAGTGCGCTCCTCATTCCCATTCTAAGCTGAGCAAGCTTCCGTGGTCATGTGACTATGCACCGAGGTGCATGGAACACTGTTACCTTCCCTCTGAGAACTCACAGTTCATTCTATTGTTGCACAACTCACTGTAGCAACATAACATGACAAATTATCATCAACATTTATGCATGCATTCATGTCCCATGCTATCCTGGGGGTGGGTTAAGCCATTGCACATACATGTGCCAGCCTCCTGCACCATTGGTTAGTTATGCAGGCCTAAATTGATTATGATTGTGCCCCATGTAGAAGTATAGCCCATGCCCTCCCTTTGATGGGAGGGCATGGGCTAGGACAATGATGGCACCGAGTGCCAACTGATGGTGCCAGTTGGTGCCAGCACACATGCCCAGAAATCAGGGTGCTCCCGGTCCACTGCACATGCCTATATTCTGGGCATGCAGGTTGGGCACTCACCCCCCCCCCCAGTTCTGCTCTGCTCTGAAGAGAAGCAGTTGCTTCTCTTTGAAGAAGAGTCAAACTGAGCGCACCAATAACCAGGAGTGCTCTGATCCCATTGTGCATGCCTGGAGTGCTGGGCATGCGCACTGGTGCTCTCTGGATGGGAGTAGACACTGGGCAGTAGCCACATGGCTAGTGGGGGGAGCGCCCAGCAGGCATCCACACTGCCGGGTTGGCGGCGTGTGTAAGCACTATGGCCGCGTGCTAGCAGGGAGGGTTTTGAGTGCCCTCCCTAGCATGTGTGCCACAGGCTCACCACTACTGGACCAGGAGGTGAAAGACTTGCCCTGATCTCCTATGGTGCCTTCTTCCCAGCACTTCAGGTCCTTTTCAAAAAGCTGGATGAGAATTTTCAAATTCATTTTCTTCTCAGATCCCAACAGCTGTCTTGCTAACCTCACCCTGGCCCTGTAAAGCATTAACATGGTTGTCTATCACTTCTGCTTCCACACCAACAATTCCCTATCCCTTCTGAACATGATGCAGAAAGCCACACATCCCCCCTGCACCTCTTTCCCTTGTGGCACTTCGGTTGCCATGTATTTCCAGATAGCCGGAAAAAAATTCCTGACAGTGAGGGTGGTTCGGCAGTGGAACAGATTGCCAAGGGAGGTGGTGGACTCTCCCTCACTGGGGATCTTCAAGCAGAGGCTCGACGAGCATCTGTTGGGGATGCTCAAGGAGGATTTCCTGCTGCAGGCAGGGGGTTGGACTAGATGACCTACTAGGTCCCTTCCAACTCTAGGATTCTATGATTCTATTCTGGTTCTAACTCTCCTGTTGTCCTGACAGTGGAGTTTCTGGCATCTCATGATCTCTGGCAAGATTTCTGGCAGGATTGATCTTGCCAGGCAGAAGATGGTGGGCAGGTTTATATCTGTTTATTTGCTATATCTGTTTATAATAAAGAGAAGAACAAACTGTACATGGTGCAGCCTGTACAGATCAAGCTCTACTTCTATACCAAATGCAATTTAGGAATGGAAAAGTTAAAATGCACAGTCTCCTGGGCAGTGAAACCACAAAGTGGTTTATTTTTACAGAAAGTATTTTTGGAAAAAGCTGCCCCTCCCATTGACATTCCTCATGCTGATGTTCATTAAACACCCATGGCTGGATTAAACATTCTGCTAAGTAGAACTACAGTGGAGGATCTCAGCCAAATTTGGGGCCCTGCTGGAAGTGGTGCCCATTTTGAAGATGGAGCTTTGTTTAGAAGTAACAAAAATCCTGCAAAAATGAACAGAGTAGAAAGAATGCAGAGGAGGAAAAACAAATGAGCCACCAGTGAAGTCAAGATCCCTCTCTATACCCATCTCAGGATAATGGGTGGCCAGACAGAAAAGATGGCTCTATTTCCATTAATTCACCATCCTCCCTGGCTATAGGGGAGTAAGTATTGCAGGCACCACAATGGGCTTTCTAAGTGGCTCCTCGCACTCATGATTGAAGCTTGTGTTGCCTTGTGGTCACTGCCCAGAGTAGCTCCAATGGCATATATGAGGAGCCACTTGGGGCACAAAGCCTAACCATGTCTACTCAAAAGTAAGCCCCATTGTGTTCAATGGATCTTACTCCCAGGAAAGTGTCTTTAGGATTGCAGCCTTATTGCAGTGTTTTGTGGTTCACAACTGATATTCATATTTCTTGGGGGAGAGATCAGGAGGGAGTCTGGGACGGGAAGAAGCAGATTTTTTTTTAACTGTGGTAGTGACATCACACCTGGAAGTGATGTCAGTTCCAGGTGTGACCTAAGAGGCAACATTTTTAACTTTGCCATGGGCTTGAGTGGCTAGCCAAGCCACAGCCCCTCTGAATTTACTCTCCTAATTAAACAAAGTATCTTATAATAATATACCTTATACTAAAGCATATCATCATATTGAGTGTCATCATGATACTGAGGTGTCAGGGATGGATGTGTGTGTGTTTTCTTCTTTCCAGGATTAGCTAGTATTGCTAAAACCCTCTCTTTTATTTCATCACATGACTGTTTTAGTGTTTGACGCACTGTTTTGGAGCCAGACACAATCACATTATACAGTTCCCCACCTTATTAACTAGCAGAGAACCATTCCCCATTAGACAATTGATCTTGGGTAGATGAAGCCATTAAAAACAGCACTAATTAGCTGAAGAGAGGAGACAGAAATGTGGGCTCTGTGCCTTCCTTTCATGCTCTGAGAAGTTCATGTTCCAGACAAATAATAATTGATATATAGTCTTCCTTAATTGTGGATGTTAACAGCCAACAATATAATGACAGGCTGACAATCTCTGCCTGGCTTATTGAACATTTAGTTCTGAATTCATGAAGTGCTGAGTAAGTTTTGGTTTTAAAAAACCTGGATTGCAGGGAATGCATTTATAATATTGTAATCCAAGGCTAACCTAATTTATGAGTTATGTGCTCTGTGTATCCAGGTGTTGGGTGTTTGTTTGCCTTGGAAGGCTGTATGTCTGTTGGACAGTGAATCAGAATGAGAAAACAGATGGGATGAATGGAAGTCGGAATGTCTTGATATTAGGGACATATTAGACATACAGGGAAGTGTACTTCCAGATGAAGCTCTTTTTAAAATGATGCCTACTAATGGGGTGTTGAACCTGGATGGGACTGAGATGCGTGGGAAAGGAGAGAACCAATCTTATCTTCCTCTCATTGTTCTGAAGGCAAAAATTAGCCTCTCTGAAGTATCTGGTATTTCTGGGTTCCAGCATAAGAGTGCTTTGGAGTGCACTCAAAGGATCCCCTTTATGCAGCCAGGTAATGACTTACCTGCAGAGGGTAAAGAGATTTGAATTATCTTAGGGCCAAGGTGTATTCAACTTTCCAGTGCCATACCAACAGATAGTGTACTGCACTCTGCGGTGGGAAGGCAGTCAGAGTCCTCCTCAAGATAAGGAAATATTTGTTCTCTTACCATGAGGCTATGTTGCAGCTGCATCTGTACTGGAAAGTTGAAAAGGATTGGGCCCTGCATCTGGCAGAAGAGATGGAGGTAGTCCTTTCAGCTAGCACAAGATGCTGGGACTCTTACTGGATGGAGGAAGATGCATACAAATTTCATCTATTTGATTTCAACTACACGTGTCCCTCGTTGTCCATGTTCTGAAAGCTCCTGTGGATAAAAAAATCAGAGTATTAAAAAAAGAAAAATGATAAAGACCCACTTCCAGGTTTCTTGCTGCTCTATTGTGCCTAATTGAATAAGGTAGAGTTTCAATATTGATAAGGAATTCACGACAACTGGCCAACCGTTTCCCCAATTGTAGCTCCCAAAACAACACAGGAGCACAAAAGTTCACAGCAGAGTATTTGTATTCCACAGATACAGGGAGCAGGCAGAATCATGGTCACAGAGCAGTCCAGGGTTAAAAACATGTACACAACAGTCCAGTTAAATACAGCAAATCACCTTACAAACCTACAGAGCTTCCAGCTATCTTTCTCCTTCCAACCACAGCAATGAGTTGTACATTTAGCTGGTTACTATCCCCAGCTATCCTTACTGCCCTCCAATCACAAGCAGTCACACACAGGTGATTCTGCTCAGGCCACTCAGGCCAGCACATATACATTATAAACAGGGATGTTGCCTTACTCACTCATTGCCTTGCATCTTATGCCTTGCATCTCCTGAATGAAATAACCCAGGCTGCAACCTTGAAAGCCGTCAAATATCTGCAGAGGTTTTATTCTGGGACTGAAGAATGGAATGCTTGCTTGCATGATTGCCTCTCTACAATAGCAGAAAAGCAGTTTTTTAAAAATAATGACTTGCAGTGGCCATTCATGTCGAGTCAAATCTGTGTATAAAAATATCCATGTATAATAAGGTTGGGCCTATATACTTCTATTCATCCACTGTGCTCAATTCAAGGTACTGGTGTGGGATTCACCTTTAGGTTAGCAAGTGGGAAAGTAAATTAATCTTGTTATTGGTCCTTTGCACTGTTCTTTTGGTGGCACATTATGTGCTTTTTTTAATAGTTTCACTTTGCTTTTTTCATATATATCCTGCCTTGAACGGGGTCTAATAAGAGATGCAAATAAATAAATAAAATCAAGATGTGCCAAGTGAGCTATCAATTTGCTAAACTATCTAAGCCAGATGCACCTAAATATGCAATTTAAAGAGCAGGGAAGGAAAGGAATTGGTGCATATGGCAGTGAGAGGAAGTTTTGTGGGATAAATGGAGTGTTGTATATCTGAACTGGCATTAGGATAATTCCTCTGTTTTATTTATGCCATGTTACTTTAAAGTATTCATTATCACAGAAAACAGCACACAGCAGATACTCTGCTTGACTGATGGCACCTTTGAAGAAGCATTAGATTAATACAACCTGCATAAGGGCCAAGGCACAAGGACATTGCAATTCAAAGAAATGGGAGATAATTGGAATCTGTCCTGATGTGTGTCCAAATCTGAAAAGTCTGATAGCTATTAACGAAACAGGAAATTTAACGTCAAATATCAGCATCCAGCAAAACTCCTCAGAACTAATGAGTTAAGCTGCAAAGATAGGATGCTTCTCCGTTTATAAAAGGCTAAGAAATAAAACCACCAAAGAGAACATGTTCAGGGAAATAAGAGGAAGAAAGAAAAGATGGTGCAGTGGAGATGAGTTGTCTGTTTTAATGGCAATTGTCTTTAATGACCATTTTATCATGAAGTTTTTGACCAAGCAAAAGTGGAACAAAAATACATTACTTGGAGTTCCAAGAGATTTTTCATCACTAAAGTTCAAATAAAGTTCAAAGCCAGGTTCTTTTCCTGGTTGGATTACAAATTTTGAATTAGGAACAACTAATGCTGTCATTGGTGCACAAACGCCTAAAAGGGAGACCACTGGTGATCCATTTAGAAAGCCATCCTGAGCTTTCTCAAGGAATAGCAGGATATAAGTACAACAAAAATAAAATAATTTGAGACTCAATAATTTGAGTTTAATGATGGGTTAATGGAAAATCTCACCCTTATAAAAAGAGTTTAGTGATGAAGCAGATATAATTTTGCCTCCAACACATACATAAAATACATGTGCGGAGGGATCCCTACAGGATTCAAAGGAACCTTGTTTCAGGATCCCTATAGGAGTCATAAAAACCCTGTTTCACCCCTGAGCATGTGCACTCCACACAGGGGTGATGCCAGTGTCCACATCACCTGATGCAGGACACTGGTGCGTCACCCCCCTCAAGGCAGCTGGCTGGGACGCCCCCTGCACATGCACAACATTCATGCATGCGCAGTTCACTGTAAAGGCACTTGCCCTTCCTAAGAAAGGGCAAGTGGCTATAGTGGAGAACTGCACGTGCACAAATGTTGGACATGCGCACTTCATCTCTGAAGCCTCTTACCCTTTCTTAGGAAGGGCAAGTGGTTTCAGTGATGAAAGTGCAACATTTGTGTACGTGCAACATTTTTGCATGCATCTTTCAGTAAGAGAACACTTCCACTAAGAGAGGAAGCCCTTTCTTCAGCAGCAGCATTCTCCTACTGAGGGACGCATACACAAACGTTGCACCTGCATCTTTCATTGGGGGAACTCCCCCACTTGTGAGAGGACTTCCTCTCCCAAGCAGGAGCATTCTACCAATGAAGGATGTATGCGCAATGTTTGCACATGTGTCCTTTAATAGGGGAGCGTCCCTGCTGGGGAGAGGAACTTTGCACATGCATTCTTCTCTGAGGGAATGCTCTCTCCTCAGCTGGTGTGTTCACCGATGAAGGACGCATGTGCAAATAACACGCACACACCATTCAGTAAGGAGCACTCCAGCTGAGGAGCAATCATCTCCACTGTTGTGGGTGGGGGTGATGCACCAGAGGGGGGTGACACACTGTGCCAGAGGGTTTTTCAAACCTCCCTGGTGTGTCACCCCCTCCAGCATGTCACCAGGTGTGGACTGCACCAACAGTACACCAAGTCAACTTACACCAGTGCAAGGCAGATAGCCCTGGGCCAGCCTAGCAGGGCTAGCCTAGGCAGCCCAGCAAGGGCATGTTGAGGGTATGTTGCCCATTACCCAGAACAGCGTAGTTAGGCTGTATTCAGAGCCAGTTTTCAGGGCAGAAATGCCCCTTCCCAGCTCCTCAAAATCGACCACTTCAGGAACAGGAATAAATCTGAGTAGACCCATAGGGGTCTATGATAAGCCAAAGAATGGCAGTACTGACAAAAAAAATCTTAGTTCTTGGCCAGCCTAACTGCAACCCCACCTCTCACCTCAGGATACAGCACAACTACAACAGCCCATCGAGTTCAGAATACAGCAGGCCACTACATCCACCTTCCACTACATGTACTGCAGTCTCATGCTGTTACTGCTTGCCAGGGACTCTTCGGCTTCCTTATGAGGCAGGCACCACTGTTGTTCCTTGTTCAGTGTGAACTGAGGGGAGTCTCCTTGGGAGCAATCCCTCCACAGCTGCCACTTACTTAGTGCTCAGCAGCCTTCTAGCCCTCTGGATTTGGCCCTTCTTTCTGCTCTGGATACAGCCTACTTGGGCCAGCCCAGCTGGGCTATTCTCACTGGCCTAAGTTAGGATTGCTGCTTAAGCCAATCCTAACTCCCCATTATGCCAGCCTAAGTCCCAGCACAAGTCCTGTGCTGACTTTGGGTATCATTAAAATGCTGTAAGATACTTTTGCGGCACTCCTGGGGAAGGGTTAGGCCAGTGCACATGTGCTTGCCTTCCTATGTCAGAACAGGAAGACCAATGAGTTGTGCCAGCCTGGGTTAGGATTGCACGATTGGAATGGGTGTGGGTCTTGGGCATGATTCTTAGATAGCCTTGGAGCCCTCCCCTTCTTTTCAGTCACAAGTTACATAAGCCAAGCTTGGGGAGCTGTGTGTAAGGATATGGGATATGAACTGATCTTCCATTTTTCCAGCTCCCCTGGCCCATTCTATAGGGAAGAAGTGTAGCCAGTATGTAACAACTGTAGAGACTGAGAGTGCAATCCTAACCCCTTGAAAGGCCAGCCCAAATCCCATGCTGGCCTGGGGCTGTTGAAAACCAACATAAAGCACTCATCCGCCACTCCTTGGGAAGGATTAGGCCAGTGCATAGATATCTGCTGGCCTCCCCATGCCGCTGTGGGATCAGGGAAATGGGTGAGCTGTGCTGGCATAAATTGGTTAGGGTTGCACCCCAACAGTGCAATCCAAACTTGCTCTGGAACAGGTAGGCTGGGCTGGCATATCTGTGCTGTATCCGGCACTACCATTGGGACTGCTACTGCCCTACCACAGAGAAGTGGATGCTCGTCCCTTTCCCCATGATATGGCTAGACCCCAATGGGTCTATTCAAACCTACTCCACTTCTAGAGGTGGCATAACCATCTAGAGTTGACGTAGAGAAGGTGCTTCCAGCCTGGAAGGTGAGGTTTGGATCAGGTATAATCAGGGCTTTTTTCTGGGTGTACTCACCAGTACTCAGTACCAGCACCTTTTTCCATCTGCCCCACCTCCAGCATCTAATTAATATTTAGTCATATGGAGATGACATGTTATGCTAGGCGCCTTTTTCCCCAAAAGAAAGCACTGGGTATTACTGCTGGATCTGAGCCCCACCACCCACAATCTGCCCTCCTGCCCCAGGCCTGCCCTACCCCCACCATCCCCTTCCATGGAATGGTCCTCCACCTCTTCCCTTTCCCTACAATGTCTTTGGAAAGCCACCGCCACTTACCCCTTCTGCTGGTGTGCATAGGCATGGACTGGCAGAGGGAGGCCAGCGAATATCCATGTGCTGGTCTATCCTTCCCTTGTGCTGACCTAAGGGGAGGGAGTGTGATTGGGCTGGTAGGGCTGATATTTCCAGCACTGATGCAACTGTACCAATACAACATGTGCTGCATCATACATTGGAGTGGTAGTCATGAAATCTTCCACAAGGCAAGGGAACATTTGCTCCCTTATTTCAGGGCTAAACTGTGACTGCGTTGGAGCTGGAAAATTGGATACGATTAGGCCCTTAGAATGACAAGAAAAATGAGATCCTGTAAAATGAAGTCAAGAGATAGCTAGAAAAAGTGGACATTTGCAGTGGGGGGGGGGGGAAGAGGAATTCATTTTTCTATCTTCTTTTTCCTTGAGTGTCCACTTTTGCATGCTGTCTCTCAGCTTCCATTTACAGGAGCTTATTTCTCTTACTTGTCATTCAAATACACCCACTAAGAGAATGAATAAATGCCATGAAAACTAGCAAGATGACATAATGAATGAGTTACTGTAAATGCCTCCAGCATAAAACAATTATGTACCTGCTATTGTCAAAAACATTCAACATTTTCTTTTGTTGAAAGGGAAGCAGCTATAAATTATTCACAGGGGCACTGAAAGTACTTCTTTTTTTCTTTTTGGTTGCTACCAATTAATTCTCCCCTGAACATCCCTAGATATTTAGTTAAGAACAGAAAATTTACATGCAGAGATTTGATTTTGCATAGGGTTATCTAAATGAACATCTGGGTGTGCGCACACACATATATGAAAATGACGTAGGCAATATGAAATACCAACTTTGTAACAATGAACCAAGATCTTTTATTAGGAATAATTTAGTTCTGTTGGAAAACTGCAATGTAAAGCAGGCAGGAAAAGTATTGCACCATATTTTGGTATCCACGTTGTTACCCATCATGGTGAAAAATAAGAAAATGTGATAAATTGAAGGAAGCTATGTTGTGTATGAGTTGTAGCTATACATCTACTTCTCCATTAAAAGTGTTCCAATTCCTTATATTTGACATTTGACAGGGGCCAACAAATTTGGAAAAATATCTGTTGTAATTTCAAATTCTTCTACCTGTATTGTGACTACCTGACTGTATTGCTGACTACCTGTATTGTGAAAAAGCTTGGAAATGCTAGATTTGTAGTATTTTATATGAGTGATCTTTAGCATTGGTCTAGATAGAAGAAGATGAAAGTCACTATTTGTAAGACTGGATCATCTGAACTGAACTTGGGATTTCAGCCTGGGACCCCTTTGTAAACTTAAAAATCTGTCTGGGGTGGGACCCCCATCAAACTTACCAACATGTGACATCACTGTGATGCCAGCAGTCCTCCATGTCTTGGAAGTAATTACTTCCTCCTCCATTACTTGGAAGTAAGGCCCATTGTGTTCAATGAGACTTACTCCCAGGAAAGCCCAGTGCCAGATTACAAGATGTGAATCCCACCCTCTTGCAATCCCCCCCAATTTATTATCATGACTAATACCTGATAGAATTGTCTCTTTTCTAATCTTTTCCTGAAGTCATTTCAGTCTGTGACCGTCACCACATCTTGTGTCAGAGACTACCATAAGTGAATCATGCATAAAGAAGCATCTTCTTTTGCCCAACCCAAATCGATTGTCAGTCAGTTACCTGAGAATACCCTGATTCCTTGTATTATAATGAAGAGACCAAAGTTTTATCTGTTCCCACTTCCTGCTGCAACCCCTCTATCATTTTGGTTGGCCTTTTCTGCACCTTTTCCGATCGCTGTCTCCTTTTCTTTCCCTTGGATTTGCTTGATGCAAATGATGAAAAGGAGCCTTGCCTGCATATTTGTCTCCATGGCACATGGGAGAACTCAGTGGCTTTGGAAAGGCTCTGACAAAACTTTGCCTTAGACATAATTAGTCATTCATGCAACAGATGAACTTGGGATATAAATTAATAACAATTTAAGCCAAACTGCTGCTTAAAAATATACTTCTGGAAATGTGCTTAATTATTAGGAACTAAAGCCAATACCCACAGCTCTCGATATGACACCATAATGACTTCCCAGCAAACAATAGTGGGAATGAACACTTCATCAGCAGAGGCTATTTAGCAGAGTCTGTCTAATATTAGTCTATGACTATTTAGCAAAATGAGGGGAAAAAACAAATTGTAAAATCCTAACAGGAGAAACCGACTTCCTTTCCGAGTCTCTCGAGAGAGGGTTGGGTTGTAATAAAGCTTTGTTGTCAATTATGCATATTTTTCATACCCTCATTAGCACAAACTTCTTTTTAAAGAAAAGGTTTCTTGTCAGTGTTCAGCTTTAATGTTGAGGCTTATGTTGGCTCCCAGACTCTTTGCTTTAAAAAGAAAAAGAAATAGAAAGAAAAGGAAAGCAAAAATTCTTCCTTGGGACGTGTGTGTGCGAGTCCTGTAACTGTTAAGTGTAATTAATAGCAGCACATTGGTAGAAAGTCAGACATAATAATTGATTTCTTCTTTTTACTGTGCTAAAGATCAAGGGAACATATCCTTCATCCTCCATTATGCACGCACAGCAATAGCAGAATAGATCCTTTGGGAGAGTTTGAATATCCGGTGCTTTGCTGCCCACAAGATCCTTATTATAAAAGGTGTTGTAAGCCAGCCAAGATGGAGAAAAGCTGCTCCTGCTAGAATTACTGAAAAATGCTTAGCTCTTAGTCTTCGTTACACAAGGAAGGAAGTAGGGGGAAACCAGCACCCCAATAAATGAAGTTCTGTATACATGGGAAGAAAATCAAGCTCTTCCTTTCGACAGACACGGAGCATAATGAATCTCAAAAACTGCAGCCTGTGCCTCTCTTTTTCAACAATGTTGACACTCTAATGTGTTGCCTAATCCAAATTCTATTTGCACATAAGTTAACACCACTGATTTCAGTGGGACTTCCAAGTAAGTACCAAGTAAGTTCCAAGTAAGTTGATGGCAACTTGAGAGAGATTTCTTGGTACCTGAGGAGGTGGACCTAACATTGTCCTTCGCTCTTGGCAGTGTCCCTTTATTCTTCCTCTTCCTAGACACTTTAACCCACTTTCCTTTCTTTCCTCTACACTTCCTTTTCAATCCCCCTCTTTAAAAAATAAAAAACCAAGAGAGTGGAAGAAGGAGGAGGAGCAGTGGAGGCAGGCCAGTGAAGACCAAACCACTACCTGAGATAGATCAACTCAGTCAGCCACATAAATGGGATGACCTTATCAGGGACTCTTTTTTCAAATGTCAAATATTCATCTTTGGAGATCTTCTCCAGCCTGAGTCAATGTGCACATACCAACATGCAGGTCACCATATATTCAGCCTTACATTCAACAATGCAGCTTGGCGCATTCTCAATTTCACCAGACTCCTAATCCTAACCTTTAGTTAGGCCAGCCCCAGCATAAGTCCTGCACTGAACTGGGGGGTGTCCCAAAAGTACTGTAAAACACTTCTGTGCCGCTCCTGGGAGCGGGTCAGGCCAGTGCACAGACATGCACTTACCTCCCTATATCTCCACCAGAATGGGAAGACCGATGAGTTGTGCCAGCCCAAGTTAGGATTGCACACTGTGTGATGCAAGTGAGTAAGACACCCTGGCTGGAGAGAGATCATGCTGGAGTAGATAGGCTGTCTTATGGAATCTGAACTCTGTCATTATTAATGTGGGGTAGAGGAAAGGGATTGTGAGGGACAGCAGATTCATTTCTGCTAGTCATACCCCCATGTCAACATGTTTTCTGATATCCTCCTATTCCAACAAATGTTCAGGGCTTATCTGCAAGAGGACATCCAGGGATGTGATTTAAGAAAGACTTTGTGCAGGGGAATTACTGTGATTCCAACTTGAAGGCACAGTCCCACTACCCTTCTCTCTTCCTTTACTCTACCCTGCCTAAAAGGATCATGATTGAACAAGCCCTTTGGAGGCAATAAAAACTGTTTTGATCAGATTTGTGATCAAGAACAGAAAACAACAAGCACGACAATTTATAAGCATTTGTTATGAATAGAACTTAATCATTTTGAACCTTTGTAATTTGCCGTAAATGCTTGCGTCAGAAAGGTAATGATTGAGAATTAAATGAGTATGTACATTATGAGTGTAGCCAATCAAGTAAATACGAAATGCCACTGGGACCCATGTAGTTGGGTCTTCAATAGAAGCTTCACATTTATAATGTTCCTTGGCTGTATAGTAACTTCAGATGTACTATTTTGATTTTGTCCTTATAAACAAGCCTATATATAAAAATTATTATTATTTCAGGTGGGAAGCTGAGAAGCAAGGGCTTGTATAAGGGCACATAATAAGCTTATAGCAAAGGTGAGATATTAACAGGGGAATTCCTGAATGAAAGATGGAGGATGAGGGAACAGCAGTTTTGTTCTCTGAACTCAGTCTCAATCTCAGGTACATATTTAGTAAGTGGAATCACCTTCACTATTTATTTGTCAGAATGACTCCAGTCATTTACCTGCTGATATCATTTACCTGCTGGTACCACGCAAGCACTAGCATGAGACCACTGGTACAGTCGCAGATGAAGCAACGGTTCCCAGATGGCCGGTCAGAGAAGTAAGTCCCATTATATTTGACAGAGCTTACTCCCAGGCAAGTGTTGATAGAATTTCAGCCTAATAAAGACAATTATTGAAAACTTCTGTGAGTGAAAGAAAGGGTTGTGCTTAATATTTTTATTTTATAAGAGGAAATGATGCCATTTCCTCGAAAACTGCTACCTTTTGAATGTTAACTGAATTTTGTGGGGCTTGCAGTTAAAGAGTAATTCAGACAATATAGCTTTTGTCCATGCAAGGTCATCAGGAAATGTATCTCCATAGTACATTGGCAATTGTCAAGTGCCATTATAGCACTTTTGTTAAGATGGCCAAACTCAACAACACAATTAACTATTCCCATGTACTTTAATAACAATACCGTACACCTCTTAGTTCACTCAATATACAGGGGATGTTTCAAACTTTTGCATTTTCCGAGTACCTCAACAATGATAACTGCTGACAGAACATCATTAGGTTGTGCAATTTTTGTGGTTTTGCAGCTACTTATGATAAATCTGACCTAACAGATAATGCAAAGCAGGATATATCTATCTCTACTGCAGATATAATGAGGCTAAACAGCTGAGCTAGTGGTTGATTATTTCTTCTACCCCCATTTCACAATGAGTTCTGGTCCTCAATTTTGTGGTTACTTTCTGTGACATTTATCAAGGAAGGATATAAAATTTACCAGAAGAAGCAGCGCTGAAAGATATTGTTCGACAAAGCCATTTCCTCTCCCAATTCTTCTTTGAGACTGCATTGCTATGGACATAAGCACAACAGATAGGTACATATGATTTACTTAGATAGGTGTATTTTTTTAAGTTTTAAAAAAGGTATTCCACTCCTTTCTCTCCACACATGATGATCATATTCCAAAACGTAATGCAGGACATCCCACATTCTTATATCCCAGATTTCTATGATTGTTCTTCATATAGTGGAAGCATAAAAGGTATATTGTGAAGGGGACAGTGGCCCTAAACCTACAATCTCTATTAAATGATACCTTTGTTAGAAAAAGGTGTTGAAGGGCCCAATCCCAGTGCCAGGAAGTGGAACCCATAGAGAGCTCCAACAGCCTGTAGTGGTAAAATAGCCAGGGCTGACTGAATGAGACCCACTGTGGCCCTTACTCGACAACAGTGCCCTTCCCCTGAGTATGTTTTCAGCAGCCCTGGCAGGGCCGCAGGATTCAAAGGTCACAGTTTGGGTGCTACAGCATCAAGTGGCACTATCATTCGGATTTGCCTGTAAGTTGGCTCACATACTGTGCAATTAGGGATAAGATAACTTAAATTCTGCCATTTTAAGTTGGTTGCATTGTGGAACACAGTAGGGGGAGAGTGAGAGGCATGGCACCGGACACTATTCCCTTCCTAGCATCTGATCCAGCCCCTTTCTCTTCTTGGGCACCTTGTTGCATGGTTTGGGAAGATGGTTGATCTAACCCTTGGAAATTTCACTGATAACCCATTTCTGCCAAGCTCAGAGGTGTACAGATTTGATCCCTCAACATCAGGAAGGAATGGATTAAGAATGCAGAAGAATGTAGTAAACTAGTAGAGTAGAATATTGTGTCTACTGGTATTTTACCCTCATCTCCCCCCAAACTTATCTGGGATGAAGAGAAAATCTTCCATGTTATAAAGTGTTGACACTTGAAGAATGCTCCTCTAATTAGAGATACACCAACTATAAGGAAGTACAGAAGAAGTTTTATTTTTTAAAAAAGACAAAAAAGAGAGGAGGCCTAGAATTACAATCTGCTTTCTTTTCAGGCTATTTCTCACAGCACATAGAGGTAAACATGGGTCTGCCACTGGCTGTACATCAGTGTGGGACAACAGCCATTCACTGCTCCTTGATGTGTGTCTCATTAACATATAAGTGGCGGTGAACTCATCTGTCACATTGACAGATTACATTTTTAGGAGTACACTTAAAATGGCAGAGAGGTACAACTAATATTTGTAAGGCCTGAAATGGCTTCATTTCAGACTGAGCAATATTATGTCTGAGAATATTGGATTTCAGAAGTTATTTAAGGAAAGACAGTAAAGCAGGAAATATTTTCTCATTTCTCCTGCATTTACTACATGGAGTTTGGCAGAGTGTTATTGTGGATGAATTTGGCCCATTCCATCCTATCAGAGATTCTGTGATGAAGAATACATGGATTAGAGCAAGACATGAATAATATAATGGATGCTTTCTTTTGGTTTTTTTTTTGTTAAAATGAGCCTTGATATCTGTTTAGATGATATCTAAACAAGATGCAGGTCTATGGAGTGCTTTTTCTTAAAAAAAAAGCTAATTATCCACAGGAACCTAGCAGCTAGTGGATATATAATACTATATCAAGTTTTAAATTTTAATGTATTTCATGGACATAACACACAAAATGCCAAAAATCAAGTATTTTACAGAGGACATAATATATTCTGGCTTTTATGATGTCTAATGATGAGCCTTAGCATTCATTGTACAATTTGTATGGTTGATGATGATGATGATGTAAAACCGTATAGAATGAACCTTATAATCTTTTTTCCATCCTCAAAGCTATATCTGGGATAAGAATTTCATCAATGGACAGGGTGACTCCAAACACAAAATCCTTGAACAGCAAGGCCAAAATTCCTGATCGAAGGCCAACATTCCTACTCTCTACCCGGAAAATGTAGGACAAAATGTAGGATATATTAAAATAAGCTAAAAACACTGGCATTGCTTTCCTGTACATAATATATTACACTATATTACTTATTTTAAATTGAAAAATGATGAACTCTCCACTCACCCCATCCCAGTCTGGTTTGGGGGTTGTGGAACCAATTTTGGGGGTTCCCAAAGTTTTCCAAACAACTTTGCCAAATGAGGCATTCAGCTTCATGTAGGTTCTGTTCAGGTTTGAATGAATTGGGGAAAAATTGGCACTTGTGTTTTGGCATTATGGAAAATAAAAGCAGATATTTATTTTTATGCCCAGACACTAAGTTTTTTGCACAGGGTGATCAGATGACAAATGCGAAATCCCTAAACCCCTAAAACCCCTAAAATCCCTATGTGCTTAAAAATTGAAGGTCACTGCAAAAATGTAGGACACATGTAGGATATGTTAAAATAAAGCAGGAATACTCATATTGTTTTCCTGTACTTAATTTCAACCCTTTAAAATTGAGAACCTTGTAAAATGCATGATTCAGACCCAGACATTAAAGCAACCGTTTGTAGTAGCATAACACAAGCCAGTGACTCCAGCGTATGTGGTTCAGACTGAAACACAAACACAAGCAAGATATCAAGCAGGGAGGGGGATAGAAAGGAGGACATCTCTGCATCAGGGAGGTGGGATCTGGAACCACCAAGAGAAATCTGCAGTGCCCCTGAGGGTGTGCAGAGTGCAAAAGCAGACTGTGGGGAGCCAGAAGGACTAGGATATAAAGGCCTGTGAAGGAGGAATCAGAGTATCCCCAGGCAGGAGTTACCTTGCATGTCTAGAAGTGGAGCACAGCCTGAATTGTTGGCTGAGGCAGGGTTAAGAGGCACTGAAAGGGTTAAGAGCTGGAGTTTTGGGGCTAGGGAAATCTGAGCTGTGTGCATGGCTCGTAAATTCTGGAGGCACTCTTGTGTTTCCCTACTCCCCCGGACAAGGTAATAAATACCGGAGGTGTCTGGGGAAAGCCGGACGTCTGGAAAGCCTAATGGAAAACTGTGTATTTTGAGTTTGTGAGGTTTTTGGGAGAGACTTTTGTGACTCCTCTCCATCCACAATACTGGATACAGCATATGCCCCACTGGCATATGGTTAGGAAAGTTGATTAGGACTAGGCCCTGAAACGTATTATGAGCAGAATGTCATTTCCGTTGTTGGTTTTTCTGAGACTCAGAACAGAAAATATGATCTTTCAGATTTATTTAGCTGGTCAGTGCCATCATAGCTATATGCACCAAAGCTCTTTAATGTTCATTGTTTGCACTTGATGATACTGTTGTTGAGATGTTTGTTTATTGCTGTGAATAAATGTGCATGAGTTAAACCTTTATTCTGAGTGAAACTCTTTTGGATTGCAATATATTGCAATATAATGCATAATAATATATTTGTTTGACAGGACCAGACAATCAAGCAGTCTTTTATTTGGTAGCTTCAGGTCCCTCAATTGATTTCTTGCAAACTTTTTATGTTTGTCATCCATAAAGAACAAAAACTTTGGTGATCTTGTGAGGAATTTTTTTTGGGTGGAAAGTGGGGTTCTGAGGAAGAAGCTATGTGAGATTTCTCAGCAGCTTTGAGTCAATGGCATTTCTTTTCAGGTGTGTAAACTGCCATCCATCTTTCCTTCAGAGCCAGTTGTGGCTGTGAAAGCAAAGGCTTTCACAGCTGTGACTGACTTTGAAGGCAAGCGGGAGGAAGCACATTACACAGAAACCCAAACATGGAGGAGAACTAAGGTTCTCCTCATCCCTGCTAGTGCCAATAAACCAGGGAATGAATGGATGGAACGAGGTGGAACATTGGTAGAAGAGGAAGATTGTAACCTCCGGGGGGGGGGGGGGTGGGTATGTTCTCATTTCATCACTAATATGCTCTTTTCCCACTTCTTGAATTTGTGCCAGCTAAAGAGTCTTTGGACACCATGTGGCAGAGGCATACCTAGGCAAAATGGTGCCCATAGCAAGGACTGAAATTTTGCCCCATCTAAACAGTTGGAAGGGACCCCATTAAGGCATCTAGTCCAACCCCCTACTTGTAGCAGGAAAGACTCTGCAAAGGAGCTGGAAGCATTTAGGGCAGGGTGGGGGACTGTTCTTATGGGGATGGGGTATAGGGGCAGGTAGGTAAGTGAGGGGGGTTCTCTGGAGGGAAGGGGGCTGGAGGCATCTAGGGCAGGGTGTCGGGACTGATCTTGGGGTGCCAGGCTGGCTTGGCTGTGGTCTCACCTGCTGGGCTGGTTGGGTGGGCAGCAGATGAGGCAGGCAGCAGCTCCTGGAGGAACAGAGGCTGCCCTGCCAGGCTGGCTGGGCTGTGGGTGGGTAGTGATCGTGGCTCCCAGAGGAGCAAGGCTGGGAGAGTGGCCTGGCAGCAACAAAGCACAGCACTACAGGCTGCTGCCGCTCAGGCCACTGGGTATGCTCTGGCCACAAGACAGGGAAGGAGCTTCCTCCTGGACCCACCTCACTTCCTTCTCACTCTGTGAAATTGAAGAGCAGCGTACGCAACACACACAAGTTTTAAAAGGCCGTCATCATGCCCGGTTCTCTGGGGGCAGCTGTGTCAGTGGCGGGGGGACTGTGGCAGCTGTGTGGGCATCCATGCATTTTGCACTCCGCACTATACCCTCATTACGTCAGTGCCATGTAGGCATCTGTCTCATAATGTAGGTATCTGTTCCCAATGGTCTCCAGCTGTCCACAGAATCATTATTGCTGGTACTGCTGAATCTGGTAGACAGCATTTCGTTAGGATTTGGCTGTTCATAATTATGCCATATTAACTGATTTTCAAGTGTGCCACAGATAGACCTCAGGTGTGCCATGGGAATTCGGTGATTGACATTTATTAATAGGAAAATTGAGGGATTTGAACAGTTTGCTGTGCCTTGTCAATGGTAAAAATAATTGATGGTGTGCCTTGGCATGGAGAGGGGGGATTTGCTGCTTGGGTAACAGCATATCCTCCACATCAATCTAACCCAGGCCTTCGTGCTTCGCATGCAGTGTATGCAGCAAGCACGATACCATAGTCTCTCAAGACTGACGGATGCCTGCCTTGACAATTTCAGTGCCTTGTTAAGTGTGCCTTGAGACAAAAAATGTTGAAAATCACTGAATTATGGTGTGCCATCCCTGGCCTAGATTAATTACTGTCTCCATACTCTCTGTATGTAAATGTTTAAACAGATTTTTAACCTCCCCAAATCTTTCTCTTCCAGCAGACACTGACCCCTCAAATACTACCTTGGAGATTTCATCATTCAAAGGTGTAGCAAAATAGCTTGAACAGAAAAGCATAGTTGTGAAGTATCTGGTTTACTACTGTTGGAAAACTAACTGGGTGTTAAGTGGACATTTGTTTCATCCCAGCTGGCAGTTCCTTTGTGCATATTCTTTTCTTGTTCCTTGTCCCTCTGGGTTCAGAAAAAAAGAAAGTTCTGTGACTGAAAATGCATCATATTTGGAATTAAAATGTGTTTTGAGAAAAATGATGCCAGTCATGCAGGCAAGAAAAAAGTCTCTGATCAAAGATAGTTCCATAATATTAATTTACTGGATAACCTCTCTTAGGTCTTTTATGAATAGCTGGCTCTCATAACATACTTTCTGTCCAACCCAATGCCTGGTATCTGATCTTTGATAATGTGTATTACCCTTTGAAATGTAGCCATTATTCTATGTTATCACCATATTTATATGGGGGTCATGTTGTACGCTGATGTAATACCGTCTAATACACATGAACACACATTGTATGTGAGAACATATATTTTTTGTTCTGACCTTGAGCTAATAGCAGTTTGATAGCAATTATCTGATCTTAAATTGCTGTTTCCATTTTAGAGGACCAGAGAGCCTGGGAAGGTTTGTTTTCTTTTTTCTTTTTTAAAATTCCCACTAATAGGTCACAAACACAAGCATCTGAACACACAGAGTTCTGTATAAAATTATCTACAAGAAACCCGCAAGGGCATTTAAAGAGTCACAATGTCGATATGGCTGTTACATAGGCCATTTTTCTTGACTAGATCTAGATCCTATTTTACCTACACAATTAAGTAAAGAACATGAATCTTAGGGACTAAGAGCAAAATCTTGAAAAGGAGATGGGCCAGTGGGGTCTCACATTGACCCCAAAGTGTTGCAAATATGCCATAAGGCACATCGCTACCTCCTCAGAAGTCATATGAGCTGATTTAAAGATGCATGCCAACCAGACGAGGCTATAAGCAGCCTCCAAGCTGCCCAACAAAGTGAGGTTGTATAGGCCAGGTTGTACAGGCCAGAACTCAGGTCTAGCTGCCAACACAGCTAGCCCTGAGCACAGGCTAGACCAGTGTTTCTCAACCAGTGGTACGTGTACCACCAGTGGTATTTGAGGTGGCATCTGGTGGTAATAGTGTGTCTTCAAGGAACCCACCATGTTCCACCAAGGCATGCAACATGGCAAGCAAGACAAACAACATTGCAAGTAGCGGTAGGAGGCTCCAATTGGTGAGCATTTCCAAGTGCACATTTTGAGTAACCAGAAAAGCCCTCCTGTCTGCTCCAAGCTTCTTTCCTTTATTTGTTGCATTGCATCTGGCTTCCCCATCTGGAAGTAACTGGTGATGACATCATGACTAGTTAGTTACATCTAGTGGTACTTCCAGTTGATGGACCATGTGAACTGGTACATCAGGGGACAAAACTTGAGAAACACTATCCTCTAGTTAGACTACTCTCTTTCATTCTCATGTGCTAGTTAACAATCCGATAGTTCTTGATGACGCATCAGAGGTCAGGACATTCATAAGATGGGGAGTCAAAGCTGAGTGAAGAAGACTGTATTGCCACCACTGCTCCCCCACAATTGCCTGATAAGCATCCTCACAGTCAGACAGTGGCAAACAGTAGCTTGCCTAACAGTGGCAAAGAACAGTGGAAGAAGGGGAAGGTTCAGAGCCTCAGATCACAGGTGGATGCCATTCTATGAATATGGTTTTACCATGTTTGACCTATTCAGCTATCCATGAACGAGAAAAAAGGGTAGGTTGCATGCACACATATTTGGAAGTAAGTTCCTTGGAACTCAGTGGAGCTTATTTCCTCATTGACCTGTATGCATTTGTGCTTTTAGAGTAGCAAATGGATACAATTTGAAATCCAAAATAACAGACAGATCTTCTTTTGAAATCTGTGGCTTTATTTTAAGGCAGATTTCCTGGAAACTTTGCAAATCCTATGACCAGCATGGTTTGTGCAATCACGCATACATGGAAATGACTTGGAGGAAAAAGTTTCCTTTATTCCACCACCTAAGCTCAAGGCCAATACAAAATTGCCAGAAATATCTAGACAAGCCCTTAGTCTGTGATTCTGCAGCAGTTACTTCCAAGAAAAAACGCTTTTAATATTTTTGTCTTCTTATATTCCCTTTTAATAATGCAAAAAAGTGAATAATGTATGAAAGCAAGAAAAATAAAAAGGAACAAGTGTCTTTATATATGGTACAGATTTTGATTCTTATTACACAAAAATAAATGTTAGTGAAGTCAATAATTACATCTCAGATTTAAGGACTATATAAACTGAGATATATAGAACTAATTTAGTAATATATGCATCTAGACAGATGTCTTTCTAGTTGGCTTTCCAGTTTCCACCTTGCATTATATAGTGTGCATAGTGCACATTTCTGTGGAATTTTCATGCACAAATAATTGATCAGCATTCAGAGGAATAGATGCTCTTAATAGCTCTGATTAAAAACAACCAGAGAATGAAATTAAAAATGAGTACATCTAACAATTTTAGTTCATCCAAGGGTTATCACAATTAGATTAAACTCCAGATTTATAAATCCCTACTGAACAAAACGCTGCTGTGAGCACATTGTTCCCCCGAGGAAAGGACAGGAACAAGAATGAAGTACATATATCAGATGCTTTTCATGTTCTTTAAGGGCTTGTTACTGAAAGATATTTGAAAACAACAGCAATGAGTGCCACAGAAGGATCTTCCATAAATAGCAGCTTTTAGAAAAAAAATCAGGAAATTCAAACTAACAACCCAGTCCTGTATGTACTTACTTAGAAATCTCATTAATTTAAATGGACTTTGCAGGTAAGAGTGATATCATCTAAGGAAGATTTTCCCAGAAACATTTTTTAAAAATTTAAAATACATCATTTGTGAATGTTGTTAATCTGGGATAGAAAATGGAAGGAAGATTAGATCAAATATCTTGTACAGGGGTGTCAAATATGTTTCACACAGAGGGCTGAGTTAGCTTTCAAGGTGCTTGCAGAGGGCTAGAAGTGACATCATTAAGCAGATGATGGCCAGAAATAAGCACTTTGTCCTCATACAGAAACTCATTAGTTGCAAATGACAAAGAGAAAAATGTGCAAATCTTGTATATGTTTTCAAAATGTGAAACAGCCCTGTTATCAATCTGGGCCGTTGGAGAACCCAATTATAATGGGGCCAGATAATGTGCCTTCAAGGGTCAAGCAGCACAATCCTGAGCTGGCTGATTTGCAGAGGAACAGTGGCACCAAAATTGCAGTATCCTATAGGCATCAAGAGCAGCTGGCATCTCACAGAAAGCAGATATTTCTCCTCCTACCCTGGGAAAAGACTCAAGACCCACAGTGGAGCTACTTAAGCAGGGTGAGTGGAGCTACTTAAGCAGGGTGACCATATAGAATGGAGCATATAAAATGGGGGTCACAATGTCAGATAAGGTAGGTCACAAGAGGGTGGGATCCACCATCTTGTAATCTGACACTGGGCTTTTCTGGGAATAAATCTCATTGAACACAATGGGACTTAATTCCAAGTAAAGATGGAGGAACATCCCAGTTTGACAGTGGGCTCCAGACTGATTTTTAAGTTTGAAATGCCAAACAGAAATGCCTGAATACCACTGGAATGGAGGACAGAGTGCCTATATCTTTAAGCACTATATAGAAAAGGGAATTTTGGCAGGTGCTGCTTTTTAAACACTTCCATGTTGAGATAAACCTGCATATATTCCCTCTTCTATGCAACAGTTAAAAGTAGGGGCACTCTGTCCTCCCTTCTGTATAGTCACCGTATACAGTACATTGTGCCAGCTATTTTGCTGGCACAGTGGTCCCATGTTGGGCCAGGAGGCCCGAAGCAATGTTCAATGGAGCTCCCCAAAATTTTGAGACCCACTGTACATGATCTCACCAGCTAAGGATTCTGCACACACTACTGTGTTATTACTTTACACTTTCGTAAAAGTAAACTCCACTGAACACAATGAGATTTAGGGCACAATCCTAAATCTCAATGGGTCTTACTCCCAGGAAAGTGTTTTTAGAATTGCAGCCTTACTTATGGATAGACATTCATAGGCTTGTGCTATTAGACAACAAAAAGCCAAAATTATTGCAGGAAAAGAGTGGTATCTATTTCCAATTTGTACTGTTTGCTAATCTTTCCAAATACCCAAAATACCTATTTTCTTTCTGTGCAGCTCATAAGTTGAACTACTGTCCATAACTCTATATCCTATCGATAATAACCCTAACATAATCTGTTGAAAGGCTTCCCTCTCTGGACTGACTATCCCATGGATATGTGAAATGGACACAAAAATCAGAAAGAAGATTTCTAAATTGGATATGTGAGTAATTTCACAGAAATTTATTTTTTCTTCTCAGTTGCACTCTTAGCAAAGGCTTGCAGGTGTTTTTATGAACCTATTATATTTGGGAATAAAATGTAGCTGCACTATGTTGATAATATCAACAAAGTCATTTGTTTCATCCTTTTCAAGATTATGAAAAGTGAAAAGATAATTCCAAGCAATTTACTTACTCCCACCTCACACCTCAATGCAAATTGTAATTAAAATCAAGGTCTGAGTGGATCAAAGATTGCAAAACTGATCCAAGGACTTTTGTCTCCCCCAGTTTGCTCTCTCCTTGTATTGTTAGCTCAATAGACAATCATGTGAAAGACACAAGACAATCAGGTGAAAAAGATCAAGTTGGTTATATTGTTTGTGAACCTGGAAGAAAATTTATCCAAAAAATCTGTCACTGTTGATCTCACTGCTGTACAATTCCCTGCAAATACAAATTGGACCAGAAGCTGTCTGCATTTTACTCACTCCCAGCAGCATTCAGTTGCCCAACAAACGGGGTGACAGATATCATAAGTGCAAAAAGATGGACATATAAAAAGAGGACATCCCCCAAAATGTAGGACACCAAGAAAAATAGAGGACATGACAAAATAAAACAAAAACACTCATATATTCTCTTCATGTGGGTAATTTAGACACTAGATTATTCATTAAATAAAAACTATTACATATACTTACATGTAATATTACATGTAATATGTTAATGACAAGAATGCTACATGCTGCCTGCTTGCGAGGAAAAGGAGGACAATGAAGATTTTTTTCCAGTACAGGAGACTAAAAAAGTGGATATGTCCTGGAAAAAGATGAGCTATGGCCACCCTTCCCACAAATATTATTTTCAGTATAATCCTGTGCATATTCAGAAGTAATCATCTCATTGAGTGGAATGGGATTTTCTCCCATGTATGTTCCAATTGCAGCCTTTGGGAATTGAGCTATGTGGCCTAGAAAGTGGTCAGACTTGCCTGCAAGCAGGGCTGTAGCTGGGGGGGGGGGGCCTTTATGGCTATTTCGCCCCCCCCCCCCCGAGCCAGCAGCCTTCCCCTCCCAGCATTTTTAACAGAGCTGCCCTGTTTTTTTCAGCCTCTTATCCTTCCAATAGATGTCCTCAATTTTGGTTTTTGTTCCCTGAGTGCTCACCCCTGCCTGTGGCAGTCTGGTCCTATCAGGTCAGGTCAAGCCCAAGGAGCCATCAGCAATCCCCTTTTGCATTACTAGGGGAGAACTAAGCTTGCTGGCTACTCTGTCTTTCCAAGGAGGGGTAAGGATGATCATGCCCATCCCACATCAGGGTCTTGGAGCGAGTCTCTCATCTCTGGTCTTCAGATATCAGTTGGCGTGAGTTAGAGAATATTCTTTTCTGCATCATGCAAATAAATTATTACAAAGCTATTGATGTTGGGGGGTGAAGTGGGGTGGGAGAAATATTTGTCTTTGGAGAAATCCAGGATGGGTTTCTGCTTTCAGATATATTTTTAAATTTAATATTTACAGGAGGGGCATGGGAATCCTACCTGTTGAGGGACCAAATAGGATCAGGGTATTTTTCTTGGCTTTAAGAGTTCCATGAATGTAGGGCTGGGATGAGGGAATGGGGGAAATGGATCCGTACATAGAGATATGGGGCATTTTCTTGGCTTTCGTACTTTTGTAGGGATCGTGCAAGCCTATTTATTGTGTTGGTGTGCAAACTGAAAAGATAAGTTACATGTTATTTCTATATAAACTAATATGTACTATATACAGAGATGCATTTATTCTATGCAAATTATTGTTATATTGTATAGTATAGATACACCAGTCTACACTATACACCAGTATAACATAGATACACCAGTATATAGTGTACACCAGTATATAGTGTACACCAGTATAGTGTACACCAGTATACACTATACACCAATTATACTTGGCATAATTGTCCCCACTTGAAACGATTGTGTTTCTATACACTTCTATAATCCTGACTATGGCCCTTCCTGTAAGACTGACCACTTTTGTCATAAATGACCATTCCATGAAGCCCCCTGACTCAATTGTCAGATCCCACAGAGCTTTGCACAATGTTCTTTATGCATCAAATGATTTCTCAGCCATCCCCCTCCCCCCGACTGCTCCTTGTGATGACTGAAAAACTATTCATATACACTGATGGATCACTGGTTCAATATGATTCAAGGAGCAATGTGGTCAGTTGGCAGTGGTTGGCATCTACTGGCATGCAGGCTTTCTGGATCATGTTCAGTGTTTTAAGTCCAATCTGATTAAGGGAGAGGTACTGATTAGTACAGCAATAATATTGCTAACTTGATTGTGAGGAAAATGTCACTCTTAGGGCACAATCCAGAGTAACTATGGGGAGTCCTTGCTCCGGTGTAAGAATAATTTATTCTGGATTGCAAAATGGACTTCCCATAGGTTTTCACTAGGTGGTGCATAATATCTCTTACGTGCTCCCGTAGTTACTCTGGATTGTAGGGTTAGTAAGGGAGTTCCCTCTTACAGCTATTTCATTTTCAGCATGTAGTGCTAAAGCGAAGGGAAAAGTGGCTATTGCTGTTTTTTGCACTCTCACATGTATGCAATGCCTCAGAGAGGAGTTAGGAAGAAGTTATAGAAGAATAAGGCTGCAATCCTAATCCCAGTTAGTGTGATCTAAGCCCCAGCACAAGTCCTGTGCTGTCCTGGGGATGTCACAAAAGTGTTATAAGGCACTTCTGTGCCACTCCTGGGGGAGGGTTAGACCAGTGTGCTTGCCCCCCTACATTAGCACCGGAATGGGAAGATGGATGTGTTATGCTGGCCTAGGTTAGGATTGCACTCTTATGTTTTGCAGAGAGCCTCACCCAGAGATGGGATTCAAAGAAATTAAGAACCGGTTCTCTGCCCATCTGGCAGCCACTTTTAAATGGCTATTTTAAAACTTTATATGTCCTATCTCTCGTTAACAAACGGTTCTATAGAGTAGGTGCGAACCTGCTGGAGCACAGCACTGGCCTCACCTTATATGAAATGCCCCCCTTTACAGCCATTCCAGGTGGGAGCAAAATGAGGGGTCTTTGGAGGTACAGTGAGGTAATTTTATGTCCAACGGCTTATTATCTGTCATAAAAACGTGATACACTACATTTATTTATATTGAAGTGGTATTTTCAGAGAGGAGCAAAACAGTGATGGCTGTGTGAAGCACTCTCTTCCTTCCTGTTAGAGCCAGTTGCATCTGCGAAAGCCTTTGCATTCAAAGCCATGAATGGCTATATATAGGAAAGGGATGGATGCTTTGCACAGGCATCACTGCTCCTGACAAAACTTAATATTTAGTCTCCTCTTGAGGTTTGCCACTGTTGTATAAATCAGCTTGTTGCTACCAGATGCTCATGGCAAGTAGCCCCATGCAAGAAACAGCTGCATCAAAATGGCCGCTACTGAATCTTACAGTGCTGGATCAGCTGCTGGCGCCTCCTAGGTGTAAAGGAATAAATATTTCCCTATCCCATGTTGAGCTTCACTGGTGCCAATGTGTCTGCTTGGATCTGTACCTGCTATTTAGTTGACGCAGAACTGGGGAGGCCCATGTCAGATGAATGCTTGTTCCTATGATCCTCCCTCTGCATCCAGTTCTGCCTCCCCCTGCATTTCTCCACCCTCCCCTATCCCCCCCAAAGCCTTCCTACTACCTGATGGAGACACCTATTGCCTGGTATCTTCCAGTGCTGAGGCCCATGACTTCATCACCAGTGGGGAAGTGCTTTATGGGACTTGCATGATGGCAGTTGCCTGGGTAGTGCGCTAGCCACTGGTTGCAGATGTTCTTCAGTTGCAGACGCGAGGGACCATACAGTCCCATAAATCAACAGATACTGGCATAGAATGTCATTATGCGATTGGCTCTTCCCATACAATCCTTGCCTTCTAACACTGTCAAAGTGATGCAAGAAGTGATCACATAGGGGAGGTAGCTGTGTTATTCTAATGCACATACTATAGGCTGTGACATGTGAGCCCATCAGTCCTTGGTGCATTATCCTTTCCATTGTTTGTCTGAACCCCTCATTTCACACCCATTTGTTTTAAATTATCACAAGTCCTAATGCCCGTAAAACGGAATGTTTCTACGGGAATGCAAAACCCCGTTCAGTGTATGACAGGTCTTTCACAAACAGACGACAAGACACTCTGAAAATAATTTGTTTCCTGGAGTTTGGGTATATGCAAATGATACAAGTGTGAGGATATTCATGCATGTCATGAGCAACAGTCCTTCTAACCAATGACATCAGTGCTATTTCAACCAGCTCTGCGTTTGGTCCAGCAGATCCACATGCATGTCACCAAAATGAGATTGTATGTACAGGCGCTTGAAGTAAGGTACGGCGTTCACAGTTCATCAGCTTCTGCCATTTGTGTTAGACAGTATCAATTGCTAGATTCCACCAAACCCCAAGCTCATTTCTGTAATATTTATATTGTCAATTTGTCCACAACACTGGGGCACTAGAGCAGAACTCCCAGCACTAGATGTTACTATATACTGAAAATTGCATATTTTTTGTTCTGCACTTAATTGGCAATAGTATTATATACAAAAGGAAGTAAATTTCAGTGAACGAACACTCTAAAATAAATGTTCTGCTAAACAATATATTCTCAAATAAATGTTTTGCAGGAGAAAAAAACTTGGACAAAAATTGGCACACTCTCAATTATTATTTTTATAGAACTTAAGATCAGTATTAAAGGCATTATTACTGTATTATAATTTCTTTTTAAAAGGACCAGCTACAAGACTGCATTGTCATCTTGCTAAAAAAATAATTCAGAAAATATTATAGGTCAAATTTGGATATTGTTTGGCTTGAGGGATTAGAAAAAGACCTATATAGAAGCAGACTTTGCAATTTTTAATATTTAGCTATGGTTTATATAGGTCATTTTTTCATTTGGCGAAAACTATACTTTACTCAAAAATTTGTGTGATTAATGCATTGATTTAGTTTCCCAATGTGCACTGCTGCTAGGCAGATTCCAATATTATTTATTTTTATTAGTTTATAATATGTCAATTTTTCTTGCTTATCTGTCAGCTCCCACTAAAATACATAAATCAAAAATATCACAATGTGGACACTAACAAGGCATAATTATTGTAGGGTCTGTCCCCTTTAAAGAAAAATACAATTACCTTCCAGTATCCTGCTTAGATTAGGTCAGGATTTGCATAATACTGACTCATATTTCCTTAACAATTTTAACAACAGACAATAGATTTTGCAAATCTATATTCCTCCCCCATTTTCCAGTTTTATTTTTTCAGGTTGAAATAATAAGAAGCTCAGTCAAAACAAGATAATTGTTGTGGTCTCTCCCCACTGAAAACTTTAATTATTCCATGGTGCAGTTCTGGGATTAGGTCACTTTTATAAGGCTGAATCATTTCTTTTTTTTCTTCTTCTTTTTAAATAACAATAGCCAATTAAGTCTGCCAAACTATTATTTATTAAAGTGAAATGTATTCCGTTTTTCCACAGATAAATATTTAATAGAAAATAACTCCATCACTGCAGGAGATTAAAGAAGAACTCGACTCCAGTGTAACCTTTATAAAAACAGGATCTTCTTTTTTTCCTCCTTCTTCTTCATTTGGTTCTTGGCTGCCTGACCAAATAGCAGACGATGAGATGAAAACAGTGGAAAGTTTTTTGTTTTTTTTCACTTCAGCACAATAATAGCCATGTAAAGGCAGGAGTCTTATGAAACCCCAAGTAGCTGAATATGTAATGAATGATCCTCCCTGAAATGAGGCAAAAACCAGGCCTGGGATCTAGGGTTAAATAACTGTGATATATTTATAGAGGGCAAGGGATCATCAT
This sequence comes from Cryptoblepharus egeriae, assembly GCA_030015325.1. Taxonomy (NCBI): domain Eukaryota; kingdom Metazoa; phylum Chordata; class Lepidosauria; order Squamata; family Scincidae; genus Cryptoblepharus; species Cryptoblepharus egeriae. The sequence continues at coordinate 28,579,451 of JAREYC010000003.1, forward strand.
AAAATAAAGCAGCAAATAGTAAAGAAGTCAATGTAAAAGAGAGGCCAGGGATTTAGGGTATAGAGATCATAAATTTTCATCGATATAAACAGTCCATGTACCTCAGGAGCTGAGGTTTAGCTATAATTTCAGGGCTGACCTATAGGCTTTTGGTGTTCACAGTGCATGCACGATCAAGATGCCATCTGAGGAGGAGGAGGGGGAGAAATGTTGCAGATCTGTGTGATTTACTCATTTAATCATCTCCAAATCCACCCCAAACACAACAGTGCTGGGCTGAATATCAGTACTTGAGAGGATTTTATTGTCCCAGTAAATTACATTTAATTCTTACTACAGCATCACATATAAACAAAAATAGTGAAGGATTCCGTCCCCTGAGTGTTCCTACGCAGGAAAAGAGGAAGAAACGGTTACAAAGGATGCACAGATCTGTCATGTCGTCTACCAGCTCTGCATCCTTCAGAACATCCAAATGTACCCAGCCGGCTTTTAGTGAAAATGGATGGTGTGTATCCATCCAATGCATTCTCCACACTCATATACATATACATGCACAGCCTGTTTCTTCCAAATGCTGTTTTCATATTAATAATAATTAATAGCAATAATGATAATAAAGGATGATGGCATCCACAGGAACCACTGATGCTTTTAGCTCAGTCCTAATTGCCCTTAAAGAGAATTTTAAATGCTTTCCAAATGACTTCAATGATCTGGCTAAACAGCTTGCTTGCTTCTTTCTATTAGTTTGAGTTGGAAAACATTGTGTCAGCACTAAGTGAGCTTTTTGTTCTCATCTCCATCCTAATGGACAATCCGACTGTGGAAGACACCTCACCCACACACTTATCTAGAGATGGGATACTTGATGGTCAGGGGTGTGGGTGCATATGTGTGTGGGTAAGAGACTGAGTGAGTGAGAGATTAGTGTCCTCACCAAAAGCAACACAAGGTATAGAAGGGTTGTGTTCTGGCCAAGAAGCAAAAACAACAACAACAAAGTAACACGATATATGTGTATGTTGGACTGTCTCGACCCTTGCATGATATTTTTTTGCATCTAAAAACACAGATCTGTATTTTTTTTTGTTGCGGCACTGAAAGCCTTAGCGCACAATCCTAACCATGTCTACACAAAAGTCAGCCCCATTGTGTTCAATGGGTCTTACTCCTAGGAAAGTGTCTTGAGGATTGCAGCCTTAATAGCCACAAAGAGCATAAAAACAACAGAGAAATGCTTGTTGTGGATTTTGAGCATTATAACCCTTGTCCAAGAGAGTAATTCTTGCTAATATTAGTCCTATTGATTTCACCAAGTCCACTCAAGTAAATAAGAACTGGCCTCCTGAGAAGAGCCTGTAGGTAAATAATTCAAGCCAGCACCCATTGGTGATAACAACCCCCCAAGCTATGCTTACCATTCAGGAAGCTTTTTCTGAACTGTTCCAGTTAATGCAAACGTACACATGTGATACTCTACAAATTCCAGTGAGATAATTGATTAAAGGGAGGGGGAGCCATTGTACAGGTGCTTGTTTTCAAATGAAATATCTGGGCCATGTAGCAAAAGCCAGATGGCCCTCGGAAAGGGCTTCAATTTTGGAGCCACTAGGTTGTGCTATTGTATTGAGAATGGCTTGGTTTTTCTGCATAAGAATAGTTTCCTACTGTGCAGGGTCTTGTAAATACTGTTTTACAGTTTTCACTAACAACAGAGGTATACAAAATCAAGAGAGAAAGATTGTCATTTGCTTTCTCCTCAAAGCCAGGTCTGGGACCTGGTTTTACTTAGTCACTTTTACATTCTTTGTAAGATGCTCTGAAGACACCTATATTGTTCTCTCTCTCTCTCTCTCTCTCTCACACACACACACACACACACACACACACAGAGAGAGAGAGAGAGAGAGAGAGAGAGAGAGAGAGAGAGAGATTTATGTGCCTTAAGACCAAGTACTTTCACTTATCAAAGCCTCACGTTAACATTTTTGTTCCAAGAGGACTTTCCAAAGTAATTGTGAGATCCCAAAAGTCCACAAATGCATACTTTGCCCATTTTCCCCGATTCAATATTGTCCTCCGGCCTATCCACAAGTTATTCTTATTTATCTGTGATATGCACAAGCTTTACAATTGTTATTTCATTGATGACAACAACACTTCAGGCAGTAAATGATGAGAAGCAGTGACTCATTTCAGTGCCACCTCATGAGGATTGTGTGGCTTCACAGATAGTTGCTTATGGATGTCCCACCTCAAAACTAACCGGTGCCACTATATCCTGTTGGCATGCTTAATTAAAATATAAAAGATTTGTTGCTGGCACAGCTCTTATCATTAACCACAACAATTGCTTCTCTACATGTGTAACAGATTTGGTGTACTGACAAATACTTTCTTTGGTTATGTGTAAAAACTTAATTGCTTTTCTTATGTTTTTTTTTTCCATTCCCACTGTCCAAGGGAAAAAAAATTCCTTACAAACGAATATGGTTTCAATTTGGACTGCATGGCTTTTTAACCTATTTGACATCATGCAAACTCTTCTAACAGATTTCATTTGGTCTAGTTCCACTTAATTCGCTTGCATAGTTGTTCTATCAGTCTAAGCTGTGTTTTATAAAGCAAATGACTTACAGGGTATCCTGTGCATTTGTATTTTTTTTAAAAAAGCTGAAGATTCACTTCATTCCATATATTTGCTCAGCTTTGGCGTAAATCTTTCTGTATTTTGCTCCATGGATTAACACCTTTCTCTTCCTTCCTACTCCTCTCTTTAGGATGGTAAACTGAGACAGGCATAATAAGGAGCAGAGCAAGTGGCTCTCTCAATTCCAAAGCTCTAAGAGAGAATAAGGTCATCCCCAAAGACCCAAGCCTGCAACTGGTTAGCTTAGTTGCCCTGGTACAAGTCTCACATTTGGGAACTATCAGCTTCAGGTTTTGAATCTTTCAGTAACAATTCTCTGCCTGTTAATTAATTTCTGACGGCGGCTGCATTGTGGAAGGCAAGGAACCGTTTTTCCGCCCAGAGGGTACACAGACAAAAACAATGCCATTGATCACATGGACACAAGTGCATACAATTAACCCCAAACACATCACAACAGAAATGCAGTCAAAGAAAGAAGAGAGGTAAATATGAGGAAGAATTGAGCTTTATTGCTCAGTTACATCAAACTTTTGATATGGGCTTCAGTGAATTATAAACTTTTGAAATCCAGTTGTTTTCTCTACGAATGTTCAGTGAGAGCTATTGAGTTGCCTACCTGTCTCAGACATTGAAATCCCAGTTGGAGATTTTTATATTTGAAAAAATAGTGTGTTTCGGTAGAAGAACAGTGCAAGAACTTAAGTTCCCACCCAAAACACTAAGAGCACAACCCTGTTTATGTCTGTTTAAAATAAGCCTCACTGAGTTTTAGTGAAATTTCGACAAAGTGTATATAGGAGTACAGCATCCTATATCCCAGTACGATCCCAGGTAGCCTTCAGCATGCACTCACCATATGAACTGGGAGAAGTAATAACACTTTTACTTACATACTCCATCACTACCTATGCCCCATAGGTCTACTCAGATCTACACCAGCTATAGGTTGTTACTTGACATTCACAAGATTTTGTTCCAGGAACTTCCATGGATACCAATTTTCATGTTGAACAAAAGCAATTGTTTACCAGACAAAGCCAGACAGTGAATCAATCTTAATTGATCTCTTCCTGATTAAAACAGCTTTGTTTCAGCTCAGAGGTTGACACTTCTCGCTGGAGCTGAATCCAAAGCAGTTAGGAAATGATCACTTTGTATTCATGCCCCTGGAAAGGGAGAGTCTGCCTTCTAGCTGAAACAAAATAAGGCTGAAGCCATTCTGAGCCCTGAGAGGAAGATTAATTGCCTGCCAATTTCCACTGTAAGTGGGCTGTTATAAGCCATTAATCGCTTATTAAAGAATGTTTCTCTTTTAATTTAAAGAGCCCAGTGCTGGCTGTTGATGTTCTTGACCCTTACCAGACACTATGAACCACTTAGCAGCCATGTGTCTGAAAACTGCAGATCTACCAATGCCCACAATTCTGCTGTTGCCTCTAATAAGACTTTGGGACAGTGTTGGAAATTCAACTTGAATGACTTGAAATTGAATCCTGAAAAATTCCAGTTTGGGAATGACTCACAGGGCAATCCTAAACCCTGGTAGGGCTGGCACAGGTACCAGCATAAGTCCTGTGCTGGTCTGGGGGCATCACAAAAGTAGTGTTGGGCACTTTTGCACTACTCCTGGATGGTTAGGCAGTGCACAGATATTGCTGGCCTGCCCCCTTTAACTGCAGAAATGGGAAGATGAGTGAGTTATGATGGTCTAAACTGGTTAGGATTGTGTCTCAATGATTCTAGAGTCACAAAAGTTTAAAACTAGAAAAGACTCAAGTGGGGACCTCCCTGACTCAAGTATTTTTTTAGAGTCAGCAAGTTAAGTTCCTGTCTCTGGGATGCTCACTTTCAAGATCTTGGGGAGCCATCAAGCAGATGGCTTTTAGGGAAGCTGCTTTCTGGTTCCCATTATGACTTTTTCGAGTCAGGAGGTAGGTAGCGATACTTCTAGACTTGAAGTATCAAGATACTTCTAGACTTGAAGTCAAGCCCTCCCTGATTTTTCCCAGGATTACTTTGGAATTCCTTCCCCAAAGAGCAATACAAGTCCAGGCATGTTATACACAGATTTTTCTTACATGAATTTGACTCAGCACGAATGGCCACTGCAAATCAAAGCAGTTTATAAAACTGCTTTTCTACTATTGTAGATAGGTAGTCATGCAAGCAATCATTCCATTTTTCAGTATCATAATCTTGCAGGTTGACCGTTTTAGCAAAGCCTGCCAAGACTTTGGACTAACAATCAGCCTGAAGAAAACACAAATCATGGGTCAGGGTGTGGATCCACCTCCCTGTATCACAATCTCTGAACATGAACTGGAGGTTGTCCATGACTTTGTGTACCTTGGCTCAACTATCTCTGACACTCTCTCCCTAGACTCTGAGCTGAATAAACGCATTGGTAAAGCGGCTACTACATTCTCCAGGCTTACAAAGAGAGTATGACTTAATAAGAAGCTGACGGAACATACAAAGATCCAGGTCTATAGAGCTTGCATCCTGAGCACACTCTTGTACTGCAGTGAGTCTTGGACCCTTTATGCATGGCAGGAGAGAAAGCTGAACACCTTCCATATGTGCTGTCTCCGACGTATTCTTGGCATCACCTGGCGTGACAAAGTCTCAAATGACGCAGTCTTGGAACGTGCTGGAATCTCTAGCATGTTCACACTTCTGAAACAGCGGCGTCTACGCTGGCTTGGACATGTCATGAGAATGGCTGATGGTCAGATCCCAAAAGATCTCTTATATGGAGAATTAGTGCAGGGAAAGCACCCAAGAAGGAGACCACAGCTGCGATACAAGGACATCTGCAAGGGGGATCTAAAGGCCTTGGGAATGGACATCAACAGCTGGGAAACCCTGACCTCTGTCCGTTCAGCGTGGAGGCAAAAGACCCAGCATGGCCTTCTCCAACTGGAAGAGACACTTGTTTGGCAGGCTGAAGCAAAGAGACAAACCCAAAAGCAGCGAAACCTGGAGCCCGGGCAGGGGACGGAATTTATTTGTCCTCAGTGTGGAAGGGATTGCCACTCTCGAATTGGCCTCTTTAGCCACACTAGATGTTGTTTCAGGACCTCCAATCAGAGCACGATACCATAGTCTTTCGAGACTGAAGGATGCCAATACCTAATCTTGCAGGTACTGAGGCACTATCTTGTTCTATTAGGAACAGCAGAGGAACATGAAACCTGGAAGTTTCCCTAACCCCTGCTAACTGAGCAAGAGGCACTCTTTCAAGTGGGTGCTCCTTTTTTATTTAGCAGGGGGAGAGTAACTGGCCCTCCACACCCCAGCAATGTCTGTTAAAGTGGCGTCTGCTGGTGTTCTTCTTTGCATTTTAGATTGTGAGCCCTTTTGGGACAGGGACCCATTAGCTTTTAATTAGCTATTATTATTTTTCAATTTTCTTGGTAAACCACTTTGTGAACTTTTTAGTTGAAAAGCGGTATATAAATACTGTGGATGTAGATGGTGGAAGTGAGTCTTTAAACCTATTTTTCCATTATTTTCTTTATACATGGATTTTTTTAACCACAGGTTGCTCCAGAATGGATCTCTAGCGGATAACAAGGGACACCTGTACTCCAGGGAGATGCTGATAGCCTTTGACAAATTATTTCACAAGCTGTTGATTCATGTAGATAGAAACCTCACATGTTTTATATGGGTAAGGAATATCTATCAGGTGTCTGCCTCCATGTTTTTATCATTTTCTTACAAGGAAAAAGTGTATAAAACAAGAGATTTTTATTACTTAGGGTTCAAAAAAGGGATTTCTACTAAAACGGACCTGGTTAATGGTAGCAAATGAAGGTGGGACCACCAATGCATTCTTCAATGAGATATTTATTTAAATTTACCTCTCACCTTCCTTTCCCAGTCCAAGTAGAAGGAGCAGGAGAAACAGCAGAGCTTGGTGAGCAAGAGGTCACCTATCTTCTTTCTGAGGAGAATTCCTCAGTTGGCCATAAGATTGGGCTTCCACTGCTAAGTCAGTTGTGGCAAAACTAAAGATTTTTCTTTAAGCCACAGCATTAGTCCTGTACTGACCCGGTGGTGTCACAAACCCTACAATTCAGAGTAATTACGGGAGCACATAAGAGACATTACATGTACCCGTAATTACTGCACCACCTAGTGAAAACCTATGGAAAATTCATATTGTAATCCAGAGGAAATTGTTCTTACACCGGAGCAAGGACTTCCCATAGTTACTCTGGATTGTGCCCAAAGTACTGTAAGGGCACTTCTGTGCCACTCCTGGGGGAGAGTTAATCCAGTGCCCAGACATGTGTTTGCCTCCCTACATCACCATGGGAATGGGAAGACCAATGAATTGTGGTGGCATAGGTTAGGATTACACTTTTAGGGTGCAGTCGTTTTCAACTTTCCAGCTCTGGTGTAGCCACAGTGCAGTCCCTTGGTAAGGAATACATGTTCCTGTACCTTAAGGTGGCCCTAGTGACTGCCCTTCCACCATAAGACGCAACGAACATTCCACTAACTCTACCAACGCTCAAAAACTGGATAGGATTGGACACTTAACCATTTAGTCATGAAAACTGATTCTGAAATACATTTGTTTGGCTTTAAGATATCACACATCTGCTGAGAGAATGCAAATAATTTAAGCAAATGGTGGAATATGTGATTCTAAGACTAGCCTCTCATTTGTCAAAAGTCACAAATGAGAAGAGAAACAGGTCACCCCATGTTCACTAAAACATCATCTTTACTGACCTTTAAAAGCAAATATATTACTAACAATGTCTGAAAAAAACATCTCATCCACACAAGTAATTGCTGTTAGTTTGGATAACAACTAGTATGTTCAGTGCCAAATCTTACTTTCTCTTTAAGTTTACAAGTTGAGAAAGTGAGTGAGTGAAAGAGAGAGAGAGAGAGAGAGAGAGAGAGAGAGAGAGAGAGAGATTTGTGCAAAGTGGACAACAGATAGACATAACTAATTATGGTGCAATTATCAAAAGAGATAATCTGTCTCCCAGTCTTCACCGCAGCCTTACATAATTCCCTCCGGCTGAAGTGAGTCGGTATTATAATAATAACGCTCACTTTCTCCATTTCTATTTAGAAGGGACAATAAGCAAACAAGGATAGAAAATTAGCCCAGGGAACTTTCTATTTCAAATGCACTCACATATGTATTACTTGTTAGACAGCTCAGGAAATTTAACCTGTGACTTTTCCACACACACATCCTTAGACGAGCTTATTTCAGTCTTATTTTTACTTGGCGGTGCTCATAAGATGCGGCCTCCGTTTCTCATTAGAATTCAAGGAGGGACAAAGCTGTGTAGAGATTGCTGTGTACATTATGCATACAAAATCATTGTTCAAAAAAGATTTCCATTGCCTATTCCCTTGTAACACCTCTGTACTTGAAATGTAGTGCTGTAGTGTGCCTGTACCAATCAGAAAATGGAGTGATCATAACCTCTTTGCGTACGCTGAAGGATTAAAAACAAAAAAATCTCAACTGTCGCATCAGTAGACAAAATATATACATATAATCTCCTTTTACTGACTCCCAATATCAACATAAGAGAAATAATGCTAACAATTAAATGTGAGTTATGTATGTTTTGCAAAGCTTGAAAGTTTATTCAAGGGGGGCAGTGCTTTGGCAAGTTGAGCTACCATGTCAGACAAAAGAATAGCTGGATCAAGCACCTGGCCATGTTTGAATCTTCTTTAAATGCTAAATTATACCAATTATATCCTAAGAAGACATTCAGAAGCAGCAGATCTGAAAATAAATATTAAGAGCAAACTACTGGCACAGAAACACACAGCCCAATCCTAACCTCCCCTGGAGAAGGCAGGCTGGCAGACCTTCCTCACATTCAAAGCAGGGTTGATGACAACAGCAGCTCAGCCCAAGGCAAAGGAAATTGCTGCAGAACTCCCACTGGGGCTACTCAGATCAGCACCACTTTAGTGCAGATCCAAACAGCTAGAAGCAACACATCACCAGTGATAGGATCTGGCAATATTGCTCACCCATGCCTCTGACCCCCTTATCAGCCTGACTTACATCCAGTGGGATTTGGGCCCAGTGGGACTTGGACTGCCATCCAGACTCTGGTGCACCAATGCGCACTGACCCTCCTTCTCCAGATTTGGTGCAAAAGTGCTTTATAGCACTTGCATGATATTTATTGAGTGGTGCAGGCAACTTGTGCAGGATGAAGGTATGCTCTGGATTGTGCCCTCAGACTGCTAACTCCTTTCCACTAGCAATAGATGCATCTACCACTGTGCCAGTCTATGTAGCTGTGTATCTATGTAGCTTCTTCACGTCCTCTTTTAACACTTTGAAATACAGTTGTACCTCGCTTAACAAGCACGTCACTTATCAAGCATTTCACATAACAGGCAAAAATTTTCAAGAAATCTTCCTTCACATAACAAGTTCTGCTTCACTTAACAAGTGCGCTATGGGCACATGTGCTATGCAGCCCTGACTATGCAGCTGGCCAGTGCTGCTGCCTCTAACTGCCCCCAAGTGCCCCCACTGACCACCTTGAACATCCAGCACCAGCCCAGGTAAGACTCCCAGGAAAGTGTCTTTGATTGCAGTCTCCTCACTAGGTCTACTCAAATACAAATACAAATACCTTTATTGGCATAGAATATACAAAAACATCCAAACACAGATTTAAAATCAAAATAAAAAGCAGCGCAATTCAAAGGGTCTATAATTCTCAAATTAAAGACTATTGCTCCAATTTAGTCTTCAATATGGCTGATACAAAGATGGCTGTCTGTCTTATTAAGATGGGATCTGGTGAGGAAAGCAGCTGTTTTAGCACCAGTCTATCGGGTGGGCGTGAGGTCTCTGGAAGGAAAGGAGTTAAAAACTTATTGTGTGCTTCCACATGCAAGGAGCAATAAAAAAAATATGTTCTCATAAGTAAGCCCCATTGTGTTAAATGGGGCTTACTCCCAAGAAAGTGTCTTTAGGACTGCAGCCTGACTTCATAAGATCATGCACATTGAATGCATGTTTTGAATTCAGTCCCAGTGTTCTGTCATCATTTTTACATCCAGTTAATATTTTTATGTGAATATTTTTGGGGTTGTGGAACCAGTCGTCTGAGTTTCCATTATTTCCTATGGGAAAATCTGCTTCACGTAAAGAACGTTTCACGTAACAAACATGCCTCCAGAATGAATTAAATTTGTTACGTGAGGCATCACTGTATATTCAATACATAAAAATTATGGCGTCCTCTTCTGATGAATGTAGTGTGGAGGCTGTACATGCCAATGCATGGAGATGGCCACCCCTGTTTCACTACCAGCACAGCCAGTGATTTGACTCTGAGAAAACAGCATGTTTTGTGAATACCTTAAATATTATGATTTTTAGCTATTCACCAGAGATCCTGCCAGGGCTTCGGGGGTCTGGAGTGCCCCGGAGAACCCTGCAGAGTGCTTGCCAGGCTTCCGTGAGGCTTGAATGAAAGTTCCAGCCATAACTAAACTGGAAGTTCAAATTCCATCTAACAACTTTAACTGCAATTTCTTATTTGACGTGAGGGCCACTGTTAATATTTTGTTTGTCATCATTTCTTGAATCTGGAATATAGTATATTTCAGTAAGACAACAGAGCTTGGCACAGTCAGTATCTGTTACCTGTCACTCTTATAAGGTTGAAGGCAATCCATATTGGTTTTATCACCTCAAATCTAATGTATCTGCCAACTTTGGATACATACTGGAAGGAAAAACATATTTCAGCCATTTCATCAAGTTTAGCACAAGTTGAAGAGAGTTCGGGTGTTTGTATGTACTGCATAGCTTCCATCTCAATGTCATGTTTAAATTGAATGGGAGATTTTAATAAAGCTGTCACCAGATACTCAACACTTTCCATTTTCATGGCAAAAACAGTTAAAAAACCACAAAACCTGCGCAGACATTCCCACCCAAAATTATATCAATTGTGTGAATGTGAATTCAGCTTGACACTGAAGCACACCTAAAGCTCGCTGCCTGGTGCAACTGCATCTCCTGCACTACTCTAGCTACGTTACTGGAGCAGCCCAGTCCTAACCTGAGCTGGCACAGCCAAGCTGCATGGCTTTTGCTATATCCAGTGAAGTTCAGGAGACAGATTGAGGTCACTTTTGAATAAGGGGATATATTTCCATTTACGGCAGGTAAAGCACCAACCACTTCTATGGAACATCTTGCTATTTAGCTGGTGCAAATTTGGGAAGCTCCATGCAGGGCTGACTGGCCCAGGGATGGTGTTAGGGTAAAGTGGAGGAGGCCTCCACTGAGCTCAATCTACTCCCAGGCCTGATCCTCTCTGTTCCACCCTATCCCACCCAAAACACCCCCTTCCCACCTCAGAATGCCCATCACCTCACTCTCCCACCTTCCTCCACCACCCTGCATGATATTTTGCACCACCTTTTGCACAGCATGATATTATCATTAAATTTAAAATTGTTACATACTAGTCAAATTTACCTGTTGTTGTGGGAGTAAAATTTCAAGAATATTTGTGGGCCTTACATATGGCGGGGCACCTGTGAGCACTGCTGGGTATCACTGGGCTCCAAAAAGCACTGGGATACTGGAAGGTACCAGGGGACAGCAGTGGACACCAGCATTGGTCCCTACAAGGCACCCTACAAGGCACTACTGGACACTAAAAATTGGACAGCAAGCACCACCAGGTAACATGAGGCATCAGGCATCAGTGGACAGCAGGCACCATTGGGTATCCCTACTGGGCACCAGATGTCCCTGTTAGGCACCACTGGGCACCTCTACAGCGTACTGGGTACCATCAAGCATCAGGCACAGGACACCATCAGGCATAGGATATCAGACACTAGGTACCTGGCACCACTGGGCACTGCATATCCCTACCAGGCACTAGGTACCACCAGGCACTGGGCACCACTGGGCAGCAGTGGGTAGTGGGCACCACCAGGCAACCCAATGAGTTTCAGATATCCCTCCTGGCACCAAATATTGGCACCAGTGAGCACTGGGCACCAGTGGGCAACACCAGGCAGCAGGCACCACTGGACACCAAACTGGTTCTTAGTGGGTCCTTACATTGCAGAAGGAATATACTTCCGCAATTTCAAGCTGCAGGTTTTGGGGCTGGATGTTGATCAGTCAGTCTTCAATGTCAAGAACAGGGATGACATTTTTTTTCACCCCCTTTATTTCACCCCCTTTTCACCCCTTTTATTTCACCCCCTTTATTGGAAGCTGAATCAACTCACCAGAGTGATGACCATGGAGCATCCCCTTCTGTGGTTCAGAAGCCTTTCCCTCCACCCTGGCTGTTTGCTTAGGTGCGTGCAAAAATCAAGACTGAGACTAGAATTAAAACTTTTTGAACAGGTTTACTTACAACTCAGAAAAAGCAGGCATCAGTCAGTCTTGAAAGACTATGGTATCGTGCTTGGTGCTGCATACACTGCATGTGAAGCACGGAGGCCTGGGTTAGATTGATATGGAGTATAGGCTGTTACCCAAGCAGCAAATCCCCCCTCTCCACGCCACTGAAATAGTCCAATGGAACAGCAGAGCCGATACAGTTGGTTACAGCTGTGTCACAGAGCTGGGCTAAGGACAGAAAATCACCCTCTCTTGTGGGGACCGACCCAGGTCTCGAACCCTGGCCTGCTGGTTAGCAGGCATAGTGTCTTAACCACTTGCACCACCCACATATTTACAGCATCTGGTGAAGACCAGAGTTTCCTGACACTTGAATGGACCAGAAGCACTAACGCTGCCTTTGCTTGCTTGTGGGTTTGGGGGCTGGCACAAAGCCATGTGCTCACATCTAGAGAGGAAGACAGAGAGAAAGGAAGAGGAAAAAGGGTCCAAACCACACCTCCTGCAGTGGTCACTAAGAGGGGACAGGTATAGAGGTCAGTTAGGGCAGAAGGTGGTTCATTGCCCCCTTCTGATACATGTAGGGCGGTGTTGTCACTTTTCTTCCCAACCCCCCATAGGGGCAAAATTTCCAAAAATTGATTCTTAGTGTGTGCCTCCATCACAGAAAGTACACGCTCCCCAAATTTCACTCTTCTAGGTCCAGTGGTTTTGGCTGGGTGTTGATGAGTCAGACTGTGAGTCAGTCAGTGACTCTTCAACTTTATATGTTTAGAAGAAGGTAATTTATTGCATATATTTTATAAATTACAAGATGGCTACATGTTGCCTGCTCACAAGGAAAAGGAGGACATTTAAGTTTTTTTCCAGGACACCAGGTTAAAAAAGAAGACATGTCCTAGAAATAGAGAACATACGGTTGTTCTGTTTTAAGGAGAATGAAGGTTTTTTAAAATATGGAAGACCATTGTGCAAGCTCAAAAGTAAGAGAACTTGATGTAGTCCTACATTTTCGCTTCCCAGTGATGATGGACACTTCTTTTATTAATAGTTACATGTGAGTTAACAGCATCCCCCTCGCAGATGCCCCTTACCCACTCTAACATTCTCTACCAATGAATATAAATGACTAATCTAATCAGTTTCCCTTAACCACCTCACCATCTCTTATCCTGAAATTGAAATGCCTCCAGCAAAATTTATTTCACAGCTGACCCCCTACCCATTCTGAAATACCTTATTTTGAATTCTAATACCACTTCTCTCATGGCACTTATTTATAGGCTTTTTTTCCTATTGTGCTTATCACCATAATGTTTCCGCACTTCCCATAACTTAATGAACTTCCTTTTAAAATCAATATACGGGAGAGAAGAACATTCCCCCTAGTTTTATTTAAAAAATGTTGGGTCCACACGAAATCTTGGTTTTATATGAAAATCTAAGGCAGATGCCAGGCATGGTGAGTGGGCCAGTTATATGGAGGACATCTTCAGCAAAGTCACCCAGTTGTATTTGGAGCTCCATTGTGTTGTTTGTGAATTGTACACAGAAATTCATACAAGTGCCTAATATTCACCAGGGTATGTAAGAAGTGTTTTTTCTCAGTAGAAAACCTGCTGGAGAAATACAGTGGCAGGCCTGGAGTGGGACAGAAGGACAAAAACCCTGAGCATTGCACCCGTATGGTGTTGTGGGCTGCTTGGAATGCCTTCAGAGGCTTCTTAACCAGTACTTCTAGTTTTAGACCACGTTGGAAGCTTCATAAGGTTTTCCAAGTTATCTCTAATGTTGCAATGGGTAGGTAGCCATACTGGGGGTGCAGTGAGATGTGGGGGGATGGCATTACAGACCTGTACCCAAAGGTGCAAGGAGGGGGATGGTCTGTAACTACAGATTTAGAGCACAATCCAAAACATGTCTACTCAGAAGTAAGCCCCATTGTGTTCATTAGGTCTTACTTCCAGGAAAGTGTGTAAAGAGGCACCTCTTAAATAGGGTTGCCATATATCCTGAAATACAGGGACAATCCTGATTTTGGGGGATTGTGTTCACATACTGGCAAATGGGACAGAAGATCCTATCCCCATTTTGTGGAAGAGAATTATGGCAACCCTGCTCTTAAAGTCACTCTCATCTTCTGTTTATCAAGGTGGAGGAGGTATAATTGTTCCTATTGAATATCTTATGAATTTTGTTGTATGTCTATACAATGACAATAAATTATTATTTCATTTTATTTTTTTTATTGACCCCCATCATAACATCTGCATTAATGGCTGTTTGCTGGAGTTTTTCTTGCATATTTTATAGATTGTGACCCTTCTCAGGACACAGATCATTTATTTATTTCATTGACAGTGCAATTCTAAGCATATCTACTCAGAAATAAGTCCTGTTGTGTTCAGTAGTAGTTACTTCCAGGAAAGTGTGGTTAGGATTGCAGCCTATAAGGAAAATCCTAACCATGTCTACTTAAAAGTAAGCACCTCTGTGTTCAATGAGTCTTACTCCCAGGAAAGTATCTTTAGGATTGTAGCCTGAGTTAGTCTGTAAACTTATTTTGGTTGAAATAAGCTATAGATTTTTAAGTAAAAATAATACACAAAAAGGAGGATAAAAGACTCTCAGAAATGCACTGAGCTGACTATTGTTCAGGATCTTATATGACCTTTCATATAAGGATCTTATATGACCTTTCATATATCTTATACGACCTTTCATCTAAGTCATTTTGGGTTTTTTCTCATTTCAGCTACCTTAAGCATTATGTACACATATAGATGGCTGAAGGCATTTAGGAAGTTCATGATTATTCAAAAGAAAACAGGGGGTTTAGATCATTAAAAAACAAAATAGGGATGGGCAACCCAATCCTAACTATAATCCTGCACTCTGATCCAGCAGGACTGGTGCAGCCTCCACTACATCTTGTATAGGAAAAAAGGCTGATGAGGATCTCTGTAGTAAGTGGACATTTGTTCCCTAATCCTATGTACAGCTCCTACCGTATCTAAGAGGCTGCTATGATTCATGCAAGCAATATTACTGGCACAAATCCAGCCCGGTCCATGTCAAGCTTTCAGGTCCAGGAGATATAATACAGCAATAGCCACTTTGTTCTCTCCCATCCTTCCGTACCCTCCCACTCCATAATTCCTCCTCTATACCTATTCACCCTCCCCTCGGCCCCCACTGCCAAGCCGACAGCTGACTTGCGCAGGTGTATGCATGACTCCAAGTGGCATAGCAGGCCAAGCAGGCCTAGTTGCCAGTGATGTGGGTCTCCACACTGCCAAAACATTATTTATGGAAGTAGTACTTGAGCATTTCAGCCCAGGACCCCCTTTCAAACTTAAAAATCTGTC
This sequence comes from Cryptoblepharus egeriae, assembly GCA_030015325.1. Taxonomy (NCBI): domain Eukaryota; kingdom Metazoa; phylum Chordata; class Lepidosauria; order Squamata; family Scincidae; genus Cryptoblepharus; species Cryptoblepharus egeriae. Next base: position 28,594,872 of record JAREYC010000003.1, read on the forward strand.
CAGGACATGCTATCAAACTTACTGGGATGTGACATCACTGTGATACAGAACTTTTCCATGTCTATTCAGAAGAAAGACCCACTGTTTTCAATGAGATTTACTCCCAGGAAAACCTGGGATCCCAGGTGGATCCCACCCTCTTGTAAACCTCCCCCCTCGACTTGAGGTTGCAACCTCTCAAGGGAATCCTAATCCCCACTTTGAGTACCACTGATTTATGCCATGTCTGGGACAGCTATATGCCTGTTTTATCAGTGCTAGCCAGTATAGGATAGGGCTGTTAAAGGCATACATTTTCAGAAATAGCCCCATGATCAATGCACACAACAAACTCTATCTCTAAACTCTGAAATGGTAGGACGTCTCTCAGTTTGGGGAGGGGGAGAGGAATATCATTCATATAACTTTTTATCTTTGCATTTGTTAGCGATGCTTTCCTGTTAATGAAAATCCCACTTCTAATGAAAAGGAAGACAATAATACAAAAGAGCCACTACTTGGTTATTCAGCGTCCCATCATCTTTTCATTCACATATTCAGAACCCTCTTTCAGGAAGAATGCATTTCTAACATCATTGTGGTGAGGCCTTGGCAATAACAACAACATCTCAATAGCCAGAATCGCTTACAAAGGGTGAGAGAGAGGTGGCTCTGGCCCTGAACACTCAATTAAGTGGAGTTTTTTTCTTTTCCTTAACACACTCCCCGTGGTACATTAAATTTTACTGATGTCTAATAGCTTCACCATTCCTGGCCTTGGTTTTATTAACCTAAAGGACTAAAGAACAAAAGACATATACTGCTGACAGGTTAAAAATTCCTTAACAAAGGTATCATTAATGGCTCCTCAGAATATGCAGTGCAGCAACTATAGCACTCATTCTACCAGAGACTTATTATTTTGGATTCAGTAATTTTCCTTGAAGGATGTTTTGATGGGTTTTATGCCTTTATGTGTAAAGCTTCCAGAAAGTTGCTGCTTTCATTGAAGAATTGCCCTACAATCCAGAGTAACCACGGGAGAACGTAAGAGTCTTTTACGCTGACGTAGTTACAGCACCACCTAGTGAAAACCTATGGCAAATTCATATTGCAGTCCAGAGTAAATTGTTCTTACACGGAGCAAGGACTCTCTGTAGTTAGTCTGGATTGCATCCTTGGCCTGCAATCCTAAAGGCACTTTCCTGGGAGCAAGACCCATTGAACACAATGAAGCTTACTTTTGAGTAGACATGATTAGGATTGTGCCCTAAGTTGCTTTGTTCCTCTGAGTAAGGATGAAGTAGTATTTTGTGAGATTTATGTGAGAGTATCAGGGTACTTTGGTCTAAATGTTTGTCCTCTTCTGATATCAAATGCTACCCAATCATCAATAACTTGCATTGTGGGTGATGGACATTTTTGTCCAGGAAAAGGCTCTGCTTTCTGAACTTCTCACCTCCAGTCCCTCATCTTCCTCTTCCTCAAACTAATCTAGTATGTTTGACCAGTGGTGGGATTCAAATAAATTAACAACAGGTTCTATGTCCTAAAAAACATAACAACAGGTTCTATGTCCATAGAACAACAGGTTCTATGTCCCATTAGTAACTGGTTCTCATAACCAGGTGCTCATTAACAAAGAGTTCTATAGAACCTGTGAAAACCACCTGAAGCCCACCATTGTTTGACTATATTTGTAATTCTAGAATTACTTATAGTACAATCCAGAGTAACTGCGGGAACTCTTACGTTGATGTAAGAGACATTTACGTCGACATAGTTACAGCGCCACCTAGTTGAAACCTATGAGAAATTCATAGAGCAATCCAGAGTAAACATTTCTTACATTGACGTGAGAGCTCTTGTAGTTATTCTGGATTGTGCTGTTAGATCCTGAGTGAACAAGATCTTCCACCACCAGAGGTGGCTTGCCAAATGCTCATCCTTCCCAGAAGAACAAAAACTACCACTTTACATCATCTTCATACTCACTAGACAAAAGGAAGTGTGGAGGAGAGAAATGTTATAGATTAGAGTGTTGTGGTAGAGCACAAGCAAACTTGATAATTAAGCTTGTGCTGGATATCCATAATTCCTTTCCTTATGTTCAACAGTGGTCTGCACATGTAAATGCTGTGTATATGGAGAAAGTTTCTTATGAGACTGGAACCATGACATATTCTGGGACTACTGGAAGAACATTTCCCCACATTTAGGAACCATTGTGTATGCAAGCACTCAATGAGGAGATATGTGGTATGGTTAGCTGTATTATATCTGGGGGAGTGACAGGACGAGTTTAGCTGGTGCTGTCCTACTGAGCCCAGCAGAGGTTTGCTTTCCATGGAGATCAGATAAGAAGACCATGAATGCTGGAGTAATCAGGTGATTAACATGCATATAGGAATTCATCTACAATTCAGTTTCTTTGTTCAAATGTTTTCAGAGTCATCAGTACAAACAGTAAGATCAAGAAGGGATCTTCTGTAACATCTTCAGAGTAAGACTATAACATGCTCAACGTGTTCAGGATGTTCTGGCATGATTCACATTGAAGTAGCCATTTGTCCCGACACTTTCCAGCTCTCCATATATAAACGATACATTCATAGCCCATTCTTAACACATGCAGTTCCTTAGCTTTCCTGACTTACTGCTTAACCTTCAGCAATTTGCGTCTGCTACAATCAGACCAAAGGCCCATGTATAGAGTCCAGCTTCCTGAATTTCATAGTCGCCCACCAGATGTCTCAGAGAACACACAAAAGAAATACACACACACACACACACACACGCACACACACACACACACACACACAGAGAGAGAGAGAGAGAGAGAGAGAGAGAGAGAGAGAGAGAGAGAGAATCCTGGTATTGCTCCCTTTGCATACTGAGGTAGCCTACTTCTAAAACCAAAAGGCTGCACATACCCAACATGGCTTATAACCTGCGATGGACAATTCAGGCATCTAAGCCAGACACCACCACCATATCTTGTGGCAAGAGGACCCATACATGCTGGGTAAAGAAATATATAGTTTTTCCTCCATTCTATTTCTTCCAACAATCAATTTTATTAGTTGGCCCTGGTTCTGGTGTTGTGTGGTGTGTCACTACCCCAGCCATTTCAACTTTCATTGACATTGGTCAAGTCATGGCCACACCATATGGCAATGGGGCAAGGGGGTACCACATTCATATACCTAAGAATGAACCTCCCATTTTACTGTGCACTGCTACTGTTACTAACAGACATGGTTTCTTGTGTCCATGAACACTGGGTACTACTAAGGTACTACCACCCCCATTTGCACATTTGGTGCTACCTTTGCCATTTGCTGAAAGGATAGCATTGTTTGTTTTGGCCAGTGTGCTCAGACTGTGCCCAACATGGCTGATACCTGAAGCCACCATATTCCAACATCATATTGCAGGGTGGTCATATGACCAGAAATTTCTGGATTTGTCCTCTTTTTAAGGCTCCTATCCAGGTGTCCCCCAAAAGGACTTCATTGTCTTCCATTTTGGCTTCATTTTGGAACTTTGCAATGGTGTGCAGTATCCCTCATGTCATATCTCATTGGATTTGTATTGAAGAGCTAAATCCAATGCAAAAATCGGTTTTGAAATATCTCCTTCCTATCAAAAATTATGCCCAAATGATTAAAAATCAAAAATATGCATTGAGCTCGATGGGAAAATGAAAGTGCCCAATATAGTGGCATTACTCGTGAGTAAGCAAACATGCCATTTTCTGCCAAGAATCCAAGACCTTGTCCTCCTTTTGACGTTTGGGCATCTGGTCACCCTGCATATAGGCACAGCCCAAGTTCTTGTGGCTCTCAATACACACCAATGTAATGTTTGTGGGAATGTGGGTATAATGCTGAGGAGAGGATCAGATCAGTGAGACCTGTAAACAAAATTAATAGATATTGTCCTTACATAGGAATTCTTTCTGGAGTGTGCATTTGATTGCTCTGTCTCACACATCCATGCTCAATATGTGATGTGAGTTGTAAAAACCATGATGTGCATGTAAAGAATGTCTTAATGGAAATGAGATTGGTTTGACTCAAAGGTGGTACAAATAGATTATTCCTGTTTCATGCAGCCAAAATGCAACTCACTTTCAGTTCACTATAAGCTCAGAAAGCTTTTTCAGTTCCATGACATGTGGAGGGCTGGAAGCACACCAATGGGTACAGGTGGCATGAGGACTAAATGTTGCACAGCCCATCCTAGTGAGTTCAGGACTGCCTTTTACTTTATTCCATAAAGATTCATGGTAAATAAATCAATGTCAGGAAACACTAATGCCTGTGATTAGTGTGGTCTTTAAACACCGACCTCTATTTAGTTCTTAGCTCGACATTCCCATCTTTAGTGAGACGTGCAAGTTAATTTTAGAATCAACTCATTAACCTGTATATTTTAATTCACTTTATCTGCTTTTACTGAACTTGATCTGACTGCAGCTAATGTTAATTTTGTCATTGATTTGTGCAAACAGGGTTGCATCCACTTAAATATCCTGTGCACCTCCAATGCTATAATCTGTTGAAAGAGCATTTCAGCAGGGGATTGTGGCATGCTTGCACAGCTAGTTGGTACTAAAGATGTAACTCTTGTCATGCTCGGCAAAGGGGGCCAGACAATGGCCTGCAGGCTGCCTATGACCCCCAAAGCAAATCTATCGAAAAGGGATAAAAATTCTGCCCACTCTTTCACTCATAGAGACAAAAACAGTGTTTCCAGTTTATGAGAGACAGCGGTATTGCACAATATAATGTCACCTTTCCCTTTGGGTTTTGTATGAAATGCCAAGACCAGCTGCTCATGCTGTGTAACTGCGGGGAACTGTGAAGTAAGGTAGGCTTCTGGCCACCTGGGAAATTTCTAAGACATTTCCACCATGAAGGGCATACTGAGACACAGAACATTAACTGTAAGGACATTAACTGTTATGATATGTTCATATCCATATTTGACTTCAGATAATTTGGCCACTGGAGTCTGGCATATAGAACCCCTTGTCTGGCTAATCCTAACTCCTTCCTATTACATTCCCACAGGTGAATGTTGTTCTTTTCTGTGACAATCCTCCAATAAAGCTTCAACTTCTTTACATTTTATTGGGGTTCTTGAGTTAGTAGCACTGCATAGTCCTATCCCTTTCTCACAGAAGGGGAGAACCTCCCCAACATTGCACATTTCCAGTGAGATGCCACTAAGATGACATGTGTTTAAGGAATTGTAATTGGTGGGGTGAGTAGCATACTTCTGACACTGGCCCCTATGCACAGTACACTGCTGTGTGAGGGAAAAAATGAAAGACTGGCTTCACTGGGCCTCCCAATGCCTAGTTAAATGGTATTAAAAATGTCACTTCCATTTTCAGAACTAGAAAATGGTAAACAGAACTGGAACCAATGGGTATAAACTGCAAGAAAGGAGATTCTGGTTGGATATCCGGAAAAAAATTCCTGACAGTTCGGGTAGGATTGCCAAGGGAGGTGGTGGACGCTTCCTCACTGGGGATCTTCAAGCAGAGGCTCGACAAGCACCTGCCGGGGATGCTCTAGGAGGATTTCCTGCTGCATGCAGGGGGTTGGACTAGATGACCTACTAGGTCCCTTCCAACTCTATGATTCTATGATTCTCCATGACACTGGAAATTTTGTGTTTTATTCTGCTGAGCTCAGAGGACTTGTTTACCATATTATTAATTAAAAGATTACCATGTCACCACTTGCAGCTTTTTTGTGACACCCACTTTGGGAATAATTGGAAGCACATCCCATTCAATTCAGAGGGGCTTACTTCTGAGTACCCATACTCAGAATTGCACTGTGAATTGTTAAATAATTCAAAATTATTTTTTTTTCTAAAACTTTTCTTGGCACATATTATGTAACACTAAACATACCATTAATGTTGAATCAGTCTGTTGGTTCTTCTACTCCCAAATAGTCTTCTCTGGCTTTCCTTGGTCTCCAGCAGACTTCTTACCCAGCCTGGTTACCTGAAATACTATGAGGTGCAGAGATTGAACAGGAGACCTGAATGATGGTTCCTTTCCACAAACTGATAGTTAGGCAATGAAGCACCGAGGAATTTATATTCCTCTACACCGAGAAATTTAATATAATATAGTGAAAGCCTAGAGAAAATGCGCCATGCTCACTTTATTGTTTTTACAAAAAATTTTTAGAGAAACATGAAACCTTCTGTGTGCATTGTTCCCCAGCCACTTGACCATGAAATTATACATTATTATTTTATGTTTGAAGGGTAAAACTCTGGTTCCTTCACTATTGGTGAGTACTTACAAGTGCTGGGTGAAAGCTGCAGTGAAATTTAGCTTGGCTTGGCAAAACATATGCATTCTTAACGTGAACTTTGCTCAGTGTAGACTTATGATGGTACTGAGACCTTGGAAAATGTATCTTTCCCTCTTCTGATCAATCAAAAAGGCAAATGTAGCACAAGTCAAGCCAAATCTAATTTTCCACACTGAGTCATTACAGGGATGGGTAAATTTTTAATTTTTAAAAACTTTTTAAAGTGTTCTCAAGGTGTGCTTGAGTTGAAAAATTAATGTTAGCAGAAAAATCTGATGGAAACCAAACAAAAAAAAATTCTCAGTGCACAAGTCACAGAAGAAAATTAAATTTGGCTTCATCCTTACAAAGGAAAGGTTCAGGCATTCCACTGATTTAAAGCAGAGGGCCTGAAAGCAGAGTGGGTCATTAGGAAGCATCCCTAGAATTGGCAGACTTAGCACAAAAGGTGAATCTTTCTGTGTTTGGCCTTTGATGAAGCATTGCAGCAAGTGGTGAATGTGTTCCGATTTGCCTCCCCATTTCCCCCAGAGAGGATTCTGTCAACCCAACTTGGCACTGACAATTCTTCTTCGGGACACTAAACTGTTTCTAATTGTTTTCTTTTCCTGCCACATGCCTCTTCCTGCGATTGCTCATTTCTGATATTGATACCTTGCTTCCCTTCTCCTGTCTAATGATGTACATGTCAAAGCAGTCCACCTTTCAAAGCTACCCATGAATGAACTGGGGGAGGGGATGAGCCAGCAGCAGTCAGTCTTTGAAAAATGGAAATCAAGAACTCCTGTGCAAAAGGCATAGTGGCAATTGTCCAATTAATGCTGAAGCCAGGAAGAAGAGGGGGAAAGAGACTCTGTGCATAGGGACAAAAGGAGCCAGAGCCTCATGGTTTGCTAACCACGGTCTGCCACTATTTTTTAGCTTCTGCTCCTTCTCTCACCTCTCCTAGAAAAAAAATCCATTACCGTGACCACAATCCTATTCACACTAACATGTGAGTAAGCCCATTGTCTTAAATGGAACTTACTTCTGAGGACATTTGGATAGGATCGGGCTGCAAATATTATGTGCAAACTCTCCTTCAAATGGATTATCTCAGCTATGAATGCGGGACAGTATTCTACAGCTGGATCTGTCACAGATTATGACTTATCGTAAGCTGCAATCCTAAACACATTTTCCTGGGAGTAAGATCCATTGAACACAATGGGGCTTACTTCTGAGTCGACATGGTTAGGATTGTGTCCATAGAGTACTTGTCCATCTATCATGTTCAAAGAGCAGAATAAACTAAGTATTTTCATCTATATATATAAAAGAGAAAAGTCACTCACTGACGCACTCACTCACTGACTCATCACTGCCCTGCCAAAACCGCTGGGCCTAGAAGCGTGAAATTTGGGGTGGGTGTTCCTTCCATGACTGACGGGTGCACTAAGAACCGGTTTTCAGAAATTCCAACCGGAAGGGGGTGAAAAGGGGCGCAACGCGTTTTCCTCCCTATACTTTGCATTGAGAATTGCTGACTCATCAGCATTCCTCCCCAACTGCTGGGCCTGAAGCATGGAATTCTGGGAGTTCCTTCTGTCACCTGAACACCCACCAAGAACCATCTGGAGAAATTTAACCCTTCAGGGGCTGAAAAGGGGGCAACGTGTTTTCGTCCTATACTTAACATGGAAGACTGACCATCATCCAGCCATTTTGGTGCTCGGTGCCTTGTGCACTGGGAGAATGTTGTTCAGAGGATGCTGGGGGGGATGCTGCGCATGGGAGATGTTGCACATGGGGAGATGTTGCACATGGGAGGAAGTTGCACATGGGGGACTGATGCGGATGGGGGACTGATGCGCATTGGGGGAAGTTGCACATGGGGGAAGTTGTGCATGGGGTGTTGATGTGCATAGGGTGTTGATGGGCATGGGGGGATTTTGCACATGGGGGACTGATGCACATGGGGATAGTTGCACATGGGGTGTGATGCACATGGGGTGTTGATGTGCATGGGGTGTTGATGTGCATGGGGTGTTGATGTGCATGGGGGGATGCTGCACATGGGGGACTGATGCACATGGGGATAGTTGCACATGGGGGATGTTGCGCATGGGGAAAAGTTGCGCATGGGGAAAAGTTGCGCATGGGGGACTGATGCGCATGGGGGTTGATGCGCATGGGGGTTGATGAGCATGGGGGAGTTGCACATGAGGGACTGATGCACATGAGTGTTGATACGCCGTGGGGTGGATGGCGTATGGGGAAATGTTACTCCCGCAATGTGGGTACGCTTTTTGCTAGTTGTGTAATAAATACTCAGAAACATCTACTCAGTGATGGGGTTATAGTTTATTGGGACACCATATGCTTTGCATATCAAAGATCTTGGTTGCAATCCATGTCATCTCCATAGGGCTGGAAAAGGCGTTGGTATGAAATCCAAGATAGCTGCTGCCCATCAGTGTTCAAAATATAGAAATATAGAGTTAGACAGATCAATATCTAACAGGCAAAGGCAGCTTCAATATGTGTTCAATTCTTTCTTTTTTCTTTCTTTTCTTTTCTTTCTTCCTTCCCTTATTTCTTCAATATAAATTAATATTGAAGTTTAAAGAGTCAACATAGAGATAAAACACAAAATACAAATACTTCTAAGCAAGAACACAGGAGATTCCAGAAGGGAAAGCTGGTTAGAGCAAATAAAAAAGATGAGAAACTCAGGGTATTCAACAAGCCCAAGCAAGCCTTCTAAAGTGGGGTCACCAGTATGAAAATGGGTATTTCAATATTTTTGCAGTGGCAGCAAACTAAGTTGTAACTCCTGTATCCATGAGTCATTTGTGATCCATTTGAGAGCAGGACAAAGCCGCCTTGATTATTATTATATATTGATTATTATTATGTACTTGTTCTAGCTATTCTTTCAGACTTCACAGAGCACTTTGGTCTTCTGTCCAATCAAGGGCTGCTCATCCAGTTGTGCTCCCACCATAGTAAAAAATGTAGTAAAAAATCATGTCACCAAGAAACTCAGTCATCTGTACCATAGTGTCACTGCAAATGTAGCATGATAATTACTCAAAGGTACAAGTATGGAAGTATTGATTTTATATTGAGTAAAAAGAAAAGTTAGTAACATCCTTGTGGATCAGTTGAATAGTTAAAGTGTGTGTTTCCTCTTGTGACAAGCTCCAGATGTTTGACATGACAGTGCAATGCAAAACAACCCACTGAAGACCATTTGCAAGGACAATGGGGAAGGCAATGGATAGAAAACTATTTTTATTAGTGTTTGCTTCCTGGCTCTCACTTATTTGTCCCTGCTGCCCTCATTTTTTTCCAAGGTGCCTTTTTTCTTGTATATTTTCTTTCTTGTGTTTTTCTTTCTCCAGGCAACCTCCAGGCCTCTGACACTGTGGAATCTTCTTTCTTTTTTCCCCTGTACAGGTGTCTTCATTCAGATCACTTTCTTCCCTTTTTATTTTTGTTTATTCACCTTTCCTGTTTACCTGGGTCTTTCAGTCTTGATTGAAACATACATTCCTTACATTTCCCTCCACCCCCCTCCCAGACACCATTCCCTTCTGTTCCTGATACCATTAAGGGATGAATCTCCTAAATAACCATTAAAAAATAGGAAAAGAGCTTTCTAATGGAAGTGACCCAAACCCTTCAGAATCATGTCCACCACTTTTTGTGAGGGCCAACCATTTTTGGTTTGTATCTTTCATCTTTGTTGTGGTGTTTGTTCTATCTGTTTGGCATCTTTCTCTTTTTTTGTATCTTTCCTTTGGATGGTGTTTAAAAAACAAGACCGCACTTGTGATGTAATTTTTTGAAGAGTCATTAGTATGTAAAAAGACAAAAAACTGTGAATAGAACAGATTTTCCAGCATTGCAAGAAGAAAGTTTCTATCCCATCCAGTGGGGTGCTAATTTTTTATTTACAGGAAGCTTTTCACTGAAAGGACTAGATCTTCCACCTGCCACAATGCAGGCCATTAGGCCACCTCAAACAGACATTCAGCCAGGATCTATATATGAACAGAACAAAGTGATAGAATGAACAGGGCACCTAATATGGTCTCATTATCCTAATTGGCAGGTTCTGCATGAATTTTAGGAATCCCACCTGAGCTGGCCTGCGTGGCAAGGCTTCATTTAAAACATAAATAAAAACACAAAAACAAATATCCAGCTTCTCTAGATGCCACTATATGATGCCACTATATGAACCCAAGCATGCATATGGTTTTTTAAGATAGCTCTGTGCAAAAAGGCAGCTCTGACTTCCAGGACACAATCCTAACCAATTTAGGCCTGTACAACTCACCCACTCCCTATTATGTTTGTGGTGTGGGGAGGCCGGCACCTGTCCATGAACTGGTCTAACACCTTTCCACCAGAAGTGGTGCAGGAGTGCCTTATGGCACCTTTGCAACACCCAAAGGACAACATGGATATGTGCTGGCCCTACCAGGGGTTAGGACTGCACTGCCAGTCTTCTCACCATTGAAAGAAGGCAGACCAAAGAGGACTGCATAAAAGAAGCAGTAACAATGTGCTTTCCCCCCTTGCACAAATATGATGATACAACATTTTGGGAGGGGGGGGGGAACTGCAGTTGTGTTAGTTCATCTGTGGAGTCCAACACTCCAAATTTGAATGGAGTCTTATTTCCACCTTAAAATATGTTTGCACTTTCCGTTTTCACTTCCATTTTTCTTTCCTAACTCATACCACAGTTGTGCTATTGGCCACTATACAGGATGTGCTATTGGCCACTACACACAACCATTTCTCCCTAATGTGCACAAATTAAATGAATTAAAAAGTATTGCAGGTAACAGGTATGTCCAATCAGAACCCATCTTCTTGTTTTGGAATGTATGAATGTATTCCTGAGGGGAAGCAAAAACAGGGCTGTAAATTTATGTGTTTTCAAATTCAAAATGTAAATTTAATTCTTTTTTCCAGCCCCAGACACAGTGTCAAATTAAGATTTCAAGTTAAGATTCAGCACAGGTCTTTTTGAGGTGGTACTCACTGGTAGTCACTGGTATCAGCCAGCGATGGGCGGCAAACCAGATAACAACCGGTTCGCAGCCCACCACTGATACTGCGCATGCGCCAACTTTGGCGCATGCGCAGTGCAACTTCTGGCACCAGTTGGCATCAGAAGATGCACTGTGCAAGCGCCAACCTTGGCGCCTGTGCAGTGCGCCTCCTAGCACCAGCCAGCGCCAGAAGACGCACTGCGCAGGCGCCAAGGTTGGCGCCTGCACAGTCTCAGACTTCCTCCTCTCCAAAGAGGAGCCACTGGCTCCTCCTTGGAGAGGAGGAGGTCTGTGCCTCTGCGGGGCCATTTGGCCTCACTAGAGAGGCGGAGCGGCACATGCCGCTTTGCCTCCCTAGCGAGGCCAAATGGCCCCGCAGAGGGACGCACTGCGCATGTCCGAGACTTCGGACATGCGCAGTGTGTCTGCGCAGCCATTGGGCCTTGCTCCAGAGGTGGACCAGCTGGCCCTGCCTCCAGAGCAAGGCCTAATGGGTGCGCAGAGACACACTGTGCATGTCCAAAGTCTTGTGCACAGCGCCATTCCTGCTAGCTCCGAGACGGAGCTTCTGGCTGCTGCTCCGCCTTGGAGCTAGCCGGAACGGGTGGGCACCGGAAATTGGGCCCGACGCTAACAACCAGTTCACTAGCGTCAGACCCAATTTAACAACTGGTTCTACAGAACCAGTGCGAACCGGCCTGGGCCCACCTGTGGTATCAGCACCTCTGTGGTGAGTACCAGCACGTCTGTGATGAGTACCGGCACTCTGTAGCCCCCCAATAGACATGCCTATAATTACAAATAACATCATCATGGTGAGTACCCCATCTTTATTTCTAGAAAAAGCACTGTGAATCAGGTTCATAAAGTCCATAAAGTATATGAGCACAATCATACTTTACATACTATAGTACTATACTATACTTTACATACTATAGTATACATAATATTCAATGGGGCTTACTCCCAGGAAAATGTACTTAGGATTGCAGCCTATGGTGAAGAGAGCCTTCTGGAATCTAACCTCATTTTCCCCATTAGGCTCAATGATTCCGGAACCGCTATCTGACTGCACATGTTACATGCCACAGCATGCTGGAAAAGTCTAATGGATCATTGCTTTGTGGCAAAGCAACATTGGGAGGGGGTAATTCGGAATGGAAATACAGCAGGGAGACCAAACTGCTCCTGACATCACTCATACATAGCAAATGATGTGCATAATATGCAGATTAAGCTGTCCTGATTTGGTGAACTGGAACTTGGCAACCCTAGCCATCTCACCTTTTCATGTTCCCTCATTACATTTGCCAGTTCTGACTGAAGCAATTCCAACACATTTTTTAAAACCTGCATAAAATGAAAAATCCTAGAGGCCTTGTTAAAATCTTCAGAATTGCTTTTAGTAGCCACATAGAAGTTAATGTTGACTCCACTGGACTACAAGTCAATTTAGGCTTGGCAGTCTTATTCCCATGTACAAACTCTCTGAAAATAGAAAACTAGTCTACAGCTACAAGAAAACTATTTTTGCCTGCTATTCTAGTTTTTCATTTGCAGGGAAATTTTAATGTAGGGAAACATTCAAAAATGAATTTGCCTGCAGTCCGAAGTGGGACAATCCATTCTACTACCTTATTATGTTTCATGCATTGACCAGACCCGACAATATGCACATTATGAATTACTGATGCATAAACATTCTAGATGGAAACATCCCCTGATCCAGTTAGCTGTTGAGGGGTCACTGAACACTCTTCATTTCCGCATTAAACCTTTGCTCTTTTGTCTTTCAAAGCACTTACATCAAACAACGGTTGATACCCAAGTGAGGCCATGCTGTTGTAAAGGGCAGGTTGGTATGAGGTTGTACATTGATTTAATTAATTGAGCTGAAAACTGTTTGGGTTAATTTGACACAGCTCTTCTGCTGTATAGTGGGATTTGCCCATTGCTTTTTATAGTCATAGACAAACAGCTGTGTTACTAGGCTGTAGCAACAAGTGAAAAAGTCAGGCATACATCTTCCTGTGGGCAATCCCAGCAGTGCGCATATTTACATGATATCAGAATGCATTTTGTATCAGGTGTCAGAGGAGAATTGATGCCATTGGGCAGTGAGGGGACAGATTGGACCTGTTAGCCTCATAAACTCCAAAACCTTATAGGTCATCTAGTCCAACCCTCTACAAGTAGAGGAATGCTTCTAGAGCATCTCTGACAGGTGCTTGTCGAACCTCTGCTTGAAAATCCCCAGTGAGGGAGAGTCCACCATAAGTGGACTAAAAGTGGATTCCACCATAAGTGGAATAAAGAGTTAACCGGAAGACTCACCCAGGCTAGTCACAAGCAGCCAAGATGCCTCAACTGCTTTCTTGCAAGCAGATCACTTCTAATGAAGTTTCCTGGCTTGAAGATTCTTTACTGGTAATTTTACTGTTGTGGCTCAAATACTGTTTCCAGTCTACTGCAAATGGCTCCAAAAGCTACCAGAGATCCAGATCTACTCTCTGTCCTAGCTTACTACAGTATATGTACCTACCATCTTTTAATTCCTTAATTCTCTGTTGGTCCTGAATATGTGGAAAATGGAACAAATAAGGGATCACGAAGGACCAATTAAAATAAAATAATTTAATGGGAATGATAAACGTTATGAAAGCATGTCATATAGTGACATCAGTTGGTTTTGTGTCAACTGGTGCAAGAGTCTAGCAGTCTCCGTTTGGTGAACTTCTTCACATGCAGTAGGCAGGGCAGTGCCATGGGCATGAAGATATATCATTGCCTTGATTCCACTTGTTTTGCCATACCTTCTGATGGAATAGAGATATTACAACAAGATATGTTACATTGCATTCTGCATAAAATTATGCATTGAATGATATATACCCTGTTGGTATTATTAAAAATACCAAAATTTTGAAAATTTTGGTCAGCAGTGTTACACAACCCACATGTCATGCCTCTACCCCCCATTGACACCACTGACCTCATGTTTTTGTAGGATTGCTGCTTCTGCAGTAATTGTGCAGAGTGGAAAACAAAGGGTTGAGGTTGACAAGTTCCTTTTTTCCAGACAATCATCTAAAAATGAATGGAGTCTTCTTTGTAACTTCAGGCAAATATAATCCCCCTAAGAAACCCTTAGCACATCAAACAATTATGAGCACTGTAACAAGCAGAGAGGTCACAAAATGAACTTCCTTCATTACGTCACATAATGTCACAAAATGAACTCCCTTCAAACTCTTTTAAAAATCTAACATTTTTATAGATTCCCAAGCATTCAATTTTTAAATTTTAGAAGTTTCGAGACCAAGGCTTGAGGATGCTTGGTTGTAAAGAGGGGGTATACTCTCACTCACAGCATTATCATATGTCTTGCATTAAACACGCTTTGTGTTCAAACCACCTGGATATAATCAAATAGTATGTATAGGCATACTTACAAGAGAGGCACAGAAAAAAGCTGCTAACAGTAGCATTGCAAATCTATATTGTTTCGTTGATTCTACTCGCAATCACTGCATCCATTTACAATCATTTTCTCTGCCTCTGCTCCAAGAAGCTTCTTTTATCAACCTTTCCTGGTCCTTCCTGAGTACTTTAATGGTTCAATAAAGACAGCTTGTACATGCATTTATTTTCTATCCCCCCCCCCATTTCAATGGTGTTCTGCACCACACAATGGGAGGAATGGGCAAGATGTTTTACGACAAGTTACCATAGTAACTCACGCATACTACTAAACCAAAAATAGGGAATATCCACTAGCATATAACTGCATATGTCATATGCATTTTACCTATACTGCATATACAACAGTTATCTCTGAACATGGGCTAATATTTCACACTTGGGTTTTATTGTTCTCTTCTAATTTGCTGGGGCTGCAGTGGCTCAGTGGTTAAAAGACACTGTACTTGTCAACCTGAAGGTCAGCAGGACAGTGGTTCAAGACTGATATATAATATAGGGCTTCTGTATTTATAAGCCATCTGAGAGGGTCACAAGGCTACAAGAAGCTGAAAGTACCTCCACTTTCAGGTTAAACTTGTTTAATTAATTAAACTGCCTACATGCTATTATGGAAAAACTTTTAAATTTGTGGATTCAAGACCAGAGGAGGTAGATTATCAGCAGGCTTATAAGAATAATGTAGACTTAAACCCTGACTTTATTCATTGAATTATGAGCTCTGAAAGATATTTATTTAATTCAATTATTTCCTTCTTCACTCATCATTATTCAAATACAGCAGATATTGCAACTTATGCTTTTGTTGATTGTAGTATAATTTGGTATGTACTTTAGCTGTGTTAATAAACGTGTTATTTAGGTCTTTGCAAGTGATATTTATGTCTTTTTTGGTGTCTATCTTGCATTTGCAAACAGAAAAGATTGGGTTCCACTTTTCATTAGTTTCACTTTTAGTCAGTGCTTCAGTTGGGGGATGCCTGTTTAAGTGGGGGATGCCTCTATAAGCAGAAATGTCATTTCAAGACAAGCAGGCAAGCAAACTCTAGCCTAGAAGGACTAAGCAAGCAGGAAGTAAAATCCCACACTCTTCCTTCTAGGCTGCTTGCCTGCTTATTTTGTTGGTTCTGCTGGACCTCTCAGCGGCCTTCGACACCATCAACCATGGTGTCCTTCTGGGCTGGTTGGCTGGGTTGGGGATTGGAGGCACTGTTTTGCAGTGGTTCCGCTCCTTCCTGGCTGACTGGTCCCTGGCTGACTGCTGGGGGATGCTTGCTCGGCACCCTGGCCTCTTCGGTGCAGGTGCCACAAGGTTCCATTCTATCCCCCATGCTATTTAACATCTACATGAAGCTGCTGGGAGAGGTCATCCGGAGGTTTGGAGTGAGGTGTCATCAGTACGCTGATGACACCCAGCTCTATCTCTCCTTTCCTCCAGAGTCCAAGGAGGCAGTTGAAGTCCTGAATTGTTGTCTGGAGGCAGTGCGGGACTGGATGAGGGTGAATAAGCTGAGATTAAATCCTGATAAGACAGAGGTTCTCCTGGTCTGGAAGGCCTCGACTTGGGTATTGGAATATCATCCTGTTCTGGATGGGGTTGCACTCCCTGTGAAGGAGCATGTTTGCAGCTTGGGGGTTCTCCTGGATTCGCAGCTGCTCCTGGAGTTCCAGGTGGCGGCTGTGGCCAGGGGAACCTTTGTTCAGCTTCAGCTGATCCGCCAGCTGCAACCATACCTGAGTCGCTTGGATCTGGCCACTGTGACCCATGCCCTAGTGACATCGAGACTAGATTATTGTAATGCGTTCTACGTGGGGCTGCCTCTGAAGACGGTCTGGAAGCTGCAATTAGTCCAGAATGCGGCGGCCCGTGTGGTTGCTGGGGGTCATCAGTTTGACTCTGTCGGGCCACTGCTTCAGTGACTACACTGGCTGCCCGTTTGTTTTCGGGCTGAATTCAAAGTGCTGGTCTTGACCTTTAAAGCCCTAAACAGCTCGGGTCCAGGGTATCTGAGGGACCGCCTTCTTCCGTACAATCCGACCCATCACCTAAGGTCATCTGAGGGGGCCCTTCTGACTGTGCCGCCACTAAGAGATGTGAGAGGTGTGGCGGCCAGAGATAGGGACTTCTCAGTGGCGGCACCCCGGCTTAGGAACTCCCTCCCCTTAAACTGAGGAAAGCTCCTTCAATACAGAGCTTCAGGCGGAGCCTAAAAACCTTTTAATTTAAAAAAAGCATTTTAAATGGGGCAGAGGTTGGGGGCAATTTTATTTATTGTTTTTTACTGTTTTAATAAATGTTTTAGCTTGTTTTAAATGTTCTTAGTTTTAATCTAATTGTATTTTAATTGTATTTTAATTATGTTTTAATCTATATTTATAATTCTATTTTAATGGTGTTTTATTTTCTATATGATGTTAGCTGCTTTGAGCTCCCTCCTGTAGGTGAGGAAAGGCGGGGTAAAAATTAATAAAACAAACAAACAAACAAACACACAAACACACAAACAAACAAATATCTTTCTACAAACTTACTACAAGATGTATTTTCACAAATGTAATGAAACTGAACAAAGTAATGGTAAAGGTAAGGTGAATGGGTATGGAGAGCCACAGAAATAGGGATTCCCCCTTATCAGCCATTTCAGATATCCACTTTGGGGTCAGGATATATCTCCCATGGATTCTGGGGTCACCTGTATTTGACTTTTTAAATAAAACTCTTTTCAGAAGAGTTAATAAGTGGTCAGTGTGTCAGCTGCTACATAACTATCAGGAGTGGGTCATTGGACCTATCTGAAATTGTCAAAAAATCCCTCTGAATCCCTCTGAATTCAAAAAATCCCTCTGAATCTTAGAGCTGGGCTTGGCTGAGAGTGGTCAGATTCCATAGACAGCTGTATAGAAAAGACATTTGAGCAGTTGCCACAGTGTTACAACTATTTGGAAGGATGATGTTTCAAACTTTGTCCTTTACACCACAAGGTCCATGGTTATCTTTTAATTGTGGCAGCACAGTGGCTGAGAGACCAGCTGAAAATGGTTAAGAACTTTGGCAAAATTCTCTGGTTCAGCCTCTGGCCTCCATGCTCAAAATGGAAAACATACTTACAATGCATGGTTCTTGTAAGAACAACATCAAGTGTAATAAGTGTTTGTGCTTTGCACACTCAGAAAATGCTGAGTATTAGTATTGGTTAATTCTCAAACTCAGGCACACATTCATACACAGATTCATTTGGGCAATAGAAACTATTTGTGTGGGTGGGCAGGTGAGTGGATGTAATAAGACATCTCAGAAATAACTTCTGAGACCCTAGCTTTAACATAATAATAGCATAGCCAAACCAGCCACAGTAGCAGAGGTGGTATTCTGGAGAAAGCAAGCCCCATCTCAATTTCATTGCTTGCATCCTGCAAACAACCACTCCAGTTTCAAAGGGAACCAGCTTCATAGCTGCTGTCGAGTTATTAGTGGCGTTATTTTTCTGTCGTACTCTAAAAGCAAACAATAAAAGGAAGCTGTATGGGGATCTGAAAAACGAAACTCTGTGATACAGGGAGGTAAAGGTAAAGCCTTGTACTGTACTTATTAGGCATGTTCCCTATGGATTTCTTTTTCAAAAAAAATGTCTTTGTTGTCACAAGTGGAAATCAACTACTTGGAACATTTTATCTAAGAATTTTAAAATACATATCTAGATATCTTTAAGTAGGTTACCTGTGAACTAAAATCAAAAAATACATTATCAATAGAACTGTGACATTAAAAATATGGACTAGAGTTCAGATCTTGCAGGTCTGAGCTGCGGTCTTGTTATGAGTGCAGGGAAAAAAAGGATCACGGATGAAAGAAATTGAGCAATGATTAAGAGAATGCATAGATCCTAAAAGTGTAGTATTTTGAAAAGTAAAAAAGGTGATCAAAGAGGTTAGGCTAGGCAAATGAAACTATCTCAAAGATTACATTTTGACATTAAAACTCTGTAACCTCTAGAAACAGAAAATAATGAGGACTTGCCTTTCAGAGTATCAGAAGTGGAATCTGCAAACATTTGTTTAAAGAGAGAGAGAAAGAGAATGGATTGATAGGATATGACATTCATTTGGATTACAATGTGCAGCATTATCTATTTTGTAGAAAAATACATTTTGAAAAGTTTCTTTATAGAACAACTTTGGATTGGAGGGGAATGGCCTTTCTGACTTGCAGGATGCTGTTTGAATGCAATTAAAATCTGTTCGTGACGGCATGGTGGATCCCTGTCAGCTCTCTAGATATCACTCTGACAGTTCAGATATCTCTTTATGGTCACACTGTATGAAAAGATCATCAAAAAACAATTATTTTGCATCCATGGTTGGGTACAAGAAATCACTGCAAATAAAATGTTGCAGAAAGGAATGTTTTGCTTGTTATGCCATAATAATTTTCCCTTTGATGCATATCTTGAACCCACCCATCCCCATAGAATGACCTGTTAAATAGAGGATATTCCAGTGTTCATCAAAAAAGCAAGGTAAGCTTAAGCTATGTTTGAAATGAGAACAAAAAAATGTAACTGGACTGTCAGAAGTATGATATGCTCTGCAGAAGCTATTTCAAAGCTAGTGTCATCTGATTTGGAGGAGGTGGATGGGCTGAGTTACCTTACCTATAACCACCAAATTAGCCATGCCTTTGCCAATGATTCCTGTAAAAAAGGATAGAGCTGCCTTTGAAATGTCATAAAATTTCAGATTACAAATTGATTGTGATGTTCTGGTTTTCTTCCTAATTAACTCAGTCTTTATGATCAAGCAAAGGTATTCTCTTCACTGAAGTCGAAAGAATGAAGCCAGAGGAATAAATTACACTGATCAACAAGGTGTAGATATCTGACATCATGGTTACATTTTATAATGCAGTTTTACATGCTTATTTCAAATCTGAAAACCGTTTTGCTGTATCACGTCAGATTTCGAAGATATAGAAAATACATATTTATATGAAACACCTTTTGTCAAATATATTTTCGTTGGTTTTCGTTATTTGTAATGCAACTCAATTTGTGTTTTTGACGATTTTGAATACAGTTACACTTAACATAATACATCGAAATATTTTTGAGAATGCACTACTATTATTGAATTTGTTTATGTTTTATTATCAGGGGGAAAAAATGGCGTCGAGAGATTGCATAAATTCACCAGATATGTTTTGCTATGTGTGTGGCTATCTGACAGACAAATCCCATATACATATAATATATGTATATAATACATATAATATATGTATTATACCTTCAATTAGATTGACCTAAAAAAGCAGGCCTCCGTCAGTCTTGAAAGATTATGGTATCGTGCTCAGTGCTGCATATGCAGCAAGCGAAGCATGAAAGCCTGGGTTGGATTGTTATGGAGGATAGGCTGTTACCCAAGCAGCAAATCCCCCCCCCCTCCACGCCACTGAATTAGTCCAATGGAAAGGCAGAGCCAATACGATTGGATCCAGCTGGTGTCACAGAGCTGAGCTAAGGACAGGAGCTCACCCTGTCTTGTGGGGGCGACCCGGGTTTCGAACCTTGGCCTGCTGGTTAACAGGCATAGCGTCTTAACCGCTTGCACCACCCACAGCCCCAGCTCTGCGACACCAGCTGGATCCAATTGTATTGGCTCTGCCTTTCCATTGGACTAATTCTGCTGCTTGGGTAATAGCCAATCTGTTACGAGAACTGCTCTCTTACAATATTATACATTTTATTAATTTAATATTATAAATGTTTTGCTCAAAGTCTCTCATCTCCCTTCCCCCTCTCACTTCTTAAAAAAACAACTTGGGGCTTACAAACAACTCTTCCTGTAATCCTTTCTCCTTTGTCATCTACTCTGCATCCTGCCATTTATATGCTAATGTGGAAGTCAGTGTGAAGCATGGTCTTTTACTATCCTCCATTGCCAAGGCTAAACCAGTCACATAGCCCCTTCCCCATTCTTTCCCTTTTCAAACCTAGCTGGGTGTGTTCTCTGTTTTGGACCTGATTGGGTGATGGTCCTCAGGTGGTGGTCTTCCAGCCTTCCCCTTCCTGTAAGGTAAGCAGCCCTTCCCCAGGCTTGCCCTTTTCCTAGGTGATCACACCTAGATGGGCATGTCCTTCCTGGACCTAAGGTATAAAAAACCCTGTATCCTATTGTTCTCTCTCTTTTCGCTTGGACCCTCTCTCCCCTCTTCCACCTGGATCCTGGCATGGCCTGAAGAAGGTAGCTATTGCTCCCTCCATTTTCTTTCCTCGCTCCCTCTCTTCCCCTTCCTTTACCTCCCCTTCTCCTTGGTACACACTATGCAATGAACAAGTACACCTCATTTTTAGGCTATTGAATGTATGTAATGTTAGTTTATGCTTTATGATAATAAAGTCTGTGTCTTTGTGACAAGTTTTCCTCAGAAGTTCACTTTCTGATAAAGTGACGCTGCATGACGCTGTTTTGAGTCCCTCTGCATGACGCTGTTTTGAGTCCTGCCCAGGTCCTGTATAGTAACCAAAGAGAAGCAAAAGCTAATTCCCCTATTTTTACTGCTCTCTTGGTAACATATCCTCCATAACAATCTAACCCAGGCTTTTGTGCTTCTCATGCAGCATATGCAGCGCAGAGCCACAATACCATAGTCTTTCAAGACTGACGGAGGTCTGCTTTTTTTTTAGATTGACCTCTATAGTATGTGTTCATTACTACTACGTGAAGTAATAAGTGCTCTTCTGAAACTTTTGTTTGTCATTTGTTTGCTGTGATACTATGTTAAACATCTATAATTGGTTAATGTCCGATATCTCAAGAACAGTGGGTGATAGAGACAAACTGCATATTCTGAATCAGCATGTCTCAATTGTCTTAGAACACACGTTGGATACCAAGATATCCACTGAAAGATTTTTTTTGTTTATCAGTGTTACAGGGGACAAAAAGCCCAGATCATATGAACATCATGTGGGACATCATGAGGGACAGCAACATGCAAAAGACTGGATATATAAGAGTTATGGGATCTTTTCATGAACACCCACATTTTATCTTGCTACTTCCAGGCCACCTCCTGAGAAATATATGTGGTCTTGTGCTGAAATGTGAGGAGGCCTTCGGGGAAAAAGGAATAAATAGAAACAATTCTATAAACCAAAATACAAAATAAATCTGTCATCAACCAGATATCTTTATTAGCACAATTCTATGCTCCATTACAGAAAGCAGAGCACATGTTCTGCCAGTGCCTTCTGTTGCAAAAGTGTCATAAAGCACTTTGTGATGGCATATGTGTTTGCAGCATCCATGGGAAGCTGGATCAGGCCAGAGGCCCATCTAGTCCAGCTTTCTCTATTTCACAGCAGCCTACCACATCCCACCATATATTTTATATGTAAAATATATATTTTTTTTATATTTTCCCAAATGGTGAACTGGCAATCTGCCCATTGGGGGTGCTGAGCCTCCTTGCTGGGAGATTTCTGAGAGGCTGAGTGCAGAGAGCATGCAACCTCCCCCAGATTCTCGGGAGAAGCCCAGAAAAGGCTGCATTGCACTGTACTGCACTGGGGAGAATGCCTAGACATGCCACTAGATGCTCTGCCTATATACGCCACTGCTTGAAGGTATAAAGGCTAGATGCCATCACCACATCCTGTGGCAAGGAGTTCCATAGACTAATTACATGCTGGGTAAAGAAATATTTGCTTCTGTCTGTCCTAATTCTCCCAACGTTCAATTTTAGTGGATGTCCCCTAGTTCTGGTCTTATGCGAGAGAGAAAAGAGCATTTCTGAACCTTTTCAATTTCCTCTATATCTTTCTTGAGAAGTGGTGACCAGAACTGGACATAGTACTCTAAATGCGGCCTTTGATTTATACAGTGGCATTATCGTATTAGCCGTTTTATTCTAAATCCCTTTTGTAATGACTCCCAAGCATGGAATTAGCCTTCTTCACTGCCTCTGCACATTGGGTCGACACTTCCATCACACCCCTCAATCGCACCCCTAGATCTCTCTTCTTCTCCATCACAGGTAGCTCAGAGCCCATTAGCTTTGCCCATTAGGATTCTTATATCTCCAGAGCAAATAAGTTCTTCAGCTCAGCTCAGGGGAAGGGCAAGAGAAAGAAGAGAGAGGGTTAAAAGGGTGGGGAAGGGTAGTGATGGATCAGTTTGGGTTGGCGGGGAGGGTGGCATCTACTGTGCTGGTGCACTCCATATTCTATCTTCCTTCCCTGATCTGATCTGGCAACACAGATCAATGGGGACTTGCATCAGCTATGTAGCTGGTACTATTCCAGGTTGAACCATTGCACAGGCTGGGGCTTACCCTGATGAGACTTTCTGTCTGTTAAATCCCCTGTGGGATGAAGTGCTTATCAGTGCTCTATCAGCGCTGGGAACTTTAGCTACCCTCAAGCAAAAATCTTCCTGAACTTTTGCTCCCTGACATTCATAGGTCTTCTGTCTCTAAGGCTGCAAACCTAAATTCCACTTAGGCCAGCCTAAGTCCTAAGTCCTGTGCTGATCTGGACATGTCGCAAAAGTGCAGTAAGACCCCTCTGCCCCACTCCTGGGGGGATTAGGCCAATGCATAGGCATACGCTGACCACACACCATCATGGAATGATAGACTAGGTGAGTTAGACTGGCCTAAATGTCTTAGGATTGTGCCCATACCCTATAATCCAGAGTAACTATGGAAGACATAAGAGGCACTTACTCTGGATTGCTCTGTGCATTTACTATAGGTTTCCCATAGGTAACTATGTTGGTATAAAAGGTCCGGTAGCCCAAGTCAGAGATCCAACATGTGGCTCCCACCCTCCGCAAGGCCCCCACTGAAGAACTCACTACAACAAGCAATTATGGTGAGTCCAGGGCTGATTAGGCCACACATAACACCAAGAAACAAGGCATCCAGAAATAGGTCTTATGAAGTGCATCTTCAGCCATTTGGTTCCAGGGCTTGGAGAGTTGCTGCATTTTGGCATGGACAACTCCACTAGAGGCGTCAACTACAGAGCGAGCTGGTGGTGGCATGGGACTCCTCTGGAGTGTGGGGACCAATTCAGTTGAATTGCCCTATAGCCAGCGCTGGGGTTTCAATTCATGTACATATCAGCTGAATCCAGAGTCAGCCCATCTGAAATGGTTGCTTCAGACAGTTGAGTGGTGGGGGAGTATCTATCTCTATCTACTTACTTGCCTTCACTACTGCCCACCCTCTGGATTGGCAAAGGAAAAGAGGAACAGAGAGGAGTGCTAAGAGAGTGGGAAGACCAATGGCTGGCACATCAGAGCAGCATTGAGCATGCCACCTCAGGTGTCAGGAGGCCTTGAGCCAGCTCTGGCAGAATCATAATATGATACACCATTCACTTTGGCTCTACTCTCATCAGAGCTCTGATAAAGCACCCATCCTGTACGTGAAAATGGAAATGTCATGCCTTTTAGTTTCTCCCCAATAGCTCTTCACACTGATATGGCAATCGTAATGCAGAGACCATTAGAACGCAAACATCCCAAGGCTTAGTTTCATGTGTTCATTCTTCTCTTAAATAAAGATTTTTTTTAGAAAAAAGAAAGTAAATGAAGAAAAGTGCTACTGCATCAAGAGGAAGAATAGACCATAAAATTAGAATTTTGAAATGATCAAGAGCAAGGATTAAATTTCTTTCACTCCTCCTCCTCTCCCCCTTCTCTTTTGCTGTAATCTTTGTCACTGAAATACAAATGTCATGAATGTGAGAATAAAGCATTTCGGGCATTAGGCTTCAATGATAGCTCATTCACATGACAATGGCTGTGCTGAGAACAGAACATTTCACAGAATGGAGCTATTCTTGTGGCAAAGATTATAATGAGGGGGAGAAGCGGTGCAAAATTAACCAATTCTTGCATCTTCAGAGAGTAATCTTACAAGCCTCCTTGTGTGCCATATAATGAGAGGAGATGGAAAAAGGCACGCCTTCCCTAAGAATGAGCCTCTGCGGCTCAGCCAAGCTGTGGGATGCCTGCGGTTGATGGAACCGCCACCGGTAGGGGCCACTGTAATCAACCAAAGATGCTCAAGGGGCCTTAGTGGAGAGATAGTAATGCCGCAACAATGGAACAGAAATTAAGAAAAGGAAAAAATGTTCTTATATGTTCTCGTACACCGTTTCAAGTATCCACTTTTTAAACACTGGATGTATCACAAATCCACATTATTCAACATACTCAGGCTTTTGTTCCCCACCCTGAGCAGGAACCAGATCCTAGGGAATAAGGCTTGTTTGAACCATATTCTTGACTTCTTCTGATGTGTTGAGGGGCACAATTCCAATGGCAACTTTTTTTGCAATGTTTTGTCAATTAAATAATGTGGGACTTTTGGATAATGCTGGGTAACAAGCCATTATTCTCTGACGTGACAGACTGCAATCCGACAGAAAGGTAAATGAATGCAATCCCATTGATTTCAGTGGGTAGACTGGCACATTCTGTGTTGACTTGTGGCTAAAGGATAAGATATTGATAAAGTCAGGTCAGTTCACAAACAAGTCAGGTCACAAAATAGTGTATGGTGTGTGGGTTTCTCCAACACAATGGTTAGAAAGAGGTTTTTTCTTTAAAAAATTACTGAGAGTCACGTAATGAAGATCCTACACTATGAAATCAGATCCCAAATTTTCATTGGTCTTCAAACTAATTTTTAGTTTAAAAAATTAGTGTTTCCTTAAACCTCATCAGATCAATGGCCTCGTTGGATTCCAGAAGCAGTGTTGATATATTTTTTTAAACTGTACTAAAGGCAATCCTATGTTCATGGAAACTCTTCTGGACTCCATGAATCTTCAAACATCCTGGATCCTAGGCATGCTATTTTTGGAATTCTTTTTTCTTTTACCTATTTGGCTTCTGGACAACCCAGTTCTATTTTAAATCAAAGCCATCATCAGTCTACTATGCTGTCTTTAAATTTTGTAAAGTTGCCAGGTGTCATGTATCAGACCATTGGTTTGACAACTTCAGTATTGCACATTCTGACTTGCAAAAGCTTTCAAAAGCATTAAACTGGGGTCTTTCCTAGACCTGGCACTGTTTTAATTGGAATGCAAGAATTGAACCTTGGGCCTTCCTCATCGAAAGCATGTGCTCTATTATTGGCAATGGTCGCTCTGAAAAAGAGTTAATTTATTTGGCATGTAGCAATTAAAATTGCTGGGTGATCCTTTGTGAGGTCTGCGATCCTTTGTGAGACTATTTGTGCCTGGTTGTGCAGGCTAGTTTACATTGTTCTAAGGTAGCTCATATAACTCTTCTCTTTTCCAGGTGAATCCTTCACAGCATGGTCATCATCACAACTGGCTTCTCGGAATGCCTTTCAAGTTTTCAGGTCTGCCAAGTTGTAAACAGCGCCACCTGAAAAAACAGTTACATACTGGGACACAACATATGAAACTTATTATACATACCCTGGTGATATAGTTCCCTACATGTTCTTATAAGGGTTCAAAAACACTCTTCCTGGTGTAAAAACAATCTTTCAAAAGCATATACAGCATATACAATACATGCACAGCCTACTTATCAACTAGAACCAATGGTTACAAATTGCAAGAAAGGAGGTTCTGGTTGGATATCAGGAAAAATTCCTGATGGTGAGTGCAGTGCAGCAGTGGAATAGGTTGCCAAGGGAGGTGGTGGACTCTTCTTCACTGGGGATCTTCAAGCAGAGGCTCTATAAGCACTTGTCAGAGATGCTCTAGGAGGATTTCCTGCTATAGGCAGGGGGTTGGACCGGATGACCTATTACATTCCTTCAAACTATATGATTCTGTGCTTCTAAATCTAGTGCAAAGTTTGTTTTCCAATGTGTAAGAATGAACAGTCACAATACTGGGTGTGCAGTTAGCATAAACCTAGAAAAGTATAACAGACTATTGAATGGTTTTTATATAGGGTCTATCATTATATTTCCTTATATTAAAAGTTGCCAAAACAAAGGCAACCCTGGTAAGAAAACTCTAGCACTTTCTCGTTTCTCATATGTCTGTTCAGAACAACCGACATATAAATATTGCTCTACTATGTTTTCCATGGAGGCAGGCAGCTTAAATAAGTCATGCCTACCTTCTCAGGTTAGTTCGGCTATTTCAGGTTCTTAATGGTGTGTGTGCTCAGACAACAGTTAATTCTCTTCTAATAGGACAAATTCTTCAGCACAGTCAGAATGTGCAAAATTGTGTCATGCATCTTCTAGGCGTAGTTGGGTGTGATCATTATGTTTCCCTGAACTCCTATTAGTTCTCCATAAAATGTCATATTGATTTTTAAATATACCACTTCCACAGTTAGCGCTGTCCATAGCTTGGCCTCCAGTGACTTTGGATCTACTGATGACTTCTATCCTTTTTAAGTTGCTTTCGTGCATACACAGAAACTTTCCTGAAACTACATAACACTTAATCAAAAGAACATGACAGTCCAAGGGGGTGTAGGTTTTGATTACTGTAATTTGTGTTGGTTATCGATGGGTTTTGTCTGATGGCACTGCAGCAACAAATGTTTGGTGAAAATGCTGATGCATGGCACATTTCAAAGGCCTTTCTGTGCATGTGAATTTGAGAATACATGTGAATCTGGAAAACTAGCTTGGAACGCATACAAATATTGGGAACAAAGGGGGAAGCTTCACATGAACCTACTTGCTTACATTTATGATCTGTTTGCTGGCTCTTTACAACTGCTTCTTTATCAACTTAAAAAAACATGCGGCAAAATCCTTAATTTTCCTTATGTTGCTTATTTTCTCTCTATTTACATTGGACAACCCAATATAAATTTATTTATGTTTCAGGTCGGGTTTGGGGGCACATGACTCAATTCAAGTGTAGAGTTGAGTAGACTCAAGCAATATTAATTAGAAAATGTCAGATTCAGGGACTCAGGATGAAACTCCAGAATAAATTGAGTCTGAACTCCCACAATTTTTCCTATCACTGCTAAACTCTACAGTTAGATTTATTCCCAGACAGGTAACCAGATTAAGGATCAGGCTGGAAAGCTTATCTGAGACAAGCATATTCTTTTCACAAGCAAAACTCACAGTTGGGGTTCTGGTAATGGCAGTTCTATACATGATCTTCAGCTTTTGAGGTCTACATGATTTAGGAGGATGCATGGGGGTTAAACCTGGGAACAAGGCTTTTTGCCCCCTGGCACAGGACCTTTTTCTATCATTGCCTGTCTGTAAATAAAAATAGTAGAGAAACTTGGTGATAACAGTTCTGAGTTGAAAATATTATGCTGGCATCACTTGAAATAAGAACATGCTCTGGAAGTAAATACTCTGACATTGCAAATGTTAAAATTAATTCCCACTTCAAACAGAGCTGTTTAATTGGGAAGCGGCTCAAACACAAAGACTTTACATCCCAACTAACACAACTATGATATTAATTGCCATGGCCCCCTTACAAGTCTTGGGCAGATCTGAAGTCGGTAGTTTGTTATTCTGGCCTCCTTTTCCAACCACACTCATTTTGCTAAATTGCATTTCTTTAAGTGAGTGGGCTGATATGCTGTGAGTGTTACTAATTCCATTGAATTTCTTTTTTCCCCTCCTTTGAAACTGAAGATCAAAACCTCAAGCCACTTTTTATTTTTAAATGATGTGTTTCCATAAACAAAACGAGACATTTGAAATAACCACTTTATTAAGATTAGGTGTCCCTGAAAGAAAGCCCTGTTTTTCTACCAACCGCAATACAAAATTATATGCAAATCTTTGAAGTATGTTTTCTTTAAGGCGACATGCAAGCTTGAAACAGGACAATTGGGAGGACATCTTGACGAAAGCTTTTGCTCGTGCTTCCCCTCCCCTACCTACATGCAGTTCCTGATTAGCCTGATTTCCAGAGTGCAGAAAAAAATAAATGGGACTGTTTTGGAGGAAGTAGAGGGTAAGCCTGGATGTTATGCTGTCATTCTTTTATACTGTGAGGTAAAAAAAATTATTCAGTTACATCAAGGACACTTGGAGCACATGGATAGCTTCCCATTATGAAGGTTACAAAAAAGGTGAAGGAGATGCTGTTCTGCTTTACCTTTAAATTAGATTATTGAATGAGTTTTTTTAATGAGGCTTTAAACTGTTATTGCACTGAAACTATATAGGAATTAACATCAGGAATTAGTTATACAAAGTTAAAGAAAAGACTTCAACAATATTTTTTCTAGATTTTTCAGCTTGTGATTAGTTGTATTCTTTGTAACATTTACTTTCATCTGCACCAACCCACCTCTTCTACAGTAGCTATCTGATCTCATCTCTGTCTGTCTGTCTGTCTCCAAAAGTTTTGTCCTCCTTCAATTACTCAAGTCAACTGTAATTGTCTCTGAATTCAGAACTGGCAACAATAAATCAAGACTGCAATTCTAACCTCCAGGTAGGCCGGCCAAAACTCTGGCACAAGTCTTGTGCTGACGTGGGGGTGTCACAAAGGTGCCATAAGACCCTTCTGTGCCGTTCCTGGGTGAGGATTAGGCTATTGTACAGACATGCACTTGCCTCCCTATCTCACCATAGGAATAGGAAGACTGATGAGTTGTGTTGGCCTAGGTTAGGGCCACACCCTAAAATAAGTTCATATACAATATATGTAGCCAAAATGTGGATTTTGGCTGCAATCCTGAAGACACTTTCGTGTGGGTAAGACCCATTGAACACAATGGGGCTTACTTTTGAGTAGACATGCTTAGGATTGTGCTCTTAATAGGTGATGATTTTTCCTTATTTTTTCAGCATCAAATTGGTTTATATATTCCAAAATTAGTAAGGAACAAGATAAATAAGCTATTTTCATGATAAGATACCTTATGATTATGTTGGGTGGATGGCACAAGATATCATAAGACAAAGATAACACTTCACCGTGTTAAGAGAAGAAGGAAAATTATAAGAACATAAAATTCAATTATTTGGACTGAGCATAGAGAAGGAAGAGAGGACATGGTCCATCAAAATGTGAATTACGTGATGATTTTGATCATATCCACCTAAACCTGAGAGCAAATCTCCTTATAGTACACACAGGATTTATTTATAAACATGAGCAGGGGACACACATCCTTCTGATTTCAAAGAACTAGTGGAGAATGGCCATAGCTTAGTGGAAGAGCACATTCTTTGATGACACAAGGTCCTGGTGTGTTGAAATAAGTGAGGGAAAGACTCCTACATAGAAACGTCTAACCGTTGTAGACAATGAGTTCAGTGAACCAAGAATCATGGAACAGGGCAGATTTTTGAACATGTTTGCTAAGTTCTCCCATTTTCCAAGTGTTATGCTTTTTGGAAGCTATGTCCTGTCTCTTGTCACTGTTTCTTGTCCTGTTTCTTGGCTAGAAATCTGAGTGTACTGACTAGTAATATTCTGGGAGCTTTGAATGTATTTCCCAGTCTAATGGTCCATTGCTATGCCCCTGCAATACTGGTGTATAGTGGGGTATGGAGCACAAAGACAGCCTCACAATTGCAGAAATTCCATTGCTGGTTCCTTGGAAGTGCTTTACACCACTGGCAGTGGGATTTACCCTACAAACCAGAGTAACTATGGGAGCACCTAGTGAAAACCTAAGGGAAATTCATACTGCAATCCAGAGCAAATTGTTCTTACACCAGAGCAAGGACTCCTCCCGTAGTTACTCTGGATTGCGCCCAATATCAACTGGTTGCCAGCAGAGTCCCACCATCAGTGAAGCAGGAAAGGGGGAGAAAGTGGGATAAAATGGGGCTGAGATAAAGCAGAGCCTGGCACCAGAGCCTGAATCCCCACTTCAGGCAGTGCATGCCTCTAAATGGCTCCTCTGAACTATACTGCAACAGAATGGCTGACAGTTCAGTGGGATATCATTTAGAATGTGTACGACAAGGAAACTTCCATACATGGTAAACCAATACAGTCTTTCCATCAAACTAAAATTAAATTAGCAGGATATTTTAGGATTAGGGTCAGGAGAAGAGAAAGTAAAAGTCATTATCTAACAAGTAGTCCAAAATGTTTTATAAAGAGTGCTCCTGTGATATTATATAGCTGGGAACCAAAAAGCTCCAAATGCGGATAATGTTTCAAATGCATTTGGTAGGGCTGAAAAATCTTGTGCATGTTGATGAAAGCAATGTTCTTCAACATGTGAAGTGTTGAGACCCAAACCCCTGCCCGGAAGACGGCACCCACCTTCAGGAGCCCAGCTGGTGACGGAGTAATGTCTTAGCTCCTCTTCTTTTTCAACCCACTGACAGCCAAATAGCTGTACCATGACTGTGTTGTTCTGCCCCTTCTTTCTTTCAGGTTCACAGAGAGGAGAAGAATCACCATGAGTAACATATATATATACTTTATTTATATCCCACCTTTTTCCCGGCAATAGTGTGCACTCAATTTTTGAAAGACAAAAGGAGAGTAAGAGGAAAGGTGGTGAGGCAATCTAAGAGAGCAAAGGGAATCCCATAATAGCTGCAGATGGGTAGGAGACAGATTGATGGGGTGCACTGATGGAGGTGTTACCAAAGGAACTACTTCATTGCAATATTTTTTTTTCTAGGATCTATAGCCCTAGCTAATGATCAAATTGGGCAGCTCTAAAGCCCCAAACAGCAACACTGTTGCAACCATGAAGTCAAATCATGACCCATTTTGTGGGTCCAGACCCAGTTGTTGAAGAATTCTGGCTGAAATTGAATATTTAATTATAAATATTCATTTATAATTCAAATAAATAAATTATAGGCAGCACAATCCAGAGCAACTAATCTGTCCACATAAGAGCCCTTGGGTTGCCCTATCTATCACTGGGGTGGAGCAACTGCAAGATCCTCCAGCCCAGTTACTCTGGAAGAGGCTTAGGGCAGAGCAAGGCAACATAGGGTGCCCTAAGAGAGGTGGACCTGCTCTGCCCTAACTGGGGCAGCCTAAGCAGCTCAGGAGAGGCAAGTTGAGGGCAAGTTTAGCATTGCCTAGGGCAGAGCAGTTACTCTGTATCCAAAGCCTGTTTCAAGGCAGAAATGCCCTCTTCCAGTTCTTCAGAGATATACCACCTCAGGAGCAGGTATAGTAATGAGTAGACCCATAGGGCCTGAGTAAGAATGGTAGTGTTGACCAAAAATCTGAGTTCTTGGCCAGCCTAGCTGCAATCCCTGCCTCTCAACCTCAGGATATGGCACAACTATGGCAGCCCACTAACCTCAGGATACAGCAGGCCACTCCAAGCATCCATCTTGCACTAGAAGAACTGCAGCTGTAACTGGTTGTCAGGAACTGCTGGGCTTCCTTATAATGTAGGCACCACAGCTGTACCTTCTTCAGTGTGATCTGAGGAGGCTCTACTCAGGAGCAAGCCCTCCCCAGCTGTCACTGACTTAGCATGCTCTGGAGCAGTTAGGGCAGCCCAGGCTTCCTAACTCTCTGGATGCAGCATAACTTTCTGCTCTGGATACAGAATAGTTAGGAGAGAGCAGTTAGGGCAGAGCAGGTTGAACTTGCTCTGGATTGTGCCCTTAGCCATTTCAGAAATAAGTCTACAATTAGTTTTTTTATCCACAGTTATATTGTTATATAACTATAACTCATCCACAGTTATATTTCATTACATTAACATCCCACCATTCTTCCATGATGGAAGCCAAGATGGTTGCATCTGGGGTTCTCTGATCCCCTACTATTCAGGCTTTGAATAGACCCAGATCTACTTAGCTTCATCACTGCTGCAAGAATTAGCATGGTAAAGAAGTGCCATACTCAGAAATCTCTGGATGATTAAATAAAGTGTGGGAAAGTGCAGGAGTTTATGAATTTGTGTAAATTAACCTATTATGTCAATTGGAGAAAAGGTAGAATATAGAGTAGATCTCTCAACAAATGGAAACATATTGAATTTTAGAATGCATGTTGCATCGATTGCACGGTGGAAGGAAATATTTTGTCATTACTTTGAATTTCATATTTGCAACTGCTGTTGTTACTGTTATGGATTTTCAGATATTTGTGATAAAATAGAGGTTTTACAAGATTTTAGAGTACAGTACAGATGAAGTTGGGGCAGTGCAATTTGAAATGCTGCCTGATACCGGCTCAGGTACACTGACCTTCTGCTAAAAATAACAGAACTGTCACAGCACATCTCTGGCACTACCTTGCATGCTTTCAGGTTTCAAGGCAGAAGCAACAAAGAGCAAGGTAAGTACAGGTATGATTTGGCTTGTGAATCTCCTTCATACCCATTCCAATGCAAAACAAATTTTTGGATGGATGGAGGGTGGTAATGGGGGTTGCGTCAGTGGCAGCTGACTATGGAAGGCACCCCATGGGCCCCTCAGAAGTATGTGCAACAACTTGCCACAGAATGTAGTGATGGTGTCTGACCTAGAAGTCTTTAAAAAGGGGTTGGATAGTGAAAACTCTGTTCTTTGTAAAAATTAGTTAAGATCAGGCCATTAACTTGTCACCCAACAAGGCAAATTAAAGGTAGAATGACATGATGTGGATATCACTGCAAGTGTTCATCAATGCTGTATTTTGTGTGTGTGTGTGTGTGTGTGTGTGTGTGTGACCTTACAATCCAGAATAACTATGGGAGCACATAAGAGACATTACATGTACCTGCAGTTACTGCACCACCTAATGAAAACCTATGGGAGATTCATATTGCAATCCAGAGCAAATTATTCTTATACTGGAGTAAGGACTCTCTGTAGTTACTCTGGATTGCGCCCTTAGAGAACTTTTGTATGATCCTATGCATGACTTCTCTGCCATATGTCATACCACGTTTAACAGAACCTCTTCCAAATAGTAGCATACAGTTTTGCACCCCAGAGGGAGCTATTCTGAAATTCACGGTTTGCAATGCACTTCATCTCATCAGTGGTACATAACAAGGAGTTAACTAGATTCTCCTCTTTCTGTCTAGTGTTTCAGCCTACAGGATAACCTTCACAGAATTGTCCATCGAGACTGGTCATTGTGTGTGAAGGAGCAGTACCTGAAGTTGGATTGCATACACTGCTGTCTCCATGGCAGTGAGGGGCAGCAGTAGCACACTTTTCATTTTCAGCATGTCACATCCACTTACACAACCAAACAATGTGCATTCCAGGCTTCTATGCCCCTGACTGATACACTTTTGGTTCAATCAATAACACACGCACAACAGAAAAGTTCTGCACACATTGAAGCGATTATGTGATCACTCAAGGGCGTTGTAGCTGCTGAACAATACATTCTTCTCTGATCATTTACTTGCACCTTCAGAAAAGTGTGAATCTGAGCAGAGCAACAATAAAAAATACAGTAGGATCTATTTTAAGAGAGATCCTCATTACGTTGATGGTGCTTGTTGATCTCAGGACGTTCACAATAAATCTCAGAGTCAGACCGTAATGAAGATGTTTCACCATAATCTGCCCAAACTGTATGTTTTCTTAAGGTATTCCTTGCTTCTCTTATGCTGTTCCTTGTTTCTTAGTTACATCAACTGTTGTATAAATAATAAAAATGTATACATTTTTGAATATTCCATTTCTTCAGGAAAATGATGCTTGACAGTTGGAAGCTACAGGATTCCCTTCATTAGCTTCAGCTTCTTGTAGTTAATTAGATTTCAGTCATTACTTGTTTAAAACTATCACTTATTTTTTTCACTGTAAAATCTCCAAGGTTACCATATAGTCTTCCAGACAATGCCTACACAACTTGTGACATATAAAGCCCACCACAGTCAAGACATGCATTGTGGCCTGGTAGGGGTTTGACAGTCTCCTGTTGTTGTAGACAGGAGCACGCAGCAAAAATAGAAGTTTTAGCAAGCACTCAGTGGAACAAAACATGTACCTAGTGGACTAAACTTAGTTTGGGCAGTTGCAGTTAGCCACAAGTAGTTAAGCTGCTAAACATTTGAAAGGTAAACATTTTTAGCAGAAGCTTGGGTGGCATCTAAGAGATTGCAGAGAAGATGGTGGGTCAGGAAATGTTTAGTAATAATATGTGGAGTCCCAAGGGAATGAGGCACAGGTCATGCATGCAAAGTGAAGAGCCCACGAAAAACTCTTGGATCATTTGATATGATGTGCTTACTTGTTTCTTTGATAACAGTCATAACAATTCATTCACACATAATCCTATGGGGTTTTGCACTTCATTAACTAACGTGTGGCTGGGCAAAGAACTTAGGACTGCTGGGCGGCTGACATGAATGACAAGAAGTGCAGTGGCTGTTCCAGGAGGTTCCAAAAGTGCTATTAATTAGTAGTGTGAGTGGGCCATGGGTGGGAGAGGGAGAAGTGGGACATGTTGAGGGAGATACATGGGGTGTTTTGAGAAGGGAGGGCATGGAGCCAATGGCAGACATGCACATCAGAAAATAACCCAATTTAATTTTTATGCCTGGCCCTCCTCCTGGCTCTCATTGGACCTGTGCCAGATACATAGCACAGGTCCAGTGAGAGCCAGGAGGAGTACCAGTCATATAAATATATGGGGGAAGGTAAAAGTCCCACAAGCTGTCAATCATAGCAGGACAGATCATAGCATCATAGCATGAAGCAGTCCACCTTCTCCTTGCACTCCTCACCTCACCCACTGACATACCTGGTTTGGTGGCTGCTCTGTCTCGTGTCACTGGGCACTGGGTTGCTCTGGCCTCACCTTCTCCAGCCTGCAATGCATCTTACCCTTCTCTTGCTACCAAGCCTGCATGGTATGGCCTGCAGCACTGTCCTCTTCTCTGGGTTGCTGAAATAATGGCAGTTATAAAGCTTAGGAAATGGAATAACCCTCACCCTGACACCCATTTGGTTTTGATTTTCAATAAGAGTGCCTTTCCAGCTGTTTCTTCAACAATGCTGTTTAAGGGCAGGAATAAGTGAGAGACCAAACAAGCTCTTGCTCACCATCCCTCATAATGGCGTCACCAACTGAATTTCTCATGAGTCTCAAGCCCATACATACACATGTATACATACACTGTTTACATTTAACAAAATGAGAAATCTTTTAAAAGGAAAGGGAGTTGAGAGTTTCCTTCTTCTTTTTGGACCTGAGGAAGGCACACCCAAACCATCCACATTTGTTGTTTTCCAGACAGTTGGCCACCCACAGGATGACCATATAGAATGGTGGACAGAATGCCTGTATGCTTAACCATTGCTTTTAACCAGACAGGTGCTGCTTTTAAAACCTTTTTCTATTGAGCTAAACCTGATTAAATTCCCTCTTCTATGCAATGGTTAAACGTACAGGCACTCTGTCCTCCGTTCTATACGGTCACTGTGGCCACCTGACAAATTATGCAGGCCTGCTCTAGAGAAAGAGGAGGTTGTTCATTACTTCCATCCCACCTGACCTCTTACATTTCCTCTCAGAATGCCGCAGATTTTATGAGTTGTCAAAGGCTACGGCTCTTCCCTTTGTGGCGAAAGTTTTTGTTACCCTTTCAGTTTGAGCTGATTGCTTCAGAACGGGGTGGTTTGTTTTTGAAGGCACTCCTCAGAGTTCAACAAGTCTTCCGCCGAGCAAGTTGCGGCACCTTAATTTTGTGGTGACGGTGGTGAGCCAGATAATACCTCTGGAAGACATTTGCTGCATTCTTCCAAATTACTCATATTTCACGGAGCTTGCTGCTCACTTTTTTTTTTGCCTTTTATCTTGTTTAATAAGAAAAAAGTTCTCTCAGACTTCTCTGCCCTGTTTTTTTTTTAGACAAAAGGACCAAACCCCAGCTCGAAGCAACCTGGGCTGCAACAGCTGCAGACAGAAACCTTGAAGTGCTTTATGCCAAATGTCCATGTCATGTATTTAGCCCCTGCTGTTTGCAAAATCTGTTTTTATAGTTCCTTGTTTGGAAGGGTAAGCATGACAACAAAGCCTATGTTTACATGTGAATTTTCCTGTGCACCCTTGCCCTTGGAGGTTGTGAGACAACTCTAATTTCTTGAGGCAAACTGTGGGTTTTCTTTGGGTCCATAGCTGACAGCTTTCATGTTTTCAATGAAGCTATGCAGTGTTTGTTTTCATTGCCTCTGTTGTGTGCAATGTAGCCACAAGCCGGAGCCACACAGTGCGCATGAGGTTAACCTAGACAAGTGAGATGGGAACGCCAGTAGAAGGCAGAAGGATAAACAGCTCTGCATATCAATCACAGGCCTACATATGATCAAGACAGAGGTTTTGCCAAAATGTAAAAATTACTAGCACCTGAAAATGGAAATAGCAGTTTACAAGGCTGAGCTTCTTCTGGCTGATGTTCAAATGGAGATGGAAATAGGTGGTCAGAACTCATTGCTCTGGATGCCAAATGCTACATGGTGATGTGCTGGCTTCTGTTCCTTATGCTCCCTATTAATATGAAAGAGGGTTAGTGGAGAAACTGAGCTCACTAATCCCACGACATTCTATTCCACTCAGTCGTACAGGAACAGTGGGAGGGAAGAGGTGGTTGCCCCTCTACCAACCTGCCACCTGATAAAACTCCTTATAGCTGTACCAATCTTGGCCTAAACATATAACTATTTCAAGATGTGATGACCACCAAAAGACCCTTCTAAGGGTGTAATCCTGAAGTGCACATAGGCCAGCCCAATGCCAGATGGGCCAGCCTAGCTGCACCAGAAAAGACCTGGGCCGGCTTAAGTCCACTTAGGCTGGCCCAAGACAGATGGACCTGAGCCACCCTAGCAGTGCTAGCCTAGACTGCTCAGCAGGGACATGTTGAGGGCATGGCCTAGAACGGTGCAGTCAGGCCCAATCCAGACCCTGTTTCCAGGGTAGACACTCTCAGCCCCTCTGACTTAGGCCACCTCAGGAGCAGGCATAAAGCTGAGCAGACCTATTGGGGTCCATGATAAGCCAGAGTAAATATGGAATCAAAAGAAAAAGTTCTAAGTCCGAGGCTGGCCTAAACACCACTCCCGGCTATCTACATCAGGATATGGCACAATTATCCTCAGGATACGGTAAAGCTACAATAGCCAACTCCAGTAGCCAATCTTCTTGCACGCACCCTACACTACTGGTACTCCCATACTGCAGTATAATGCTGCAGCTATGATTGGTTGCCATTGAGTCCTGGGCTTCCTTAAATGGCAAGCACCACAGCTGTTCTGTATTCAGGGTGATTTGAGGCAGGTCTCCTTGGGAGCAAGCTCTCCCCAAGAGCCACTTAATTGGTCCTCAGCAGCAGTTAGGCCAGCCTAAAGGCCTCTTTCCAATCATTTAAGGGTCTTGCACTGATGGCTCATTGAACTCTTGATCTGCCCTAATCACCGGCAGAAACTAAACCATTAAATCCATCATGATTTAAATGTATCAAATCCTTGCTCAGCCATGAAGCTTCTTCAGGGACCTCGGGCTAGTAGCTATCTCTCAGCCTCACCTACCCTGCTGAAGTTTGTACATAATCTTGTCTCAGAACTGAGCATGCTCAACAGAACAATCTGGATTTGTGCATACGACACATTCATCAAAAGTTCAGTTCTGGAAGCTCGGAGGTGGGGGAAAATGGATCTGTTCAGATAAATGCACACTCATTTCTAGAGGAAGAGGGCTTGGATCATATTTATGTAAGCGAACAAGAAGGATGTAAAGTGAACTTCCAGTTTTCAAGACTTACTCCTAGCAAAAAAAAAGTGCTTTCAAATTTCCTATGGAGACTTGGTTTACATCACGCCTAGTGACACACTACTGGTGTATGGCAGCCAGCGCTCTGCCTACAATGGGATGAAGCGAGTCTAAAGCCTGGTAATATCCGCACACATCTCTCACTGCTTGCTGCTCTCGGAATGTGGTAGAAGGCGAGGCGCATGTAGTTTACAGTAACAGAATGTATTCCAGATGTTCACCATGCAACCAAGATTTGTATATAGAGAAAGTGTTTTCCCATTGCCTATATTTAATTTCCACATGAAAATGGGGGCTTTCTAAAAGCATTCCCACATGTGTCAGCACAAATCAGATGTTTTCCATCAAGAATCACATGTCTAGAAAATGAGCTCCACCCACATATGCTTGCATTCATCTCCCTAAATGTTTATTTCTTAAGGTGGAAGGAAGCATTCAGGCAGTTCCTCCACCTTTAGTGCAGGCTGACTCATGTGATGGAGAAAATATCCATGCTTCAACAAGGTGGTGTATTGGCGAATGTATTCTGTTGGTAGTTTGCTGAATCTTTCAGGAAGTGAGATCTGTGAGGTTCAGGTAAAGCCAAAAAGAGGGGGATGATCAGTGGAAAACAAGCTTTTAGGCAAGTGTGCCCTAAATCTAGTCCAAAACATGCAGGTCCCTCTTCCTTCTGCATTCATATTTTCCTCTGTAGTCCACGGAGCTGGGAAGCAGGCATCAGCTCATGTAGGTAGTCATGTTGGCCTGGATCCAAGTGAGAGAGTCCATAAGTGCATCCTCTTTCTAAATTACAGCCATGGGGAAGGGTATGCTCTGCAATGAAGAATGAAGTTGAGCACCAAAGTACACCCAGAGGGGAGCCCAGGTTCACCTGGCAGGCAGATCTGGGTTCCAAGTCCAGAAAAACTTGGCCACAAGAACCAAAGTTCAACTGGGAGCCCAGATCTACATGTGCAGTTGATCTAAGTTTTGAAGTTAAGTAAGAGCTCATGGTCCTCCCCCCAAAACACACACACAAACACCCCAGTCTGTAGCTAGATCTGGTAGATATTTATGTTTTTGGTATGCCACAGAATCCCAGTGCTAGACCTACAATTTGGTCACCCTCTAGTTTGGGAAGCTCAGAGGAAGAGTACATGCTTTTCATGCAGAAGGTTCAGGTACAATCTCTGGCATTTCTTGTCATGTTAAGGGATGACCTTGTCTGATACCAAGAAGCCCTGCTACAAGCCAGTGTAGTCTATGCTGATCCTGATGGACTTACAGTCTTGATTTGGAAGAAGGCAGGTCCCTAAGTTCAGAGAGAGAATTAAATGAAGACACAGACAGTCCTGTCCTTTGTGCTTTCCTGCTACTTTGGTGGTTGCGCAGTGAAGTGTGTGTTCCCTCCAATCTCTTTGAGGTGACCATATCTTTGAGTCTACAGTACAGCTTTGAAAGCAGGTTGGGAACCATGCCAAAATGGTGAAGCAGGCCTCCTTCTTGTGTTCCTACATCCAATGTTCAGCGGCTATTTGAAGGCAATCCTTTGTTCAAAATCTGGTATACAAATCTGTATATCAAAGCACGCCCAAAAAAACTTTTAAAAAGAGAGAGAAGATACAGAGTTTTAAAACAGAAATGAGGAAAATAAAAATTATAAGGAAAATAAGAATTTAAAAGGGTTTCACTTTAAAGGCAGAAATTGTCAGGGGGACCAGCAGGGTAGGACCTAGGAGAATGACTAAACAAAACAGTGTGACAGGAGGTCCATGGCTATGTAACTGAAGCATGGCTTATGAAAGTCAGCAATGCAATTTCATATCAATGAAATTTAATGGGTAACCAGGGCAGAAACTGAACTGCTGGAGTGATGTGGCCAGAAACCAAATGTTGATTCAATTGAGAGCCCCTGTTTTAGCACTCAGCATGGGCGGGCAATTGAGAGGGAGACTTGCCTGAGAAGCCTCAACACCAAATTAGATTCTGTGGGTGAATATCCTATTGGTAAACCAAGATGACTAGCAGCATCAGTTTTTGGAAGCCAGGAGCCTTTCAAAATGAACAGGGCCTTTATAGCATATCTATGGGTGTAATCAGAGTAACTATGGGGAGTCCTTGAAGAACAACTTACTCTGGATTCCAATATGAATTTCCCATAGTTTTTCACTAGGTGGTGCCATAACTACGGGTGCAAGTAATGTCTCTTACGTCCTCCCATAGTTATTCTGGATTGTAGGATATGTGGCAATTCAGCAATTATACCATATCTATCCCTACAATCCAGAGTAACTGCGGGAGCATGTAAGAGACATTACGTGCACCCAGAGTTACAGCACCACCTAGTGAAAACCTATGGGAAATTCACATTACAATCCAGAGTAAATTGTTCTTACACCGGAGCAAGGACTCCCCATAGTTACTCTGGATTGTGCCCTATGTGTCTTTTTCTATGGGTGGCCACATCCTACTCTACAGATAACTAGTCTTTAGCTCCAGGTTTCCTTATTGGAAAGGGGGGGGGGGGCTAAATCTGATTTTCCCCATTTTTAGCATCTGAATTAGGACAGGTTTTCAGATGTGTTTGATTCAACAGTATGCTTTATGAGGAGACTGTCTTAAATTGGTGACCTTCTGAGCTTTGCAATAATTACTATTTCAAAGGCAACTTTCTTTGTTATTTCTATTATTCTTTTTAAACACTAGGAAACTGAACTGCATTTGGAAACCATCATGTATTCCACAGACTGTACATTAAACATCTGACCCAATTTAATGGTGACGAAGTCCTGGTTTTGTCCTTTCTCAATGAGTAGTTAAAACCAGAATTACTATCTGTTCATATCCCGAAGGGTTTCTTTCCTATGTCAGCCTTTCCCCCTTCTGATGAGCTTATTTTGTGTCTAGATAAATAAATACATCTGCTTGAGATCCCATCTTTCCTTCCATTAACATCACTGATAATAATGTATTTGTCCTTCAAAGCCATGCAAATAGGATCATCCAGATATTAAATGCTGGCTACTCTGATTATTTTCTTTCAATCATAAATGAAATTACTCCCAGTCCTTTCTATCTTCACACCCTTTGTGAAATTCCTGGCAATGAAAGAGATGATAGATTAAGAGATACTTGAATCACTCTCATACCCTGTAATTAGCACATGCAGCAAAGAACTTACGGAAAACAATAATTCCTTGGTCATTTGTCTTTATTTTGGATTTTAAGCCAACATAGTTTCCTTATGATTTCATTAGCTGTCTCTCTGAAAATGAGCTTGGGGCTTGTCAGAACCAGATTCAAGTATTTGAGCAAATTACTTATTCTCTGATTTGTTAGAGTTCCTTAAAACAAAGGGGTCTTTTGTTGGGAAAAGAAACCCCTCGAGGCTCATTCATTAGAGGTTGTGAGTCAGATCTATGGGGGATTGCAAGGGTTGGAATTATCTCCTGTACTGCAAAATGAGATGGGTTCAAGCCCACTGGGCACCCTAACCTAGATTTAATAGAATGGAAGACACTTCCACACAACAGAGGTAGAAGATTTTTCTTTAAGATTGCAGCAATGGCACAGCGGCATCCGGGAGGACAGAGGAGGGCATTTCTTGAGTGTTCCAGGGGAGGAGAAGAGTGGGTGGCAGGCAGGACCCAGCCTGAGAACAAACAGGAAGATGAAAGAATACCATAAGCTCCATTGACTTCCTTAGATGAAAATATATCCTGGGGTTTTTATGAGGGAGTACACACCTGTACAGAGTACCAGCACCTATGTGTGATCACTGGCACTTCGATGGGTGAGTACCACCACTTTTGTGACTCCCAAGCGGACATGCCTAAGATTACAAATAAAATCTTCATGGTGAATACCCCCATCTTTATAAAATCTTCATGATGAACACCCCGACCTTTATTTCTAGAAAAAAGCACTGGACACATCTATACATAAAATAGATAAATGACACTGTCGGATCTTTTAAATTAGATTTTTTAAAAACCCATTTAAAGTATAGGTATTATGAAATTGTATTTTGTGTGTGAGAGAGACTCTGTGTGTGTGTGTGTGTGTCTATGTGTGTGTGTGTGTGTGTGTGTGTGTGTGTGTGAGAGAGAGAGATTTTAGCTGGTAGGGCTGGTCCTGATGATCTTGATGATCTAAAATTGGAAGGATGATCTTTTCACTTCTCTAATTCTATGATTGTAAGAGCAGGCCTTTGGGCTTCTTGAAATCTTAGTCTTCCTTTACTGAAATCAGAAAGATATCAAACTGAATACAAGCTTGATTATCAGATCGACAGCCAGACTCTAAAGGTGGCACTGCCTCCTTTTTTGCCACTGCCAACTAGAAAGATTTCATGTCAGGCCATAAGGATTCAGATCTCCAGTTCCTCAGTTCCACCCAGGTCCTCTCCATGCTGCTGCCACCGTTCCCTCTCGCCATGCTAGAACACCTTCCCCCTAACCCCCCAAAAGTCTTTACTGCTGCCCAATGCTCTTTCCCAGCTCTTGGCCAGTGCTGGGTTAGCACCAGTATTAACTTTGTGCATCATGATTATGATGCCCAGCACTGGCACTGGAGGTCAGCACTAGTGCTGGCCCAGCTCAGGACTAGGCACTTATGCAATATTGGCTTCAAAGTATCTATTAAAATGTATCATCCAGAAGGTAAAACTAAGGAATGGCTTCAGTTTTGTTCCTGCAAGCAAAGTTCAGATATTAAAATTTTACTAGAATGGAAAACACAAAAGCAATAAAGTAAAAGGTTTAAAGTGTAAATGTTTCAAGTAAAATATTTTGGGAAATTAAATAAAACTAGGAATTATCTTCAGGTATTGGCCATCTCATTTCCTTGTGCACAAAATTATCTGGAAAGGATACAGATAGACTGTGACACTGCTAATGTTTTCGGTTCTGTGACATTGCGGGTTTCACAATTTGGAGCCCATGAACAGTAAAAATGTACATTCTGCTGATACTGTATGTGTGTATTACATCCATGACTGAGCGTAGGTGTAAGTGTGACCATCAGTAAAGAACTTAATGAATGCTTGTTATTTTTAAACATAATTGAGTACAAGAAAACAATTTGGCATGACCATAAAATAATAATTGGCCCATTACCTGGAAACCCATCAATCTTTTTCAATTATCAGGGATTAATTGGGGAATGGCTAGGACTGCTGAGAATATTGCCCAGTGTACAAAAGTATGTTGAGTGCAATTATATTCTCTGTATTTGTATTCATGCTTTAACATTAATAAGATTTCACTGTGGCTAGAATAGAGAAAGACTCTAATGAATCGTCTCGGAGGCAGACAAGCTATAAAAAAAGAAAAATGATGGACAAGTGATACAAGATGCTGGTTACAAAAGGATGATTTCAAACTTGTGAGATTGGTAGCTTTAAAGAATCTAATGCACAGAGTCAAAAAGAATAAAACAACATACATGGTACCATTTGTATTTTATTCCAGTTTTTTTCTGACGGAGGTATTTCTGACTACCATCTGTTATTGGCAGTTCTTGCAAAAAAGGCAACGTCCCTCAGATGTAATGGGAAGACCTTTGCAGAACGTCAAGAGGCTTCACACAACATTTTTCAAACCCTTATCTTTAAAGTTTTTACCATTTCCTAGAAGACTGATGAAGAGGATTGTTTCACAGAGAGCTGCCTAGTTTGTACTTCGTCAAACTTGGCCTCCTCACAAGGTTACAGCATTCAATGAAAAAGATTTCATAATCCTCTGTGGTGTGGAAACAAATTCCATTGTTGGTCCATTGATTCTATCTCAGTTTTCTGTCAGTTGCAGGGGGAAAAAAGGTAGATGATACTGAAAACTGTTTAAACTTTAGAAAAACAAGTTACGTAGACCGTAACCTCAACTAGCCAGATGAAGATGGGTCCACGGGTAGAGGTTT
The DNA here is from genome assembly GCA_030015325.1 of Cryptoblepharus egeriae. Taxonomy (NCBI): domain Eukaryota; kingdom Metazoa; phylum Chordata; class Lepidosauria; order Squamata; family Scincidae; genus Cryptoblepharus; species Cryptoblepharus egeriae. Next base: position 28,639,284 of record JAREYC010000003.1, read on the forward strand.
ATCTCCACCTCAGTATTCTTTATCAAGTCCTTTCATTAGGTGGCTTAACCTTTTTCCACCTTTTCTTATATTGTTGTATGGTGTGTATGCTGTCATTTGGAAATTGCATAAAAGTCTGCTGTGCCACATGTACATGTATTGAAAGCCTTGGGGACCAATGGCATTCAGACACAAGCACATGTGGCAGAAAAGTTACAGGCTCACAATTCTTACAAGTGTTTTCACAATAGACTGCTGGGAAGGCCTGTAACTCATTGGTAAGACCGTTTGTTGTCATATAGTAGGTTGTAGAATGAATCCCTGGCATTCCTTGGTAGGACTGGGAAAGACCACTATCTGGAGATCTATTGTCAAACATTTTTAAACAATGCCGAGCTAGATGGGCCAGTGGTCTGACTTGATATACATCAGCTTCCCATGTAACCTGTGTGTTAAAGCAGTATTCAGGGTGGTTTTATGTGATGAACTAGGAGTTTGAATTCCCGAACTATTTCATTGTGGCAGTACATATGCAGCCTGATCTTTTGAATTGTTTCATCTTTCATTTGATTAGCTATTGCCAAGTATTCAGTTTCATCATAAAATATTTAAACTTTCTGAATGCATAGCGGTGGAACATCCAGATGTATACGTGGAAGCCGGCTTGCAGTTTTGGCTTTAAGGCCTCAACTATGACATGATGTTAAAAATGTATTTGATTGTGAAACAACCAGTTTTGTGAATTCAGTCTCAGTAGTAAACGATCACCAAGCTGGATTCACAAATCTGATTGTTCTACTATTGAATGCCATCTTAACATACTCTAGTGTAAAGCTGCTGAAGAAAGTAGAGTTCTTGCAACTTCCAGGGCTGGCACAGCATCCTGCTGAGTGTTTTAGCTGAGAACATTCACAGAAATATCCCTACAATCCAGAGTAACTGCGGGAGCTCGTAAGAGACATTACGTGCACCCAGAGTTACGGCACCACCTAGTGAAAACCTATGGGAAATTCATATTGCAATCCAGACTAAATTGTTCTTACACCAGAGCAAGGACTCCCCGTAATTACTCTGGATTGCACTCTAAGTTAAGGATGTAAGAAATGGATCACATATTCATTCCATTTGAATAGAATGGATGTGGGTTTATCAATGGATGGGTGTTTGGAGGGGAAAAGGATCTCCATAATGGCACTAGTGTGAACATCTGCCGTGGGCAACCTTACCGGTCTTAGAAAAAAACCCTGAAATGTACTGTGGTTTGCTGTGATGCTGTTTGATCTCTTTATCTCCATCATTCCTAAGGACTCCCTGTATGCATGTATGTATGTATGTATATCTGCTTGTCCTAATGCTTGTATATACATTTGTTTTAAAAAGGGCAGTTGTCAAATGCAGTTGTCTCAGGGACAGCACAGATTGTTGCAAGGCAGGTAAATGCTGCTGTGAGTGACACTGACTTTGTCACAATGTGTAGCATTAGTTGGAGAATTTGAAAAGACAGGTTCATGAAAAAAATATGAATGTTGTCAGACACCCCTGCATTTTTTATTATTAAAAATCTTGAGTGAATTTAATGCTTATGAAAGTGAAGGACAGCTCCTCCACACATCTCTTTCAATATGCCTCAGATCTGACCTATAGAGCCTCTTTTCTGTCGGTTATGGGTGTTCAGACACCCCATTTTAAATGGGTGTAGTATTGAAAAATGGACATCTGACAAGTAACATAAGACAGAAAAACTCATTTTTTAGTTGTGCCCAAGATGCAATTTAATCTCAGGTCCTTGGAGACTCTACCTTTGTTCCAGTATCATGCCAGAAAGGTCAGGGAATTTTGCCTTGCTTGCTACTTCAGGTAAATCTTACCATTTCATCTCTCATGAACGCCCCCTCAAAAAGTATGGGAAGAAAATGTGGTCCATTCTCAGGATGGGATACCCACAGTACAGTTAGCATGCCCAAAAGAGAAAATAATGCACGGCAAAAAATGGTTCTCCAAACAAGAATCAGGGCACAGTGCTAACTAATTTAGGGTAAAATCCAGAGTATCTACAGGGAGAACAAGTTACTCTGGATTGCAATATGAATTTCCCATAGGTTTTCACTAGGTGGTGCAGTAACTACGGGTGCACATAATGTCTCTTACGTGCTCCCGTACTTACTCTGGATTCTGCCCTTAGCCTGGCAAAACTCACCTATCTCCCTATTCTTTTGGAATGTTCTGATTTGTTGCATGGTCTGTCCTGTAATATTTTTGCAATATTCCACTGGAATATGTGACTGTATCTGTCAAACAAGAAAATTTATCCAAGTAAGAATAAAAGTTTCATTTGCATCAACCCCATGCGCATCAACCACCCATGTGCATCAACCCCTCATGTACTCCAACCCCCTTGCGCAACATTCCCCATGTGCAACATTCCCCCATGTACATCAACCCATCATGTGCATCAACCCCCCATGTGCAACATCCCCAAGCTTAACATCCCCTATGTTCAACATCCCCATGCTTATCATCCCGCCACGTGCATTCACCCCAATGCGCAACATCCCCATGCACATCAATCTGCATGCACAAACATCCCCATGTGCAACATCCACACATGCGCATCAACACCCCCATGCGCATCAACCCCCCATGAGCAACATCCCCCCATATGTAACATCACCCCATGCTCATCAACCCCTTATGCACATCAACTCCATATGTGCATCAACCTCCATGCGCATCATCTCCCCATGTGCATCAACCACCCATGTGCATCAGTTCCCCATGTGCATCAGTCCCCCATGAGCAACATCCCCCATGCGCAATCATCTTCCCATGTGCATCAAACCGCCATGCGCATCACCTCCCCATGCGCAACACCTCCATGTGCCACACCCCCTATGCGCAATGGCCTCCATAGAGCAACTGCTCTCTCTGAACAACATTCCCCCCTAGTGCACCAGGCACCAAGCACCAAATTGGCTGGATGTTGGTCAGTCTTCCATGTTAAGTATAGGACAGAAACACATTGCACCCCTTTTCAGCCCCTTAAGGGTTAAATTTCTGCACATTTGTTCTTGGTGGGTGTTCATGTGACAGAAGGAACTCCCTCCCCAAATTTCACGCTTCTAGTTCCAGGGTTTGGAGCAGAGCATCCCTCTGATTCTTCTATGCAAAGTATAGGGAGGAAAATGCGTTGCGCCCCATTTCACCCCCTTCCAGTTGGAATTTTCGAAAACTGGTTTTCAGTGACTGCCTACATCATGGAAGGAACACCCACTCCAAATTTCACACTTCTAGGCCCACTGGTTTTGGCAGGGTATTGATGAGTCAGTCAGTCAGTGAGTGGGTGACTTTTCATTTTTATATATATAGTAGATAATAAAAAATCATAAACAGCCACAAGCACAATCAACTAATGCTATTTTCAAGTTTATTATTCTCATTTTATATTGTCCTTCCTCCAAAGAGCTTGGGGTGGTTCCTTCCCACTTTTGTCCTGTGTGACATTGTCTTCTGTTTATGTGACATTGAGAGTTACTGACCCAAGGTCACCCGCTGCTTAATTTAGAATCATAGCTCATTGAGATTTGAACCTGGATCTTCCAAGTCTTACTTCAACTCCTGAACTGCTACACCATCCTGGTTGTTCACCATCATAAACAATAACCAATATTCCCATGGTGAATTATTTCTAGTACAAGTCATGACCCTGAAAGTCATGACCACCTCTAAGGAGCAGTGCTCATCTCCATTATAAGGCCACATGGTTGGCATTGTCCAAAAATATCTCTGTGATCAGGTGGACAGCATGACTAAATGCCAAAGTGCACGGAATGCTATTACCTTTCCGCTGAATTGGTACCTATTTATCTACTTGCATTTACATGCTTTCAAACTGTTAGGTTGGCAAGAGCTGAGCAAGTGACAGGAGATCACTCTATTGTATAGTACTTGAATCTTGAACCGCCAACCTGCCAACCTTCAAGTTGACAAGCACAGCATCTTTAACCAGTGAGCCACAACAGCGCAAAAGATTAGGATAACATTACTTTAAATCACACCAAATATCCCAAACAATTTGTCATGAAAATGTATTTCTGGATAAGGCAACACAATCTATAGTAGCCTTTTCTTCTGGTTTTATGAAACTACTCAACATGGAGACATTGAAATCCTGCCACTAACTGTATGACATGATGTAAGGTTAATAATGAGAGACTTGTTGCCCAGCCATTTTGAGAAGAGTGTGCATGATGCTTTTAAATGAAAGAAACCAATTGTCCTTGTAAGTCTCCTGTTGTTTGGCCAGAGTCCACCATTTGCAGGAGGTGTTGCTCTTAGTACCTGATTTATTATTAGTTTGAGTGGAGTTGCACTGCTTTGCAATTCTGATACCTCCATTAGAAAATTGGGATGTGGCATTAAAATTTTATTGGGAAATGCTCTGTTTGCATTTTGTCCCACTTAGCATCCAATCGCTTTACCCTGAGAAAGAAAGTTTATTAAATTTTCATTAAAACACTTTCAGGACGGTTAACATTCAGAAAATTAGAAGGCAAAGAAGACAAATAATCTGGTACAATCAGTTGGCCCAAATGAATCACAGTTTGGCGTGTCTGTTGCTTTGAGTAAACAACATTTAATGTTGATCTTGCTAAGGATCTACTCTCCAAATCCAGCTCTATATGTTTGAGAAAGTTGACCCTTTCAACACAGCAAAATCCTGAAAATGTCCAATTATGTGTAATATCAGTTTAAATGTCATTAAATTCTCAAAAAGCACCCTTTTAAAACTATCATTTATGCTTTAGTATTGATAATTTCTGTGTATTTGTAACATTGTTTTCCTGTCTAACAAAATATCTGGGGACGATTAGCTTTTTTATTTGATAATTTTTGCCTCTCCAACACTGTCTGGAATATGCTGTACAGCAATATCCTTTTTCCAGTCAGACTCTACATGTTTAAATTTAATATATGGGAGGGAAAAATAATAATTTAATACATTATCTGAATAAAGATTCAAAAAAGCAGATGCAAAACAAGTATCTTTTAACAAAATGACCATAAAGGATTAAAAAAATACACACATGCTGCGGAATAGCTTTTTGCTATGGGGGGTTGTGCAGACTGACTTTGAAACTTGCTTTTTTGTTCTGTGAAAACCCTGAGGACAAAATAAACAGTACTGTTCTACGTCTAAACACACACACGCACAAACACACACACGGAGGCGATAAAATTATAATGTGAGATGAAAGCTGTGCATATCAACGAGGTGTGTGCTAGTATGTTTTTATTTTGTTAAGTCTGGCCACACTAAAATGCATATTTAAATGATTGCATTTGACAAAGGAGAGACAAGGAAAAATGGTGCCGCATCTTTAATTTATTAGTTTACATGAGATGCAGGCAATTGCCTGTGGGTACCAGATTGTGATTTTTCTACTCAAGTAGATTCTCATGTTTTACTGATGAGCTGAATGCCAGACCCTTGTGTTCTTTATAGGAAGAGTTTCATGGAACATCTGCTTCAATTGCTCTACCCCTCGTTTTTGTTTTGTCACTAAACTCACTTATACCACTGAGGCATTGACTATGAAAGCAGCTGCTTTAATTCAATCGACTATCAAGGAGGTGCTTCCGCTAATACTTGTAATACAGCTGTTTATATGTAATGCATTCCTTAGCAGACAAAGCGGTCTGACAATTGACACAGCAGTCTGTCATACTTCATGGGAGACACTCAGTGGTGGGCTCCAGCAGGTTCGCACCTACTCTATAGAACCGGTTCTTAACAAGAGATAGGACATATAAAGTTTAAAAATAGCCATTTAAAAGTGGCTGCCAGATGGGCAGAGAACCGGTTCTTAAATTTTTTGAAGCCCATCACTGGAGACACTGCTTGCCAAGAGAGGGCTATAGCACTCCCTATAATGAAAGATGTATGGACACTTGCCTACACCAATATCATGACACTTGCATGCACGTAAGAAGAATGAGTACTAAAGTGTCTCCCTTGCCCAAAGAAACAAATTCAGTGTCTGTAAAGACTACAAAGGGCACCCCAATTGGCTACTAGCAGCACAATTTATTCTGGTGCAATTCAAATTCCACCTTTTATAAAGGAACAACAACGGGATCAATGACAATATACAAGACCTGATCTATCCAAAACCAGATACACAGAAAACCACATTTTGTAGTCTTGAAAACTCTTTGGGGTATGGTAATAATGTATAAAGATGTAAACATGTAATAAAGTATAAAGATGTAAACATGCTCCTGGTATAAATGTATCAGTCAAAACTAGATTGCTGTGTGTGTTTTGTTGTGTTGTCTAGCTTGTTGTACAGGTTTGGGCATCCCTTATCCAAAGTGCTTTGGACCAGAAGCATTTTGGATAGCTGACTTTTTTTTAAATTTCAGACACTTTGCATGTACATCACAAGAGATTTTCGGGATAAGGCTCAAGTCAAAACACAAAATTCTTTTATGTTTCATATAATGCTTATGCACATAGCCTCAAGATAGTTTAGGTACAATATTTTAAGTAATTTTGTGCATGAAACAAGGTTTTTTTTTTAAGGCAAAAAGTTAAAAAAAATCATGTTGAAAAAAATTCTGAAAAAAGTTTAGGAATATTCCGTATTTCTGAATTCCAGAATAAGGGGTGCTCAAACAGTAATATGTTTAAGGCCAAATTATGTAATGGTTAGAGAATTGATCTGAGACTTGGAAGAACCAGGTTCAAATCCCTCCTTGATCATGTAGCTTCTGGGTGACCTTGAACCAGTTCATTTTATACTCAGCCTCACCTACCTCACAGGATTGTTTTGGGACAGAGGTAGGGGAGGAACTAAAGCTTAGTAATCCATCTTGGGCATTTGATTTGGCATGGTATAAATCCTTAAATAAAATATATAAATAAAAATTAATAAATGAATCTAATGTGAATGAAAAGATGTTTCAGGAGAGGATTACTGAGTGGAAGAAGGGAAAAGTTAAGCTCTGTGTATACCCGGTGTATAAATAGTACCCTGCTTCCCCAGATGTTCGAAACCCTTGGAGAGAAAGATTCCAGAGGCAAGACTTTTAAAAAGGAGACATGGCAGGTAGGCAGAGGATTATCCATTTCTGATTCCTTCTCGGTTCTGAATTAACTCTTACTTAAACAGTTTTAAATCTAAAATGAAAGTCTGTTGAGCTTGTAACTTAGGTTTGTACCTTAGTTGCCGGAATCAGATGCATATGGTGTTTTCAGAGCAGTAGGAACATAAATCTAGTTTAATAATAACTCCCTCTGACAAGATAATCCTCTTGTTCTCTGAAAGGGATGAGGGATTTCCAACAGAGCACTCACAGAACCTTCCTCAACAAATGACAACGTTCTCTGGGATAACCCAGGACAGTTAAATTGATATAAAAGCAATATTTGTTTATCATGTAAATATCCCTTGTTTGTTTCTGTGCAAGAAATATGGTTTCCTCCCATCTTCTGGGCACCATTCAGTTCGGTGTTAGTCTTGTGGATCTGTGGGTCTGTCACTCTTCTGTGCTATTGTCGTCTTCTATGTCAGTTAAATATTATTCTTGCTGTTCCATCTGCATCCCAGACTGGAGAACATCTTGTGCACATTGAAGGTTGGCCGAGGCTTCCCCGTCTTGTAGAATTAGCTTTTGCTACAAGCTTGCCAAAGCTCAAACATCTTTCAGAAGAATTCTGTGACCCAAGCTATACATTGAACCAATTCCCATGGTAGATTTATTACTAACTTTTATTGTCTCAGACTGCATCCCAAAGTTATATCTATTCGCATGTCGATACCTTGCTCCAGCCCACTCTCTTTCCCCTTTCCTACTTAACTTACCCACCTGTGGTTTCTCATTGTAGTTGGGTCTGAGATGCCTGAGCTGGCATCATCTTGGGGCACTCCAAGACTGCCCGGTTAGCTTGGCTGCACCCGCACAAACACAACTGTGCAACCCCAGCAGCATTGCCAGAACCCCACAGACCCATATGTTTAACAATCAGCAGTTTCCAAGGGAAAGTGGGGTGATAAAGAATGGCATGAGTTTGACCCCTTAGCTGCAGCTCAACTCTGTGCCAAGAATTTTTGGTGTGCATAAAGTTGGACTCAATCAAGTCTTTTTAATGACTAGGTTCTGACTTTTCCTTATTTTAATTTCATCTGCACTGACACATGCCCAGAGGGGGAAAAAAGACAGAATTGCTGTTGGGAACAAAGAAACTCAACTGAGTCTGAAATCCTCTTTAGTTGGAGTGTCATTATCATTGGGAGATTTAAAAATAAGAGAAATATGGTTTATCATTATATGAGAATTGCCATTGACAAGGCTGGTAATTAGCCTCACATTATTTTCAGCGTAGTTTACATCTACACATCACAAGTCAGAGAAGGGGTGACTTAGACAAACAGAATCCTTGTAGAAGATCATTAAGAATCCCACTGTGACATGCCACGAACAACCTCGCGGATATATCTGAAGTCATATGCATGATTGTATGCTTTCGAGACTGTAGGAGGTAGCAACTTATTTCACAAAACCACAATGGTTTATACACTGATGATCACAGTAAAATCTAACAATGCTTGCTTTGTTAATGTCAAAGAAGACAGTTTAATATATGCTTGTCACGGATGTGCGTTCTCTTCCCCCCTCACCCCGGTTGACATTCTCTCAGGGGAGTGAGTGGGGCATGTGGGAAGCAGAACTCTGGGGATGCCGTGCTTTGCAGTGAGATACATTTTCTATAAGATCTGGGTTGTATTGAAGTAGAAATATCCTGGCAACACTAGTCGGAGGCTGGTAGATTGCTTCCTGAACTCTGTGCGGGTGCCAGGCAATAATGAGTTAAGGGCAGTGTGGGGGGCAGAGACGTTCAAGGATTGGGAGGTGGTCGGGAGAGGGGATGGCAGGGGATGAAGCATGAAGAAAGGGAGGTAGGACAAGCGGAGTTCAGCTCCTTCATATCCAGAGTCATATCCAAACAATGTCATAATCCAGAGGACAAGGGATCCCCAAAGAACATCAAAGAAAAATGCAGGACATGTTGTTTTCTGCTACCTTTGAGATCTATGTATCTCAGTAACTGAACAGAACCCTCATTTTACAGCCCCAATTTGTGGGGTAGAGAGAGATTAACTATTAATAACAAAAATAGGATTAATAAACATTTTAAACAGCTAGGAGGGGTTTGGAGAGAAACTCACCCAGAATACCAGAATATTAGTGTGTGAATATTTGTCACAACTCTAACAATACATCCAAGCATTCTCTACAGATAAGCCACCACTTCAAGTACACCTCACTCATAAGAATGATGGAAATGTTATTAGTTTAACAATAGAAAAAAAACAATAAATGCATTGTTTTAATACAGAACATCTGCCTTAAAGCCAACAAAGTGATAAGTGCACTTAGCCACTGGTGGTAATTCTGACTTCACATTGTAGTGGAAAATTTCACAAGCATTCCTGAAGATACTGTGAAAAGAGCTCCATAAGTCAAATATAGTCATGGCCCTATATCCACTGGGGTCCTGTTCTGGAAGCTCCCATGGATGTGTGAATCTACGGATATGGGGGATGCCTCCCTCACACCCTCCTGAGGCCTCCAGAGGGTTGAGATGGCGAATAGGGGGAGCCTCCTGCATTAATGAATAAGTGAATCTGCAGATTCACCTCCCCGTACCCATATTTTTATCCCAAATGGAGGGCAATTCAGAGCAGCTGATGGATTCATGGCTGAGAAGAGATTGGAAACCTAGGTTTTTTTACACAATGTATCTCACATATTTATTGATTTTGTATCACAAGTTCACTGGAATCCAAATCTGGACTTGTGTCCAAATTCAACACTTTCCCCCCAGATATAATACTAGGTGAAACAGCAGGATGTTCTAAGTCCACCTTATTTTCTGCTTCCACAAAACCTTCTCTTAGCTGAACATTTCCCACTTATCTTTCACAAATAACACTTGCTTAAGAGAAGGATAAGATCAAAATAAACAGGAATAAACATTCTGGCAAGCAAGAACAGAATTACATTTCCTTTACGTTTCAAATCTGAGTGAATGAGGATTGCATTTCAGAGATCTGATCCCCTGTCTCGTCCCATCTTCCCACTTATTCTATTTTGTCATCTGATCTCTTAAGGTCTGCCACAATCTTTCCCACCAATCTTCATGGGGTGAATGAAGCACCGTGAATTTTCTGCTTCTGTTCTCCTCCATATAGGCAAATAGCTTCTTCCTCTTTATTGTTCCTGTATGTATATATTAAAGAATGCATGAGTCAGTCCCCAACATCCTGCTACACTTGAGTGTGACCAACTAACAGAATCCAGGATAAGACGATGCAGAAGAAGAAGGGACAGGTTGGATACTCATGCTGGGGTCCTTTGATCATTAGGAGCAGAAAGCAGGTTTCAACCCACACCCAATGATAACCACAGTTGTGTATCCATTCCATTTGGCCCATATAAATGAATAGCTTCCATTTCCTCCCCAAATTCTCCCCACTTCCACCACTTCCTTCATTAATGCCATGGGAGAGCAAGGAAAATAATACAATGGCTGCAATCCAGTGATGGGCCCGGCCCGGCCCTACATCCGGTTCGCCGGAAGTAGGCGGGCCAGGCCGGGGTCAGGGGGTGGGGTCGGGGTCAGGGGCAGGGCCAGGGAGGGCACGCCACCCACCCCAGCATGCTGTGGGTGCAGGTGGGCAGGGCGAGGGGTGGGCAGGGCGAGGGGTGGGCCCCAACCCCGGTGCACTGTGCATGCGCGAGCCCCAGCACGCGCGCAGTGTGTCTCCGCTCCTGGCGTGCCGAACCCAGTAAGCCAGGTTTTTTGGCCCCCCTGTTGTTACCGGATCGGTAGTGGGGGGGGGGGCCAAGAGAACAAGCGGTTCGGGCAATCTGGCCCGAACCGGCTTGGGCCCATCATTGCTGCAATCCTAACCACACTTTCCTGGGAGTAAGTATTATTGAATACAATGGGACTTCTGAGTTGACATGCTTCGGATTGCACTGATAGTTGCCAAGGGAAGCAGAGGCATCTAGGATGCATTATATGCCCATGGCTGATGTGTGTGTCGCTCTCTGTGTGTATGTGCTTTAACAATTTTTTTAGTTCAGTTATTTTTGTACCAATCAATAAAACCAGATATTTCTGTTTGAAGAATGTATAAAAATATATAGTTCTTTAACAATTGTTTTAGAAAAAAATTATTGCTTTAAGTTTTTTTCCCTTTGTTTCTAATTTCATTTGTAGTACAAATAAGTTTGGTTTTTAGCCGTTGTCAATATTTAAAAGCAAAGAACTCAGAAAATGGAAACTTCTTTCACCATGTATATTTTCAGTCATTCTTGTTGTTTAGTCATAAACATTGCAATCCTAACCATGTCTACTCAAAAGTAAGCCCCATTGTGTTCAATGGGTCTTATTCCTAGGAAAGCGTCTTTAGGATTACAGCCTTAAGTAGTGTCTGACTCTTCATAACCCCCTGGACTACACCATGCCAGCCTCCAGGCCTCCCTATCCTCCACTAGCTTCCTAAATCTGTCCAAATTCATGTTCATTTCATCGGTGACACTGTCTAACACTCTCATCCTCTGCTGACCTCCTTTTGCCTTTTCCCCAGCATCAGGGTCTTCTAAAAAAAGTCCTTCTTTCTGATGATGTGGCCAAAATATTTGAGCTTCAGTTTCAATATCTGTCCTTTCAGTGAACACTCAGGGTTGATGCAGACCATCAAAGTTATGGATCAAGTATAAGCTCCCAAAATGTCATGTAGTCATTAGATCCTGTTTTCTGGACTATTGCAGTGCCAACTGCTCTGAGAATACCACTTCCCCCATGGCTTTTTGATGGTCATTCATGTAATTACCAATCCAGCAAAACTATTGGCATGGTGGTGCATCATAAGAACACATGAAGAGCCCTGCAGAATCAGCCCAAGGGCCCAACAAATTCAGTTTCCTTTATTTCAGTGGCCCACCAGATACCTCTAGGAGGATGCAAGACAACATGATACCTTTGACCAGTTATCACTTCTTGTCATCTACCATTCAGAGACAGGCTGTTTCTTAAACTTCTAAAGATTGCATAGGCTCTCCCTCGCCTCCCCCTCCTCCTTCCGGCACGTTGTTCTCTCCCCCCGCCTCCAATGGCTGGTAGGCTCTCCCTCACCTTCCTCTTCCCCTCTCCCTCCTTCTCCTTCTGGCCTGTTGTTTTCTCCCCTCACCCCTGCTGGCCGAGTCGCTCAGCTGCCACTACACAGCAGTTGCCACTTTTCTGGTTGGCAGCTGCTTTTCTGGGCAAGCTGGCCACCTCTGCAGCCACCAGCATTCCTGCCATGATATCTACACAGCATCCACACAGAACTGCTTGTTTCCCAAACCACCCCAAACAATGGCAGAAAAGGAGGAATCTGAACTTTTGGAAGATGATTCTGAACTCCAGGACATTTACAATTCACCAACATCTGGCTCAGGAGAAGGAAAACTCCTCCTCAAACCTCCACTGCCTTGTGGCTATACTCATCAATGGGAAAAGCTTCAGGAGTCAACCTTGAAGCAAAATCCGGAGCTGGAGTCCCGGAAGCAGTTTGTGACTGTGTACAATCATGTTCTAGTAACTCCTGCAATGCAACTGGAACCAATAGTATTTGCCATTCCATTGGACTATTTCAGTGATGTGGAGAGGGGGGACTTGCTGCTTGGGTAACAGCTTATCATATCCATATCAATCTACCCAGGCCATTGTGCTCTGGAGGGACACTCCAGCTTCACATGCATCAACAAATCAACATGGGAAGTGACAGGGACTTTTCCAATTTGGAGCATGATATCATGGTCTTTTGAGATTGAAGGATGCCAATGGAAAGATTGCATCTAGGCATCATAACTTATGACCTGTGATGGACTCTTCCTCCATAAATCTAAAGGCCATTTGCCATCACAATACCTTGCAGCAAGAAATTCCACAGATTAGATATGCAATGAGTAATGAATTATATCTTTTTATCTTTTCTGACATTCCCAGTAGTCAATTTTAATCAATGTCCCCTGATTCTGAGTTATGGAAGAGACATGTTAACCCACCACTCAAAGCAGTCCTTTCAGTCACACACAGTCAATTGACAGAGAGAGAGAGAGCTTTAACACACTGGCTCTAATTTTGGCTGTAATCTTATTTTATAGTGTTGATAATCTAGTCCTTACTAGAGCACCATGGTTTTCCTTCTTTTTGCCTGGAGATATTCAGGAAGCAATGCAAAGCCTTTAATAGGACTTAATTACAGCCTTTGTGTTCTGTCACAACCTAGGTCAAAACCCCTAGAACTTCAACTTCTGTGACTGATCATGTGGGGGAACTGTAGCATTTCATCAGGAAGGAAAAAAAGCCAACCTCACTAAAATTGAACATGTTTATGTATTTGGATCATCTATTCAGGAACAAACTTTTTCGATGTGTATGTGTTTTAATGTGGTATTTATGGACTCTCCCAAGGACAACCACACTGTAATGGGAATGGTGTCTCCATATAACAAACACAAATCAATGTGCTTAAGGCACTAACTGGCAATTTTGATTATGGGCATTAACATTTCCACAAAGGAAATATAATTACAAGGAAAGTAACATTTTTAATGCTTACTTTGTGCTTTTTGACCTCGTTTTCAGTGTGTAGGCGAGATCCAGGAAATTTTGATCAGCATAAATGAGTGTGTGTGCATGTGTGTGTGTATGTGTGTGGTGCATTTTTGGCAAGCAAGAGTAGTTACACAGAAGATTCACTAGATCAGTATTCCACATGATACTAATTACTAGTTGGGAAAGTCAGTGGAGAAGAAGTAAATTCAAAGAGGAAAAAAATTTCCTGACTTCACATAATATGAGCCATTATGATTATGAAGTTATGCACAGCTCACTGGTTGTGAGCATAATTTATCCAAATGGCCTGTGTGACATCTAGAGTATCCAAATCATTAGACATTCTTCATAAAAAGGAAGAATTGTTGACTTACAAAGGCATTTCAGGGATGGAGGACTAACAGTAGATTTAGACCTTTGCCTCTAGTTCTACTCCATTATTTCCAAGGTAAGGTTGAGATATCTGTAATGATGGGATACCACATTTATTCCCCTAGTGTTAGATATATCATACTCCTGCATCAAGGTGGACTTGGAGGTCATCAGGGAGAGAAGCAGATAAACTGACTACTATGTAGCACTGGCTGCAATCCTAAAGATACTTTCCTAGGAGTAAGACCCACTGGACATAATGGGGCTTACTTCTGAGTAGACAATGTTAGGCTTGTGCTAACACTGTCATCTTGTTCTTGAACTAATAGAGCACACATCATGTTCTTGAACCAATAGAGACAAAGTTGGGAGAGGAGACCTGGAAAATATGGAGAAATTGAGCAAGAGGCGGAAGAATGAACTTCTCAACTTCAAGAAGACCGATTGTGTTGAACAGAGAGAAAAATGAGCAATTTTGGGAGGGGTAAACTAAAGATTTCAGCTCTTTCTCGTCAACTGAAATGCAAGAGACTGATCGCTAGGAAGGAGTGATGGTGATATTAGAATATAAAGATCTTATAACAAGAATTACAAGGAGGTGATGGGATAAATCAGGTGTTGGGTTTGACAAATAGTGGTACCTGCTAAATCCAAGCCCACCTTCTGCCACATAGGAAAAGATTCACAGTTGTTTGATGAATGACTAGTGTCCATGGGATGCAATGCTTCCAACACAGACAGAACATATAGAATAAAGCCACCATGAGGTCTCAGAAACATAGAAACCCACAAACCTATACAGGACCCACATGAACTTGCACAAATAATTGTTGCTCATGCAGATCCAAGTAGGCTTGGTTGCACATTGAAGGCTTACACATGAGACCTCTGCTAATGGTGTCTTCTGTCAGATGTAGCACAAGCACAAGAAAAGGCTTGGGGCAGAGTAAGGCAACATAGGCTGCCCCAAGACAGGTGGATGTGGGCTGCTCCAACTGGTGCAGTCTAGGCAGTTCAGGAGAGGCATGTTGAAGGCAGGTTCAGCACTGCCAAAGGCAGAACAGAGCCTGTTTCCAGGGCAGAAATGCACTCTTCCAGCTCCTCAGAGTTATACCACCTCAAGAGCAGGTATAGTAATGAGTAGACCCATAGGGGTCCATGATAAGGCAGAGTAAGAATGGCAGTATTGACCAAAAATCTGAGTTCTTGGCCAGCCTAGCTGCAACCCCTGCCTCTCAGCTTCAGGATATGGCACAACTACAGCAGCCCACAAACCTGGAGATCAGCAGGACACGCCAAGTGTCCATCCTCCACTAGAGGGACTGCTGTACTGGAGACTCATGCTGCAGCTGTTAGTGGTGGTCAGGAACTTCTGGGCTTCCTTATAAGGTGGGCATCACAACTATTCCTAGTTCATTGTGAACTGAGTGGGTCTCTTCAGGAGCAAGCCCTTCCCAGGTGTCACTTAGTTGGTGCCTACTGAGCATGCTCTGGAGCAGTTAGGGCAGCCCAGATTTCCTGACTCTCTGGATCCAGCATAACTCTCTGGTCTGGATACAGAATAGTTGGGGCAGCCCAGCTAGGGCACTCCTCACTGCCCTAATTCTGGATTGTGCCCAGGATGACCTGAGAACAAATCCAAAATTCCTGAATCCCAAGGCCAAAATTCCTTCCCCCCAAGCCAAAATTCCTACCTCCCCAAAGCCAAAATTCCTACCTGCTTAAAAAATTGCCAAAAAATTTATTTTATATTTTTATTTCTTGGCCATAATGTTTGATAGGGATATCTCAAAACTGATTTTTCCATTGGATTCTGCTCTTCAATATGAATCCAACAACATATGACATGATGGGGTACTGTGCAGCATCGCGAAGTTAAAAAATGAAGCCAAAATGTAGGACAATGAAGCCAAAATGTAGGACACCTGGACAGGAGGCTAAAAATCCAGACAAATCCAGGTTTTTCTGGTCATATGGTCATCCTGGATAGTGCACGCAAGTCATCCTGCCTGTTTCAACACAAGTTAGGATTGCACTATAAGACTCTTACGAGCTGCTTCATGAAAAGAAAACAGATGGCTGAACTTCAAAACATGGTAGTAAAGGGGGAAGTAAAATCAATCAAGAGTTTTCCTCTTGACATGCTTAAAAAAGTTATGATTTAGAGCTAGTTCTAAGTAAGATTTGCGGGCCATGAGAGACTCTTCTAGTAGTGATTCCCGTGGCTGCAGTTACATGCAATGGAGCAGCCCCTTAGCTTGCTTAGTGTTGTTCTTCTGAACTGCATTTGTCCAAGAATCCAGTCCACAAATATGGGTGAGATGTGAATAGGTTATATATACTCATGTATAGATATATATAAATTTCCTACAAATAAGTCAATGTCAGACCCATCTCAGGACAGCAAATTGTTACATCGGACAACATTCATAGCCAGTTTGATGGACCACTAGTGTCTTTGGGAGGCATTCCTTCCAACACATACACAACCTGTACAATATAACGACCACAAGCTCTCAAAAATATAGTAATCCTTTTCCATATTTTATAAGGGGAAACTTCAAATTTTGAAAGGATTTTAAAAAAAATCTTCCCTTACTCTATCATTTGCAAATCTTAAAGAACAGCACCAACCCTTTGGCATAGCTGTTTTTCACTGATACTCAGGCAGAAGAATGCTTTTCTTGTTATTGTTTTATTTTAATTTAATTTTTTTATCTCCACTTGGGAATGACCAAACCATTTATTCCTAGACTTTGGAAGGGTTAGGCTCTGAACATTCTTATCCATACACCTCAAATCAGGAGTCCTTTGTAATATTTTAAGCTGAACTGAAGTTGGAATGATGAACTAAATCCTACACAAATATAAATTATTAGAATAGCAGAATATTTCATAACATGCAGCGATAATGCACTACCCTGTAAAGGTTGTATGATTTTAATACTACATGTCAGATCTTCTAATTTATTAACCAGTACATTTAAAAAATTCCCTCATTTCCCTTCCTACTATCTTATATTAACATATACTCATTTGATTCTTATCTTTTATTTCTCAACAATATTAACTTTCTTTCTCCCCCACTATTTTATCATTCCTTACTTTTCCTCATCATTCCCAAGGTGAAAAATTCAATCAAAAATCATATTAATTAATACCAAATGTTCTCTTCCTCTTTGTGATTCTGCTATGCACCAGAGAAGTGCAGACTTGCAAAAATTCACAGATGTGTTTTTTATTAGCATTTTGTTCCATTTCCCAGCCCATCTCATACACATACTAGATCCCTGATCAAGCTTGTCACATGATGGCTCATTCATAAACATACCAGTTCATACTGCCTTTGGACAACCAATAATGCTATCTTCTTTCTTTCTTGACTTTTTGAGCAGTTGGATAAACATCAGCCTTCTTAAAATCTAAGCACCAAAGTTCCCCTCACAATTAAGTCTGACATAGATTCTATAAAAACACTAAGGGCAAAATCCAGAGTAACTACAGGGAGTCCTTGCTCCGGTGCAAGAACAACTTACTCTGGATTCCAATATGACTTCCCCATAAGTTTTCACTAGGTGGTGCAGACACTATGGATGCACGCAAAGTCTCTTACGTGCTCCTGTAGTTACTCTGGATTTTGAGGTAAGATAAAAATGGTGGACGCTGATGCACGTCCCATTTGGTCTGCCATGTGCATTCAAAAACCAGCTGTGCCTTGTATTCGTTCTATACTGACTGCACTATTTATGAATGTGGCCTCTAGGATCAGGAGTGCTGTCAGTATCTGGGTGTATCACATTATAAAAAGATAAAGGTGTCCTCCACAGGTAGCCCTTTTAATTGTTTCCAACTATCACAGGTTACAAACCATGAGGAGTGTGTGGATGTGGACAACCGTATAATGCCAGATGCAGGGTGGACCTAGATGCAGGTGTCATATGTGCTCCTAGAAGTATCTGGTGGGCCACTGTATGACACAGGAAGCTGGGTCTAGTGTATGACACTAGATGGGTCTTTGCCTAATCCAGCAGAGGCTCTTATGTTCTTATGCTCTTAACTTTTAACGGCATTCCTGTTACAAGGCGAAAAAGCCAGCATTGTCCAAAGATGCCTCTGTGGTACCTGTTTATCTACTTGCATTTACATGCTTCAAACTGCTATGTTGGCAAGAATACTACACCTCACTGTTCCTTTTAAAAACAAGTGGAAATGTTATTACCAACTGCACCAAATGGATTTGAGTTTAGCACAAGTGCATGGTTGACTAGAAACTGACATATCTTATGTGCCTTCTTTGTCTATATCTGTGCAATTATGGATAAGTAATGCTTTTAAAGTAAAAATCGTAATCTATATTTTTGTACCCCTGTTCTCTGTTTTGAACTGTAGAAGTTCTGAACAATGTTCATTTTTTAAATGACATCAGAGCAGCCATGAGTCAAGCAATTGGTGACAAATTTTTCAGTAGGTTCAGATTGTTCCTGAGCCTTTAGAAAAGGTGCTTTAAAAATAATTTAAAAGTGGCTACATAACGTAAGTGAGCACTTATGGCACAATCCTATGCATTTCTATCAGAAGTGCAATCTGTTTAAAGCAGTTGGGCTTACTCAGAAGAAGGCCTTCTAGAATTGTGGGTCTAATTATCTAACAGAGGCCAGTCAAGTCCTCACAGTAATCAGACAGGACTGAGTTCATCAGTGACCCCATCCAATAGAAAGGTAAAAGAAGAGATGATTCTGGAAAGCTAGGCAATCAACTGGAAACATTATGTTGACAAAATGCAATGTGACGGAGGTTGCCGACTGCTGATTAGGTCTCTAGTAGGGGAATCACAGGACAGGCAAGCCCTGTCACTCCCACCACCACCAAATCTCCGTATAGCAATAGAGACAGTTCCACAGCTGCTAGTAGGGCTTCCAGCCAAAGGGGAAACGATCATACTGTCAAGAGATCCAGATGCTGCCGCCGCTGTGGAAGAGAACTGTACCAGAGCTTGTCATGTGGGTGCTGCAGTTGCCAAACTGGAGTGCTTTGGGCCACAGCTGTTGCCTTTGCTGCTAGGAAAGCATGGAAAACGTGATGCATAATAGCAGTGCCAGCACGGTGGGAGGTATTTCCCAAGTTAACACTCCGAGTGGTATGGAGGGCAGCTCTTGATTAATGGTGTCGCTGTCATGCTCAATTAGAAGAAACAGTTGCACCAATAAACTTAAATTTGCAACTGTGTCACTCTTGAGATATGTACACAATCCAGTTCCCGCGATGCTCTTAGGTTTTGGAGGAGTGGGGCCTGGGTGCCTTGAGCTCAGTTTCAGAACAGGCAACACAAGAAAAATGAAACACCATTAATTCACTTTATTTATTTGTTTGTTTAAAAGAACAAAAGGGAATCCATCCTTTTAATACAACAAAGAGCTTCTCATAAGGAACAAAAGACAAGTAAAATAGTCTCCAGGTTTATGGCCAGTGAGTTAACTTTTTTTAATTAAAAAAAGAAAATACATGATACCATGGAATGTGCTATATTTCAAAATTAGGAAGAAGGCTACTGTTGAAGCTACAATTCCTATTGACCTAACTTATCCCCCCCCCCCCCCAATTGGCTACAGGATCCAAATCCTATACATTTCAATTGGCCATGATGAAGTCACCAATCTGGTACTAAGGAATAGTTTGAACTTGGTTGGGTTGAGTGAGAAGAGCCGGGGCCTATAGAAGAGGAGTGTTCATGGGGTTACAGTTCTGCCTATTCTTAATAAACATATTGATCTAATATCATTTGCCTTCTATGCCTCACATTGATCCCACTATATAATAACTACCTTCTCTGATTCCCTTCTCTGGAGGGAATAAAATACCTAGAAGTCAGGATTTTTTCTTGAATCTATGCAATCCTTTCTTTTCCCCTGGCATATTTTAAGATAATTTGCTGTGGTTACTTTTGTATACCTCCGAGAAGCCATAGAAGAATAATCACATGTTTTCTGGAACACAGTGAGTAGGAAGGAGAGAGTGCGTGGGCCACTATCTGGCCTTAACAATGTTAAATGGACAAATATTTATCTTGATTCAGTTTGGTTCCGTTTCTTCCACTAAGAGTCCAATCCAATGCAGGTCTACTCATAGTAAATCCCATTATAGTCAGAGGGGCTTACTCCCAAGTACGTATGGTTAGGATTGCAGTGTACTAATTCTATGTACACTTGCCTTAGAGTAAATCCCACCAAATTAATGGAAACTACTTCTGAATAAGCATTTGTAGGATTGAGCTACTCAGTGGTGTCACTAAAATTTTGCAGGGAGACTTCATGCAGCGTATAAGGGGTCTCTCTCCTTCAGAGGCCTACACCTCTGTTTTGCTCCCCCTGCCTGAAATGGCTCTGAAGGACAGGGGTCCCTAGCATGTGGCTCCCTACAAAACTTAGTGTTTTGCACCCCCTACAGTGACACCACTTGCACTTCTAATGTTGCAATGTCACTAAAAGACCAAACACAAAAAGCAGAACTTCTTTCTCCTTAGAGTTATTTATCATTTCCAATCTCCACCCGTACTTCCTGGCTCCCTCCATTCACCATCCTAGTCATTCTAACCTTGTCATTCGTTTCATGTACATCATCCCGCTTTTCCTATATCGCAAGGTGAGGACAAGCAGGGAGCATATTCATACTTTCTGGTTACTGAGGATGCAGACTGCTGCTGAACATGCCCTTTGCTCTCCATTGACCCCAATGTTAAAGACTAATTTGAATATGCATATACATGAACTCCATATCTTATCCCTTCTAACCATCATTCTATAGCTAGTGCCAGAGGGAGGATGAAGATAGGAAAGGCACTTCCCCATACAAACAGTGATTACCTACTATCCCGCATTCCTGGACCTAACTCTAACTGAAAAGTAAGATATTTTTCATATGCACAGAGGACATTTCTTTCATTCCAACATCCTGTGTATCAATAAAAGCATCAATACGTATCAAAATCAGTTGTCTCATGGGCTCACTTACAGTTATGTTTTGGATGGGAGGGAAAGAGTTCCAGAAATATAATATGTGGGGTAGTTTTTCCCTTCTCTGATATGCACTTTCCCCTTCCGAGCCCCCACTTTTATTCTGGTGTAGCCTCTGCATCTTTCTGGACCAGTTGCCACATTTGAGTTTCTATGCAGATGCACCTCTATGTGTTGACTCATCATGATCACAAATAATGAAATGTATAACCTCAGTAGATACATTGTCCTCATCAAATGGTCTGCCAGGACCAGCTCTCTCCAAAAACGTAAGCAGGCATGAAAATGGCCATATCACAATGAAGTTGGATATTGTAGCAACAGGGACAGATCTTCATGTGGATGCATTTTTGTATTTGGACATGTAATATAAGAAGCTGCCCTTACAGCTCATTTTCTCTGAACTGAAAAACCACAGCTATGTAACCTCTGATTACCCAACGATAAACATTTAGCATGATGCTAAATCTAGTGATTATTTTGCCAAATAAAATCACGGGCAAATTCTTGCACACATTTTAGAGCTGACCATGAAAGATTATTCATAAGCTCGCTGAAAGATTGCACCGGGGTTCTCCTCCCTGGCTTCCCTGTTACATTTGGAGGAAAGGGGAAAAAAGTTTTCTCATATTACATTTAAAGGGATGGGGGGCTGGAAAATAAATGTGACTAAGAATTTCACTTTTCACAAACCTTGGCAATGATATGCAGGAATTCTGTGCTGCATCGGTACATGATAAGTTGTGAACTCTCCCGCTTTGAAAGATGAGAGCAGGATGTACCTTTTTGTGCTTACGCTGGAAATCTAAAACCCTCATTATTTCTGCATTTGTTAAAATATGGCTCCCTGTTCAACATACAGACAAAGCGCAGGGCTTTGATAAAACCTGATCTACATTCAGAGATCTGCTGTGATCTGAGCTTTTCTCAAATAGCACATTGCAGGAAGCAGAGGACTCGCAGGAAGCACTACAAGAGGATCACATCTTTTAACAGGCCCTCTTTACTGCCTTTCCCTTCACATCTTTGAATGGTGCCGTTGTTGTGTTTGCTTGAGGACTGCCTTGGCGGCACCTCAGTGGCTTCTTGCCTCTTCTGTAAATAGTTTGCACTGTACATCTTCTGTGCGGATTTCCTGAATTAATATTCATGATCCCCTTTTTTCCACTCAAGCTGCAGTTCCACTGTTGATGTTTGTTTTGCTGTCATTCTCTCAGATTTATTTTAACAAAAATAACAGAGTATTTTCCTCGCTTGGCTAGGGCTGAAGCTCTCACTCGCACATGGTATCAAATATTATCCCTGACTCAGCAGTGATATGTTTCTTGCCATGCAATTGTTTGCTATCTATATTTTAAAGCAATACAGCCTCTTTATTCTTCTCTTATTCTTAAGGTGGAAACATAAAGGGCCAGATATACTACAGTTCTACATAGTGTGCACTGCCAAATGTTAATTTTTACAGTGGCATTAGTTCAATTTCCTCTATTCAGACTGGGAAATGCCTCAAATAGCATGGTGAATTTTTAAATACTATGAATGGAAAAAGTACATTTTTTAAGTTTCCCACCATGAACTGTTAACTGTAACTAAATTCTTCCCCATATCCCATTCGGGCTTAGCTACAACTTTCCATCACACCACTTCATTGCAAGAAATGATTGTATGTCTAGGGATTGTGTCACTACCCTAAGCATTTGTCTTTCATTTCCTTTAAAACTACATCACTAGACATGGGCCCCATACAGTATAACATTGTCATACCCCAAATGGTTACATCTAAAGTAACCTAAAGCAAATATAAAAAGATGCAGTTCACTGCAGTTCTTGAACAAGCAAAGATCTGAAAGACCAAATTAATCCAGGTTACACAACCCTTCTTAGGGTTACTATCTGATGTAGAAAAATGTTATGGATTATTTTGCCTGATGTTAATATCAGTGGATCCTCTGGATCTATTGCCTGATTTATACACTTGTTAACACTTGATTCACTACCCCTGCTAAGTGGGGCAAGAGGCATTCCTTCAGGTGGCAGAAGGAGAATAACTGGCCTGACTCAGCAATATCTTCTCTAGTGGCTTCTGCTTGTGTTCTTTTTATATTGCAAGCCCTTTTGGAACAGGGAACTATTATTTCATTTTCTCTATAAACTGCTTTGTGAACTTTTTGTTAAAGTGGCATATAAATACTGTTGATTGATTGATTGTTACACAATAATATTAGAAAACTAGGACAACCTGGCATGCGCACGCTGCTATTTTTCCACCTTCTCTTCAACTCTCTCTCTGAAATGAGGTCCATCTTTTCTTCTCTCATTGCTTGGTAGCGCTCTTACGTTCCACTAGACTACCTTATCAGTAACTGCTGAACAGGCTGGATCTTGGTAGGAAGGGAACAGTTGGATCTTATCTGTAATTTTCTTACCCACTCTTGCCACCTTCTTGTCCTTGGATGGGCACGGCTGAATGCTATAGGGTTAAAACTGGGCTATGTGTAGAGTCAACATCATCCTCTTTTTCCTCCCTAAAGTACCTCCCTTATCTGAGTTGATTCTGTGATTATAGATCCCACATTACTTTTTTGTAAGAGTATTCTATTTTATGAAGCTTTTTTTTTACTTTACTAAGGATGAGAATAAAAGATCCCAGGAAGGGAATGCTGATGGTGGAGAGGCAAGACGGACCCTTTGTTCACATTGGAAAATTCAAATAATTACACGGCAGCACTTTAGCTGATTACAAGCAAGGGGTGAAATTGCTTTATGTATGGTGCTCACAAACACTCTCCTCAGCTTCCAGCAAAGCTCTCAACCACTTAAAATATTTATGCCCTCATCCTAAGTCTTGCTGTACCAGCAATTAAGTATTTAGGATGGGATATTCCAAGCCGCTATGTAAATAACAATGTCACAAAATGTGTAATATCAGCAGTATGTGGGACATTCGGCTGATGTTGCAAACAGATACAGATGGTGCAAACAAACCGTTTGGATTGGCAAATCAGTTGCATATTAGCTCTGTGTCTTTTAAATGATTAATCAATCAAAAAAATCAATGGCCATTACGGAATCATAATACAATCCATAAGTACTGTGTAGAATTTTGGGGAAAAGCGACCTGGGGGCTGTTCAAAGCTTTTGTCATACTGTAAGACGGGGCAGCAGTGGTGGCAAGGAAGCCAGAAAAAAGGACACTGAGTAGAAATTTCTTTTACAAAGGTATTTCAAATGGAGGCTCCATTGGCAGCTTCCTTTTTTCAGCACACACTAGCCTCGGGGAGGGCTTTAGCTGCAGTTTTAGCTGTGACTATGCAGGGGTGTCACCAGGGTTTAGGTCACCTGGTGCAGGGGGCCAGCTCGTCCCCCCATGCAGTGGATGGGACAACAACCTGGATGGTGGGCATGGTTATGTGCCATTGCTCCACCTCCATTTGTTTTATGGCTACATGTTTTGATAGAATAAATGTTCTTTCACTGCATTCTGCTGCAAATTACGCATCCAACAGTATATAACATGATGGTATTATTCCTAAAAACCATTTTTTAGCCATTTTGTTCACTAGTTGTGTCATCCCCTTGAGGGTACCATCTTTCTAACAACTTCTTGCAGTGGTTCTCAAACTGTCTAGCTTGGGAGCCACTTTGTAGAGGGACAACCTGTCCAGATCCACTAAAAGTGATGTCATGGCTGGAAGTGACATCATCAAGCAAATTAAAACAAATAATTGTAAATCCATGAACATTAATCAAGTAAATATCCTCAAAACCACCACACCCCCCAAAAATGCAGTAAGATTTTCAACACCCAGTTCAATTTTTAAGTTCCTATATTTAAACAGGTTCAGTATGATTTGGGATTAAATAAGTTTTAAACCCAGCAAGTTTTTCTTATTTTTGCTAGACCGGGGTGATCATAAGTCATAATCGGACAGAGGAGAAGTCCCCCCCAATGTAGGACACCCAAGAAAAGTGTAGAACATAACAAAATAAAAGCTCAAAAAACTTGTGTAAATTTATACATTACATTTAAAATTATGACATATAATTTAATACATGTAGAGCACAATCCTAACCATGTCCCCTCAAAAGTAAGCCCCATTGTGTTCAAAGGGTCTTACTCCCAGGAAAGTGTCTTTATGATTGGAGCCATAATTTATTAATTCCAGGTAGGCTATGGGGGGATAAGACTGCATTGTCAGTCTATGAATTGGACGCATTAATTAATTGATGATTTCATCTAATTATTTTATTGCTCTCTGAATTTGATGACTCTTCTAGGCATTCTGCTATCAGGCAGAGATAACATTAGGACAGCTTTCACAAGGACAGCTTTTGCATTGTTGATGATGCTTAAAATTTGCAAAAAAAAATAAAAATAAAACAGTAATGTGGTGCATCAGCCAGACAAACACAGACATCTGCATAAGATTCCTTGGGACACATTTGCAACCTGTGGCTGTGTATATTGAACATGGCAGGAAGTAGAAGACATGGTCAGAGAAAATAGAGTGCTGCATGAATTAATATGAAGCTGATGTTCCTCCTGACTTTGTGCAGATCCAGTGATTGCATTTGCAGTCACACCTGTTCATGTTGCAGATGTACAGCTCAGCAGCACATCTATGCAGATTTTATGCACACACAGCCAAACTCAATGCACAGAACAAATCACACATATGGATGTCATCAGCAAATAACCGGTGTCAAACAAAACCCTAGTTTTAAGCTACACATTCAGATCCTTAAGCTTTTGCTGGGTTTCACATGTTAGTATCTCTCCAGGTACAGAAGTAAAGATTAGTAAGTTGGTTTGTTGTTTCTAAGCATCAGGAGCCAAAAAACAATATCTGATCTGCTGCATTGTGTTGCTTGGTTTCCGAGGATTGTCTGGTAACAATTAATACTACCATAAAAAGAAAATAACCGGGAAGAAACATGCACACAAATTGAAAGCAGATCTCTGAATGTTGTTGTCCCACAAATTTAGATCAACCACACGTCTGCCTGGAAACTTGTAACCAGCATTCGTGAGCAATGTTATAATATAAAGTGTGGTAGAAGAACGACAGCAGCGTCTGTTTGTGCTTTCTGGAATTAATACATATGCGCAGATAATTAAAAGAACAATAAAAAATACACAAAATGAACATACATAGAGGGAAAGTTTAAACATCATCCAAATGTGTCATATGGAAAAGCTGTGTGGAAATACGATCTTCCAAGATACTGGCAAATGGTCTTTCTGCTAGTCCCAGAATGCTGCAAATCCTGTTTACCTAGAAATCATTTTTTAGTTAATTGGTCTGTGTGGAGCTATGTCATCTGAGTAAAACTTCATTTTTTTTTTGTCAAATGTGGATGTCTTTGTGCTATGCTTCATTGCGTTACTGAAAACATCTCCCATACACTATCTGTAAAATGTGTATTTCAAATATTTTCTAAACTGTCTTGTTGAAAATTTATCAAGCAACATATGATATTTCTAATCTTAGAAGAAAGGAAAGTTTTTATTTCAAGTCTTCAGGCCAAACCAATGTTAAATACTTTTCAATCCCATTGATTTCAGTGGGAGTGGAGAGCACATGCTCTCCTATTGAAATCAATGACATTTTTATTATTATGTTCATAGTTTGTCCAATGAGGCCAGAAATGTACTAATCATACAACAGTCAATTGTAGTTATTCCAATCGTCTCCCAAGGGGAGGAGATAAAGACAAGACTGGCTTACGACAATCCTTAAATGTAGCCTGCTATTATTACAGACTGCAAATCAAGTGGAGCCATGGCAGAGAGCTTAAAAACAAAGGAGCTTATCCAGATACACATACAGAGAATGAGATACAAAAATGCAGAAGGGGACTACAGATGCCAAAAGAGAGATCCATAGATGCAGAAAGAGCAAGTGACATAAATGCAGAGAGAGAGAGAGAGAGAGAGAGAGAGAGATTCATCCTTGCAGAGAAAAAGCAACAAACACGAAGAGAGAACTACAGGCACAGAGAAAGGCCTACAAATGCAGAAATCCCCTATTTGACAGGTGTTGTTGCAATCGGTGTATTCAGAGGGGGTGCAATGCACTAAGTTTTGCAGGAACCTGAATGCACTGTGTAAGCGGTCCCTTCGCTCTGCTTTGGAGCAATTCCAGGCAATGGGAGCAAAACCAATGTGAATTCAGGCATCTGAAAAACTCAATGCTTTGCATTCCCTCTTGCTATGCCACTGATTGCAACACTTTACAGTTTCAACCAAACCCACATAACTTAGGGATTCACAGGAGAGCCAGAAGTAGACAAAACTTGCCCAAGAATGCAAAATTAATAAATTCTTCAGATTCAGCCATTATTAATTGTAGACCTCTAAAATGTGTATGTGTTACACTTCTGTATTATCTATATATCAAACTGTTTTCCTGTCATGGAATTCCATTCTGAAAGTGATCTGCTTAAATGAGAAGTTCACTACCCCAAAGGGATTCACATTCTACAATGAAAAAGAATGGAGACACCAGTAACTGGGATGAATAAAACAGTTGCTGTCTTCCTGTTGAAAAATAGGGGAACCACAATTTTAAAAGGCACTTCTTTGCTTAGTTAGAGGCAGATCATTTATTCCCTTATAATAGCTTTCAAATTAATTTTCCATTCCATATTTAAGACTGATAGAACAAATGGTTTTAATTAATGCATAAAATATCCTAGAGTGACAATGAAAACCCATGCATAGTATACATTGATAATTCTCCCGAACAGTTTGGAAAATACTAGAAAGTCCACTCTTGTCCATGAGACCAGTGGCATAGCTAATGATGTAGCCTGGTGCAAAGCTCAAAATGTTGGCCCAGAAGTGATCTCACAACTGGAAGTGACATTATTCCAGAGTATTTTTTAATAGAAAATTGGGAAAAAAACCTGCTTCCTCCTCCTCAGCAGTTCATCACCCATTTGGTCTGCTCGAGGCATACCTAAAGAATCTATTTGCTCTCTGGAATCAAAGAAGATTTTGTTGCTCCCCACCTCCACAACAACAAAATCAAATTTAGGGCACAATCCAGAGCAAGTTCAACCTGCTCTGCCCTAACTGCTCTCTCCTAACTATTCTGTATCCAGAGCAGAAAGTTATGCTGCATCCAGAGAGTCAGGAAGCCTGGGCTGCCCTAACTGCTCCAGAGCATGCTATGTCAGTGACAGCTGGGGAGGGCTTGCTCCTGAGTAGACCTCCCTCAGATCACACTGAAGAAGAAACAGCTGTGGTGCCTACATTATAAGGAAGCCCAGCAGTCCCTGACAACCAGTTACAGCTGCAGTTCTTCTAGTGCAAGATGGATGCTTGGAGTGGCCTGCTGTATCCTGTATTCTTACTCAGGCCTTATCATGGACCCCTATGGGTCTACTCATTACTATACCTGCTCCTGAGGTGGTATATCTCTGAGGAACTGGAAGAGGGCATTTCTGCCTTGAAACAGGCTTTGGATACAGAGTAACTGCTCTGCCCTAGGCAATGCTAAACTTGGCCTCAACTTGCCTCTCCTGAGCTGCTTAGGCTGCCCCAGTTAGGGCAGAGCAGGTCCACCTCTCTTAGGGCACCCTATGTTGCCTTGCTCTGCCCTAAGCCTCTTCCAGAGTAACTGGGCTGGAGCATCTTGCAGTTGCTCCACCCTAGTGATAGGGCAACCCAAGGGCTCTTATGTGGACAGATTAGTTGCTCTGGATTGGGCTGCCTATTAAGTAAAAAAAATGAAAATTGTGTCCCTTACTGATTAGGGAAACTGTGCTGGGGCAAAGAGAAATAATTGTTCTCTCCATGCTAAATGTAAGAGGAGCACCACTTAGAAGTGCCTGTATACCCAGTTAAGACAGGTAACTGTTTCATGATATATGTACTGTACATGATATATGTACTGAGAGCTGATACATATATGTACTGAGAGCTGATACATACTAACAACTTCTTAGTTCCATACAGTATCAGAAGTACATCTCATTGGCTCTCAGAGCCATCAGTAACATGAGAAGGTTTGTGTTCAGAAAATCCACTTTTGTTCCATTTGATTTTGTTTTCATTTTCTGGTTAATTTGCCATAACATTTGATAGAATACAGTTATTCCAATGCAGTTTGTTTCATTACATTCTGCATAAAATTACATTTCCAGTGATATATAACATGATGGTATTATCGTTCATATATACCCCAGTTTTCACAATTTTAGTCACATGTCAAGCTCAGCTTGTAACCCCCCTAAAGCTTGTAGCCTGGTGCAACTGCTCCCCCTGCACCCCCAAGCAACACCACTGCATGAGATACAGATCAATGAAATTTTAAAATACTTGACTTTGGCGGGAGTGTTCCCCTTATTAACAAGATTTTTTATTAAGAATATCATAATAATAGGAGATCCAACCATACAGGGAATTCTTTCAACTACTGAATCACAGTATATTCAGTGAATAGTGCATAGTCTCAGTGACCACATGCGGACACCTGGCAGAACAGAATGTGCTACACAAAGATTGCACATTCATTCACATACATTGAGAATATGGTGGCACCAGAGGTTTTGTCTTCACCATCTGGTTTTATCTGGGAAAGAGATTAATGGACCATATCAGAATTACAAAAATATATGAAAAGAGATACACCAATGACTTCAGTGGGTGCATTTCTATGCTTTGTAGCAGAGTGAAAACAACATCTGGTATTTGGTATGTTTCATATATTGCATACAAATCAAAGCAAACAACTCATGACACAGCTTATACTAGTTCAGAGAAAGCAGCCAGTTTGCAATGGTTCATTCTAAGGAGAAAGAAAGTGCCATTCCCTTAAACTGGAATAGGGCAAAATCCAGAATAACTACAGGGAGTCCTTGCTCCAGTGTAAGAACAACTTACTCTGGATTCCAATATGATTTTCCCATAGATTTTGACTGGGTGGTGCCGTAACTACGGGTGCACATAAAGTCTCTTACGTGCTCCTGTAGTTACTCTGGATTTGGAGGCTAAGAATAATTTCTTTTTTGAAAATGTAATATTTACAATGTCAAGAGCATAGCTTTCTTTATTTCTGAGTACCATGTACTCATGATTTCAGGGGACAGAGGATCACTGTAGTGCAATATAATACCACGGACAAGCTATCTGGCACTGCACGGTTACAAAGTTTTCTTTAGATTTCTTATGAAATAGATTGGAATATCAATCTGATTTCAACTAGGGGGTCAAACTGCATTAACGGTGCCTACTGAGGGTTGACAGTGACATCATTAAGCAGGAATTGATGTCATTAAGCAGATGATGTCCATAAATAACACTTGACCCTCAAAAAGAAACTCAGTAGCTGCAAATGATGGAAGAGAAAGCATGCAATTCTGGTTCCTAATTTCAAGATATGAGACAACCCAATCATCATCCTGGGACAGCCCAATTATAATTGAACAAATTACTTCTGGAGGCTGCAGGCCTTACTGCAGGCCAACCTGCAGGCCTTACTGTATGCTTGACACTCCTGGATCAGATGGTGTTGCATGGTTTAACTGTGGGGGAATTCAAATTACTTCTGAAAGTTGAATGGGTGCCCTGCTGCTCCCTATAGCAGAAATCCTATAAACACTTTCTTGGGAGCAAGCTGGAAATACAAGGAGACAGGCAGCACAATCCAGAGCAACCAATCTGTCTACGTAAGAGCCCTTGGGTTGCCCTATCTAACACTAGGGTGGAGCAACTGCAAGATGCTCCACCCCAGTTACTCTGGAAGAGGCTTAGGGCAGAGCAAAGCAAGATAGGGTGCCCTAAGAGAGGTGGACCTGCTCTGCCCTAAGTGGGGCAGCCTAAGCAGCTCAGGAGAGGCAAGTTGAGGGCATGTTTAGCATTGCCTAGGGCAGTTACTCTGTATCCAAAGCCTGTTTCAAGGCAGAAATGCCCTCTTCCAGTTCCTCAGAGATATACCACCACAGGAGCAGGTATAGTAATGAGTAGACCCATAGGGGTCCATGATAAGGCCCGAGTAAGAATGGTAGTGTTGACCAAAAATCTGAGTTCTTGGCCAGCCTAGCTTCAACCCCTGCCTCTCAACCTCAGGATATGGAACAACTATGGCTGCCCACAAACCTCAGGATACAGCAGGCCACTCCAAGAAGCCCCTTGTATTCACTGGAGAATGTACTGGCATCTCATCAGGGACTCCTTATAAGGCAGGCACCCAGTGGCATCACCAGACTGTTGCGGCTGGTGTGGGCCGCATTGGGTAATGCGCTCTGTATGGGGTGACACACCGGAGGAGTTTTACTGTCCTTTGGCAGGCCCCAGGCGTCAGCATGCCCAAAGCGGAGCAGCAGCCAGAAGCTGCCACTTGTCCGCGGAGCTGGCCCGAACGGCCAGCTGAGGTGCACTGCGCAAAAACACACTGAGCATGCTGAACAGCTTCAGAGGAGACTTCCTTAGAGTGGAGGAAGTCTGCGCCTCTGCACGGCCATTCGGCCTCACTCAGGAGGCGGAGTCGCAGCTGAATGGCTTCAGAAAGAGTACTGCACAGTTTCCTCTGAAGCTGAAAGACTTCAGAAAAGTACTGCACAGGTGTCAGTGATGGTGCCTGCGCAGTACTCTTTCTGAAGCCAACTGGCTTCAGAAAGAGTACTGCACAGGCACTAACTTTGTATCAGTCCAGGTGGGGGGTGCGCGCATCCCAAGGGTGACGCATAGGCTTCCTCATCGGGAGATGCGCAGAGTCATGTCACCACTGTAGGCACCACAGCTGTTCCTTGTTCAGTGTGGTCTGAGGGGTGTCTCCTCAGAAGCAAGTCCTCCCCATGTGTCAATTACTTAGCATGCTCTGGAGCAGTTAGGGCAGCCCAGGCTTCCTGAATCTCTGGATGCAGCATAACTTTCTGCTCTGGATACAGAATAGTTAGGAGAGAGCAGTTAGGGCAGAGCAGGTTGAACTTGCTCTGGATTGTGCCCATAAACAATATTCTCAAATGTTTTAGAGGCACTTGAGGCTACTGCCTGATTTATAAATTTATATACTTGTGGCTATAAGAGTGATAGGGCAGCTGTGTTCCATCCATTAACCCTTGATGCACATACCCTAATCTGTCCTGCTAGTTTTGCAAACCACCAAAAATTGGGTAATGATTGACTGGTGAGTACTGGACCCAAAGTTTGAGAACTACTGTTAGTTATTAAAGATGTTTGAGAGTTGGGTGTAGACCTAGAAGATTCTAATTCAAATCCTCGTTCAGCCATGAAGCTTCTTAGATGACCCCGGGCCAGTCAATCTCAGCTTGCCTACCTCACAGGGTTGTGAAGTCAAAAGGAGGGATGCAGCTATTGTCACACCTTCGAAGTAACATGAATGTGCTTTGCATTTCAACATGCACAGTGCAAATGTTTCATCTGACACAGAAACTTAAGCATTGGGTTCAGTCCGTTATCAGAGGGAACTACTGAAGCTAAGCAGACGTGGGACTGCTCTGTGCCTGTAGGGAAGACCCCTGGGTGCCCCATGCTAGCTGGTCTGAGCTCTCTCTGGGTGAAAAGGATATAGGAGAAATAATGAAATACATACGTTATTATCACCAGCTTGTTTCGGGTAATCATTGTTTTCATTATAGCTGGGTTGGTTCAGAGCGACATCTTCCAGAATACAGGCTACAGTAACCACGGTGTTTGACAAATAGCTAGACATAAAGCTGGGCTGTGGCTTTGTCTTCTCTGTTTGAATTGCCAGTGTGAATATCAGAGAGAAAAATCTGCTTTGAATCTCTCTCTCTCTCTCTCTCTCTCTCTCTCTCTCTCTCTCTCCGAAAAAATATCAGGGTCAAGGAAGGGGCACAGCAAATTCTGAATATATGAAGATGTGGGATTGATGTATATCCACCACACACTAACATAATTAAGAGGTGACCTCATCCTTCAAGCATTGTTGGGCACCGCATCTTGAATGTTAAATCTTTATCGAGGCAATCGTAGTCTAGAAAAGGGCTTGGATTTTATTTTCCTCTTTTTCAGATTTCAATAATGCCAATTTAAAAAATAAAAACATACATAATTGTTTTGGTTTCTTTCTTTTTCCATTAACCTTTCAGAGGCTCCACATATAGAATGATGAGGCTTGTTTATGCATGGAGTGTTTTGGTTCACAATCACTGTGGGATTGGTAGCAGCCACTTTGAAAAGGGTGGATTGGAATCCAACACTGACAGGCAAATGACAGCGCAATACAAACTCCCAGTTAGGCTGGCACAAGTCCAGTGCTGGTCAGGGGGTGTCATAAAAGTGTAGTAAGGCACTTTTATGTCACTCTGGGGGGATTAGGACAGGGCACAGACATGCACCAGCCTCTCCATGCCACCACGGGAACAGGGAGACAGGCGAGTTGTGCTGGCCTAAATTGGTTAGGATTGCGCCTTGTGTTTTTTAGGTGAAGACACATCAGAGTACAAAGATTTACAGACGTTTATTTTTTCTTTGGACTGAGAGCACAATCCTAACCATGTTTACTCAAAAGTAAGCCCCATTGTGTTTAATGGATCTTCCCTCCAGAAAAGTGCCTTTAGGATTTCAGCCTTATTCTGTCCAGGCAGACGCAAATAGCTCTTCATCTCTGACCTGCTAGCAAGCCATATGACTATATGTCCTTTTTTTCCAGAACGTGTCCTCCTTTTTAGCCTCATGTCCTGGCAAAAAAAAAAAATCTTCATTTCCTCCTTTCCTTTGTGAGCAGGCAGCATGTAGCCTTCTTGTAAATGATAAATTCTATGGAATAAATTATGCAATAGTTTTAAATTTACAGGGTTTAAATTAACCACATTAAAGCAATATATATGCGTGTTTTTAGCTTTTATTTTGTAGTTTCCTATATTTTTCTTGGGTATCCATATTTTTTTTTGGGGGGGGGGGGGGGAGAGTCTTTGACATTTGGTAATGAAGTTTTGCCATCAGATCACCCTGCCCCATAAAGAAAGCAAGAAGCTGCTACAGTTATGACTGGACAACAACTCCTTTTCATGTTTTTAGGGTCCAATCCTCTCCAATTTATCCAACTGATGCAGTCACAATGCACAATGCAGTCACAATGCACAATGACTATCCTCCCTCTGCTGTAGGATACAACACGCACCCCAATAGCATAGCTGCACCTGTGCTGGAAATTTGGATAGGATTGGACCTTTAGTGTTCACCTTCTTTGCCTTTCTATGAATCCTGCCACTGCCTGTATGCCCTTTGCACACTCATAGATGTTATATTAAGTCCACCATGTCCTGACCTTCTCCCTGATGCAGACTAATGAAGGGCCAGCCACAAGACTAGAAACAGAAGGAGGTGAGTGAAGCATTAAGTCCATTGGATGGACTTAATGTGAATTGTGCTTCTTGGAATCCACTCTCCACTCAGCAACCTGGGCAGCACATCTTAGGGAGCCTAGGAATAAAATAACATGGGTTAGCCTCAACCTGGAACAGTTTCAGCGTGATAGGCATTTATAAGCGCATTAAGTCTGAGTTCCAAGTCCTGAAGGTCAGCTCAACACAGTTAAGAGTGGATAATTGTGATTGGAAGATGTTTGCACATTTCTGAAGTCATTCTAGCACACAGCTTTTAAGACCCAAGCTTACATTTTTCTCAGTTTTTTTCTGTTTTGGTATACATATATTGCTCAAGCAGATTGCTCTGCATCATGCAACAATATTTTTCTCATGCTTTACATGCCAAGACTGAGATTGCTGCTGTGCACAGATCACATGTGTTTCACATACGTGGGTGGATGTTCATATTGGTTTTAAGTATCATTTTTAACAGCAGGGTTTCATGATTAAATTTTGGTAGGGGAAAATGAAGGGCGGGATCTCATTTACCCTTGCCTGAAGATTATATTTATGTTGACTGCTAGTCATTCTAACTATATACGATCTTGTATGCAAAATTTGCGATTTATGAATTCATTTATCTGCAAGGGACAAAATTGCAACCTACTTCTCAATATCCATAACTTTTCTCTTATTATCCATTAATACTACGTTGGTGCCTACATCAAACAAGCACTTATATTCGCCCTTGGCGAGTTGTCAAGACATATTTGTATCTGCTTCTGGACTTACTCCATCATCTTGCACACTGTCTCAGGGACACCTGTTGAAGCGTCACAACCCTGACGATGCTGCAAGGCCAACAATGAGGTCTCTGGGAATCTACCTCAGAGCTGCTCTAGGACTGGAGCTAGCAAAGGAAAGGGGTTGAGAGACAGGTGGAAGAGGAGGAGAAAACCTTAATGAGTCAGAAGATAGCCAGCATTTAGAAATCATCATCACCACAAATCAAGCATGGAGGAGAAAAATATCAGATGTAGATTGGGGCTACAATCCAGAGTAACTATGGGATCTTTTATACCAACGTAGTTACAGTGCCACCTATGGGAAACCTATGGGAAATGCATAGAGCAATCCAGAGTAAGTGCCTCTTACATCTTCCCATAGTTACTCTGGATTGTAGGGTAGGTCTCACTACTAGTTATTCCCATAGTTTTCAAATTAAAAGAGTCCCTTAGAACATAACCTCATTTTCTCCATAGGCTTAATGATTATGCATCATTTAGTTATCTTCTACATAGTTCAGTTATCTACTGAACTAGTTATTCAGTTATTTACTAGTTTGTCTAAGGAACCTAACTATACTAGGTAATGAGAACTAGATGTACAAATCAGGTACATAGGAACCTAAGACAACCCCTGCTGGTTCAGGCCAAGGGCCCTTCTAATCCAGATGCCTGAATCTTACAGTAGCCCACTGGGGGCCACTGAAGAGTTGTTCTAGGATCTCTGAAGGCCTTTCTGAAACCCATGATCTCCACTGGAAAGTATTGGAAGCCACTCCTCCAAAGGCTGGGGTCCAGAGACACACTTCACAGGCCTCTGAAGAGTTTTTGGAGGCGTCAGGGTGACCTGACTCTGCCGATATAAAATTTGTGGGTAAGTTCAAACTATATTTTCTTCCATTGCTAGAAGGAGATGAAGTTTCTGCACTCTTGACTCCAGCAAATATTCTCTAAGTTAGGCAGACATCCAGACTCTGGCTTAATACAGGTAATCCTGAGCCAGCAACAAAATCCTGAAAATAAATGATATACCGGAGGAACTGTAATACCTCCGCCTTCTTACTGTGTACAGACAAAGCTCATTAACATTAATGATTGTTTAGGAACTAATGAGCTACAGGCAGAACTAAAATGTGGCAACAACTACTTACCCAGCATCTAACCTAAGGTAGAGAGGCTGGCCTTCATGTTGAAAGAAATTTGGACCTGCAGGCAGTTAAGTACATAGCCAATCCCCTAAGACTGCCACCGTAAATAAGCATTTAAAAAGAATCTCGGCTTTAATGAAGAACAGAGGGAATTTTCAATCAGTAATCAAAAACAGCTTCAGAAATCAGGGATGGTAGAATGGTATGCATATTTTGATTCCTCGAACAGAAAATACATTGTTTCAGAGTTGCTCTTCTATGTGGGCTCCTACACAGAAAGTTTAGTGAATCCTGAAATGGATTGTGAGTCTCAAAAAATTAAAAGAATTAGAGGCAGCATTCTGTATAACCTCGAGAAACCATGGTGGGAACTGATTACCCACTTAAAAAGTAACCGCATTACCATTTTTCATAATAAAAAAGGCAGGGAGGAGGAAGAAAGAGAAAGGAAGAGAAGACACGCACATAAAAATGAACAGGGTGAAAGGAAAGGATTATTTAAAACATCCAACTGTTATAATCCTTCCAGACTCATCACAGGACTGCGTGGGCTCTGTAAGAAAGGGGGAATAGACACTTATCTAATCGTCTGCAAATTACAGTAAGAAGTACATTAATGAGAGTTAGGGATCCATCTTGGCTAATGAGTCATCAGGACTCTCAGGAGTAAATGAAATTCCATGCCCATGTGGTAAAATGTACTTAGGTCAGGCCTGAAAGACATTAGGAGTCAGGGAAGATATAAATAAAGAGTTGTTAAGAGTGAAAACTGTAATCAGAGAGGCCCATCAGCCGAAATGCCAAAAGGCCCATAAAAATGTAAATACCATAGCTCCAAACCTACACAATGCAAAGTGAATATAATAAGGTGAGGTTTTTAAAAGACAACAGCTATTCAGTGATGAAAATATTGTTGCATTTTAAAAGCAGAGATTGTGCTTTGAAAATCAGCCTTATATGGCCAGAGAGTTGGAAAGATGGGGCCCTGGCCTGCATCTCTGCTTCTCATAGGACCAGGGCGTGCAGGATGATCAATAATGCAATCTGACTGGGAATGTTCTCAGTTATTTTTAAGTGTGAGCACATGATTTTCCCCTCCCCATATCGGTGTTAGAATGCTCTGGAAGCTTGCCTGGGAAGAGTCTCCCGAGGTTATAGAACAACAAAAGAAATCTGCAGAATCAAAAGGCCCCAAATTGGTCATCATCTCGTAGCAGGCGGGACATCACTAGGGATTGCATCACCCAGTGCGGGAAGCCAGAGTGTCACCCCCATGCATTGGGATGGCAATAGACTGGATGGTGGGCAGAGGGGTACTGAGGGTACTATGTACCCTATGATGTTGCTTGATGTCATGATGGCATATGTGATCATGCCCCAGAGCTGAACGTGTTCAATTTGCAAATGGCTGGGGAAGGGTTCTCAGGACGACTGTGAAGGGCTTGGAGAAGGGAGGCAGACAGGTGCACTGGCATTCAAGCCCATTGCTGCATATAGTACAAGTTACCTCATGCCCTATGGACTGTATGCCAGTAATGCTGGGTGTGGTTATGTGCTATCTATTGGTTTTTTTACCATATGTTTTGATAGGATAAAGATATTTCAAAATGATTTCTGCTGTAAATTATACATCCAAAGTATATTCCTAAAAACCATGATTTAGCTATTTTGGTGTCATCCCCTCCAGGCATGTTTGTTATTTAACTAACACCGGATTGCAGTGGTTCTCTTATCTTTTAGCTTGGGACCCACTTTTTACAGTGGTAATTTATCCATGCACCCACCAGAAGTGATGCCATGGCTGAAAGTGATAGCTCAGAAAATTAAAATAAATAAATAATTGTAAATACATTAAACCAAGTGAATAACCTCAAGCTTTCTGTGTTTTCTTATCATGGACCCCATGGGTCTACTCATTAGTATACCTGCTCCTGAGGTAGTATAACTCTGAGGAGCTGGAAGAGGGCTCTGGATACAGAATAACTGCTCTACCCTAAGCAATGCTAACCATGCCCTCAGCATGCCTCTCCTGAACTGCCCAGACTGGCCCAGATAGGGCAGCCCAGGTCCATCTGTCTTGGGGCAGCCTATGTTGCCTTTGGCTGCCCCAAGCCTTTTCCAGAGTAACTAGGGTAGCCCATCTTGCAGTTGGGTCAGCCTAGTGATAGATAAGGTATCCCAGTTGCACTTCTGAATTGTGCCCTAATTCATCCTTATATGTAAACTAGTGAAAGGCGTATCTGCGCTGCGGGACTGACATTTCCCCATACACCATCCCCCCATAGCACATCAACACCCCATGCGCATCAGTTCCCCACGTGCATCAGTCCCCCATATGCATCAGTTTCCCAAGTGCATCAGTCCCCCATGCGCAACTTCCCCCATGCGCATTAGTCCTCCATGCGCAACTTCCCCCATGTGCAACTTCCCCCACGCGCATCAGTCCCCAACTTCCCCCATGTGCAATATCCCCCATGCGCAACTTCCCCATGCATAAAATTCCCCCATGCACAACATCCCCCATGCGCAACATCCCCCATGTGCATCAGTCCCCCACATGCATCAGTCCCCCATGCGCATCAGTCCCCCATGCGCAACTTCCCCCCACGCGCAACTTTCCCCCACGTGCAACTTCCCCCATGCACAACTTCTCCCATGCAGAAAATTCCCCCTTGCACAACATCCCCCCCAAGTGCAAGATCCCCCATGCGCATCAGTCCCTCACGCACATCAGTCGCCCATGCGCAACTTTCCCCCATGAGCGACTTCCCCCATGCGCAACTTCTCCCATGTGCATCAGTCCGCCATGCGCATCAGTCCCCCATGCACAACTTTCCCTATGTGCAACCTTCCCTCATGCGCATCAACACCCCATGCACATCAGTCCCCCATGTGCAACTTCCCCTATGCACATCAGTCCCCCATGCGCATCAGTTCCCCATGTGCATCAGTCCCCATGCGTAACTTCCCCCATAAGCATCAGTCCGCCATGCGCATCAGTCCCCCATGCGCAACTTTCCCTATGTGCAACTTTCCCTCATGCGCATCAACACCCCATGCGCATCAGTCCCCCATGTGGAACTTCCCCCATGCACAACTTCCCCATGCATAACTTCCCCCATGCGCAACTTTCCCCACATGCAACTTCTCCCCATGCGCAACTTCCCCCATGCTCATCAGTCCCCCATGCACAACTTCCCGCCATGCGCAACTTCCCGCCATGCGCAACTTCCCCCATGCGCAACTTCCCCCCATGCGCATCATCCCCCCACACGCATCATCCCCCCATGGTAAACATATGCAACATCCCCCCATGTGCAACATGTCCCCATGCGCATCAACCCCCCATGCACAACATCTCCCATGCGCAGCATCCTTCCCAGTGTAACCCCTCCCTCCGAACAATATCCCCCAGTGCACCAGGCACTGAGCACCAAAGTGGCTGGATGTTGGTCAGTCTCCCATGTTAAGTATAGGAGAGAAACACGTTGCCCCCTTTTCAGCCCCTGAAGGGTTAATTTCTCCAGATGGTTCTTGGTGGGTGTTCAGGTGACAGAAGGAACTCCCAGAATTCCATGCTTCAGGCCCAGCAGTTGGGGCGGAATGTTGCTGAGTCAGCAATTTTCAATGCAAAGTAGAGGGAGGAAAACGCGTTGCGCACCTTTTCATCCCCTTCCCGTTGGAATTTCCGAAAACCGGTTCTTAGTGCACCCGTCGGTCATGGAAGGAACACCCACCCCAAATTTCACGCTTCTAGGCACACCGGTTTTGGCAGGGCGGTGATGAGTGAGTGAGTGAGTGAGTGAGTGAGTGAGTCAGTCAGTCAGTCAGTCAGTCAGTCAGTGACTTTTCTTTTATATATATATATGTAAATTTGTTCAATTTTGTAATGTAAAGAATTTTTTCTGGCCCCTGACAGTGTCTGAGAGATAATCTGGCCTTTTTGCCAAAACTTTTGACACCCATGCTATAGAATTAAGTGTCATCCAATTTCCCAAAATCAAGCAAGACAGAGGCAGAAAAAAGCAATTTTTAAAATAACAAAATTACTTCATATTGAGAGATGTCAACACTACTTTTATTTGTTATTTATTGTGAAATATCAGGTTTTTTCTGTTCCTTTGGCTCAAGCAGTGTTTTTCTAAATGGCCTTTTTTGCTATATCACATTTCATGGTGAGAGAGAGAGAGAGAGAGAGAGAGAGAGAGAGAGAGAGAGAGAGAGATGGTAATTTGTGTTGTTTCCCATCATTGTCTGCCTTTTCCTCCTCTGGCCTCCATTCCAGAATTCAGTCATTCCAACTCTCTTCATCTTTTTTTATGGACAATTAATTGTAAGACAAAGAAAAACGGGGCAAACCTATTATAAAAGGCATTTTACAGCTTTGGGAAATAGGTCAGTTTACATGCCATATGTTATGGGCACATTGTTCAGTTACGGTAGTATTAGGACGGGTTCTCAGGAGTGTAAAGCCCATGAGATTTGGCAGCTGTTCCATTAACTAACTAGTAGGCTTCTGTAGCCACAGACAATGTGGGTGAATAAACTCAGTTCTGATAGATTGGTTCCAAGTTCGGGTTGCCAAAACATGATTTGGAATTGCCAATTTTTAAGGCTGTTCATGCTAAATAAATCTGGATTGTTCTTTGGACTAATCTGTTCTCTTTATGAACGTAAATATAAACCAGCCATTTACTGCAAGTTTCTTATTTGCCATATGACAGGTTGCTAGAACAAGCGGATGATATGAAACAACACAGTAGTCTAACTATGAACATTGTTATTGCTGCCTCTGGATGAATGCTGAGTTAGGACGAGAACTTTTAGGAACATGACCTTAAACATGGTACAGCACAAAACTGGAAAACTCAACCATTCGGCAGACCTTCAGAGAAAAATGTTTGAGGTTGGCACCTCCCCCCTAGTGTTACCTTTTTCTTTTCAACAAAGTAAAATTCAAAGAGAAGGAGAAATATTTGAAGATTTTCAGGATAAACCTAATGTCTTTCTATAAGATCCATGAAAATATAGCACATCTCTGCTCCACAGTTTTCTTCTTCGTCTTTTTCCACATAGAGCCATGTACTCCAGTTTTGTGGAGTTACAGAATGGCTGGCATGGAGGGCAGTGTAAGGAAACATTAGCTAAGGACTATTCTAGAAAGGAGTTTTGGGGATAGGATCCAAACAACGTCTCTGCCAACAGATCAACCTTCTCCTTTCCCTATTATGCTCCAAGTCCTTCACTAGCATGTCCCATAAAGTTGGCACCTGCTGCTGTAAAAGACCTTGAACATTCAGATCACTAATATAATTGGAGCCTTGGAATTGCTACAGATAATTCACCTAAGCAGGAATATTTGTATCCATCTCACATTTTATGTGAGATGAAATGTGCTGGGAAATCATTGTTCAAGGAAAATATTCAAATAATTCAATATTCTATTCTCTCTCTCTCTCTCTCTCTCTCTCTCTCTCTTCCACACACACACACACACACACACACACACACAGAGAGAGAGAGAGAGAGAGAGAGAGAGAGAGAGAGAGAGAGAGAGATTTGAATAGTGAATCACTTGATTACCTTTTGTTTTTAATACTCAGTAGTAGAGATGGAGGAACAAGATAGGAAGACCCAGCAGTATATCCATTTTGTCTCTGAGTTGAAAGCCAGATGCATTTCAAATATCCAGGTTCAAATATCCAGGTTTAACTATAATTAAAAATGCAGTTATTTTGCATTTTGTTTCTCTTTAAAGAAATGATTCAATAGGCCTCTGCTGTTATTACTGCTTTAAAAAGTTTATTTCGTGGAACACTCTGCATACCAATTTACGCTTCTTATGTATGACCATTTTGCTTGCCTTAAAAGTAGGAGCATCAAGCACTTTGATGAATTAATTGCAAGCATGTTTGGTTTTATTGTTGTAGCTACCTTAAGTGGTGTGTCAATATTTAGCACTGTTATAAAACACAAGAAATAGAGTTCAAATGATATGCTTTTTTCCAGCTGATGTCCTTAGTTATCTGTGGACCTCACATTGCTGTAGCCTGATAGAATTCTATAGCGTGAGCATCCTCAGGTTCATACTGAAAGGTCCTGGGGATTTGCCAACCTAAAAGTGGCTTCTGGAGGCTGCAAGTTAAGTTTTGTGGCTTCAGGAGGCTTCACATCTAAACTCAGAGCACATCAGGTCATGACCCTCCACTGGTGTGTCACAACCCATAGTTTGGGAAGTGTACAAGTTTATCTGATTGTTCAGATTGTCCAGGAATAAGCAAAGCCTTCTTACGGTATGGGCAAAATCCAGAGTAACTGCGGGGAGTACTTCCTCCGGTGTAAGAACAACTTACTCTGGATTCCAATATGAATTTCCCATAGGTTTTCACTAGGTGGTGCAGTAACTACAGTTGCACGTAAAGTCTCTTGCATGCTCCTGTAGTTACTCTGGATTTGGGGGTATGTTAATCTTTTTATCAACATAGTTTTTCCTCCTTTTGTAAGTGCCAAGAATATGAAAATAGAAGTTTTTGAAACATCCGCAAACAAAATGGTACATCTAGAGAGGTATATATGTGGCATTAATTGGAACAGGAAACTGGTGCATCAACAAAATTACTCAGAGTGTGTTTAGAGATAAATAATTGGAAATGTATCTCACTTAAGTATTTTTGTGAAAATGTTTTGGTTAATGCTAAATGCAAAAAACTAAAAACAAAAACAAACAAAAAAGAGCCTTTTGTTGCAATTCAACATAATTGGTATTTGTAGCAACACAGATAATGGATTGCGAATGAATGAATGTAAAGCAGTGATTTTCCTCTTGGTTTTTCTGTTTGCCGAAAGCAGCAAAGGCAAGCATATTTGCTTAATACACAGAATTATTATTTTTTAGTTG
Source organism: Cryptoblepharus egeriae (assembly GCA_030015325.1). Taxonomy (NCBI): domain Eukaryota; kingdom Metazoa; phylum Chordata; class Lepidosauria; order Squamata; family Scincidae; genus Cryptoblepharus; species Cryptoblepharus egeriae. The sequence goes on from JAREYC010000003.1 coordinate 28,682,453, forward strand.
CTGCTAGGAAAGGATAATGACTTTCAACGAAATTCTTTAATGATTTTCAAAGTCAACAATAATAGTTCACAGCTCCTGGTATTCCAGGTTTTGCATTGGCTGATGTGCTGGGGCCACAATCCACAGGAAATTGAGACAAATGGGAAGAGCATAAAAACATAGTGGTGAAACCGTTATTTCAAACTGGCCTGCCTTGGAGAATTTTCAATCACGCTGTGTCCATTATCAGGTTTTTCTGAGAAATCCCACATCTCAGTTAGCACTGGAATGTCCACAAGCTCCATCATCTTAGATTTGCAAAAGAGAATTGCCAGTTTATTCTCGGTAGCCCTTTCCAGAGACAAATAAAACAGTTTAACTGCATCTTTCATTTTAATCTGAGGCATTGTATTCACCATGCCAGCATTTTAACTCTGATTGGAATTCTCCAGTGTGCCCCATGGTACACTAGGCATAATGCCAGGAAAATGAACCATAGAAGAAGAATTCCTGGAGGGAAACTGTGTAAAAATACCATCATGGATTCACTGAGGATAATTTAAAGAGATGCCACAAATGGCTTTACATGTTGTCGATGCTACTGCTACATGGTGAGGTTTTCTGCGGAAAGGCTGCAGTGGGGAACAAAGGTGCAGAGATATTAATTATGGCAAAAATAGAGTAACAGATTAGTAAAAATACCTTGTGGCTCTACACAGAGAAACGGGTGCTGCTACTTGGAGATTCCCTTTCAATTCTCACTGCCGTCCATGCAAACCCCAACGTATGGGAGCAGCACAGAACTCACCAACCCTTTTCTATGATTCCGTCCCAGCCACAATGAAGGAAACCCCCTTTGTCTGTCCATTGTCACACAAATTGACTCCTCTGATTTGAACACAATACCTGTGTCCGTGGGATCCTCACTCAAGTGTTTTCAGATTCCTCCGTGTGTGTGACTCACAGGTCACCGAGTTAGTGAAAACTGCATTTTCACAACTCAAGTCCAAGTCACCTGATTTGAGTTTCCATCTCTGCAGTCTAGAGACATCTCCAAACCCTACCAGGTGACAATATCAGTTCTAACCCATCTCTGCAGGGTGACCATACAGAATGGAGGACAGAGTGCCTCTTCCTGCATTGCATAGAAGAGGGAATTGAGGCAGGTTTAGCTCAACATAGAAGGGTTTAAAAAACAAGACATACCTAAATTCCATCTTCTGTTCAATGCTTTAAAGGTAGAGGCACTGTGTCCTCCATTCTGTATGGTCACCCTGCATCTCTGGGGTTTTGAAGATCCATCCTGTCAATCTTTGGCATTACCTTTTGTAATGAAACAAGGGAGAGTGCCTATATTCTTTAATGTTCAACTGCAGACTTTTGGAGAGATATGTGAATGTAGCATTCCAGATTCCAGTATTAATGAAAAACATTAAAGATAACCTTTCTTTCGGCTTGGCTTTTCTTCTGATTGGTGGGTGTAAAAAAAATTATAGGTTTAATTTACATCATACTAGAGACTCAAGATGTCCTTTTACTATCCTCTGAAAGACACCAATTTTGAGGTTTTGGTACCATCATTTAGGACCCCGATGATTCATCAACTCCAATAAATCTTTCATTTGTTGACTGTCCTAACCCTGATGTCTCTGTGTGAACAGCATGCCTTTGCTTCCAGCTTTCTAAAGGTTTTTTTTTTTTTTTTTTTGCAGGGAAGTAACTTCAATTACTTCCCAGAAGACCTTAATCAAATGACTGGCCACTCTGCAAACACTTCCCTTTTCTTCATTTGTAAACATTTATACTGTGGTTTGGTCTGCCAGTCATGGTTTTAAGACCTTTCCAAGTGCATAGCAATAGCTTGCACTAGAGATAAGATGGGGATGTAGGCTGAAAAATTTAAAAGACTGCAGAGGGGAGACCTATAAATAGGTGGGACTGCTGCACTAACATTTACGAAGAGGTAGGCACAAATATTTGTTCAAGTAAGAATGTGCAAATTAATTTCAGAAGCAACAATGAACCTTTGAATATGGCATCATGATTCAAGAATGTTCATATAATTAAAAATGAGCTTCCAGAACCCCATCAGCATGAATATTCTCAGATGAGTTTTTTTTACCATTACACCAGGAGAATCCTTTGCAATGCAATGTACTGTAGTTAACATTGTAAATCTGAAAGATGGGATATACCATATATTCTTTATTGATCTGAAAATTGTTAAAGGCTGCAATGGCTCTTGAGTTAACACTCCTCTCCACGCTCATGAACAGTATGCATTTTTTTAAGGAAAAAAAATCAGGATTTATTTGTGCTAATTAGCATATTGGTGTATATTTGTGCAGCATGTGCTTGTGAATTTGGTCTCTGATATTGTGCCTGAAGACGAGTACTATTCCCTTTGTCCATTTCTGTATGTTTAAGATCCAATATAATAACATGTCCAACTAATATAATATGTTTAAGATCCAATATAATAACATGTCCAACTAACAAATAATATGATGTCCAACTTCTTTCATATGCATTTAGAAAATGGGGACAGGAGAAAATTTCCATGTTACCTAAGTGATTGTATAATAGTGTCTTTTGCCTCAACAAAACTGTTAGGGTATGTGAGACCCTGCTGATGTGCAGAGCTAGCAGAAAGCGTATTGCAGAGGAAACAAACAGCAGCAACAGAGCAAAACACGAGACAGCTGGTTCAAATTAGAGATAGCTATATTGTCTCACAGAAGGCAATAGATAAATCACTGGATTAATCACAGACCAAGGTCAAAGCACAGCAAAATCAGTCAGTACATACAACTTGTCCTTGGATAATCCGATATCTGCAAGTCCGATTAAGCAATCCAAGATCAGTCCACAGTTTGTAACAGTTCAGTCCACCAGAGTATCTGACAGCAAATACTCCTCCTCAACCCACACACTGTAATATTCCAATAGTTTCTTAAAAGTGGTGAAACACCAATCAGATACTAATGTTGCAATCAGGTGACCAATGACTCAGCACCCCACTGCATGGGAGTGTCATGCTGACCTCCTGCACCAGGTGATGTGAACCCTAGTGACACCCCTGCTTCTGCAGTTGCTGCAGATGCATGATTGAAGATGAACAAATTGCAAATAGGAGAAATGGACTACAGTGGTACCTCACTTAACAATCGCCTCGCTTAACAAGCGGTTCACATAACAAGCAAAAATTTCCAAGAAATCTTGCTTCACATAACAAGTTCCACTTCACTTATAACAAGGATAACAGGATAACAAGCAAGCACGCTATGGGCACACGTGCTATGAGTTCTGACGCTTCACACGGAGGCTCTTTAAAAGGGCTTCAGGCCAGTGCTGCTGCCTCTAACTGCCCCTAACTTGGGGGCAGTTGCCTGGGGGTGCCAGAGGCAGCTGCTCCTAACTGCCTGCACTGGCCACCTTGAACCTCCAGCAGCAGACTAGGTAAGCCAAGGTAAGCCAGGAAAGTGTCTTTGATTGCAGCCTCCTAATAATGTCTACCCAGAAGTAAGCCCCATTGTGTTAAATGGGGCTTACTCCCAGGAAAGCGTTTTTAGGATTGCAGCCTAAGTAGACTTCATAGGATCATGCACGTTGAATTCAATTCCAGTGTTTTGTCATCATTTTTACAGCCAGTTAATATTTTTATATAAATTTTTTTGGGTTGTGAAACCAATCATCTGAGTTTCCATTATTTCCTATGGAAAAATCTGCTTCACTTAAAGAGCGTTTCGCTTAAAGAGCATGCCTCCTAAACGAATTAAGCTCTTTATGTGAGGCACCACTGTACATGAACTGTCCTTCAGAAAGCTTTGATGAAGTAATGATGAAGCCTAATTAGGCCCATATCCTAAAGTCAAATTAAGCCCTTTGCTCCAGAGCAGTTAAGGTGACTTTCCATAAGATAACGCTAGAGGAGGACGTAACTGCGTGGACCTGTAACTGCTATGGATTTTGCCCTATGCCAATAGTCAACTTCCCTGTTTTAAATAAAAGATGTAATAAATTCAATTCATACCTGGAAATAGATGATAGTTACACAGAAGAATCTAAAAAACAGCAAGGCGACCAACTCCAATCCCATTAACATTTTCACCAATATTTCCAGAACAAGGTGATCAAATTAAGGCATGTACGTATTTATTTGAAACCCAATAAAAATTATACTGAATTATAGGAGTAACTAAGAGGGCATGATTTATAGCAAAATTGTGACTTCCGATGGCAATAAAGCATGGCACACTCATCAAAAGTAAGGGATACTTGGTTGGATTGTACAAAACTAAACCAGTAGTAAAAAAATCATTGTTGAGGGATTTGTTAAAACCAGATCATGGGTCTTAGCTTTTAGTAAATTTATTCTGAACCTTCTGAAGCAGACATTGCAAAACTTTACATTTTAATGAGAAGGCTAAAAACATATATTTCAAAGAAAACAGTACTCATAAATTACATTTATGACACATGAGGTTATTGACTGCTGTGCGGGGAGCACAGGGTAATGGTGTTAATATGCACTCTAGCTTGAGTTTCTCAGTTCCCAACATGCCCTAATTCCACACTACAAATCTTTAAATGGCAGTTATATTTTAATTAATGTGATTATGTGCTGCCATTAGTGAACCCTCCCCCAGAACATTTCTCCTGCCATACCCATGGATGCCAGTAAGCCATTAACATAAAAGGACTGTTTGCTTATTAAATTTGTCTACATAAATAGGCGAGGGTTGCAATTGTTGATGTCCCATTGACAAAGGAAGTGGAAGAACACAAGCATCATGTGCATGCACCATAATTGCAATGATCTCCTGTAATTAAGTCTAATTTATAAGGCCCCTCCCAAAATAGGAAAGTAACAAAGAAAGCTGAAGAACACAAGCTTATGTGCCTGCACCATCATTGCAATGATAATGTGTAATTAAGCCTCATTTATATGTGCCCCCAAAACAGGAAACTAACAGTTTTTGTTAATTAATAGAAGCATTTGTAAAACTCATTAAGACCATCATTTGCCATCCTCTTGGAGAGACGGGGCATTCAATTATTAAGATGGGACAGGTTGCATTTGTGTGTTTGCTCAATAATCAGTGTGGAATAGCTAATGATTGAAATGGGAGATAGAAATGGATGTTATATTACAGTAAAGAGAAGATCTACTGTTTTCATTTATCTTTACAGCATCGTAAGTGCTTTATCATTATCTCGAACATACAATTTTCATTATTCTGATACAGCACTCTGTTGCATAGCCTTGTACCATCTTCCCTTCCAGCCTGCAGGATACAAGAGCACTTATCTTTCCTGATGACTGTTGAATCATTTAAAACAAGTTATTAGTGAAACAATTAAAATGGTATTGGTTCACAATTGTATTTATAGCTGGCAGGCATAATGAAACATTCTGAATAGCAGTTTGCGGGGCGGGGGGGGGTTCACTGAATAGGTCGGAATATGCTGTTAATCAGAGACAAGAGAAACCTCTAAAGAAAAACCCAATTGCATGAGCGCATTAATTGTATCTGCACATTTCATTTAATTGAGAAGAAAGAGAAGGTAAAAATTATATTATCAATGTTTTATGAATACACACACAAAAGCAGGAAAATTACTATGTCATTTGTCACATATCTTCAGTCAGAAATGAAAATTAAAAAGGCAGCATTCAACTTGAACAAGAACAAGTGAAACATGTTCCCCATGTTGAATTTCAGCAGCAAAGGCAAAAATGAAGAGAGATCATGACCAAAAGTGGGTAAGCATCTTACAGGCAATCAGTCTGTGATGTGAGTGAAATCTGTGAACAAATAAGCAAATGAATGAATAAATGGCAGGACATTCAGTTTTGCCCTTCTTTCATCAGACACATTTTGAATGTTATTTTGGTGCAATTCCAGTTCTCGTAAATACGTCTGCTTTACCTCCTTATTGGCATCTCTTACTAATTTGATCACATACCAAAGAAAATATTTTAATAATAGTTTTAAAAAATGGTTATACGGTTCTTCTTGTGATGGATTTTATCAATCCCAGCGTAACCTATTTATTCTAGACAGCTTCATGGGATGACTAGGGGGGTAAGTGTGCAATCCTAACCAATTTAGGCAAGTAAAATTCACCAACCATTCACATGAGGGTATGTGGAGGCCAGTGCACATCCTTACAGCACTTTGGGACATCCCTAGGCAGGTGCAAGGGACTTGTGCCAGCCTAACTTTGTGGTCAGGATTGCACTATGAGAGCCCAATCCCAGTCCAGACCAATCCAGCACAGGAACAATGCTCCAAAACCTCCTGAGGTATCATGTGCTGGAGCTGAGCAGGCTGGCAGTGTTCTTAGGTTTGTCCTCTTCCCCAGCCTGTTCAATGGGGCTTCTCTGAGCTACATCAACTATTGAGCTGGCACAGACTCGAGAAGCCCTGTGCTGCACTTTTGAGTCCACAAGAAGAACAAGGATTCACCAAAGGATGCCTCTGTCAGGGTGGGACAAGGGGAAGAGCATCCTGGATGCCGTGCCCCCTGTCCTGCTCATAGGTGTTCCCTTCCCATAGCACTGTCCTGACACCGAGGGGAGGCATCACCACCTGAGTGTGCTGACAGGTGTAAGCGCAGAGGCAGGGGCCTCTGCACCTACCCCAAGTGTGTGTAGGCACAGAGGCTTCTGTCTTTTGACAGGGACCTCTCCCAGCCATTTGCTGGCTGGCCACCTCGGGCAGTAGTTGCCCTGAGGTGATGAGCCAGTGAATGGAGGTCTCTGTCAAGAGATAGGGGCCTCTGTGCCTGTGTATGCACAGGTGCAGAGGCTCCTGTCTCTTGATAGGGACCTCTGCTGGTCATTTGCTGAGTGGATCAATCGCTCCCTGCACAAGCCGGCCAAGGAATGGCCGGAAAGGCACCTGGTCAGCATGTGCAGGAAGGGAACACCCCCTGTCCATGCACTAGCAGAGGTCCCTCACTGTCTGGCTGATGCTAAGGGGATGGAAACTGGATGCGCTCAGCTGACTCACACAGGAGGTGCTCCCTCCCTTCAGCACCAGCCTGGTGGTGAAGAGAGGGCAATGGTGCTGAAGAGAGGGAACACACCCTGCGTGCACCAGCTTAGTGCATGTGCAGAGCTGCCCCAGCAATGTGATGGGCTGAATAATCCAGCGTGGAGCTGGGGAACTGCGGGGCAGCACTTATCGCTGCCTCAGGGTTGCTGGTACCCGGGTTCTGGCCCAGTAATGACCCTGGCTGTTTCATGATCCTGGAATCCAGTGGCCACTTGGAAAAGTCAGAGAAATGGCAACCCTATCTACAGGGATTAACTGTGGTGTAAATAGGGTGGCGCAATAGGTTGGCACTAGGTAGGGTCCAGGTGACCATACAGAATGGAGGACAAAGTGCCTCTACCTTTAAGCATTGTGCAAAAGAGGGAATTGAGGCAGATTTAACTCAAGGGTGACCATATTACCAGAAATTTCCAGATTTGTCCACTTTTTTAGCCTCCTGTCTGTGTGTGTCCTCCATTTTGGCTTAATGTTGGAACTTAGCAATGGTGTGTAGTACCCCATCATGTCATATGTCATTGGATATTGAAGAGCAGAATGCACTGCAAAAATTGGTTTTGTGATATCTCCTTCCTATCAAACGTTATGGCCAAAAAACTAAAAATCAAAAATATGCTTTGAGTTATATGGGAAAGTGAAAGTAGCCAATATCATAGCTTTATTCATGAGTAGGCAAATGTGCCATTGTCTGCCAGAAAGACCAGGCTGAGAGGAATCCAAGACCATGTCCTCCTTTTTAGGTTCAGGCATCTGGTCACCCTGAACATAGGAGGGTTTAAAAACAGCAACTGCCCAAATTCCCTCTTCTAAATAATGCCCTCTATTCTATATGTTCATACTGGGTAGGGTAGGATCAAATTTCCCATTTGGGAGTATCATGTTTTGGTGCTTCAATGAGAACCAGGAAAAAGGGAAAAATAAGTCCTTCATAAAACAGGAATGTTTTTGGTAAGCATTCACTTTTTGTGTGGTGTAGGCTTTGCAACTAATGGCCCTGCCACCACATATTCTGAAGTGTAGACAAATGTGGTCAGTACCCTTCCAACACATGTACACTGAACTCACTGAAAAATCCAATTCTGACCTTGTGACAGGCATGAAATCCTCCATTCATATGGGAATACATCAACATCACTGTGATAATCTGTACCAATTCCAAGCATATCGTTTGGAAAGATTCTGTGAGCTGTTTCTACATCAGTGCCAGTGACTCCAATTGACATCTGGATAAGGCCAAGCATGGGCATATCAGTGAAAATGAGCTCAGCACTGCTGGTGTCCTCAATCTAAAGAAGAGACCCTTAACTGTATCACTGTCAAATAGCTTTGAATAGTGATGTCCCAGTTCCTCTGTGTAATGAATGTCTCATGAGACTTTGGAGGTTTTTAATAAGACTGGTGGCCTCTTGATTTAAGTGACAGAAGGTTCTTGCCCATAATTTTTAAACCACAAGTAATGTGCACAGAAAGGAAGGACAAATGTGTGCTGGAGTCTAGTGTAATGGCCAGTGGTGCAACTGTATAATTCAAGAGAGAAGAGAAAATAGACATTAGGGTGAATATGCACATTGCACAACGGCTTGCAGAAACCAAAATTGGGGTTCCAACTGGGCTTAACTGAATTAGTTCACGTATACTTATTGCCCATTGCTATCTCCCACCATTGGCTCTGATGTGGCCACACCTATGGAGCACATGCTGCATAGTGGAAGAGGGCTGGTGTTTGTGAGATTCACTCTTCCCTTCCTTTCCCCATCTTTCCTCTCCATCATGATATACTTCTGCTGCCAACAAGAACTGAGTAGTAGCAATCAGTAACAAGGAGGGGACAGACCAGTCATAAGAGGGTGTTAAGGGGGTGCCAGGGTATGACACAAATTAAACCCTCTTCAAAATCATCAAAGTCAAAAATCAAAGTCTTTTCATTTCTCTTTTTTGGGGAGAAGAGCGGGGAAGGGGTAATGAGGGAATTCTCACTACCATCACCAGATATTCAGCATCATGGCCTGTGGCAGAGATTTTCAACCAGTGTGCCATGGCACACTGGTGTGCTGTGGATAGTCCTCAGGTGTGCCATGGGAATTTGGAGATTGACATTCATTAATAGGAAAACTGGGGGATTTGCTGTGCCTTGTCAATGGTAAAAACAATTGATGGTGTACTTTGACAATTTCCATGCCTTTTTAAGTGTGCTGTGAGATAAAAAAAGGTTGAAAATCATTGGTCTACAGCAATGATTTTCAACCTTTTTCATTTCATGGCACACTGACACGTTGCTGAAATTGTCAAGGCACACCATAAGTTTTTTTTAAACCATTGACATGGCACACTGTGCTGTTGGTAGTGGATTCAAATTCCCCAGTTACCCTACTGATAAATGACCTTCCCCAAACTCCTGTGGCACATCTGAGGACCATCCATTGCACACTAGTGTGCAGTGGCACACTGGTTGAAAATTACTGGCCTAGGCGAAGGTGGAGAAGATGAAAAGAAGGACTTATTAACATAAAAACAGAGTCGCAGGCAAGACGTGGCATGTCAGGCACAAACAAAAAAAAAGTGGCTAGGCTGCAAACCTAAACTTCACTTAGGCCAGCCTAAGCCTTGGATTTATTGGGGATGTCACAAAAGTAAGGCACTTCTGCCTCACTCCTGGGGAGGTTAGACAAGTGCATAGGCATACACTACACCACCACAGGGAGATAGGGCAGGGGAGTTAGGCTGGCCTAAATTGATTAGGATTGTATCTTAAGTTCTGTTCACTTGACTTTTGATGCTCTTGCTACTTTCTTTCATGTCTGGTGTTCACTACCTCCTTCCCCACACCTTCCCCATGGCCTCTGTAGGGCTAGTCCAAATGAAAAAGAAAGCAGTGGCAAACTTCAAAAACCTGGCCAGGGAAGTGGAAGGGTTTAAGTTTGGGTGCAATCCAGAGTAATTAAGGGGGGTTCTTGTTCCAGTGTAAGAACAATTTGCTCTGGATTGCAATATGAATTTCCCATAAGTTTTCATTAGGTTTTCATAATGTCTCTTACGTGCACCCGTAGTTACTCTGGATTGTAGGGTTTGAGCCACATCTTCAGTGCTGCTCATTGAACTCTTCAGTGTTCACTGGTGTGAACTGGAGTGTATTATAATTGGAGTGAACACTGGAGTGCTACAATTAACTTTCTAATGATGTAAAGAGAGGCCACCTAATTAATATCTTTGGATAGGACAATTAAAAACTCTGGCTTCACTTCCGAAAGGCCTCGTATCTTGTATCACATAACTTTCCATCACAAACAAACCCAAGACCAGATCTCTGAAACATACCTATAACTGCAAGTGGAGATATTTTATATGACTAAACTTTGCCTGCATGAGACAGGAAGACTTTTTGGTTTTCAGAGTTTTGATGGGAAAAAGTCTTCCATTAACTTTTGTTAATAGTACTGCTGTCTTTTGGTGCAGCTGCAAGGAAATTGGGACTTAAAAACACCATTCGGCAGTGCTAACAAGATCCATTTAAGCTGAACCACTTCCCAAAGTAAAGCGATGCAAGGATACTTTTTTTAGCCCGCTACACTGTGACACAGATCCATGGTTTCCTCAATCACCCTTAGTCTAATCTAACATCTCTGCTGAACGTGTCTGGATGAGAACCTAAATTCATGTATGCCACTGCTGGATGTTGTCGAGGAAGAAACAACTGCTGGGAATTAGTTTTTGCTTTTACGGAAAGGTCTCCCAGCCACTGACTTTAACTCCAGTGACCTTATTCTCCTGCACTAAGGCCATAAGGAACTTGGCGAGTCAGGGGGGAAAATCCCATCAGAGTTTTGAATTTGGGTTGGCAAAGCTGTGTGAGCTACTGAGAGCGTATGAGACCCAGGGCAGAAGGCCAATTAGGATCTCCAAGGCACATTTATAAGTCTCTGTAAATATCAGACTTTTAGTACAACATGTGTTCTTTGTCTGGTTATTTCTGCTGCTGCTCGTACACCTGCTCGGAAAATGCTCCCTTTTACTTCTCTGTTTGGTCAAACGCTGGAATGTGTGGAGTGTTCTGCTCCTCCTTGTGCTTCAATTAGAAGTGCAAAGTACTTCACTGAGCAATTGCTAGCCTTGCCTCTGATTCAAGCCTTTCTCTCTCACATCTCCTTGTCCATGTACAGGTAAGTTCAGAAGATGAAAGCGAGTGAGCTTCTTGTCGGTGTGGCGAGAGCATTTCTTCAAAGCTCTTTCTTTCCACATGTTGGTCTGTTACATTCATGCCCTGCTCACCTCATATTAAAAGAGCATTTCTTAACCTTTGGCTGGGATACTGAGGAAAACAGCAGTCTCTCCTGTTTTGATCGGAAGGCCTCTTCAAACAGTTTTTTTGAGGCTGGCATTCATTGTATTAAGACATTTCTTTAATTCATGCTGTCTTCTGAGTCAATCTGGCAAGTGGATTATATTTCTCTTATGTACTATATTCAGAGTCATGTTATCCGGATAGCCAACAATGTCTCCTCAGTTCATCGCAGAATGATGCTCAGATTTTTGTACCATCTGTACGATACAACAGGCACATAAGGATGATGATGATCAGCTATGAAACAAAAGAATAATAAATGTTTGTACTCCAAGACCAATATCCCATTCTATGCTTCTCTGTACCAGCCTGTATTAATCAGGTGATGTTTTCAAACATGTCCACATTGTTTAGATTTTCATTTCTGCTCACATAAGGGATAAAGATTTGATTGCCTGAACAACACAATATAGCAATAAGAACTGCAAGGCAAAAAAACCTGCTAGGAAAAAACACTCAAAATGCAATATACTCTTTCCTTGCATATAAATCTTACACAGATGTGAATCATTTGATTTACTTTCCGTGTCAAAAGCAGGGTAATATCAAAATAGTTTTGAATGATAGGACAAAGTGAAAAGTGATTACATCTTTAAAAATAGATGTATTTTTCCTTAAAACACATACAAAAAACTTCTATCTGAATATTGTTGGAGATCATAAGAAGACCTCAAATGAATGTTTTCATAGTTCATTGAGGCTGCAATCATAAACCTCAGTTAGGCTGGCAATAAGTCCGGGACCAAGACCCATGGGATGTTGGAAAAGTGCCATAAGGCACTTCTGTGCCACTCCAGGTTGTGGGTTAGTTAGGGTAGTATACAGATATTCCCCATTCTCTCCACACCACCATGGGAATAGGGAGCGGGTGCATTGTACCAGTCTAAATTGGTTAGGATTGCACCCTGAGTCCGCTGTCCTGTTTCCAACTGATGTCAACTTGATGACTTTGGGGAAGCCCACATAAGGCAACAGTCCCTCCTATTGTAGTCCCAACGATGTTATTCCAAGTCCAAACCACAGGGAGCTAACACTAGCAGAACATGAATGTATGCCGTCACAAATCTGCCATAAAGCAAATTGCACAGCACAGGCAATCATGGGATTGGCAGGAATGGCTGCACTGGGCTGCCAGAACCCAAAAAGAACCAATACATCCTGGAGTAGGTAAGCTCTGCACAAGATTGTGGAGTGGCTGGGGAAATGCAGAACGGGCTGGAGAGTACTTTTCCCATGCTGAATATAACCCAGGCCATTCTGGCACAGTTCCATTACAGCATGGAAAGTTAGGATTGCACTTCTGACATGTACTGCCTTGGGACATGGAATTTCAATTTTTTTTATCATGGCAAAATCAAATGAATGCTAGCTAAACAATTCCATCCACTACAGGTGGACTCGGGAGTAAAAATATTAGATATACGTATGCATTGACTACGTTTCCTGAACATGGTGACAACATCCTTCTGGAAGAATAACATTTCAGGATTACTGCCTTTAAATGAACAATCCACAACTTTGTAGGCTCAATTGCAGTTTATCTTGTTAAAGATAGTCTGTGTTAGTATTCAAAGATCCTTCTTACATTTGCTAGGGTCTCTTGGCCTTATTAATTCAAATCTTACTTTCAATGTATGCATGTAGCCAAGATAATTATTAGGAGGAAAGATCAAAGCAAGCATATTATAGTCCTATTCCATTTTCTGCTGATGTGAGTGATCTCCCTCTTCTTTGATGTTGTATGCTTCTACAGCGAAAGTACAGAGGATAAAAAAATACTACACCATGTAATCTGGCATTTATCCCATGAGAGCAGAATTCCAAATTGTGACACATGTCAAGAAGTTTAAAAAAAAAACAACTTAAAAGAGCCCAATGCTTTATAAAGTGACACATTTTGCATTTAAACACCATCAAACATCATTTTCCATTATAAATTTAGTCCCTGATTGAAAATTCAAAGAATTTCTGTAAGTTTTAAGTCAGAGAAAATGACAGCAATATTTTATAAAATAGCAACCATATTTACTAGTTGTTACACGGGGGTTGTGGCTAAGCCACAATTCATACCCAGACCCTTTATTCCAGGCAACAAAAGCTCTTTGTCCTAGCAAAATGGAGACAGGTTGGTTCCGTCGGTCTTAATGGGACAAGAGATGCATGAATACATATCCTGATGTGTTTTTCTTCTGCTAAAAACAGCTGCAAGGAAGGATTTGGATCTGAGCCATGGAAGTGGGGGGGAGTCTATCCTTTCTCCTCTATGCTTGGTCCTTGACCCAAATTGTCCCCTATCCAAACTGTTATTAGCAAGTGTCAGAGTATTTTATTTTGCATGGCTAATGTACCTAATAGCACCTTGTTGCAGGGTGTAAAAGAGCATTTTGGATCAGATCTGGGGTTTGGATGGAAAGCTTAGGCTACTGCTATCCCATGTTATGGTGCCAATCCAAACGCCTTGGTTAAAAATAATGTGATGTTTGGTCACATATGTTTCAGTGGACAATGTGAATTCTCCCAGTGGCATTTGTAGGAGTGAGAACCTTATAACTGAGGTAAGGTGAACTTACAGTATTTGGGGGTCTGTAAGACAGTATTTTGGGGTCTGTATGACAACCATACAGAATGATGAAGAAGCTCCAAGAAACTGCAACCAACCTTGACACTTACATTGTTTTATCTGGAATGGAATTCTTTTTCATTTGCCCAGGCACATGCACTATGTGAAAATGGAAGGGAAGGCTGACAATCATGGGAATGCACAACAATGTCGTGTCCTAGTAAGTAAGTAAGTAAGTAAGCAAGCAAGCAAGCAAGCAAGCAAGTAAGCACATAAATACATAAATACATAAATACATATATAAATAAATGTGAACAGATCTAGAGAATACAGAACTATGCAATTCTTGGTGATTTAGGAGGTTTGGGGCAAACTGTCCAATGAGAGGAAGCAGAAGGGGGAGAATCTCAGCAGCAAAGGCATACTCTAAGATCCTACTCCCTTACCATGGCCTAAGATGTCCTTGTTCCTTGACCACACAAACAGCCTACAGAAGTCTGAAGTGACGTATTGCCGGGTAGGAAGTGTATGGAGAGTAAAACATATTTTTACTTAAATTTTTTTTCCTTTTCCTGGACCAACTGGCCAATCCACAATAGGATGCAGCATGCACTCCAGCAGCATGGCCGCATCACATAAACTGGTGGGGGTTAGGAGAGGGCATAAGTAAAGTTTTTTTAATGATTTGATTTCTAAAACTCCAAATATATTCATACTAATTGGTTCCCAGAATATTGGCATGATGTCATCACACACATGGGCTCTTCACAGCCAGCTAGAGAAACCCTCTTGCCAGCTGCAAGGAGTGCATGTGCAGCTCATCTGTAACCACAATGCGCCCTTCACAGCCAGCCGGAGGGTTTCTTCAGCCGGCTGTGAAATGCACATGAGTCATGTATACACCCTTCCAAACCAGCTGCACTCCTAGGCTGGTTCGGAAGGCGTGTATATGGCTCAGCTGTAACTGCACATACACCCTTCTAAGTCAGCCAGGGAGTGTTCTCTGGCTGGCATGGAAGGATGCTGTGGTGAGGGAAGTGCTAGATGGGTGGGTGCACTTGCACCCACCCATGCGTATACACCCATCACACAAGACACTTCTTGCTAAAATAAGAAGTGCAACACTGGTCCTGTTTGTTCTAAAACCAAATCCATACCTGATTCGGTATCATTTCAGTACTCTTCATAAACTTTATAGTAAACATTTGGAGAGGCATCAGGGACATAACTGAGAAATTAGTGAAACTCTGGGCTGTGTCTTACTCCTTCTTTCATTCACCTGTAAAGTCTGGATACAACTCAAGAACATGGATGTTGAGTCAGCATCATCCAAAGGAATGGAGAAAAATTAGACATGAATACAGGACGAACCTCTGCATTTGCGACATTTGGTTCAAAGAACCTCAGTGAGTACCTATTTTTGTGTTATGCAAAAGCAATCAGTTACATTGGAAACAAGGCAGGCAATGAACCAAGATGAATCAAATTCCCTTGCAAATGGCTTCAAATGCTTTGTTTCAGCTCAAAGGCAGTAATTAGATTGCACTTAGGGGAAGGGGGGGCTCTGCCTTCCAGCTGTTATCTGACCCCAAAACTGAACTCTATGAACTTTTCTCAGCAAGCTGAATTGCCTGCCACTTTACCATGATCAGCAGTCTTCCTTTAAGCCATTAACTGCTACCCAAGGTATGGTTATCTTTCAATTTAAAGAGTCAACATCACTTGCTTTGAGACAAAATTGCATATAAGTAAATCTCACTAAGAACTGGTTTTTGGAAATTCCAACGGGAAGGGGGTGAAAAGGGGCGCAACGCGTTTTCCTCCCTATACTTTGCATTGAGAATTGCTGACTCAGCAACATTCTGCCCCAACTGCTGGGCCTGAAGCATGGAATTCTGGGAGTTCCTTCTGTCACCTGAACTCCCACCAAGAACCATCTGGAGAAATTAACCCTTCAGGGGCTGAAAAGGGGGCAACGTGTTTCTGTCTTATACTTAACATGGGAGACTGACCAACATCCAGCCAATTTGGTGCTCAGTGCCTGGTGTAGTGGGGGGGATGTTGTTCAGAGAAAGAGGTTGCACTGGGGACGATGCTGCGCATGGAGGAAGTTGCGCATGGGGGGAAGATGCGCACGGGGAAAGTTGCGCATGGGGGGAAGTTGTGCACGGGGGAAGTTGCGCATGGGGGGATGATGTGCATGGGGAGATGATGCGCATGGGGAAATGATGCGCATGGGGATGATGCGGATGGGGGTTGATGTGGATGGGGTTGATGCACATGGGGGACTGATGCAGATGAGTGATGCTGCATATGGGGAGTTGAGGCACATGGGGAGAAGTTGTGCATGGGGGTTGATACATATGGGGGATGTTGCACATGGGGATGATGCACATGGGGGTTGATGCGCATGGGGGTTGATGCGCATGGGGGAAGTTGCGCATGGGGGAAGTTGCACATGGGGGTTGATGTGCATGGAGGAAGTTGCGCATGGGAGTTGAGGCACATGGGGAGAAGTTGCGCATGGGGGATGTTGCGCATGGGGAAAGTTGCATATGGGGAAGATGTGCATGGGGATGATACATATGGGGATGTTGCACATGGGGGATGATGTGCATGGGGGTTGATGCACATGGGGGATGATGCACATGAGGGTTGATGCACATGGGGGTTAATGCACATGGGGGTTGATGCGCATGGGGGAAGTTGCGCATGGGGGTTGATGCGCATGGAGGAAGTTGCGCATGGGGTTTGATGCGCATGGAGGAAGTTGCGCATGGGGAAGTTGCGCATGGGGAAGTTGCGCATGGGGGAAAGTTTTGCATGGGGGAATTTGTGCATGGGCAATGTTGCGCATGGGGGAAGTTGCGCACGGGGGACTGATGCATATTGTGGTGTTAATACGCATGTGGTATTGATGTGCATGGGGTGCTGATGTGCCGTGGGGGGATGGCATATGGGGAAATGTTACTCCCACAACACAGGTACGCTTTTCACTAGTCTCATATAACTAGGTTACATCTGTATTTAAAGTTCCTGCACTGTGTATTGCACAGGCTGCTATGATATCTAGCATACTTTGGGCAGCTCCCTCCATCTTCTGAGGAGGAAACATTTGTCCTCTTCCCCAAGAAGGCCTACAATGGGGCTACATGATTTGGCACTTTCTCTGGAGTTGGCACAGAATTGAAGAGTCCCATATCAGGCCACTAAACCTGAAAATGTTCTGAGGATCAAGTGGAGCTGAGCTCCAAAAGTAACACCCACCCTGTTCCCTCTCCCATCATGCCTTCTCTCCACTGTCTCCCATCTCCCTACATCCTGAGAAAACTTTCCCCCATGCCCTCCCAACTTTTATGCTTCCCAATGGCATGGACAACCACCAGGTGATGGAACATGGGTTTGGTCACTTGTTTAGTGAGAGAAGTTGGCCCAGACTTGTGTGGGGTTAGCGACAGCACTTGTAAGGGTTCACAAACATGCCATATGGCACATTTGCAACAGTGTCCACCAACAACAGAGCACCTTGTCCTCTTTTTTGGTTATGACATATGGTCACCTGAGATTGGGGTAGCAGCAAGTTTGACAGGGGGTTCCTGGACAGATTCCAAAGTGTGAAAGGAACCAAATGGGCCAAAATGGCTGAAGACCATTGCTATACTAAGTGTTCAAGGGAAAAAACAGAACTTTCTCTTCCCATTCCTTAACCACTGAGAGATGTTCCTTTTGCTATCCCATAGAGCCATATACATTTGCGTAAACTTTTTGCATGCACTCCTTAGTATATACCCCAATGTTTGAGAAAATAGAATCTTAACATAATTCTTCATGTTATAAGCTTATAAAGAATATATATGTGTATATATAGAGAGAGAGAATCATATATATGATTCTAACACAACTGAACAGGAGTTTATGTTTAAGATATGTATATTCTTGGCTGTACAAGGTCAAAACTAGAGTAAAGCTAGACCAAATTCCCCATTCTGCTTCAAAAGCGATAGTCACAAGAAAAACATAAATAAACCACAATGCAATATTGGTTTCCATATTGTCCTATTTTGAAAGCCATTCCACTTCTGCTAAGCTGAGAGTTAAATCCTTGCGGATGTGACAAAGAAAACACAGCAACACACTTAACAATGAAAATATGTATTCCTTCCTTTTTCTGAGTAAACTCCACTGAAGCCTACATAAATGACATATAAAGCTTTCATGAATCAGGCCTGGAGCGATACGTATAAGTGGTCCCTGCTGCATTTGCACACACAAACAGTTGCACAGTATATTAAGAACTGCAATAATAGGCAAATAGCTGTAAAATATTAGCATGATTTCATTTGCTCTCGGACAGCTTCCCCGACTCGCCCGACAACCAATTTTGAGGAAATAACTAACATGTCAAAGAACGGCTTGCATGTTGGGGTGGGGACGGAGGAAGGGGGTGATAAGAAGAAAGCTGTTTTGCATGGGATTATTTTTAATACATGTTGAAAGAAAGCCTCCGAGAGTGCATGTCTGGCTGCTGCTTATGCTGAATATTTCACACAGAATCTGGCTTGTTATCAATTAATTCAACTTACTTTCTCATCAATTCTTCCCCCCTCGGTCCTGATGGTTTTATGACCTAGACCCAGGCGATCCCCTTAGGCAGTCCATCTGATAATTGACACATTTTCTAACTCAGGGTAGTGATGCCCAGGCCACAGCTTTCAGGCCGTGACTTCAGCTTATTGGAGTCTGCAGTGGGGGCTCCTTTTATCCCTCATACATCAGAATACACTGACAGCTCTCCCAAGCAGGGACGAAGCGGATCTCTCCCTCAGGAAAATGTATGCAAACACCTCCAGAAAATTGTACTGGTTGCTAGGCATCACAATGGTGACATCTTTATGATAAACATGGTATGCAGAAGAAGGCCTAATAAAAGAATAACAAATTATTACATCCAGAGGGCAATTTTACAAGATTAACTGGTGTAATAAATTATTGCCCAAGTCAGAATGCTGTGTTACCTTTTAAGGTATTTTACAGGACTGGGTAAAAAAATGAGTTGGCCTATAAAAAAAAGGAAAAGAAAGAGAAACCGCACAGAATGCAGAGCAGAAAAACAGTAAACCAATTCTTACATATTTCTAAGGGTGGTCATGAGAGCAGCGGGTGGTATTTGGCTGTCTGCATGCAAGGACTTGCTGTAAAATAGGGGTCTATGCACCGTTCATGCCAAGATGCCGAGCTTTGTCATTATTTTCCTTTTTCTCTCCGGCTGCTGGACATTCAGCACCATGCAATCTACATAATATCAATTTGGACAAAAGCCTGTAGCGTTTTATTTCCAAAACTATTTTCATCCATTAAAAATTACAAAGAGAAGGCCAGGAGCCAAAGATCTTTCATACTAATTATCAAATATTTTTATTCCTTTTTTCATCCTGCGTGCTTTCAGGAAAACACAAAAGCCTAACCTTCCATTCCTTTTTTCATAGTCCTCTCCCACTTTCTTCCCTGCAATGTTTTACTGGCATTCTCAATTTAAAAGAAGAAAACATGCAGGATGATATATGCCTCCTACATTATTTTAAGAATATAGATAAGAATATATTTGGGTGGGATTTTTTAAGATCCCTTTTTCTTTGTCTTTTATAGCTTTAAAATTCTCTCTCTGATACACACACAAAGAGAGAGAGAGAGAGCCCTGTCTTGTAGAACATAAGAGAATATATATATATATATATATATATATATATATATATATATATATATATATATATATATATATATATATATATATATATGCTATTTTTACATACCTAGCAGTGAAAGCTCTGATTTGCATTTCAGTCGTAAATGAAGGAGACACATGTGGGTTTTTTTTCTTTCCCTGTGGTTATTCCAGTCACAATCCCAAGATTTCCCACAACTCATAAAAGACAGAGCCTGAATCTGTAGTTCAAAGGGTTAGGGCTGTTTTGCAATTTATCATAAGTTCTCATATGCTTCATGGGCATAGTACATTAATAGGGTACCACGGCTCCAAACTTACAAACCATAGTCCCTTTCCTATTGGTTATGGATTCTATTCTTCTAGTGTCACCAATTAAGGTTATTGAATGTTTTTTCATTATAATTATCCAGTTCTTTTGCTTAGGAAATGAACTAACTTGTTGTGATTTATTAGTTCTTATGTTTTGTATTTGGAGCATATGTATGTGTTTATACCCATGAACTGTGTAACACTAAAGGAAGGAATTAATGAAGTCACTGTATTCCAATGTCAGAAGCAAAATGCATTCTTGAAGCACCTGTATGAAAGATTGACTTTCTGAGTCTACATGGATTTCCAAGGCCATACATGGATTTCCTCTTGCCAGTCTACATGGTCCACATGTCTCTAAGGGTCCACACAACTGACTTCTGAAGCCTCTCCAATCCTCATATTAATAATCTATGGAGGAGCCATGCACTTGTCATTCAAGCTTGCTTGGCAGTGGGTGAGGGAAGGAATGAGGCTCATGTGAATCTTTCCCACCCCAACCAAGTACAATTATAGTTGCTCCACATAGAGCTCCAGAATACAGAGGGTGCCTGAGAACCACACAGAAAGGGAGATGGGTACAATCCTAACCTCTAGTTAGGCTGGCCTAATCCCCCGTATGAGATCTTTGATGACCCGGGGTGGATAGAGTTGCCATAATTCTCTTCCATAAAAACAGGACAAGACCTCTATCAAACTTGCCAGTGTGTGAACACATTATGTTCCCCCTTGGCTTACCTTTTGATGTTGGCCAAGGCACGTTCATCTACTCATGACTAACTATGCACATGCTGCTGTGTTTCAGTTTGGACTTGATATATTTTCCTTGTTAGTCATCAGCCTTGGACTTGATATATTTTCCTTGTTAGCCATCAGTCTGCCATTTTGCAACCCACTAAAAATCAGATTGCAATCCACTAGTAGGTCCCAACTCACAGTTTAGAAACCACTGCTTTAATCCTATTTTTCATCATCCTACATGATCCAGCCACACTGCTGGAGTACACGCTGCATGCTATCTTTGGTGGTGGAAATTAATAGGCAGATGCCAGGCCATCAAAGGGTCTCATTGGATCATCTACACCAGCTATTTAGCTGGCAAATAAAGGGAGGCTGGGGTGTGTCACAGCATGAAAATTAGAATAGGATTGAACATGCACTGGTGCCACCAGCATTCACCTGCTTTTTAAAAAACTGTTTCTCAAGAATTAGCTTCATAATGCAATTACATGTATTTGTCTTACAGAAATCTACCGTGAAAGTTGGATATAAATGAGTGATAAGTAAAATAAGTGTTATTATGATATTAGATTAATTAGTACCTAAAAGATTAGTACCTAAAAGATCAACCATTTTGTGTCCAGTCTTATCCAACTTTCCATCACTGTGCCAATAGGTCATACACTGAATCCAGCAGTGGGATGGCTGTCATGGAGGCCTCCTCAAGATAAGGGAATGTTTGTTCCCTCATCTTGGGACTACATTGCAGCTGCACAAATGCTGTAAAGTTGGATAGCATTGGCCCAAATTCATTTTAGCACAAGCTATTGAGTACTATGGGCTGTGATGGTTAAAAATGCTGTTCTTGGACTGATACTGATTTGCAGGGACCTTTGCCTTTTTATCATGTACTATAGATCAAATTAAAATGTGATCGCATTTAAGAGGGCATTGAGTTCAGCAAGTTCAGGCACTGGCCAAGGGCGCAAGACCATAAAGGGGCCCTCCTGATCACGTCAACTCTTGAATGATCAGTACCAGTCAAAGTGGTAGCACCTAAAGAACATAGGGTTCTATGGAGATCCACGTTCAGCGCCCCGAGTAACCTGACACCAGCACTACTTTCTGATGAGGTACCTGTGAGTAGCTTTGCACACCATGTAGACATCTACAGTGTCAGCGTGGAGAAAAGTTGCAATTTAAGCTACAATAATTCTTCACATGAGTACAGTGCTTTCTAGTATGTAAAAACATTTCACTTGTCCTATCTTGATGAAATTCATACAACCTTCTAGAGGAGGAATCCATATGAGGTTTGAACAAGGGCAGGTATAATTTGTAGCTAAGCTCATTACACTAAGTTAGCTCCACCATCCCATTAGATAGTGGCTTAATTAGTTCCCAGTCACAAACTCTAAATACTTTGTGAAATCCAAAACGTTATCACCCTCCATGCTGAAGTTTTGATAAATAGGAAAACTAACATCATTGTTTGATAAATTGTTTTAATAAATAGTATTTGTCAAATAATATTGATTTGATATTATTTTGATAAATAGTAAAGCTAACATCAGTATGGAGGCTACATCCGGCCCATGGTCTGGGGTTTGGACATGCCTGATATATAACATATATATGGATGGAATCCTAACCAAATTTCCAGCAGTAACATAATTGTGCCAGTGGGGCATGGGGTATCCTGCAGTTGGGGTATCCTGCAGTTGGGTGCAGTCACAAAGGCTTTTCAAGGTAAGGCAACCCTAACTCTAACCCTCATTATGTTCTGTTACAGAGACTAGAGAACTCTAACCTAATTGGTAAGTACAATGTATCATTGTTTATATCAATACATCTTGATATTGGTACACCATGATATTGGTGATTCTTACGTATTTGTGCAAGTATAAGTTATCACAATTATGACCATACCAGCATCCTTTGCGCGTAACAAGCAGGATAACTTAGCAATCTTCAAGTACAGTAAAATCTTGGATTGAGAGTGTTTTGGATTTAGAGAGTTTTGCAAAACAAGCCAACATTTCTAATAAATTTTGTCTTGCAATACAAGCGAAAAAATAGTCCTGGCTGGGATACAGCCTGTTTCGGTGCTCTGCCAGCACCTGCTCAGCATCTCCTGAGAGACCAGCCTAATCATGTCTACTCTGAAGTAAGCCTATTACATTCAATGGGACTCACTCCTATGTAGGGGGGCAATGGAAAGGAGCCTGAGAGACCATCCCTACAATCCAGAGTAACTAAGGGAGCACGTAAGAGACATTATGTGCACCCATAGTTACTGCACCACTTAGTGAAAAACTATGGGAAATTCATATTGGAATCCAGAGCGAATTATTCTTATACCGGAGCAAGGACTCCCCGTAGTTACTCTGGATTGTGCCCCTAGCCTTGCATGTCCCCTCCAAAGTAAGCCCTATTATAATCAGTGGGGTTCACGCCTGTGTAAGAGGGGCAGATTGCAGATGTGCAGGTTAATTTGTTTTATTTTTCTTTCTATTTGTATTTTCTTTATTATTTTGTATTATATTACAGTACTGTAATAATTTTTATATGAATATTTTTGGGTTGCGGAATGAATTGTGTATTCTGTGTATTTTGCTTTGTTCCAGAGCAAACTTACTGCATGAATAAATCATTGACAGGGAGAAAGTCTGCAGGAGAGGGCAACAAATGGTCATTTGCATATCAAAGCCATGTGCACATTAGGCAAATTTACCTTCTTCCTAAATACTTAGTGCCTGGCACATAGATCTGAGGAGATGCTTGCAGAAGACCTTTGTCTCAAAAATATAAAGGAAAGGAAATGCCTTCCAATCAACAGCCATTCAGAAGAAAATTGTACTCAGGAAAAAGGTAACTCATCAGCAGATTTCCTATCAGCTCCACAGGCGGTTCCTATAAACCCTGCTGTAGCTGAAAACCAAATAAGACAATTGGGAAGAAGCCAGTGAATGAATAGACTACTTTAGATAGCAAGGCTGTGGTGAGGGGAACACATCAGATGAGCTGGAATTATTAATTTGTAGCCTTGAATAGTAAAATATACCCTACAATCAAGGTAAAGAGGTATCACCAGATGTATTGTTGACTCCACTAACTACAGGTAAATGAGACTATATACCTGGATTATATACCTGAGTTACTGGAGTCAACCAGTAACTACAGGTAAATGAGAGTATATACCTTGCATGTGCCACTGGGTATACAACCTGAGAGTTGTACAAAAGAAAAGGTCCATCAACCACTCTGAGCAAACCTTGAACAATTTAGGGTGTCCTTCAGTCCCTTTTAGTTTATCTGTGTAAAGGTACCCCCCAAATTGTAAAGAGATATTGAATACTTTATGTGGAATATAGTGAGTAGTAAGTAATATAAAGACATGATTCAGCCATGTATTTTACAAGTCTCAGGGGAAGACAGTCAATGTTCTAGAACACGGGTGGGCAAACTCCCTTTTGTGGTCCTCAAGGACTCTTTCTCCAATGAGTGTCTGGCCCTCCGTGGAGTATGTGCTAGACTGCAGGCACTATTTTAACCAACTAATTGCTGATATTGTGGTGTAAAGATAACAATCTTACGCTCAATGCTAAAAAAACTACTTATAATTGACTTTAGGAGGAAAAGAGAAGAACATAAATGGCGAGGAGGTGGAGAGGGTTGGTAGTTTCAAATTTTTGGGCACCTACATTTCAGCGGACCTCACATGGAATATAAATACGAATATGCTGGTAAAGAAGGCACAGAAGAGGCTGTACTTCCTGAGGATGCTTAGGAAGATGAACTTCTCTCAGCGTCTACTTCTGTCCTATGACCGCAGCACCACTGAGAGTGTCCTTACATACGGGATTTTGGTATAGTGTAGGAGCAGCACTGTTGCGGACAAAAAAACTCTACGGAGGGTCATCAAAACCGCACAGAACATTATTGTGCTCCAGCCACCAACCCTGGATAACATTTTCAAATCTTGTTGTTTGAAGAAGTTACAAAACATTCTCCGTGATTCTTCCTATCCTGCTCACAATTTTTTTGAACTGTTGCCTTCTGGGAGAGGATATAGAACATTTAAATCTCGGACCACATGCTTTATGAATAGTTTTTACCCTAAAGCTATATCTGCACTCAATAGTAATTTTAAGGACCATCATGAATGAACAGTTGAATGGTATTATTTGGTGTACTGTGCAGATGCTGTGTGTTTAAAGAGGGTCTTTGGGTGGGGGTGTGTGGTTGGGGGGGGGTTTGTCGGGGCTGGTCTCTGGATGTCTTATGAATTTCATTGTATGTTTATACAATGACAATAAATGATGATGATGTCTCCATGTGTTAATAGTAGAGATCTGTTTCCTCAAACCTCCTTGCTATGCACCAGCCTTTCCTTTTAGACAGGTACCAAAGAAGATGAAGAGGGGAACAGTAAAGAAATTGCTGTAATAACACAAAATGTGGAATTTCCATAAGGAAATGAGCATACATTTGGGAAAAAATAGAACTTTATGTTATTATCATGTTAGATATATCATTGGCATAGCTAGAGGGGGTGCAAAACACTATGTTTTGCAGGTGCTGTGAATGCACTGTGCAAGTGGCCCTTCCCCTTCAGAGCTATTCAGGGAAGTGGCAGCACAACAGAGATGTACTCTGCCTCTGATTTGCTCCCATTGCCTGGAATGGCTCCAAAGGGGAGGAAGAGGACCTGCTTGCATGGTGCGTTAAGGTACTTGTAAAACTTATTGCTTAGTACCCCCTCTAGCTACACCACTGTAACTGGTACATCAGAAACGGATTCATTATCTGATAGTAAAAAATGTAGATAATTTTTGTGTCTCCTTTCCCCTCCAGATAACTTCAGATATTGAATCTGTTTCTGATGCTCTAGTTACAGACAAAAAGTTATTCCAACCTCCTGTGTATCTACAGCTAATGAGAACCTCCAACCCTTCTTTCTTTACCACTTTACAGTCTTCAAGATGATGAGCGGAAATCAAAGTAGTGACCTGAGCAAATGCTTAATTGTACCTGTTTCAGCCTTTTGCAGCAGCCATTAGCCATTTCCATAATGAGCGAATCCATTGCTGAAGTCATAAAACTGATATCTCAAGGCCATCAGTCAAAACGCCAAGAAAGATTAATATTAATAAGTGAGTATGTGAGAGGAGTAAAGCAAGGTAAAACAAAGCTAAGCATGGCATCTCATTCTCTTACGTATTTATTTCCACAAATGAATGTTCAGCTCAACTGGTAGAGAATGCAGGGTTATCTGGGAGGATAATAGTGGGGGGGGGGGAACAGTAAGTACTTCAGGTTCCACAAAATGTTGGGTAAGTGGGCCCTCTCACTCATAGTGATGGTAATACATAGGAGATACCATTTGCCTGGACATTGCCATTGCTGCCCAGAATGGGTCTAATGGAAACTGGAAAGGAGTTGCTTATCCTGGTGCATGTGGTTCATACTGTACTTACTCTGCTTTCCATTGGACTAATTCAGTGGCATGGAGAGGGGGGATTTGCTGCTTGGGTAACAGCCTATCCTCCATAACAATCTAACCCAGGCTTTCATGCTTCGCATGCAGTGTATGCAGCACTGAGCATGATACCATAGTCTTTCAAGACTGATGGAGGCCTGCTTTTTACTGTAAATACTACTTACAGTACTTACTGTGTTGTCGTTCCCCCCATAGCTATGCCACTAAACAATAAATGTCCATTCACTGATTAAAAGGGGAGAAGAAGTGGCTATTGCTGCTGACAGACTTGGTTGTAGCACTTGTGCCTCAGCCCTCAGCAAATATGGAGCACAGGTCAGGGGCAAGTCCTCTTTCCACCATCTCGAAGGGTGAGTAGGAACTGCTGCCATTGTCACCTTCATACCCTGCTGAGAGAAGCCATCTCCTGCCTGACCACCATTGCTGATATATTCTCTTCATTTAGGATAATCTTGGAAGATGTACTGGAAGGTGTGTATAATGTTATCAGGTGGGGCACTAAAGGGCCATATGTTTTGGGCAGGGAGGAGGTTATGCTACACACCACATGTTCCCTCCCTTTCTTTCCCCTCACTGAACTATTGCTGTGTCTGCCAGGAGAGGAGAGTGTGAGCAAGTGAATGTGGAAAAGTTCAATGCCTGTCTGACTTTTTCATGACTCATTTCCAAGTCAATTTCATTGGCAGGGACAGAGATCTTCCCAGCACTGTAGTTTCCAAGATTCCTTGGATGGGAAGCAATTGAGTTAAACATACTTTTGGAATTAGTTTAAATGTGAAGTGTTGACGTGCTGTTCAGTCAGAAGCACCTCTGTGGAAAAAATAACGTCCAGCTGCAGGATGGCTGAAGAAGAATGGACTGAACTTCCGCTAGATAGATATAGGAATACCTGCTGCTGAGATCTCACTCTCCACTTCTTTCTTCCCTTTCGCAGTCTATTCCTCTCACTGAACAACCTCCTATCTACAGTATTTATATACCGCTTTTCAACTAAAAAGTTCACAAAGTTTATAAAAAAATGAAAAAAAATTAATAGCTAATGGGTCCTTGTCCCAAAAAGGGTTCACAATCTAAAATGCAAAAAGAACATCAGCAGACGCCACTATAACAGACATTGCTGGGTGTGTCTAGGGCCAGTTACTCTCTCCCTGTTAAATAAAGGAGGAAAACCCACTTAAAAGAGTGCCTTTTGCCCAGTCAGCAGGGGTAACTTCTACTATTGCTGCCCTGCCTTCTCCACTGAAGCACCCTGTGTCGTTGGTGTGGGATTTAACAGTGACAGATTGTCAAATCCACTGCCCCTTGTCAGGTACTGCCCCATCTTTTTGACCCAGCTCCAACTTTACACATGTGTATTTTCAAAACTCATTTGTGACCTAACCTTTCATGTATTCCTTCATTAGGCCCTTCCAACAATGTGACTCATGGTGTTATTGTTTTTGTTCTCCTGTTTATTTTTTATGACTTTTTCCCACTTGATGACAAACTTTATGGGTCAAAAAGACCCAATGGTACTGGGTTGGTACCAACCCAAATACTGATTTGGTTGTCTTTTCCTTTGATCTGGGACAAATGTATTTCTATTTGTCCCAGATCAAAGGACAAGACAACAAAATTCCTCTGTGCAACCAATCCTACAGTATAAACCAATGCCAAAAGTAAAACTCTGGCCTACAGTAGAGTTCAAAGCAGACAGTGTGGGAGGCCAGCGCATAACCCTCTTCCTCCTGCTTGTCCCCATGCCTCTGAAGCCTCCAAATTTGAGTGACAAAGACACTTTGTCAAATCCCGCCAGTGCATCTCCCCTGTGGCACATCACCTAGTGTTGACCACATAAGCCACACTCCCATTGTGACACACATGGTCAGCCACACCCTCTTAGCAATGCACCTGACCTATAATGATGTGGAAATTCTGGTTGAATATTACAAAAAAATTATTGATGGTGAGGGAAGTTCATCATTGGAACAGATTGCCAAAGGAGTGGTGGACTCTCACTCACTAGGGATCTTCAAGCAGAGGCTTGACAAGCACCTGTCGGAGATGCTCTAGGAGAATTTCCTGCCACAGGCAGAGGGTTGGACTAGATGACCTATTGGGTCCCTTCCAACTCTAGGATTCGATGCTTGTATGTTACAGTCAGAAACTCACAACATGAAGTGTTGTGCAATGACAGCAAGCAGAATATGCAACCTATTGGCTCAGTGGGAAAGTGTATAATAAAAGTTATTTGAAAGTTACTAGCCCTACAATCCAGAGTAACTATGGGAGCACATAAGAGACATTATGTGCACCCGTAGTTACTGCACCACCTAATGAAAACCTATGGGAAATTCATATTGCAATCCAGAGCAAATTGTTCTTACACCGGAGCAAGGACTCCCCGTAGTTACTCTGGATTGCGCCCTTAGGGAAACCCACCTCTGTTTATCAATATTTTTATACAAATGTTTAAAGTACAGTATAACGTAATTTGAAGAAAAACAAAAAAGGTTTTTACAATGGGGTCAAATTAACCCATGGTACCACTGGGTTTTTTTACAATCAGGTCAAAAAGACCTGATTATTCTCTAGAGGTGATTTTTGATCACAGCACCAATGGTTGTTAAGCCCTAGATATCATTGGGCTGCTACATAGCATTGTGATATTATTCCTTTTACCATTTGATCACTGATTGGTTGGGATCACCTGTATGATTAATCTTGGAAACATTGCCTCTCCTTTTGTTTGATTACACTCATTTTTACCCTGTATCCCAATGCTGTGCAAAATCAGAATGTCTTACCCTTCACTACATGATTCCTAAATGGCTCTAATTATCTATCTTAGGGCACAACCCTAACCAATTTAGGCTGTCCTAACTCGCATGGCATGTCTTCTTAATGTCTCTGTATGCCTGTGCAGTGGCCTAACCCCCACCCCCAGGACTGGCACAGAAGTGTCTTATGTCACTATTGTGACACCCCCAGGTCAGCACAAGACTTATGCCAGGGCTTATGCTGGCCTAACTGGAGCTTAGGGTCGCAGTTCTACTTATTTAGAAAGGGATTTATTTATTTATTTAGCATATGGCTATTGCAATTGCTGAGAGATCCTTTTTTGTGAGGTCCAGCAGCCAGTAGACTGTTTATTCCTAGGGTGCAGGCTAGTCTACATTGTTCTATGGAAAGGTCAAATATCTCTTTCCAGGTGAGATCCTTCACAGCATGGTCATCATCACATGTGGCTTCAGGGAATGCCTTCAAGCTTTCCGCAGGAGTTTTCAGGTCAGCCAAGCTGTAAACTGTGACATCTGGATATATTGACGCATGTCAGCTTTATCAGCTTGAAGTCTCCCATTCAGGAGTTATCCAGATCTTTCCCTGCTTAGCTTTCTTCGGCAGCCCTGCACTCAACTATCAAACCATGCCTGCTTTAGGAAGGGAAAAGATAAGTAACAACAGAAGTAGTTTCATCAGATTCATCAGTAGCAGTTTTAGGTGGAGCTTGATACTAGAAAATAAAGATTGAAAAAAGGAGGAATATTTGCGCAATCTTATTTTTTGTTTTTAAACAAATAATTCTACTCCCTACCTTATCTAAAACATCTGTACAAAATCACACTGTACATCCAAAAGATGTTCAATATTACTGCAACTGCATCTGCATACTATCTAAGTTATTCTAATTCTTCAGGGATAAATTATTTGTACTTCTTAAAATACCCAGTTTCACCATTTAATTTTCTCCCCTGTAACTCCTATACAAAACTTTTGCTAAACACATCTGGTTTCAGACATGCTGTCTTTCTTGACAGTTCTGTAAAAGTATCTATAGCAAATTATTTCCAGGAATTTCCTTTGAGGTTAGACTCTTGCAAATGGTTTTTAAAACTTGATTAAACATTCTATTTTTTCCCCTTCAAATTGGCCTAAGGGTAATAATTTTTTTTTGTGTACCGTATATGTCTCCTCCAAAAATTCTTCAGAATCCACACCTCTGAACTGGAATCTATAATGTAGTTTCCCACAGGACTGAAAGTTGCTAACAAGAATTATATTGTCATTCTGAAAGTAAACATGCCCTAATGCTATCTTCCACCAGTTTATACAATGCAGCCGCATGGCCAAAGCATGTGCTACATGCTGTGGTGGGGAGTATGTGACCAGATGGCCGAGGAGAAGTAAATAAAAATCTTTTACTTTTACCTCTAGTTGTCCTTCTGGTTCTATCCCCACCCTGGCATAGCATGCAGTGCATGCTTCATTGATATAGATCGTGGCATATATCGCATGACAGCATTGCATGCAATAGTAAGGCAAGGGATAGAGCTGGAAAATCAGGATGAACATTTATCAGAGACAATCCTTGGGCTCTTCCTTCCTGGGTCGGGCGGGGGGGGGGGGGACTGGATTCCCAAATCACCAGTTACATTTGGAAACAAACAAAAACTGCATTTCCTAATGGTGATATGCAGAATATCACCACTGTTGCTAATGATAAAATATCAATTAATCAAAGAGTATTTATATACCATTTTTCAACAAAAAGTTCACAAAACAGTTTACAGTTTTACATTATAAGTATCATAATGCAAACTTGTTTCTGTCTTGCAAATTTTTGAACACAGTTATTTTTATGGATTATGGCTAGCAAGAGAAATGCTACATCTCAGATAGCCTGATGAACTAATAATCCCTACATTTCTGTGTCAAAGGCAATCACAATGAACAAAACTATGTGCTTACAACAGCTAGTTCTGCATAAAGCAAAAAAAGAGGATCCCACTATGCTGTCTTTTGATGCAGAAGTCATAGATTACTTTTCTTAATGTCATTTGTGAGAAGGTTAAATTCCAGGCTCTCCACCAAAGAGATGTCAGTTATTTGAGGTCATCCTGCATTAGTTCATTCCTACTCATAGAACTAGCTCCTTGCCATTCTTATTGAATAAGATCACACGGATATCCTTTTGTATGTAATGAATTGGAAAAACATGTCCCACTAATTCTAAAATGTTCTTGATTGCTATGATCTACTTTGAGGTCATCTTTAATTACCAAGGCTGATTAATGTTGAAGAGAGTTAAGATCAATGTTGAAGAGAGTTAAACATTTACAAAAAAGGGGGGTACAAAGGAGTCAGCCAGAAGGTGGCAACATCACCCTTAGCTGCTTCTAAATGAAGAGAACACTGGGATCAGATAACTGCCATATCCCATCCCTTCCTTGTGCTTCCTACCATCCCTGAGAATGCCATCTGCCCATCCACCCCCTGCCTTGTAATGCTTTGTATTGCCTCTTCCCTGCCTTCTCCCTGTCCCATCCCTCCACCCGACCCATGCGCTAACAGAGATGACAGTAAACCTTACCTACATGTGGGGTTTGTGGAAACAATATTCAGTCTGCCAAACTCTCAAGGTGCCATAGACATACTTTATGGCATATTTGCAGCACCTTAGGCCAGTGCAAGTAACCTGTACTGACCTATCTGGGCAGTGAGGATTGTGTTCCAATGTCTGGAAAATCCAAAATCACTGAGGGGGGAGATGCTTGTTGGTTTTATTAACTGTCTCAGACATTGCTACTTGGTAGTTCAGTTAAGATTAACACATCTTTGCTTATGTTTCTGTCTAGCAGGCCTCCGTCAGTCTTGAAAGACTATGGTATTGTGCTCGGCGCTGCATACGCTGCATGCGAAGCACGAAAGCCTGGGTTAGATTGTTATGGAGGATAGGCTGTTACCCAAGCAGCAAATCCCCCCTCTCCACACCACTGAATTAGTCCAATGGAAAGGCAGAGCCAATACGATTGGATCCAGCTGGCGTTGCAGAGCTGGGCTAAGGACAGGCACTCACCCTGTCCTGTGGGGCCGACCCAGGTCTTGAACCCTAGCCTGCTGGTTAACAGGCACAGTGTCTTAATCCCTTGAGCCACCCACAGCCCTTGTTTCTGTCTAGTTGGCTGCTTACTTCCTATTAGAAAAGCACTTTCTACATTTGAAAGTGTTTCATGTGAGTGTTCTAGGAATCCTCACAGCACCTATGTAAAATGAATATTATTATCCCCATATTGCAGCAGAAGGGGCATAGGATGAGAAGGAATTGATGACCCAAGTCCTCCTAGAAACTCTGAACCAAAGATGTCCTAACATACAGCTCAGTGTGACCACTAACCACTTAATTAACGGCATGTTTGAATCTCAAAAGCCTAGGCCAGGGATCTCAGTCCACAGGCCTAATCCAGTGCCCTTATTAATCTCCCTGGTGGAAGAGTTGTGCCAGGGAGACTGCGGCACTCACTAATCTCCAGTTTGGTGGCCGCTATTCTAGGCTCTACCAGACCACAAGTACACATCTACATCTGTACAAAGCATATGTATAATTTCAAGCATTTGAAAAGTATCCCTAAATCCCAACCATGGATAAGATCAACATGTAACTCCCTTGCTAAAGTTATTCCAGAAGGCCTGCCTTCTATTTCAATAAGAGGATGTCAGCTACAATTTCAGTAAATGGCTGGTGCTACTAAGTATGTTAGCAGTGCAGTATTAGTATAATTTGGCAGAGAGTTTTTCATAAATTCTTCATGCTGTAATGGGGCTCAGCTTGTTGCTTGTATTCTAGTTCGCTTCTCAATGAGGTAACCAGATATTTTTCCCCCAACAGAAGCTGTAACCAGCTGTTATATTTAAGCAAGATTTTATATTCATTATCATCATCATCAACATTGCTATTACCTTTGCACTATTTTTTATCATATCTTCCATCAAGAGGAATGCAACCTCTCACCTCAGAGCAGAATATTTTTATAGTTCCTTCATTATGATTGTGATACATGTGGCGTAATTAGCAATGTGAATCCAATGATGGGATGATGGCAATCCTAGAACCTTACTTCAAACATTGTTACTGGCATATCCAGGAGCGGTCAAAGAAATAAACTACTATTAATTTGTCTCAGGCTATGAATAATCTACCAGCCATACAAAAAATTGGCAGCCCCTCTGCCTAATGTCCTCAAGGAGCCCAGGTATTAAACTAATTGTTAAATATAGCAAGTGGATTGACAGAAGAATCAGAGATGTCTTTGGCATACGTAAAAAAATGTTTAAAAATGACTTGTGAAGATTTTATTGAAATATGATCCATACATTCCTTCCCCCATTTGTGTATAGACATTTGCATGCTTCATAAAAGATCTCTAGATCCTAGAGAATATGGACTTGGGAATAAGGTGTCCCAAGGCAAGCGTGCTAATTGGGACAATGCTTGCCTATGTTCTTTTAAAGAAGGCAGTGGAATCACCCTTCCAGCTATCTGAGAATACAGACATTGATTTTCAAGTTATTTGTATAGCTTAAATTCAATGGCATTCACATTGCTATACACATAAAAGCAACGCACTATAAAACACAATTCTGCTCAAAGCCAGCCTTTTTTCAGAGTTCATTTTTAAAGCTCACTCCTTGCTTCTATTTCCCTTTCCAAAGTATTATATCTTTAGCAGGAAAATCTTTGATGCAATTTTAGGAAGAAACTTCTTCCTAAAATAAATAATTTTTTTATTATTACAATAAAATACTTATTCAATTCATTGCTTGGTTTTCCCCTTTAAGTGTCAAGTGGAGTATCATCTTTGTTATTGTCTTTGGTATTATCTTACTATCTTTGGATAATTTGGACCAGTGAGTCTCAAAATGGGGGTGAGAATCCCTCGGTGAAGTAGTGACTTCATTTCAGATGGTCACAAAAAACAAGGTGCCGCCATCTTACAAGCTGATACCATGCACCACCATCTTGGAATGGGGCACACAGGCTGCAATCCATACTTTCCTGGGAATAAGCTTCATTGAAAAGAGTGGGACTTACTTCTGAGAATACATGGAAGAGATCTGCCATCACAGTGATATCATCCTCCATCACCCAGATCACGCAGGAGGGGGCTTCCCTCCAGGCGCGCATGCTGCCCGCCAGCCAGCCCACCAGCCACTGCCAACCAGCCAGCCCATTGCCTGCTAGTCACTGCCCACCAGCTGTCAACTTGTTTGCAGTAGGCCAATCCTATGCATGCCTACTCAGAAGTCAGACCCATGATCGTGAATGGGGCTACCCCCAGGAAAGTGCTAGGATTGCAGCCTTAGAGCCCAATTCTATGCATGTGTACTCAGAAGTCATTCCCATTGAGTTCAGTGGGGTTTACTCCCAGGAAAGTGTGCATAGCACTGAAGCAGTAGAGCCAAATCATATGCATGTGCACTCAGAAGTAAGTCAATTGAGTTCAGTGGGACTGCCTCCAAGGAAAGTGCATAAGATTGCAGCCTTGGAACCCAATCCTATGCATGCCTACTCTGAAATAAATCCCACTGTAGTCAGAGGGGCCTTTACTCCCATGTAAATATGGATAGGATTGCAGCCTCAGGGCCCAATCCTATGCATGCCTACTCTGAAATAAATCCCACTGTGTTCAATGTGTGCATAGAATTGCAGCCTTACAAGGTATATTGCATCTTTTTTATTATTATCAGATATTTACATTACAATTCATAACAGTAGCAAAATTACAGTTATGAAGTAGCAACAAAAATAATTTTATGGTTGGGGTTCCCCACAGCATGAGGAACTTATAAAGGGGTCACAGCATTAGGAAGATTGAGAACCACTGCTTTAGAGGAATTTAGGGAGGTGCTGCTTTTAAAACCCTTCTATGAAAACCCTGCTATGAGCTAAACCTGCTTCAAATACCCCTTCTGTGCCCTAGTTAAAGGTAGAGGCACTGTGTCCTCCATTCCATATGGCCACCATGGATATCACTTCTTCTTTGATGTCACTTTTGACCATCTGCAATACCTGCAACCCCTATTGTAACTAGCAAATGGCTAGAGCCGGTACTGAGATTTGAAACAAATCCCTTCTGAATTTTTCCTTTTGCCCCTTCTGTTTAGGATATGGAGAAAAGTTTGAATTAATTTAAAATCTACGTCTTCTTATCAAAATTTCTAAAAAGTACTTTCACTCCATCTTTCCAGTAATACCAGTCTGCCCTGTCGTATGGTGGTAAAAATGAAAGCAAAAGACTCACAATGCCCAGGAATCAACCAAAGCTATATCAAGCTCATTCACAGCTCATGCATGCATTTCTATACTAAAAATGAATGAGATGAATGATTCCCATGTTGTTTTTAAAAAGTCTGCTTCAAAACAACTGTACTGAACAACATTCTGTCTGACTTACACCCAGACAAAATTTGGCATTGGCAATGGCATAAGTAGCTAAATAGCTGTAAGGAGAAGGTTTTTATTATACCATGAAATGCCGTGACTTCCATCCTTCTTTGTTTTGTTCTTTCAGATCCCCTAACTGGAACATGTCCATCAGTGAAGGCTTGTAAGAACATTCAGCATCAAATATTTTTGGTGCCCCAAATGATCTCCAAAAGTCTGCCCCCTCCCCATATTGGCCTTTGCGCCTATTCACTGTTGCACACTGTCCTCAGCAGCTGTTCTTTGATTTCATTTCTTAAAAATGGTATTTTTCTTCCCCAGTAGGCTGGGAATATGATCCACCAGAAAACACGGTAAATGGAGTATGTCTTTCGCAAACATGTCTACAAAGCTGGGAGTTGTTGGCGCAATCCCAATTCTTGGTGTCAACATTGCTGTGCATCCAATTGCTGCAGCTGATCAGAAGAAAAACAGGACACTGAATCCCATACTGGATGAAGTCAGCCTAAATTAATTGTTGGGTTAGCCATCTTGGGAACTGAAGCCTTCTTAGAGAAAGTCCCTGAATCCACCTAGCCACAAATCATAAACAGTCTCTTCCCACCCCTTCTCACTCACATTATTGAAAGAGAATTTTAAACCTAGAAGGTCCTTTTTCCCCATTATGAATATGGCACAATTTAAATGGCAAAAATATAGTACAAAATTATTCAGCCCCGGTTCTGACTTAGTTAAATAGGTAGGTATAATGCACAATAACTCCATTAGTGTCAATTGTCTAAACAGTGGACTGAATCCAAACCCATATATTTATACAATCCAGAGAACTATCTAATGGCTGGAGCCAGTGTAGCCTTCCAAGCAGTGAGAGGTCTTTTTTCCCTTTAGCGTCAGGGCAAACAGCTGAGGAAATGGCTTTATACACACTGGTACTATTAAGTAGTTTGCTTCTCATTTTACCCAGCTCCTTCCTTGAGAGCACAATAGAGACAATTAACTGGATTTCGATTAACTGCTTGAAAAATCACCAGCTGCTTTTTTTTTCTTTCAGAGTCACTTAGACCCTTTATTTCTGACCTAGATTTAGCAAGTGCGACAGGAAAACTAGGCTAGATTTGTCACACTGAAAGTGAGCCTGTAGCAAATTAATAGCACCGAAAGCCAAGTACCTGTTGAAAACTGCATCCAATTGGTCAGTTAATGCCTGTATTAGAGTTCCAGTGGAACTGCACAGAATCTATAGGTCAAGTTGGGGGGGGGGGAGAGAGAGAGAGAAGTTGTGATTTGCCATGGCACATTGGTTTGCCACAGATGATTTGCAGGTGTGACATGGAAATTTGGGTAGGGTGTGATATGTTAATGGTAAAAAAAAAAACCTCAGGTGTGTCTTGACCATTTTAGTCAGTGTGCAATAAGTAGGGTTGCCATAATTCTCTTTCACAAAACTGGGACAGGGCCCTGTCAAATTTGTGGAGAAATTCACCCCAAACCGAGACACATGGGACATGTGGCAGCCCTAGGCCACAAGATGAAAAGGTCTGAGAATCACTGTTATGGACACACAGGCACAGATACACACTCACAGAAACATACATACATACATACATACAAACACACACACACACACACACACACACACACACATACAGAGAGAGAGAGAGAGAGAGAGAGAGAGAGAGAGAGAGAGAGAGAGAGAACATCTGTGGTTCTTAATATCCAACAGCAGGGATGGGCAACTCCGACACAGCTTCACAAGTTGAGTCATGAATCTCTACCCACTGTGACTAAACTTGAAAACGAGTCATAACAGGAAGCCTTTTCAAGTCATCCAGAGTGCTTTTTGCGACTCATTTGTAGAGCTATAGTAGCTGAACCAGATACTGTAAAAGGAAAAATTCAATCTAATGTATCCAAAAATCCATTATATCTCTTTCTTCTTCAGGAGTGACCAATGCTGTGAACATAGTTGTAAGAAAGCTCTAGAATGTCAAATGAATATTTTTGTTCTTACAGAGAGAACAAGATACAGACCTGTTATGTAAGCAATGCTACATGAGAACCAGATGAGGGAGTCTCCAGGAACCTGGTATGGTACTGATCAAACCCTGGACCTCAGGACAAGAATGTTTGCATACTATAATGTTAAAGGAATGCTATTAGTTGGTAGGATAAGGAGGCCATGCAATTGAAGTTACTGGTGAGCAAAGCAGGAAAGGGTTAGGGAGGGTGACTGGTGAAACAGTAAGGATGATACGATCCAGGATCTGGAGAGAAGAGAAACCATGGACTCATAATTGGAAGAGAGGTAGAAAAATGAAGGAGAATAAAAAATGGATTCTCAATGATCAGTCACAACTCTAACACACTGTCAAAGCATTCAAACAGATGGTGCTACTGTACTGTGGATTTGAGTTGATATGAGACAAGCAATATCATTTCCACTTAAAAAATGTGAAGCAGTAGATGAGTCCATTTTGCCCCTGTACTACCTCCCCCCTCTGATTTTTACAATGCATTATTATGAAGCACATGAATACTTAATGTAATGTGTCTCACCATCATAGATCAAGAGAAAACAATTGTATATTATAAATTTATACAATGATAATAAAGCAAGCACTCTACTAATGTAACATTAAGAAAGATACTAAACCTACAGAAGCTGGTAAATGCTAAGTCAACATTTTAATGGCAACCTTAGTTCCACTCTTGCCAGCAAAATATTCCCTGCTTTCTGAACCTCTCTGGGCTCAGCTAAAAGTCTGAACTGAGCTGACAAAAAGGTTTTCTCTAGGCAATCAGGAACCAAGTTCCCAAATCAGATATAGAAACACTTCTTTGTGTGTAGGTTCTGTTCTGTCAGCTACATGAACATTGTTGTCAAGACTGTTTTTACACAAACACACATGTCCAGTGGTGTCTTGTGCCAGGGGAGCTGTTGGCCCTTGGTACCACAAGGCGGGGGGTGCCAAAACCACCCTCCTGCCTCACCCCTTGCCCGCCTGATAGTTGTTGCAGTTGTCCATCCAGGTCTGTAGGAAAGCGGCACATAGTTGAACATGGAGGATCTGCCTAAGGACCCTCTTCCAGCCGACTACTTCCTCCTGAGTACCGATGGGCAGACTGGGGGAGAACACTCAGATGGAACCTCCATGCCCACAGTGCACGGCTCATCTGCAGACCCAGGTGGGCAGTGGGGCTGGAAGCCTCATTGGTTGAACAATCCTGGCCTGAGTTTGGGTGGATATGCCTGTCCTTTGGCAGAGCCACCCAATCCAATGCAGGGATCACTCCAATGATGAAGCTTGCAGCCCCACTGCCATTCACCCACAAGCATCTGCAGGTGAGCGGAGTACTGTGAAGATGGAGGTTCTGTCTGAGGACCCTGTCCCAGTGCATGCTCAGGAGAAAGTGGCTGGCCTGGAGGAGGGCCCTCAAGCAGACCCTCCATTTTCAACTATGTGCTGCTTGCCCACAGACCCAGGTGTGCCTTTGCAGAGCCCTGAAACCTTCCCCAGCAGACCACCCACTGGGTAAGGGGGAGGGGCATACAGATGAAGGAGTGGGGGCACCTGGATGGAGGGGAGACAGCTTGTATGCCCTGTTATTGGGGGGATGCCAAAATGTAGGAGACCCAAGAGCCCCATTGGGCCTAGCAATAGGACTGCGTGTGTGTACTGATACAAGTATGAACATACAGTGTTGCAATGTTTGGTGTGGATTTGCTTAACTCAGAATAAAACCCAGTTGGAGTGGCAGGAAGATGGACTCCCATGAGATGGCAGACAGAACAAAGGAAGTAATGCTTAGTGGTTTTTATAAATACAGAGCCCAATCCTATGCATGTCTACTTAGAGATAAGTCCCATTATAGTCAATGGAGCTTACTCCCAGGAAAAAGTGTGAACAAGATTGCAGCCACACAGACTTCCTTCCTTCCTTTCGTTGGCATGCTTCCATTTGTAGATGGGTTGCTGAATAGAGCAGTCTCTCCCCAAGGCTTTTCCTTCTCTTTTGTTTTGAAACACTCACTCAACCAGCTGCCAAGCCTGGCTTTCTAGAGGAGGCTACATTCACAAATACTGTGCTCTGAAATTTCAACACATGCCACTGTAGAAAGACAAGAAGGATGTCTCTGGAGGGCATCGCTTTAGGTCAGCTTGTGAAACATTTGAATAATGAAACTGACCAGATTAGCCACTTTACCTAAACAATACAAACAAAAAGCTACTCTGATTAATTCCTGAAAAGGACTTTGAGAAACTGAATGACATGATAAACAAAATTGTCCTCAAAGGGGTAACACGTAATACCGTAGTACCAGCAGCAATCTGGTTCTGTTAATAAGTTAAATTAACTTTTTAAGTTAAATTCAGTCTTTTTATTAACTTTTTAAGTTAAATTAACTTATTCCCTAAAA
Organism: Cryptoblepharus egeriae; assembly: GCA_030015325.1. Taxonomy (NCBI): domain Eukaryota; kingdom Metazoa; phylum Chordata; class Lepidosauria; order Squamata; family Scincidae; genus Cryptoblepharus; species Cryptoblepharus egeriae. The sequence continues at coordinate 28,722,270 of JAREYC010000003.1, forward strand.
GCATTTAGGTGGGAGATGCATCTGAGAAGTTCTGAGCAGAGATTTTTAACCACTGGGACATGAAACACTGGAGATTTGAGCCCCCTTCCTGTAGCATGCTGTCATTTATCAATGGTCTGATGATGACAATTATAAACTGAATAAAACTGATGACAATTATAGTTCCTTATCAGTGTACCACGAGATGAAAAAGTCTGAAAATCCACTGGTCTAAGAAATGGTACTATGAGACATGGCAATGCAGATTCTTGAGCAATTCCTTGCACTTGCAATTGTGGATCTCTGTGCCTCTTCCCAAAATCACCAATGGTGATTGATAACAGCAGCAATGGCTCTTCTAACTCTTGTCACTGGTTAATGACAGTATTCCCAAAAGGCCTTCATTCTCATCATTCCCAATGATGCAGGATCTATTGAGGAAGTGGGAATGGGACAAGTATCATAGCCAGAGTGTGCTACTGTTCCCCATCAGTACTCTGCACTTGGGTGAACCTAGTTGATCTTCTAGTAGGAACAGCCCTATTTCTGTCTGACCACAGACTCTGCATCAGAGATACAAGAAGTTGTTCTATCAGTGCAGTAACCACTACAAAATACTATGTAAATATGACACATTCCACCCAAAGAAATAAGGCACATTTAACCCTATTCTACAAACTTCATCACATTTCTGTGCTGAAAGAAGATTCACAGCTGCTGCATGTGGTCCAGGCGATCAGATGTCATAACCAAAAAAGAGGACAAGGCCCACAAAATGAAGGATACCCAAGAAAAAATGTAGGACATGACAAAATAAAAGCTAAAAACATTCAGATATACTGCTGTCATGTGGTTAATTTAAACACTAAGGGTGCAATCCACAGTAACTACGGGGAGTCCTTGCTCCGGTGTAAGAACAATTTGCTCTGGATTGCAATATGAATTTCCCATAGGTTTTCACTAGCCAGTGCAGTAACTACGGGTACACGTAATGTCTCTTACGTGCTCCCATAGTTACTTTGGATTGTAGGGTAAGTTACTTATTATTAAAAACTATTACATACCCTACAATCCAGAGTAACTACGGGAGCACGTAAGAGACATTACGTGTACCCACAGTTACTGCACTATCTAGTGAAAACCTATGGGAAATTCATATGGCAATCCAGAGCAAATTGTTCTTACACCGGAGCAAGGACTCCCCATAGTTACTCAGGATTGGGCCCATACAGTTTATTACATCATATTTATTAGTTACAAGAATTCTACATTCTGCCTGCTCATAAGGAATTGGAGGACAATGAAGACTTTTTCCAGGACACAGGGCTAAAAAAGAGGAAAAAGGAATATGGTCACCCTGAATGTGGTCACAATCTTTCTACACCTCTGGCTGTGGCTCCTCTTTCTTCAACCAGCAAGAACACTTTACTGGCCCTTATCAAGAAAAGCTTTAAACTTCAGTGTGTGGCAGAAAGAAACAGGTGGCTGCATGTCTAACTGGTGGCTCCAGTTAGGTAGCACAAGCACAAGTCCTGTGTTGACCTGGGTGTGTCCCAAAAGTGCCATAAGACACTTATGTACCACTTCTGATGGTGGGGGAAGGGTTAGGCCAGTGCACAGAAATGCACTTGCCTTGCTACATTACTATGGGAATGGGAAGACCAATGAGTTGTGTTGTTGTCAGTTGTGCTGGCCTATGTTAGAATTGCACCCTATGTCTTTCCCAAGATTACCAAGGTCAGTTTCTTCCCCAAGGTTATCAAGCATGACAGGATCATCTAAGAACAGGTATTAAAGTCCGGCATATTTTCTTTGGGAACAGTCGACTGCCTCTAAGGAAACCCTTGAAAAATTCTGAGTAGACATGACACGGGGGGATGCATCATTGTCAGGACAGTCAGTTAGCTCTTGGCTTATGTTTTTATCCCTGTTAATGTTTTATATCCTATTTAATGTAACTTCAGATGTACCCATATAAACTCCTTATCCATTCTGCAAAAGCTGCTAAGCTCTTGGTCTTAATAATACCTCGACACGATGAGTTCCACAGGTTAATTATGCAGGCTGTTAAAAGTATCGCCTCTTCTTTTTTCTCTGGTAAAACATATTCATGTAAGCCGGTGAGCACAGCTAAATTTGGGAAGAGTTTATTAGATTCTGGAGAAGTATAATCATCCATTACGTGCAAGGTGATATATTAGATCATTTGTTTGCCGCAAATCAGACACTTCAGTGATGCTTATTGTTTCCCATAATGTATGGCTTAAATTTTCTTTTAAGCTTTCATGAAATATGATTTTTTCATCAATACAGACAGGCTGGTTTGCACAAGATTTTATTTGCAATATCAAGCTTTCAGGATCCCAATCTATTAAATAAATAACTCCCCCCTATTTTATATCTTTGCTATTCAAATCCAGAACTCGTGGGGATAAGGGTGAGAAATGTAAGAAAGTGGAAGTGGAGCCTTGTCTTTAAAAAGACCCCTTTTATATAATAATATCTATATATTGGTAAGCATTTTAACTAAATATAAAGCAGTTTAATATATATATATATAGAGAGAGAGAGAGAGAGAGAGAGAGAGAGAGAGAGAGAGAGAGAGAGAGAGAGTGTGTGTATGTAAATCCTCCCAAAATAGGAAAACCGGACTCCACCACACTGCATTTATTAGTTTTGTATTTAGTAAAATACAATGCTCTATTTAGCCACATGAAGAATGTGAATGTTTTCAGAAAGTTTTGGTTCAATTCAGCCTGTCTGATCCTCTGGTTTCTTGCAAAGAATTGAAACTCTGGATAGAGATTCAGAATTTAAATATGTTGGCATTCTGTGTTAAATCCATCAACCTTGGCACTTGGTATTCATGTTTCTGATTTGATATTCATTATTTACAGTAACACTGTCATGTCACTGAGATTTGATCTTTTCACTATGGTGCTCAGTGTTACACTTTTCTCTCTTTCAAGAACCCCCATCTGTCTTGTGCAAGAACTTGGATAGTTTTGCACAAATGAACATGAAAATTCATATAATTGCGGTAATTGCGTTTTAATCACCAGGGCCAGAAACATGTGGGTTTGTTTTTTCCCAAGAACTAAGGGACAAATCAAATGAGAGACTGTCTCATAAGTGGCCTTCTGCTTTTTATTTAATATTTCTAAATAGCTTGCAGGAAGGGGCCCAAAATGGCACAAAACCATGGCATGGAGTTAGGAAGTTCTTTTTAAAAAGAGTGTTGAAAAATTATATAATATACATTAATTTAATGTAAACATGCATACTACAGACTGGACCTCCCCATTTGCGACATTTGGTTCCCTAAAACTGTGTGATTAACTATTTTTGCATTAAGTATTTTTGATCAAGTTCCCTTTGAAGTGGCTGCTAACTGCTGAGCAGGGAACTGAGCTTTTGAGCTCTTGCAAAAATCTTGCAAGCATGTGCAACCAGTTTGCAAACAGATCAATTCACTTGGGGAGAAGGGGAAAGAAGGAGCTCCCCTTCTAGGAGCTCCCTTGAACAGAAAGAAAAGGTATTGAAGTTTAAGCCATTAACTGCTCAATCGAAGGAAACTGATCTTTCAATAGAGCCAACCTCAGTCGCTTTGAGACAAAATTGCATATAAATAATTTGCATATAATTAGGCTACACCTGTAGCCTAACTAATTAGTCTACACATACATACATACATACATACATACATACATACATACATACATACATACATACATACAGCCCAATCCAGAGCAACTAATCTGTCCACATAAGAGCCCTTAGGTTGCCCCATCTAACACGAGGTTGGAGCAACTGCAAGATGCTCCAGCCCAGTTACTCTGAAGGAGGCTTAGGGCAGAGCAAGGCAAGATAGGGTGCCCTAAGAGAGGTGGACCTGCTCTGCCCTAACTGGGGCAGCCTAAGCAGCTCAGGAGAGGCAAGTTGAGGGCATGTTTAGCATTGCCTAGGGCAGAGCAGTTACTCTGAATCCAGAGCCTGTTTCCAAGGCAGAAATGCCCTCTTCCAGCCCTCAGAGTTATACCACCTCAGGAGCAGGTATAGTAATGAGTAGACCCATAGGGGTCCATGATAAGGCCCGGGTAAGAATGGCAGTGCTGACCAAAAATCTGAGTTCTTGGCCAGCCTAGCTGCAACCCCTTCCTTTCAACCTCAGGATACAGAACAAACTACGGCTGCCCACAAACCTCAGGATACAGCAGGCCACTCCAAGAAGCCCCTTGTATTCACTGTAGAATGTACTGGCATCTCATTAGGGACTCCTTATAAGGCAGGCACCCAGTGGCGTCACCAGACTGATGTGGCTGGTGTGGGCTGCATTGGGGATGCGCTCAGTATGGGGTGATGTGCCGGAGGAGTTTGACTGTCCTTTGGCAGGCCCCGGGCGTCAGCACACCCATTCAGGCCTGCTCCAAGGCGGAGAATCAGCCAGAAGCTGACACTTGTCTGAGGAGCTGGCCTGATCGGCCATCTGAGATGCACTGCGCAGAAACACACTGAGCATGCCGAACAGCTTCAGAGGAGACTTCCTTAGAGCAGAGAAAGTCCGCGCCTCTGCACAGCCATTCGGCCTCACTCAGGAGGCGGAGCGGCAGCCGAATGGCTTCAGAAAGAGTACTGCACAGGCACCAACTCTGACGCCTGCACAGTCTCCCCCAAAGCCAAAAGGCTTCAGAAAAGTACTGCGCAGGTGTCAGAGATGGTGCCTGCGCAGTAGTCTTTCTGAAGCCAGTTGGCTTCAGAAACAACTGTGCAGGCGCCAACTTTGGTGACTGTGCAGTCCAGGTGGGGGGGCGCGCATCCCAGGGATGACGCACAGACTTCCGCACCAGGTGATGTGCAGAGTCATGTCACCACTGTAGGCACCACAGCTGTTCCTTGTTCAGTGTGATCTGAGGGGTGTCTCCTCAGGAGCAAGTCTTCCCCTTGTGTCAATTACTTAGCATGCTCTGGGGCAGTTAGGGCAGCCCAGGCTTCCTGACTCTCTGGATTCAGCATAACTTTCTGCTCTGGATACAGAATAGTTAGGAGAGTGCAGTTAGGTCAGAGCAGGCTGAATTTGCTCTGGATTGCAGCCATACATACATACATACATACATACATTTTTATAAACCACCTTTCACTGTTTTTTAGACAACCTTCATGTCAGTTTACACAGGCAGCCCATAGCCAAACCACTGCTGGGTGCAGTGGCACCAAAACAGCAACTGGTGTTTTAATGGGGTTTCTTTGGAAGAAAGTGCACCATTTTCCTCAGAGTTGGCCATTCCCTCATCTCACTTTCCCCTAACCCTGAAAATCCTCTCCACCCCAAAAATGCACATCACTACTCAGTCTTACCCTCAGGATCTCACATGTAGGGTTGCCATAATTCTCTTCTACAAACCTGGGACAAGACCTCCGGGACAAGACATCCTGTCAAACTTGCCAATATGTGAATACAATCAACCCAAACCAGGACAGTCTCGGTTTTCTGGAACATATGGCAATCTTATTCACACAGCATCTCCATTTAGTGCTGAGGCCCTTACACCACATCTGCAATATGTAGCACTGGTGCTGGAGTTCAGCACCAGCATTTGGAGGAAGGAATTAGGTCTGGGCCCTCTAAACCACAGTTTTTAGTGAGGTTTTTACATGGGATCTTATGGGGTTTCTTTGGAAGACTTATTTACTAGATGTTGCCTTCCAAAGAAAGTGACTGGCTACCTGCCATGTAAGCTTCTCTTCTGGCTGGCTGCCATCAAGCTTCAAAAGGCATCATAAATCAAGTCCTGCCAGATCCTCAAGATATTTTAAACTCTGCTGTCTGACCTCCACCCATTCCTTATGCTCTCATTGTGGCAGCTCAAAAGTGACTATTTTGCCACAACGGCTACTGCAACTTGTCATAGTCTCCCATCCAGAAATGAGACTATGGTATTTCTTCCTTAGGTCTTTAGGCAATACCACAGTTCAACCACCAGTCCACTCCTCCTGCCTATAAATGGATATATATTAAGATTATTTAAATGAATATGCTTGGAAGGACAGCAACTCTCTCCTATTTCCAAAAATTAATGACTACGAACTACTTTATAACCACAGAGCTGTCAACATTTATATGTCAAGGACCTCATCATTTGGTCTAGTCCAGTGATGGGCTTCAAAGAAATTAAGAACCGGTTCTCTGTCCATCTGGCAGCCACTTTTAAATGGCTATTTTTAAACTTTATATGTACTATCTCTTGTTAAGAACCGGTTCTATAGGTAGGTGCGAACCTGCTGCCGCCCACCACTGGTCTAGTCGTGTAGAACCTCCATGCAGATATTTCTAGTGTGGGATGGGATTGCAAAAAATTACCTTTCCAACTATGTATAACATGATGGTATTAGCATTCATACAGACCCTGTTTTTCACAATTTTAGTCACTACTGTCATCTTATGGCCCCCCAAAAGCTTGTAGCCCGGTACAACTGCACCCCTGCACCCTTTCTAGCTATGCCATTGATCTGACTTTTTAAGTCTGGGAGAAAAAAAACCCTGATGTTTACAGCAACTATATTGTGACAGACTCCAGTTCTTTCTGGAGTTTTTGTTTGTGTGCATGTTTGGTTTAATTGAAATTTTATTTCTTTTTAAATATTTTTTGCTGGCTACCTTGGGGATCTACTTTATGTCCTGTCTTTTATATGTCAAACTCTTTTATAGGTCACTATATGCCCTCTCTTTTAGCCTTACCTCATGGAAAAATCTTCATTGTCCTTTTCCTTGTGAGAAGGCAGCATGTAGCCTTAATTAACAAATTATATATAATAAATTATATGTAATAGTTTTGAATGTAATGATAAGTAATTTAGGCTACAATCCTAAGAGCACTTTCCTGGGAGTAAGCCCCACTGAACTCAATGGAACTTCTGAGTAGACACGAACAGGAGTTTAAATTCATTGTGTTTAAATGAACCACGTGAAAGCAATATTTGTGAGTGTTTTTAGCTTTTATTTTGTCATGTCCTACATTTGAGGGTCTGACATTTTGGAGGACTTTGTCCTCTTTTGTGCTTATGATGTGTTCTCCCAGACTGAGGTTAAAGTCAGGATATTATTTTCGTAGAAGTAGTGCAGTTTATTTCTTACAGCAAAATAATCTCTCTCTCTCTCTCTCTCTCTCTCTCTCTCTCTCTCTCTCTCCAACATTTTTTCAAAATGGCAAACATATTGTTCTCTCATGCTTGAAAATAGGAAGAGGAGATTGTCTTTTGACCCTCTACTGTTTTAATGTAGTTGAGGTAGGTTTAGTTTCTCCCCAAGGAATCTACTTGCGATTTACTGGTTAAAATAGTTGTCTTCAATATTGTCTCGCCTTACCAAAGGGTACTATTATCAAGGCAATGATGGCTATAGTCCCGTTCCTTGTGGGACTGCCTACCTCCTCTTGAAGTCAGTGGGGTTTAAGCAATCCTGGGCCAGCTTGCAACCCATGCTAACTACATGCAAGCTCATGCAAGAGTGATGTGTTCATTCAGACTTACACAAAGTTTATACCTCTGTCCAATTTTTTTTTAAAAAAAATAAATCGGAATACTTCTCAATGGCGATCAGTGATAGAGGTGCAAAAACGAAGAAACAGCACCAACCGTCATTAAAGAAGAAAATATATTTCACATGTTAGGATTGAAGCTTTTGAAGAACAGGCCTTCCAAATTGACTTTTACACCCAATTTCACGGTCAGACAGACACAGAAATCACATGGTTTGGATACTGACACACACAACTCATGCAAGTTTTCCTATTGAACGTGTATCTGTTTATGACTATACTGTACATATAATACAATATGTTACCAATGAATTCTATTGCTTGTGCTCTATTGTACCCCCAAGCTGATATTTAAACCAAAAGTAGCCAAAATCCTGCTAGACAGAAGACAGAGAGCAGGAAAGGAATTATCTGATTTTTTTTCTGTATTAGAACTGAAAGACGTGATCCATGGTTCATGTATTCCCTTTAAATAATGTATTAATTCACCTCAGCCCTTGTAGGAACAGACAGTTTACAAGGGCCTTGTACATTGCACTAATGTAATTGATTCAAACATGCATGAAGATGCCCATCCGCTTATGCGCAGGAAGCAAGCTGGAATTTTTTAAAAAGTAAGTGGCTGGGGAGTTATTGTGGGGATTGATAATCATGGACAGTGCTTCCCCAATGTATTATCATTATAATCATATTCTTCTATTGACATCACAAGTTAAGTTAATGCTAATCATTGGAGAAAACGTTCAGAAAGGTTTTAGCTTGTATTTTTGGTGCTGTCATATCTCTTGCTAGAGAAAAGAGAAAGATTCATAGTTCTTAAAAACAGTAATGAAATCAGGAATTGCATACCTATGTTTCTACCAATTTTAATAGGCAATATAATTACTGGGTTTTTTAATACAGCTATCACTCTTTTTAGCAAGTAAAGAACTTAAAAAAACTGATGAGAAACTTGTCGAAACAGCCTTCAACATAGCAGTTGTAATTGACATAGGATGCAATCATATATTCCAGTTTAGTAACACTCAGCCCACTGAGCATTTTTTGCCATCTGCTTTCCTTAGAAAAGTTATGCCTCTTTACAAAGTATACCTCTATAGGGAAATTCTGTTAAAAAGCCATGGAGTGGTGGAGCACATGTGTTGCATGTGGATAACCCCAGGTAAAATCCCTAGCATATCCAGAGAGGGAAGACCCTTGTCTGGAGAGCCAGAGTCAGTCAATGTAGAAAGGCATTCCCCACTTATTGGATGGATTAGGAACCAGAGCACGGTCCAAAAGTGCAAATCATTGGAAAGTGAACGAGTGAGTCCTGGGTATAATTGAAAGGTGTTGAAAGAATGAAACCATCAGAAAATAAACCATCAGAAAGTGCAGGACACCTATACTTCAGGGTGACCATATGACCTGAAATTTTCCAAATTTGTCCTCTTTTTTAGCCCCTTGTCTGGGTGTCCTCCAAAAGGGCTTCATGGTCCTCCATTTTGGCTTCATTTTGGAACTTTGCAATGGTGTGAATTCCCCATCATGTCACATGTCTTTGGATTGGTATTGAAGAGCAGAATCCAATGCAAAAATTGGATATGAAATATTTCCTTCCTATCAAACGTTATGGCCAAAAAACTAAAAATAAAAAATGTGCATTGAGCTCTATGGAAAAGTGAAAGTGCACAATATTGCAGCTTTACTCATGAGTAGGCAGATGTGCCACTGTCTGCTGGAAAGGACAGGCTGAGAGGAATCCAAGACTTTGTCCTCCTTTTGAGGTTTGGACATCTGGTCACCCTGGTCCTGGGTGTTATTGAAAGGTGTTGAACAAATGAAACCATCAGAAAACAAACCATCAGAAAGTGCAGGACGCCTATACTTGAAGTAGATTTATCATGTTTGGCTTGACAAAGAGGCTTTTTCACATGTACCCTAAGTTACTTGCATGCTATAGGGGCAATGCTGCCTTGAGCCAGCACAAGTCTCTTCCGCCAGCTCGAAAGTGTCACAAAATGTGCCATAAAGCAAGTCTGCAATGCCTCAGGAGCAAGCTAGGCCAGTACATGAACATTTTAGTATATAGAAAGGGAGCAGCAGTTTGGGACCAGTTGAAGTTCCTAAACCCCTTCAAACAGGATTAGATCCATATAGCAAGATCCTAAAACTTGTCACCAGCCAGGCAACATTTCACAGACCCATGAAATCACCCATGAAATCACAGGTGCAGATCAAAATAGCCCAGAGGGTAACTTGAGCCTTACTCCAAACTACACCAAACCTGCATTGGACACAAGCACCAGTTGGTCTGGCTGTTCCAGTACAGATTAGGATTGCACACTTAAAAAGGAAACATAGGAAAACTGGATTCTGGAATACCAAAGGTCAGGGTTTTTTTTAAGCATCCTGGGCATTTAAAGAAATTTAACCACCTTTTTATGCACTAAGTATGAAATTGGCAACGCAGTGCTCACAATCAATAGTTAGAAGACATGTTTTCATCTGGAAATGTTCTCTGAACTGTGTGTGATCCAGCTGCTTAGAGAGCTTACTCTGGTTATCACCAGTAGCAAGAAGGAGCTTGTTGAAAAGATTGTTCTATTTTGACTCTTTAGACAATAACTATAGCAGATTAATCAAAGTCAGTAGAAACCTCAGCGAATAGCACCGCATAAATGAGATTTTTTTCTTACTTTTTCCTTTTTTTACCTTGGCTATTTTCTTAAGGTTTGGTATTGCAGCAATGTAGAATATTGATACTTCCTATTTTTTATTGTGGCTATACATCACCAACCCATGCAATTTTGGCTGCTCTAAAGCTAAGTATGCCGTTTTGCAGGAATATAAATATATTAAATCAGCCCAGTGTTTGTTTTAAGAACAGATGGCACTTTTAAAGGAGAAATCAAAGCTCACCCTTCCTAAACACTTTAGTGACGGCTGACGCATTTGAAACTGTGGCAGGGGAAAGTGGCAAATGGATCACAGTTTCAACATGTCCTTTGTCTTTCTTTTGCTGAAAACCTTTGGTAAACCACTTCTTTCCCCCCATGGCAAGGTCATGACAAGCTTGTCTGTCTTTCTATCAGTAAGCTTGTTCCAAACTTATTTTTATCTGTTCTTTAAGCTTCTAATCCTCCTTTTCCTTCTCATCTTGAATCAGACCTCAGTCTTCAGATAGAGAGAGACCAAACTTTAAATGCTTGTGTGACCCTATACAAAGCCTTCAGGGTTTTTTTTAAAACAATTAAAGTCAGAGAAGATCATAAAAAAATAAAAGCTATAAAAGCAACAGGACCAGATCCATATCAGATTTGTACCTTTATTTATTTTTTAAGCAAATGATTGCACGTAAATGTAAAATTTCTCCTCTGCGTTGATCTCTCTTAATAAACATCATGTTAAAATCTTTCTTCATAAAGCTGTTAAATGGTCAGGAAAATTAAAAAATATGGGTATGAGTAAACAGCAACCTTTTCCACAGAAACCATTGCTTAATTTTGGAAGTTCATGACTTTTTTTGCTTCATGCCACACCTTCTCTTGGAAATAAGAAGACAAAATGTCAAAGTGCTGCGTTTGTTTTTATAGGATTTACTTTAGGCTAGGTATGCAGTGCCTTAAGGTCCTAGCAATGAAGCCCAAATGCAAAATGCTGCACATATGTGAGAAACATGCCTGATCCTGTGGTAACCCTGTGATGATGGAACTTGAAATCCAGGTCATTGTTGTGCACTGCCAGGCTGCTGCCACAAATGATGAATAATATGGCAACACAATGGTATGGCAGCACATACTGCAGTGGCTCCAGAAGGCTGAAAAGTAGTTTGTAGCAGGGATGAGCTTTGCATAAGGATAGGGAATATTGGGACATTTCAGAGGAGAAACTAGAGGGTGTATCAGGAAGGAAGGTGGTGGATCTGACAAGATTTGTGTGCTCTGAATCCTATCTGTCATGTTTTTGGCTGACTTTAGCCCCTATATAGCTGGCCTAAGTCTGAGACCAATGGGCCATCTGGGACAAGGGACAAATATAAGAGACAAATATTTTCTCTTCTGTCACTCAGGTCTCCTGGTGACCCCTCTGGAGTGGGTTTGAATTGGAGGTTAGAATGCTGAAGGTCAGTATGTAATGTATTTATTGAATATAATACAGTATTACTATATAAAAGTTCCCCTACTCAAGAACAGGTTAGGTCCCAAGGATCTGTTTACACATTGTTTTATTCTTAAGTCCAACTCTCTTATTTTTTGTAACAAACATGAAATATGAAAAACATGAAATATGAAAAATGAAAAATATGAAATATGAAAAAGTATTTACAGTACACCTACAGTATGCTAAATTGTGTGTCTGACATTGAAAATGGTGGGGCTGACTGGAATAACATGGGGAATGCTGGGAATGGGCACTAATATGCTGGATGGACAACTGGCCAGGCATGTTTGCATCTTAAAAGAACTTCAATTGAATGTTTTCTGTACTACTTTTCAATCATAATGGATTCTCTAATCAGTTCATAATAGCACCAGATCTTATTGGCCTCATAGTGGATCTTAATGTGGATCTTATTGGCCTCGCAGTGACAGGTCCAGGATACTAGATGGTGTCAAAAGTAGCAGTGATAGTGTCATGGCTTCATTCCATTGGAAGTGGTGGTTTTAGCAGAGGGTGTCAGATGCAGATGTGTTTCCAGTAACCATACCACAGAGGTTCCTGCTACCACTAACAATGCCATTGCTTGAGACACTATCCTCCAAATCCAGAGTAACTACGGGAGCACATAAGAGACTTTATGTGTACCTGTAGTTACTGCACCACCTAGTGAAAACCTATGGGAAATTCATATTGGAATTCAGAGTAAGTTGTTCTTACACCGGAGCAAGGACTTCCTGAAGTTACTCTGGATTTTACCCTATGAGAGCAGTTATAAAAAAAGTCCTCACTCCACATGCTATAGAGATACACTTTTCTTAGCAGTTCTTATGGCAAGGGGGCGTTCTGGGTTTCAGTGTTTCCCAGATTTTGCTTTGCAAAATCCAAACAAGGATCTCTGTAAATATTGCAGCCATTGCTCCGGTTCAGAGTTGATGGTAGCAACATCTTTTGGCCACTGAAAGTCTGAAGAAAAACTAATCAGCACACTGTAGAATTAAGAGGTATCCGAATACTAGCATTCCAGAAACACACTTGTCAAGAATTGAAATAGACAGCAATTTAAAATAGCACCTTTCTGTGCCAATCATAGCATGTGCTGCACTTTAACAGACGTAAGGCCTGTTAGAGCCTGTTGGGATCAGGTTGTGTCTTTTTTTTCCCCAACACACAATCTGTTTTTCACTTACCTCTTGCAAAACACCTAGTTTTGATAGGCTGGGTTTGTGATTTCAGGGAAAGTTTCATTTTGCTAAGCCTCTGAAGGTGGCTCGTTCATCTCATTCTCATTTCAACATTTGAGAAGTTTCATAGCTTTTTGCAATGATCACTGCAGGAATGAGCAAATGAGTTGTAGAGCTGTATCTCATTACCCACACAAGGTTTTCGGAGTGAGGATTTGCAATAGTGAATGTGTAAAGTTATGTCGTATTATTCAGAGGATCAATCAATGGATCAGATGCCTTTCACCATAAAAGAGCCTATCATATCTGTCAGTGCTGAACTGAAATGTATCATAAATGTGTTTTATTTTCATATGAAATGTGCATGCATGATTGCTGGATTAGGAAGACACAATCTATATCAGGGGTGTCCAAACCCTGGCCTAGGGGCCGGATGCGACCTGTGGTGAGCCTCAATGTGACTCGGAGCAAGACCCTTCCATCCAGCCTGCAGGCAAACTTCTGTCTCTTATACACTTTTATATGTAAATTTATTCAAATTTTTCCAGCACTCCACATACTGTCAAAGAGATAATGTGGCCAAAACCACTGGACCTAGAAGTGTGAAATTTGGGTAGGGTATTCCTCGCATGACATAGGCATCAGGGTGACCATATGACCGGAAAACCCGGATTTGTCTGGATTTTTAGCCTCCTGTCTGGGTGTCCTACATTTTGGCTTCATCATGTCATATGTCATTGGATTTATATTGAAGAGCAGAATCCAATGCAAAAATCGGTTTTGAGATATCTCCTTCCTATCAAAAGTTATGGCCAAAAAAGGTTTGGCCTTGGGGTTCAGGAATTTTGGGTTTGGCATCTGGTCACCCTGGTAGGCATCCACTAAGAACCACTTCCGATTTTTGTCGGAAGGGGTCAAAAGGGGCACAATATGTTTTTGTTCCTATACCTAACATTAAAGAACAGCTGACTCATCAGTGCCCAGTCCAAATCCATGGACCTAGAAGCATGAAATTAGTATTCTTTGATGTGAGCACCCATAAGAACCAGTTTCTAGAAATTTAACCCATAAGGGGGTGAAAAGAGGTGCAACATATTTTCATCCCTATACTTAACATTGAAGACTGACTTATGATGGATCAGTGGCAGCTAGCAGGTGTAGGGAGCTTCAGCAGCTGCACATGCTGAGTATGCTTCGTTGTGCTCAGTTTGCAAAAGATCCTGGAAAATAGAGCTCCAGCTACAAATGCTTAACAAACTGAGCTAGGATACCACTAGGATATCAAATTAATTGTCTAGGCATGCCTCTGATAATGGACACTTGTGAACATTATGCAGTACTGTAATGAATTAAAGTGTTGAACGAAAGTATTTGTCAATATTTTAGAACAGAAAATTACATTTAGGGAATGGTGCATCAATCAAGTGATAAAGCTTGGACTGTGTTAGAACTGTTGATATATATTTTGACTCTAGTAAACTAGATATTGGCTCTATTTGTTAGCCAATCAAACGTGCCCAGATATCTTTGAATGATATATTTTCAATTCAGACATACATGAAATTTAGAAATTCCAGTATGCGATTTCTGAGGCCAGGGACTCTTGTTTCATGAACTAACAAGAGAGGTTGTTTGCTCGTTCTTTAAAATGACTGCTGAGGGTTTTAGTCTGTTTGTTTGCCTCTTTTAACATTTACTTAATTGATCTGTCTAGTTTTCTTCTTGGATCTGGTCTTCATATTTGTGACACTCCTGGATAGTTTTTAAGAGCTTAATTTTTTTAATCTTATTAATATCACCTTGAAAGATTCATCTCCTCCCTCCAAATAGTCCTCGAAATAGGACAATTTCTCCATAGCCTTCTGGTGCGGACAGAAGGCACCAGGACAAACGGGACCCCGTCTTCTCTTTACACTTCTATTAATAAGTAGGCCTCCGTCAGTCTTGAAAGACTATGGTATCATGCTCAGCGCTGCATACGCTGCATGCAAAGCATGAAAGCCTGGCAATGCGCTGCTGAAATGCAGTTTCAGACTCTGAGTTTTGTTGCAAATTCTGAGATTCTGTTCATAAGCAATTGTATGTATATACAAATTATATGGGCAGATTAGGCCATGATAATCAAGATTAAATAAACTGCTACTTGGGGATGTTAAATACTAAAGTTGGGGATAGGATACTAAATCAGTAGATAACAAAGTTCACCTGTAAACTATAGAAACCATTGAAAATTAAGTTTTGGGAGTAAAAAAAAAGAAAATAAGGCATGGTCAGTTTCATCGATATCACTGTAACATATGTGCATCTGGCTTAATTGACGAGTTTACTGTCTGTGATTCAGATGGATACAGAGCATTCTGTATGTACATAGCAAATATCATTTTATTTTAGGTTTGGAATTCTAGCTACAGTAACTTGATCAAAATTACTAATGATAGATGAGTTTTAGCTATTCAGTCAATTAAATCTGTAAATGATGGAGTCAGTCAGCAGGTATCAATAGAAGGTTTGAAACACAGAGGGTGGGTATAGTTAAAATGATCCTAAAATCTTGTTACTATGATCTCTGCTATTATCATAATCTATAATTGAGGTCCTCCTATAGACAAATTACACAAATGGAAATATTCTTTGAGAGGGCAACATTCTGGTAGATATGGATGTAGATTCCTGTAGATTTTGCTGTTGTGCAAATTGTGTATTATCCATCTATTAGATAACTAGGCATGTGCAACAGTATATGTGGTATGCAATGATATCAGGATCTTATGCCCAATCCAGTGCTGGGCATCAGTGTACCATGTATGGGAATGGTGGAGGCTGCTTTAGGCGGCTGATGACCTGCTGGATCAGGAAAGGTGATTCAGGGGCTGGAACTGGGAATTGACAGGTGTGAAGAGGAAGGCAGATCAGGTCTACGAGGGGGCAAACTCAGTGGTCAGAGGGCACTCTGAATCCAATCCCCCTTCCTGGGCTTTATCTGCCTTCATGAATCAACTTGGACCATGTATCAACTTACTATCCAATTTGGCATGTCCAATTTGACCCATGGCAGCTGTTGAGTGTTACTCTGGGGCAAGTAATGTAAGGTTCTTTGATCTTAAGAAGATCTCCAGTGGCTAAAAATTCCCTGGAAGATGCCGTTGGTGCATCTTCCAATATTGGTGCATAAGGATTTAGTAAGGATTGGGCTGCCCATCTCAGCTGCTGTTAACAAGAACAGCCCTAAAAAAGAAATAGAATCTGCCTTTAAAACATATTAGAGAATATGAGCTTCTGTACCAGCAGTCAAACTAGTGGTGAAAAGGGCCTCTCATTTAATGATAAAATGTGTCCACCTGTGTGAACTAATAAGAGGAACTTGTATTATAATCATCAACAAGGACAAATTTTCTTCCAAAGGATTATGTTATTGTAAAAATGAAGCATTAAAAAGTATGCTCAAATCAATTCAGAGTGCCCCTTGTCACCCTAAAACTTTTTAGTCAATGAGAAATTTTTCTCCTGTGAAGTTCTAGGCATGTGTTAATTTTTTTTTTCTCATGGCAGAGATTTGGAGCAGACTGGGCATGGAAAACATTTGGCGTATCTACCTTGTCTGGGTCCCTTTTAGGTTTTCCTCCAGGAAGTTTTTCTACTTGACTTTTGGATAAATAATCCTCTTCCCCCTCCCCACCTCAAATTTTCCCAGAGTAGCAAATGGGCTCCTTCTATGAAATCTTCTAGGAAATCTACTCCTAAATCTAATGAATGGCATCTAATTAGTGCAAAAGGTGTGCCGTTTAGACTTCTGCCTTCAGGGCAAATTCTCCCTCCTTCACAGAACCAGCCAAAATGACAGAGGTGGGCAAGATCATGAAGGCGACGTTCTGATCCGTATTGTTCCATCTCCATGCCAGGACAAAGGTTATGCTCTCCTCTTTTGTGCTTCCTGCCATTTCCCTCCAAATAGCTGTACCGTTTTTTTTCCTCCCCCTGAGCAGTGTCTTTGGTCTGCAGCCACTAAAGTTCACAATGTCTGTGGCTGCCTTGTGTTTTTCTTCCTCCCATGAAAGCCTATTCTTAGCTTCTGTAAGGGGTTTGAGGCGCATAAGCTTATAAAACTGTGGCAGCTGTAACAGCCTTGAAGAGGATACAATAACTACTGTACGTCTGCTCGAATGTTCTTAAGCATTTGCTGCAAGCTGCCTTAAGCTTGTCCTTTTTTCCCTTCTCTCTTTCTCTCACTCTCTCTTTTTTTCTTTTTTTTTTTTTTTGGTAAAAGCTACCTGTTACAATGCACCTAATTAGCTTACTGGCTATTTGGAGACAGCTTCACTGGTTTTTCTATCATCCAGTCTTTATTAAGTGAGCTGTTGCTGAGACGGATAGGGTTCTTTATAATGATGAAGTCCTTTTTACGCTTATTAGTCCTTAAAGCAAGCCTCTTCTTATAGAACAGAGTTGCTTTTTTTTACCCCTTCAGACTTACAGTGGGAACAAGTAAAGCAGCTTTTTCTCTTTTCCCCCCCTCCTGTGTTGAAGTATTTTATTAAAAGTTTTAGTGGCTGCAGTAAGAGCAAGGTGCCTGTGCCTTTAATCATTTTCGTCTTTAAAATAGAACCTTATATTTTTCACATCTTCAGCTGTCCCAGAGGGCAGCTAGGCCATCCTTAACAACATTAATTTCTCTTTATGACAGGACTACTGCTGCCCCAGGTCTTCCGAACTGCCTAAAATGTCTGGAAAAGTAGATAATGAAGAGGATATTAGAATTGTAAACAAGAACAATTTGGTAATAAAAAACATATATTTTCTCAGTAGGACTTTGGGCTTAATACCACAGCAGCAAAAGTGTCACGAGTCATAATTTGTTGATGGCCGCAGAACGTTCGTTATTATGGCAGTTCCAGCATAAAGAGCAAGTACACTTGGTGTTGCATTTAAAAAGGATCTAAGAAAGATCATCTGCATACAGATGTTTCCAGTCACTTGATTTTGTTTGTTTTTAATTGTCTTCCTGCCCTATAAATGGCTCTGTTCAGCAATGGCTCCCATGATTCTTAATGTAGTAAAGAATTCTTAATGTAGTATATGCACGCATATACCCAAACTAAGAATTGTTTTAATGAGATGTGAATGCTAGGATATTTCCTTATACCTGGAAAATCTCTAATATTAAGAAGGAAACAAGGCAGGAAATTTAAAAAATGCAGTAAATTGGTGGTTGTTATATTCTCGGGGTACAATCCTAACCAATTTAGGCTGGGACAACTCACGTGTCTCCCCATTTCCAGGGTAGTGTGGGGGGGCAGTGCATGTCTGTGTATTGGCCTAACCCCTTTAGGAGTAGGTTTTACAGCAAGGTTTACACACACACTTTTGCAGCAAGGTTTACAAATTCAGTATCATAAAGCAGTATTTTAATGTATACTAAATATGAAACAAGTATAAAGTGATAAGCATTGTAATAAAAAGATGACTTAACAAGGCTCTCTTGCTATCTTAAGGTATAACCATGAAAAATCTATGCTGCACTTAATCTTATACCCTTTCATGATATTTTTTGTTGCATCACAGTGATGAAGTCCAAAAGCCACATCTTCATAACAAAATTGTCCAGTTTGTTTTCTAGATGTAGGTTACATCCTAAAGTTAATCTATCCCATGGCCAGCTCAGGTTTTGCAATACTGGCACACAATTTGACATCAAGATCATTAAATCTTGATGGCACATTTTTCACACTGTGGATTATAAAAATGTGCTACAAATGTCTGCACACACACCCGTGAACTCATGCACAAACATGCATACTAAGCCATTGCATAAATGAGACAGAATAAACAAGTGTAGAGGTCCCTAATGGGAAAGATGTTGTTATCTATAATTCTCATTTGTTACATTTTACATCATTTGATGTCTTTCAAATATTTGATACCGAAAAGCACTCTGAAAAAATACTGGGAGGATAAATCTTTCATGAAAAAGTACACAGATCTCACATTGGCATGAGATGTGAGAAGAAAAAAAATCACATTCATATACATTTCCTGTAAGAGATCTATGTACTTTGTCATTGTTTGTGTTTTTCAGAATAGAAATCTACCAGAAGCAGGTGCTTAGAAAGATTCTGGTGCTTGAATCCTAAGGACAATTGCTTGAAGCTACAGTCTCTGATAGGATCACAGTGCAATCCTTAAAAAAAAACTTGCTTAAAGCGTTGTGGTTCTTTTCTGTTAAAATTCATGCAGTATTCTGTGCAAGTCTCGTCTCTCTCCATTCAGGACAACAGCATCTTTTCCACTACCAACCCCTCAAATTTCAAATTGTTTTCTCAGCAAATCTGCTCCAGAGCTAATGAGTTGCCAGCAGTTGTACTGTGCTCCGGTGTTTTCAGGGGAGCTGGAGATGAGGGCATAGATATCACTTTAAGGCTTGGTGGGATCATTCCCCAGACAGAGCTCACTCAGCCTTGATACAAAGTGAAAGGCTAAAATGAGCAGTGTTCTATTATTTAGGCACCTGTCCATAGGTTTGAAGAAATCCCACTTGTGTAGATTTAGCCGAGATAACCACCTTGCTTTCTGCAGCTAATAAGATGTGAAAAGGAAGAAATAATGAGTATTTTTCTGTATTTTTTGTTGTTGTTGTTTTGTTCTAGCGTGTTTTTCCCCCTCCTCCTTCTTCCTCGTATATAAGGCAGAGAGAAGTTATATTCTTTGAAATCAGACAGTCATTCCAATCATTTTCAAATGAGAAGGACTTGTTTCCAAATTATGTCGGCCACCGAAATGCATGCATCTACAGCTCCCCAAGCCTCATTTTGTGTGGTAAAATTACTTTTCTGTAATTTACTCACTGTCGGCTTTCCCCCCTCGAGCTGGTCAGAAGCTATCAGATAGCTTGCAGCTGCTGCTGAAGCTGGGCCATTTTTTTCCTCTACCAGGACAGGCAGTTAGTTAGTAGAGCCATCAGTGTGGCATCTGTCATCTTGCTAGGCCCAAATTGTTTTCTATGATGGATGTCACAGTCTGTATGATCAAAATAGGAGCCCTGCTGCTTTTAATTGCAAAATCGGAGTACTTGCACATTTGTTATTATGCGGAGGTTATTACCTCACACAAAATGAATTAACAGGTGAAAATAATTGATGAAAAGAGGCTTGGGATTTTTAGCCTCTTCAAAGAGACTTTGTAATTATGGCATAATGAATGTTCTGAGACATATCTGTGGGGGGCAGCATGAGACCACCGAAGAGCTCTTTAGATTGATGATAAATTCTCTGGATTCTACCATAATACTGCTTAAATTTACTTAGCAATTAGTTTAATAGGCCTACATGATTCATGATAACGTAGTGAGAATTTTTAAATAAGTTTGCTCCATCCATCTATAAATTAAGCCGCTTACCTCAGCTTTCTTCCCAAGGTGATAGAATATGTTAACTAATCAGACTTCAGAAACAAAGATGATGTTGGACAGGGATTTGGGTTACTGGAATACATTTCTATTTCAATGCATGGCAGCTCGTGTCTTAGCAAGAGCAGCAGCAAATCTCTGTGAGTTGCAAGTTGGGGTGTTTTTTTTTTTTTTTTGGTTGAAATTTGCATGTAAAGTAATATAGTCTTTTTATCAAGTAGCTGCACGCAAACATGGAAAAAGGTTCTCACTTTTGTCCAAGTCTTAGATATTAAATCACTCCAAAGGGAATGGCTGTGCAAAAGCCACCAGAGGTTGAATTTCCAGACTCCTGGGATCTGCATAATCGTCTGACCTGCAGGCACAGGGTGCGGGTTAAGGAAGCTTGTCAACCTTGTGAGTAAGGGAGTTGTGTAATCTCTGAGCTTGTTAGAGTTTCCTTGATGTTGGTCCTAAATAGTTGCTAGAATAACAATCCAGTCTTATGCTTACCTTCTGCTGGAGGCTCTACAAAGTGTGAAATATTTCAGTAGACATTTGGGCATAGGTACAGCCCAATGATGTGCAGTGCAATCCAGGCCTGGAGAGGCAATAATATACATTCATTCTCCATTCTTTCCTCCCCCTTAAGCTCAGTCTCTGAAACACACACACACACACATACACACACACATATGCACACACACATACCTCCAAAATTTTTTTTAAAAAAAAACAAAACTCACTTTTTCTTCCTCCATTGGGAGCTAGGGAGAGCTCAACACAACACAGCCCCCCAGACGCAACCAATAAGCTGTCTCTCCCAGTGCTAAACAGAGCAGTCTTATATTTTTTATTGTTTTCTTTTTTAAAACAGAAAAAAAGCAACTCTACCTACTGCCTCACCAGGGCTTGCTGATCTGCTTTTTTAATTAGCTAATGAGCTGCCTTGCTTTTGCTTTCATTGGAAGACACCTGTGATTACAACATAACCTGCTGGAGGCAACTCTTCCGGCTGCCTCTCCAGAGACTAATGACACAAGTGTTGTCTTTTTTAATTATTAGGAAAACAGAGGTAGATTTCCTTGATGGCTTTAATCACACAAGCATCCCTGCCAGTTTTGTTCCTTGCAAACCACCATAATGATGGAGATGATTTAAATGGACATAGCAGAAGGAACCAGCTTGGGAAGGTCAAATGGCACAGGATTTGTTTTGGGATCATTTTTATTGAAAAAAACTTGCTGGATTACTTGAGGCTCTGCCTACCTTGATTGTAAGTCAGTGTACAGAATAAACTGGTTTACAGTAATTTGCCTTTCCAGGGAATCTTAAGCACCCAAGGCTGCAATCCTAACCATACTTTCCTGGGAGTCTCACCACCATCAAACTACAATTCCCAGGACTCCCAGATTCATAAAGAGTGTAAAACCAGTCTAAAACTAGCACAGATCTGGTTCACGTTATACTGTTCCAGTTGAACCTACCAGTTTTCTGCAATAATAAGCAACAAGAGCAGTTAACTTGATTGTTCTAGAAGCACACAACCATCCAATTTTGGTTCATCACAGCACCAATATCACTGTCCTCAGACATGGTTATGGTCTCTTAGATTTATGGTCCTCAGGCATGACAGGTCCCTTAGCTTTAAGCAAGTGCAACATAGCTAGATAAGGGTATTTGTGTGGCCTCTTCTTGACCTTGTCTTACAATCAATGTTTGAGGCTTCCTGGAAATCTCTGAACAGTGAGGATGATGCTCACAAAGAAATATGGTAATAGGAAGTACTAGATTGCAGTTACCCTGGATGTCGGCCATCATAACCATGGAAAAAATAGAATGGGGCTGGCGCGCATGTCTGTACTGGCCAGTTTGCTCCAGTCCTAGTTCAATGAGGCCAGGGCAGATGGCAGCCTCTAATTGGCTGCTAAGGCTATTGTGGGCAGTGCACTGAGCCTTCCTGGGTGTCTTTGCCCAGACCAGCTCAGTCTGACCTGGTGCGGTGTCCCCCATCTTCCCTCCTTTGATTCAGCTTAAGAATAGCTGGTTGCTTTAGGGCTGGGTAGGAATTTTGGGGGGTTTCATCAGTTCGGCTATGGTGAAGCCCTTTTTTCACCTACCCTAAGCTGTGTCTGGGAGATGGGAATAAATAGGGTTACACTGGTCACTTTATGGCAAGGGTGGTCACTTTATGCAGCCTTGCTCTAACACTGCTGTGCACTCAAAAGAATATAAGAGAAGCTTTGATGGATTAGGGCAGCCATCCTAACATCCAGTTAGTCCTGGCACAAGTCCCATGCTGGCCTAGGGGTATCACAAAAGTGCCGTAAGGCACTTCTGCACCACTCTGGGTGTTTTTAGCCCAGTACGCAGACATCTACTGGCACCATGGTTGTGCCAGCCTAAATTGATTAGGATTGTGCCCTAGTTTAATAAAGTCCAATACCCTTATATACTGTAGGTTCTACTTTTTCCTGGGGACTCCACATTTTTTCTTAAGTTAAGATTAGCAATAGGCCAATTCTGCCATTAATTTGTTTTTATTTATTAGTTGAAAAGTGATACATAAATACAATATAGATAGATGGATAGATAGATCTATACACAGGCAGAGGCATTCCTCTCTATTCACAGACAGGCATCTCTCACTTTCTGATAGTTTGTTTTTTGATGATTCTGCTCTTTCAAAATCTTTTAATTATACCCCGGACTCATTCATTCAACAAATGTTTCACTCTTTCAAAACTCTTTCTGCTGGTCTAGAGGCTAAAATGTCTTTTCTGATGTTGATTTGCATGTGACATGAGGATCAAATTGTTTTTAGCATTTCTTTATGACTTTCTTCAGTAAATGACCATCATTCAAAGATATTCATTGCCCCACTCATGCCTTTGTTCATTTTACTGTAAATTGTTATGTATTTTAGCTATGTGTTAGTAAATATGTTATTGAGAGCACAATCATAACCATGTCTACTCAAAACTAAGCCCTATTGTGTTGAATGGATCTTACTCCCAGGAGATTATGTTTAGGATTGCAGCCTTATGTCTTTTTTGTGGCCACTTTGTATCTGCAAGCTGAAAAAGACTGGGATCCACTCTTCAGTGGTTTTCACTTTTGCATGGTGCTCCAGTCCCTAACCCATCTAATAAGTGGGGGATGCCAGTATACTACCTCTAAACTTGGATGCTATATTTATATAAAGAACTGCTTCTCATTTTTTTTTAAAAAGTTCACAAAATGGTTTATAGAGAAAATCTCATAACTAAACAACTCCCCATCTCCAGGGGCTCACAGTCTATAAAGTTGCAGAATATCCCCAACAAACTGCTGCCAGAAAAGGCTCTATGCCGAGTTGAAATTTATTCTCCCCCTGCTAAATGTAAGAGAGGCACCAATTGAAAAAGTATCTCTTTTCGCAGTTAGTTAGGGCTAATAGACCCTTTAAGTTTTAATTGTGATACACTTTTTTTGAAAGGAAAAATTGTGAAAATAACAAGGCTTTGCAGCTTCACATTTGTAGCAAGGCTGCAAGAGTTTCAGCAGAAAAAAATTAAAAAAATTGGTATTCTTGTCTGCTTACATTTCTCCAGCACAAATGCAGGTGTGCAAGTGGGCACTCTGCTTCTGAAGATACAGCTTTCTAATCATAACATATATTATTTCAATTTCAATGTGAAATGAATGGAGTCTATACTCATTCCACTTCAAGTGGAACTCTTAGACCCAAATTAGACATGCAGGTGAGGCTTCCACATCTGTGAGGGATCCATTCTGAGACCACTTGTGGTTACTGAAAACCATGGTTTCAACCCCTTAAACACTTCCTCTGGATGTCTTAAAAAGCATAAAAACATCACTAGGATTATTTTTGCTCATAAAAACTATTCTGAAGTCTGCAGAGGCCACAGATGTAATCCAAGTTTGGAGACCCATACTGACCCAGAAGCACAGATATAAACTCCACCGATATATAGACTCCACCTGTATATATGAATCCTGTGGATGGAAGTGCTGGTGTCCTTCCTGTGTGCATGTGTGTGTGCACACACTTATGTAAGAGATGGTGAGTGCAATCCTAACCATGTCTACTTAAAAGTAGGCCCCACTGTGTTCAATGGGTCTCACTCCCAGGAAACTGTCTTTAGGACTGCATCCAGTGGCATTTAATTATGTATGGGAGAGGCTTTTAATCCTTGTCCCCTAAACAACTTAAATTTCCTCTACAAGCTGTTATGTGTTGTCAAGATGAAAACTTACAGACACCAATTTATATGAACGATGTGTGGACAAGGAAGCATTAATTTTTTTATGTTAATCACTTTGAGAATTTAAACACTATACTACTTTTTAAATTTTAAAACCATTGCATATACTTTATTACATATAATTTGTTAATTACAAGAAGGTTACCTGCTGCTGCTCACAAGGAAAAGGAATACAATGAAGATATTTTTTCTAAGACACAAGGATATGGATATGTCCTGAAAAACGAGAACATATGGTCACCCGGATCATACTCATTAGCATATCTACTTTGACAATTTCCAATATCTAAAGCACAATCCTAGCCATATCTACTCAAAAGTAAGTCCCATTGTGTTCAATGGGTCTTACTCCCAGGAAAGTGTCTTTAGGATTGCAGCCTAAATCAATCATCTAGAGCGTGCTGGAATTGCTTGCTTATTTTTCACTGTGAAACTACCAGGGATGGGTATTCAATTCTTGGTGGAGGTGGGGATAAGGGGATTGAAGAAAAGAGGAAGGCTTAAGGCATTTTGAAGAGGCAGCATGAGATTTGTTTTACAAAATGGCTCATGATTCAACTTCAAATATTAAATTTCTTGCAGGTTGAGTCTTGTACACACTATTAGACTTGCAAGTCAAGTCACAGGTCCATTGACTTGAGACTCATAACTTTGACTCGTAACTCAAACACATCCCTGGAAATGATGACAATCTTAGCTAAGAGGTTTTGCAAAGCACTCCATAAGCCTTTTGGTAACCTTTGCCCAAATACTTTTCAGTGTATCAAAAACATCAAATCAGAATAAGAACTATGAATGGAAGAGTATGTTTAATAGTGAAACCCAATTGGCATGTGAAAATGATCTGCTTAATAATTTCCCTGACTTTTTAGGACTGGAATTTATAGGTACTGATATTTTTCTAACCTGGCAGCCATTAAATACCCACAGTACAACAAAATATATTGGGTTTCCTTCACACACAAATATAACAAAAACATTTAATAGAGTAATAGCTCTTTCCCAATATCTTGTCAGAAATGGACATGCCTAAATCCTATTACCCATAGACATTTAAACCATTTTTTTTTAAAAAAATCTAAATTCAGGATTAAGTTAAATTCAGCATCCCTATCTTCTTTACATTGTATGCAACAATAACACACCAAGGTAGATAGCATTCTCAATTTATTTGGAAACCTAATCCTTCTAAGGCAAACATTCTGCAAAAATATAATGCTAGTATATGGTTTACTATTATGAACACAAAGCCACATTGAATTCCTCCTCTCCAGCCTTCTTTTTCCAAACATGCACAAAGTTTAGACTTTATTTGCTATTTCACCTGAATCTGATGATGGTTTGTGCAAACCTTAATCCCTCTTCAGACTTTGAAACTATGTATATTGGAACATGAATGAGTGTGTCCCAGTGCCAATTCTCTTTGTAAGCTCACCCCCTATTCTCCCTGGTTTCAGTCTTTATGGCTGCAATCCAAACTTCCAGTTAGGCCAGCCTAAGCCCCAGCATAAGTTGTGTGCTTACCTGGGGTGTCACCAAAGTATCATAAAACACTTCTGCACCACTCCTGGGATTTAAGGTCAGTGCGCAGACATGCACTTGCTTCCCTACATCACCACTGGAATGGGAAGACCAATGAGTTGTGCTGGCCTAGATTAGGATTGCACCCTGAGTCTACAGAGAGGGACTGGGAAGAGAACCTCCCTGTGTTTAGTAATCCCGAGTGCTTAGCATTCTCAATCATGGGGTTTGTGTGCATCTGTAGGTATGTAGCTGATGAAATAACTATCAGTATGGGGAGAAGAAAGTCATAGTTTAAGAAACAGTGGACAGGTGAGTGGGGCTTTCTGTCATCTTTTATTTCGGCATTGTAGCAGAGTTTGCATCCACTAATTTAAAAACACTGAAACAGAGCTATAATTTGCCCCCATATATGAACATATACAAAAAATTTGGATATCTTTGCATCAAAAAACAGGGGCTCAGTACTAGTTATGACTGCAGTGCTAAACCGTGGTCCAACATTATTTCTGAACATCAAGCTTGCAATGCATTCAGTACTTGTTTGGGGATGCTGCCTCACTATTGCAAGGGAAACGGAAACTTTTCCCCTTACTCCACATAGGGCTGCAGCAGCCCCAGTGGGTCTACTAGATTATGAGCCACATCTGGAGATGTGTGGAGCAAAGCTGATGCAAACAGTCAAAGGGTGCTATGTGACACTCAGGTTGAAGGGTTAGGATCTGGCATATCGCTGGTACCAGCCCCACCTCCTGCTTCCCACTTGCCCCGGGACAAGGGTTGCCATAATTCTCTTTGACAAAATAGGGACAGGACCTTCTGTACCATTTGCCAGTATGTGATCCCCAAAATCAGGATTGTCCCTGTTTTTTGAAACATATCTTGAAACACCCTATCTTGGACCACCCTCCATTCAACCCTCTTCTGCCTCAGAAAACCACTTCTCATCTCCTTCCCTTCTCTTCCTCCTCCCTCAGACCTCTGTGTTGGCAAAGTTCAGCCAGGGCATAGGTCCTGCCCTATGCTGCTGGATGCAGCCTCCAAGCACTGGCGCACCTCCTTGTGCCAGCATGGCTTACAATCAGGATGACACGAATGTACTTTATGGCACATTAGCGACTGTCCTGGACTGGTACAAAGGATTTGTGCTGGCCCAGCACAATCATAGGAAAACCACAAGCCCCTGTAGCTGGCCTTCTCAGGTCTGAGCAGTCTACTTTGCCAGCACAGATTTGAGAGATGGAGAGTGCAGTCTTAGATGGGCCAGCGCATAGCCTAGCGGTGTCATAAGAATGCTGTAAGGCACTCTTATACCACTGCAGGCTATTCTGACCAGTGCATGGATGTGTGAAAAACCTGCTTCCTCCTTCTCAGTAGCTCACCACCATTTGCTCTGCTAGTGGAGTAGCTAAAGCACATATTTGCTATCTGAAGTTGAAGAAATTTTGTTTCCCCCTCCTCTCAAAAACAAAATCAAATTTAATTAAGTGAAAAAATGAAAATTGTGTCCATTATTGTTTACAGAAACTGTCTGGGCAAGGAGGAATGGTTATTCTTTCCCTGCTAAATAGAAGAAGAGTGCTTCTTAGAAGTGCCCATATGCCCATTTAGCATGGAATAACTGTTTTATGATATACAGTATGTATTTTATATGATATATATACTGAGAGCTGATTCATATTAACATCAGCTCCATACAGTATCAGAATTACATCTCATTGTGTCTCATAGCCATCAGTAACATGGGAAAGTTTGAGTTAAGAAAATCCACTTTTGTTCCATAGGCTTTTGGTGTTTTGATTTTCTGGTCAATTGGCCATAATGTTTGATAGAATATAGATATTCTAATGCATTCTGAATAAAATTACCTTTCCAACATACCCTGTTTTTTCACAATTTTTGTCAATCTCACCTTGTAGCCCCCCTAAAGCTTGTAGCTCAGTGCAACTGCACCTCCTGGACTCCCTAGCTATGCCATTGGTTGGCCTCTCCATGCTACTCCAGGAACACATGGAGATGGCACAGAAGGTGAGTTGCACTGGCCTTTCTAGGCCAGCACACGGTCTGGGAGAGTAGAGAGGAGGGAGAAGAGAGGTATTCCGGGTTGGAGAGTGGGACTGGTGGAGGGCATGACTGTGGGTGGGTGGGATGGGGAACAGGAGGCAAGTCTTAGATTTTGGGTTACAATATGTTCCAGAAATCTGTAACTGTCCGAGTTTTCAGGAATAGCATTCACATACTGGCAGTTTGACAGGAGGTCCTGTCCCAGTTTTGTGGAAGAGAATTATGGCAACCTTACTTGGATTGATAGTTACAGATCCAAACCTCCTTTGGGGAGCAGTGCAGAGCAGTTTCTGGCTACTCCAATCTCCTAATTCTGAGGCCACTTCCTTTGAGGGTGGTATAGCCCTATTCCAGGGAAGGGAACAAACCTCCACTTCACCACTATAGTGCAGCAGCAGTCCCTAAATGTGTACTGGATACCAAAGATCTATCAGTCACCATATCCCTCTAACCCACATCCCACCTACACATTCCACCCATCACTGCTGGACCTTCAGCCAGCCCTCCATGTGGTGCTGAGACTCAGCTTTGATTGGCACTAGCCCAGTGCCAGTGGCCTCATTGTCCAGGTTCCATAAACATGCCTTATAATATGTTTGCAACACTCATTGCTGCCACTGCAGTTCATCACTGGCAGAGTATTTGGA
Source organism: Cryptoblepharus egeriae (assembly GCA_030015325.1). Classification (NCBI taxonomy): domain Eukaryota; kingdom Metazoa; phylum Chordata; class Lepidosauria; order Squamata; family Scincidae; genus Cryptoblepharus; species Cryptoblepharus egeriae. The sequence continues at coordinate 28,750,986 of JAREYC010000003.1, forward strand.
TTGGTCCCTAATGCAATGAGGATGGAGTGCTTAGCACACTTACTGGGGGAATCAGCATTCCTCCAAATGATGAGGTATACTTTAATGTAAACTTGCCTAGAATTGCACTTTTCAGGCTGATTCTGGTGACATTGAATTAAAAAAAATTAAATTAAAGCTTATGGTTTTTTCTCGGTTTTTTTAAGGATGCCAGCTTAATAAACAAAGTTCACCTGAATAATTCTCAGCAAAATGTTTAATCAAACCACTTTTTGTTGCTCCTGGCAGGCGCAATCCAACAAGCCCAGTGGTTTGTACCCTGCATGTTATTGATATCCAGGATGTAGTCAAACATCTCAAGGTTACTCATTAATTTGCAAGACTGGGAATCTAATTTAATTTTAGTTACTACTGTTATTCAGAATATCCAGCAGTGCAATCTGTATCAGATCCCTCTTCAATATGTACTGTCAAAGAAAGGGATATGAAAGGCAGAGGGAGAGAGAGAGAAAAGAAAAGTTGCTATTAATTAGAAAAGATATATACTTGGAATACAGCTGATAGTTCATGTGGAGCTTTATTGCTAATTTACAATTCTTTTACGAGCAGTCCCCACACCCAATATGTGTATTATTTATTATCTTCATACATTCTTGAAATGTATAGAGATGATTAGATGTAGTCAGAACAATGCACATTTTTATGTTTTAAAAAAGAGAAAATACATGGGGGAAGAATTCTACTTTTACTGATAAAAATAGTTTGGGATGGTTTACCAAATATTTTGTACTCTACAGTGCTGATCTTAAAACAGCTTCTTTCACTGGATTGGCACACTAGATTTTCAGTTAACTTCTTTTGTATTCCTTCCCCATCTGAACATACGGTTTTAAAAAAAAACCCTTACAAAACATCTTTACCGCTTCCTGTCTGTTTTATCATAGCTACATTTCACATCAAGACTTTTGTCTCTTTCACCACATCACACACTCTTTTCACGTTTATTGTCAGTGTTTGGTATTAAAAGTATTTAATATCAAATGGATTCTGGAATAAAAAGGAGAAAAAAACATTGCACAAAAAAAATGCAAGGCAAGTGGTGGATTGCCCCACATGTGAAGCAGACTGTGGTAACTCATATCAGGCTTCTTGTCACTTGCTGAGACATTTTTTCATAAACCCTCACACGCCTGCATTTATCTTCAATATAAACCCTAAGATGAATTCTCCAAAGACATTAACAATAGATAAATGCTTATTAAACAAAACAATCTCTTCCAGAATACATATAGGATACTTATAAGCAGTAAGATGTCCAAGGGTAGGACTTAAATGGTGCTGTTTGGACATTACACTGATGCTATTTTTTCATTCTTTTTTCTTAAATGCTACCTTATCTGGTTTCATAATTAAACAAACATGAAATGAAACACAACCCAGAAAAGGACAACTTGAATACTATCTGACCTTTGGTGACAATTTGATACAAAGTATACTGGAGAATGGAACTAATACTACAGTGGTATTAAAATATAGAGAGCAATGGTAAAGGGAGGGAGAGTGGAAGGAGCGCAGGGGGGAAAATGCGGTGGGTATATTTTATGAAAACAGACATTGCAATATAATATGCAAAGCCTTTAATCATAAGCATTTCAAAGTGCAGCTCATAAATTAAATCAAAGGACTAAAGGGTGAACAATTTTTGTATGATAAACAATATCTAGTTTGTCAAAACTAGGAATCTCATGCATTTTCCCCTTGAACGCTGCACGCTTTAAACAAATAGCATGTATAGGAGACCCTGTGAAAGTGATTGCAAAAGAAGGCGCCCGTTGCCTTTTTATGCAAAGAGTAAATGCAAATGTTTTCCAGGGTCTCCATCTCCATGCGAAAGAAATATCTTTATAAAAGACGCCCCGCATTTATAGCTACATATTTGATGTGCTGTTGAGCTATCATGGAGAAGGTGAGTTGGACAGAATAAATAGAAAGGATCTGAATTATTCATGGAGCCGAGTAAAATATTGGGGTGGTTATGGTTTGTGAAACATTGAAAGGAGCAGGCAATTGCAGCCCCTGGAAATGCGGTGCAAAGTTGCATTGGTAATGTAATGAGGATGCAGATTGCTCGTCTCTGCTTCGGATGATGTAAGAGCTTGCACATTACGTATCACCTTGCTGCAGAACTGCCTCCGTTTGGTAATTAAACCAAGCCAGATTCCAGGATTGTTATTCCTTTGTTAGCGCAAGTTTGTAATACCCCATAAGGGCCCCACATTCTGATGATGTATTAACGTAATACATCATCAGAAGCAGATGTCATTCTAGTGATATATTAGTGTAATACAGGAGAATAAGCCTCACTGATGATGTATTTAGTTCACACAAGATGGCATTGTCCGGGAAAGAAAGGGTCCAAGAAGAGATTCATTTGTAATAGCAAAATGAAGTCAGGCAGTGTGCAGTAAGTTAAAGGGGGGAAGGGAGAGGAATGTATTTCTGGTCCAGGGTAGGTAAATATAAAACTGAATTTTCATTGCATTGTATTGTTCACAGTACTGTAAAAGTTACAGCCATTTTATTAGTTTGGAATACAGCCAGTGTATTAGTTTGTAATAATTCTAATGTAAGTAGAATTCTGTATGATTCTATGAACACCCCATTTAGATGAAATTCAAACTTTCAGTACTGCTGTGTGGTTTTAAAGAAGACCATGCACGCAGTCTTATTTATACAAGATATTTTTGCCACCAGTGTCCTTAGGTTGCCAGTTTTTCTGTTCTTTTACAGAATACCAAAAGGTTTTTGAGTCATGCAATAAACATTAATAAATGAAACAGCAATTTCTTCAGCATGTGTCCCATGGGATGGCGGGGATGCACTCCTGGGTAAAGGTAAAGATGTCCCCTGCAGGTTATATGGCTAGTTGTGCCTGACTGTAGGGTGTGGTGCTCATCCCCATTTCTAAGCCTTTAGAGCCAGCGCAAAGACATTTCCATGGTCATGGGACCAGCATGACTGCCAAAGGCACACGGAATGCTGATTTACCTTTCAACCGAGGTAGTACCTCTTTAGGTTGGCAGGAGCTGGGCTAAGGGCAGGAGCTCACCCCATCTTGTAGGATCTGGGTCTTGAACCTTGGCCTGCCAGTTAAGGCATGGTGTCTTAACCACTTGTGCCATCTATCGTGCCACCATAGCCCTTTTGCATTCATGAGTATTTAAGAACATAAGAAGAGCCTTGCTGGGTCAGGTTAAAGGCCCATCTTGTTCATCTTCTTGTATCTCACAGTGGAATACCAGATACTGTACCTCAAGATCACCCAACACACAAGAGACCTGCTTCCTTGTGCCCTTTCCTGAATTTGACATTTTATAATAAAGAGGTTGCATGAAGCCATCATGGTTTGAAAACTGTGATGAACTTGTCCACCAGAATTTTGTCCAGTCCCTTTTCAAAGGCCTCTAGGCCAGAAATCTTTTCCACATCCTGTGGCAAGGAGTTCCACACGCCAATTACACACTGGATTAAGAAATATTTACATACCCTGTACATACCCTGTACATTCTGAACATACACTACAATTCAGTGTAACTACGGGAGCACATACGAGACATTTACGTTGACATAGTTATGGCACCACCTAGTGAAAACCTATGGGAAATTCATATTGCAATCCAGAGTAAATTGTTCTTACTAGGGGCAAAGGACTCCCCATATTTACTTTGGATTGCACTGTAATTCTCCCAACACCAAATTGTAGTGAATGTCACCTGGTTTTGATGTTGTGTGTGAGAGAAAATAACATATCTCTCCCCTCTCTGTCAACCCCTAATATAGTTTTGAATGTCTCAAAATAGTTAAAATATTAAATAATTAAAATAGTTAACTATGATTGAAAGTTTCTGAGAGGGCCTAAGGGTGACACAATAACACAGGACACAGCATTTGGCATTGCCATGTAAGAAAAAATATATTCTGAGGTCCCCATTAGTGATTTATCCTCACCACATATATCAAAGGTGTGGGTCTATGCTATATGAATTCTCTTTGACACATATGCTCTTGTTAGAATTCTGAGACGTCAAGCACAATCCTAACCATGTCTACTCAAAAATATGCCCCATTGTGTTCAACGTGTCTAACTCCCAGGAAAATATCTTTAAGATTGCAGCCTCTTTTCTGTTTTCCATTGGTGCTGTGATAAACTGCATGATAATATTTATAGAACTACGAGTTTTCCAAAGTTCCCCAAACCCACATATCCTTGAGTTTTAATTTAATTTAATTTCAGGAGTATGAGGATGCAATTCTAAACAATTTACGCCAGCATAAGTCATCTTCCTGTGGTGGGGTGGGCAGTTCGATATGTGCCTGTGCACTGGCCTACCCCCCAGGAGTGGGGCAGAAATGTCTTATAACACTTTTGTGACACCCCAGTGTGATATACATATATCTACAGTATTTATATACCGCTTTTCAACTGAAAAGTTCACATAAGATGCTGCATCTTATGCCAGCCTAACTGCAAGTTAGGATTGCAACTTTATACAGTTAATGCTAAACACATATCTTCACCTGATTTCAATGGAACCTACTGGATTTTAGACATGTCCAATGTCTTTGATACCCATTCGTTCATAAGTGTTTAAGACAGTGATTCCAAAAATCTTTAGCTTTAGAACCCACCACCCCAAAAATTCAAGCCTTAGTGAATATAAAGGCTATTTGTCCATATTAGCTGTCCTATATTTGGCCACATTTGCTCCCACCTTCCAAGTAGCAGATTGTTTAATGATGTATATAATCTAATGTAATTGTCTAGGTTAGCCACAGTCTAATCCAACTTTCAGTTTCATGACTTATGAAAAATTGTGTTGGGATCCATTGGTGGGCCAGAGACCCATACTTTGGGAACCATTGCTCTAAGAGAAAATTCAGTTTTATATTATATCGTATGTAGGTGGAACGAAAGAGGGAGCAAACACACACAAGTGATCAAATGTTTATAACATAAGACGAAAAACAGTATTTTATGCAATGGAAAAGTTACTGCTCACATTCTTGCAGCATCTGATTGCATCATAAATAAAACAGTAGAGCGAGACATCCCAGACATACTATGTATAGAGAGCCTGGCTGGAAGGCCGGTGAAGGACTTAGAATTATGATCCCAGGCCCCCTAGGCTGGTGAAGCTTGGACATGGAACAAAGTGATATGTTCAATCACTGCAGAAGGGTGGGGGAGGAGGCATGAGACAGGAGCCATTTTTATAGCACCTCCTGCCCAATGTATTTGACGTCGATTACAGAACAGCACCTTGTCCATGTGACAGTATGCCCAGCACAAGAGAAAAGAGATGAAGAAATGGAAGTCTGCTTGGAAAATAGGGGAGAAGACGGAAGATCAGCAGGAAACTCTGACATTTGATGTTCCCAGTGACAAATAATTTCGACATTCACCAATCCCAGGGCCAAGAAGTGGTGTGCTCATAGCACTGTATGAAGGGTACAAAAATATATGAAGGGTATATTTCAAGTTTTGGTTTATAAGCATATTTTATGGTTCTCCACTGGATTCATGGTAAGATATTTTGGATCTTACTTCCTATTCAACATACTGATGACCTATAACCTCAAAATTGGAGATGCACAAGGTATCCAGCAATCATATGTGTTCACCTTCCCCCCTTTCTGAACCATCAGATCATCTCTCAACAATCTAAAAAAAATCAAAATCTCAAAAAAAGTAAAATCTCAATTCAATCATTTTCTTGAACTTTGTTTATAGGGTGGATGTACCTGGCAGAATCTTTTGGACAAACCTCTATGTTGCGTGCTTGAGCCACATAATGGTGTTCGAATCCAAGAAATATGCACTATGATTTTGACATGTAGTCAAAATTCTGAGGGACTTTAATGGGATTTCTTATTGGAAGTCATAGAAGCCGAACAGCAAGTTTATTCCAACACTGCTGATGAAACAAGCTTTGCGGTGTATTTTGAGGTATGGTGGTACAGGCTGTACATTGGTGCCTCACGTAACAAATGCCTCACGTAAAGTATGTTCCACGTAACAGACAAAAATTTATCTAGGATTCTGCTTCATGTAACAAACTGTTCTTCATGTAACAAACACACTTGTTGGCAGTTGGGGCAGACATGCTGGCCAGCACCCCTTTTAAAAAGTGTCAGGTCTGCCTAGCACTCCTGCCCATAACGAAACCAACATTCCCACGCTGCTCCTCCTGTGGCTGGGCCTCCGCTGGGCAGATGAAGAGAACAGCAGCAGAGAAGAGGGAAGCAGCTCAGGGCTAGCCAGAAGGGAGCAGGATGAAGAGAAGGAGAAGTTGGGAGCTTTGAAAGTGTCTTGGATTGCAGCCTTCTAACCATGTCTACCCAGAAGAAAGCCCCATTGTGTTAAATGGGGCTTTCTCCCAGGAAAGTGTCTTTAGGATTGCAGCCTAAGTAGACTTCATAGGATCATGCACATTGAATGCATGTTTTGAATACAATCCCAGTGTTTTGTCATCATTTTTACACACAGTTAATATTTTTTGGGTTGTGGAACCAATCATCTGAGTTTCCATTATTTCCTGTGGGAAACTATGCTTCATGTAAAGAATGTTTCACGTAACAAACATGCCTCCAGAACGAATTAAATTTGTTACGTGAGGCGCCACTGTATTTGAATTTTGAGGGATACTGGTATAGTCTGTTGGTATGCAGCTTATTGGCTCCAAAGATGGGTTAAGGCCTCCTGGAGTAAAATCACTAGGGCCTGAAGTTCATAAGGGCCCAGGCCATGACAAATCTAACTATACCAATGACACCCAAGCAGGGGAGGCAGCAGAACCTCACCAAACCCGTTAAAAATAAATAAAAAGCCCATGAATAAAAGGTTCTGCCTTGCTCCTACTTGAGGAAAGAAAGTAACAGCACACAAACCCATTACAATACACAGGGAAACAGCCACCAGCCTACTCACTACAATTATGGCTGGCTTCCAATTAAACGAAAAACAACAACCAGGCCGGGATTCCAGGTAATCTCTGTGGAAGCAGTTGGAAGATTTGCCTCAGCAAGCTGGGCTGTAATCATGGTTGGCTAAACAAAAAACTGGACAACTGGCTTTTAGGTTTTAAAAAAATCAGCAACCTCTTGGGAGGTAGGAAAAGATGCCTTACTTTGTTTGACAAAAGCAGTGACAGAACAGCGAGTCTGCGCAAAGGACCAGCTCTTTCAAAAGCACCAAGGGAGGCAATTTTACAGTTGCCTCAGGAGTCATGTAGCTCAGCCTTCTCTAGCTCCATGTGGGAAATGAAAAAGTGAGCTTTATAAAAAAAAATTATTTCTGAGGTAGGGGAAGGGGGTTTGTGTGTGAGTTTGTGTGTGTGTGTGTGTGTGTGTGTGTGTGTGTGTGTGTGTGTTTCAAGAAAGGTACCAGGTTTGAGTGAGTTTGAAGGAGAAAGGATAAAAGAATGTATATTCATGGGGATGCGCGCTGAACATCACTGTACAGTACAAAAATGTGTTGCAAAAATTAGGAAGGGGGAAATCAGGCAACTTGCCGTGAGGCCAGTGCCAGCACTCAGTGGCCCTACATGGGTCAATGAATGCATTGTTGTGGATGAGAACATTTTGGAATTTTTTCCATTTTTAGTTGCTGCACACACTTGGATGGATAGTATGCACATTCATTTGGAACTCTCTGGGACACAGCCACATGTGTGTGGTAACAGGGGTTATTGAGGAAATCCTGTGAGCTTCCAAACAGTGCAGGAGCATGTGTAAATAAGAATTTTCCTGATGGACAGAACTGGTCTGATCTAGGGGTACAAGGGAGATATTGAAAATCAGTTTGCTTACGAGCAGGTGATCAATACTGTCAATGCTGACTGAGAAAGCTACTTGATATTACATGTATAGGTGTCCCTTGTTATCCACTAGGATTCCATTCTGGAACTTCCTGTGGATAAAAAAACTCCATGGATAAAAAAGTTTTATCAGTTTTATTTACAGAAAAATAAATTCAAAAAAACACTTCCAGATTTCTTTTTACTCCATTGATACTAATGGAATAAGGTTGTGCCCCAGTATCTGCAAGAGTTTGATTCTGGAACTATCTGTAAATGTAAAAAAGTGTTAATAAAATTGTGTCCCTTTACAATAGTTTTAAAATAGCTTTTCTTACTGTTGTAGAGAGGTAGACAGCAATTAGAAATGCAAAGGATCTCCTGCCTTCACCATATGACTGGATATTTCTGGATTTGTCCTCTTTTTTAGTCTTCTGTCCAGGTATCCTCCAAAAGGGCTTAATTGTCCTCCATTTTGGCTTCATTTTGCAACTTTGCAATGGTCATATGCTGTTGGATTCGTATTGAAGAGCAGAATCTAATGCAAAATTTGGTTTTGAAACATCTCCTTCCTATCAACAGTTATGGCCAAAAAACTAAAAATCAAAAATATGCATTGAGCTCTACGGGAAAGTGAAAGTGCCCAATATCGCGGCTTTACTCATGGGTAGGCAAACGTGCTATTGTCCATCAGAAAGGCCAGACAGAGGAATCCAAGACCATGTCCTCTTTTTAGGTTCAGGCATCTGGTCCTTCACCTGACTCAGCTGAGGAATGGAATGATTGCTTGCATGGCTGCCTCTCAATAATAATACAAAAGCAATTTATAAAACACTTCTGCAGTCAAATTTGTGTTTAGGAAATCTATAAAACAGGTTGGACCCGTATAAAAAGGTTGGACCTGTACACCTCACTTCAGTTTGGGATGACTAGCACAGATTGTTTTGCTTGATGAGAGTCATGCCTGGACACTTTTGCACAGGCATGAAAGGATCCAATGAAAGTCCTGGGAGGACTTTCCTATGAAAAATCCTATGAGATCCTTTGAAAATCCTGAGAGGAGCCAAAACAGCTGCTGCAGTATCTTATGCTCAACTGGGAAGAGGCCAGTGGCTCCTTAGGTGAAGGGACATCATCCCTTTCCCCTGGGTAAGGGAAGTAGTACCACAATTGGGCTACTTGATTCTGCAGCAATCCTTAGGCTGATGTTAACTTTAGCATCCATGCCCAATCCTATCCAACTTTTCTTGTCAATGGAGCCAAGAGATAATTGAAAAAAACATTTTCTTATCTTGAGGGGCCCTCCATAACTACCCCAAACCACTGGAAGCAGCATATGCCCCATTGGCACAGCTGCATCGTAGCTGGAACTTTGGATAGAATTGGGTCCTAAGTCCTAAATAGCTGCTCAGATTTTAGCTCTCCAGAGAAATTAGGGTTATAGGTGGTTTCAACCACACCAGTAAAAAGAAATTTCCATGTCTCCTATAAAACAGCATAAGAGCCTCCAGTTCTAATGAACATTTTATACTGCAAGAGAGTGGACCAATTAGACTTTTAATATTAAATTGAATGAAGCTTCCATAATAGATTCAGAAGCAGAGTTTTTCCAGACTTTTATTACATGAGATTCTTTTGTCTTTTTATGTTTTAAACTTGTTTACACATTTTTTGTTTATGTTTTATGTTTTAAACTTGTTTACACATTTTTATATAGACCAAACACCAACTAGGTTAAATAATGCTTTGATTATGTAATTTTAAATCTGTGCGATATGTACACTAAATTAAGCTACAGAACCAACATTAGCCAACCATCCTTAAGAGTGATCATTCTTCCCCTTTGCTTCCTCGTTACAGAACAAGAAACTACTGCTAACCAAAACTACCCAGCCTTTTGTCAACAAAGACTACAAAAAGAAGGAAAGGTTAAGCAGACAGCAGGAGGTGGGGGAAGCGGAATAAGAAGGTACAATGTCACCTCCATGCTGTGACAGCCACAAATCAATTATTCACTTACCAATTGGTAATTTTTTTTAAAAAAACCTGAACCGCAGCCGGGAAACATATGAAATATTTTCTAAGGACTTTCCAAGATTTTTGTTAAAGCATAAGCAAAGATCAACAGAAAAGAGCAGAACAACCTAGGGAAATCACAATAGCAGATGTATCTTATTATTACTACAGAAAATGCATGGGGAATGTGAGCTTATTTAAGATGATAGAGAATAAACTCTGTTTACTCAAGAGAATAAATTCTGTTTACTCAAGGTGAGGGTATGTTCTAGAAATAAAATATAATCACATTCTTATTTTAGATTCATTTCTTGTTCAAAAATTAGAGCACAGAATAGTATGAAAACAGAGATGTAAATCTGCAGAAAAAATGCTCAGTCCATTAGTGTCCATTGAAGTGGGCCATGATCAGTGGTTAAGTTTTCAAAAAACTGTAACTGGCTGAGAAGTTTCATGTCATTGTTTACAGCACGAACCTACACATGTATGCTCAGAATCAATCAATCAATGCAAAGTTCAATGGTTGTTACTCCCTGGTTTGTATAGAATTGAAGCCTCACTCTTGGATCTCATTCAGTCTGCTGCGTAGTCTTTACATCTCCTGAGGTACATCACTACATATGTAAAGGTAGAGGTACATGGTGCTTGTGGCTTGTTTCACAGATCCCATACGAACAGAATGCTTTTGCACCTATGAAGCCAGCAGTAGCTTTATATCTGCACACTTTGATTAACCAGATTTTGAAGAAAAGTCAGATGAAGTTTTTTTTGTTGTTTTTTTCACTCTAGCTCACTTTCAACATTATTTTCAGTAATATGCAAGATAATGCATATAAATTAGAAAGTGATATACAACAACTACTACTTAATCTAAGTAGGACAGCCTACGAAACCCCATCACTGCTTCAGCTACATCAACAAAGGAATACTCTGTATCATGTAGGGGCAGCAGTCCCAAAAGGCCTCTTCAGGATAAGAGAATGTTTTTTCTCCCCTTACATCAGGATAAACTTTTACTTTTCCAGGCAGTTACTTTCTTGGCACTACTCCAAGTTGTCTCCAGGAAGTGGATTGAAGTTGGGAACTGACATAGGATATTGGCAGAGCCATTGTCACTAGAAGTGCTATGTATATCTCTCTCATCACATCACCTCCACCCGAGACCCTATTTTTTTTTTCAGCTCCCTGTGCCATTCCATATTAAGTTCATTCTTTCTCTCCACTACTACGTATTGCAAGTTTTGATACTGCAGTATGAATTCCTGCACTCTGACTCCATATCACTGGCATCCCACTATAATCACCACAAGATATGTATAAGTTGAACTACACGTTTTGGAAGAAAGGATGGAAACTTGTCACCAGGTGGCCATTTTCAGTGGCAGCTTGTTGTTCTTCAGAACACGTAGTTCTTTCTTGATCTTCATTCTCAATAATCCTGATCTGTTTTCAGACTAAACTTCAAAACCTGTAAACTAAAGTTTACAACTTGAACACTTAAAAAAGCTACACTATAGGAAACCTATAGAATTGAATTATAGAGCTATGATGTGAAATATTATTCATTATAATTCCAACTTACTGGTACTTATTACTATTTTCGAAGATCCTCTGCTCTAGACTATACCTACAGGCTGAGGTTTTCTGTTTCATTTCACAAAACTAATCCGTCTTTTTACCACAGTAAAAAAATGCTTTTAAAATTGCCACACCCCTTTTTTCCAACTTCCCATTCTGTCCATTCTTTATGAAGGATGAATGTTATCTGTTACTCATTTTAATGTGAGGAATTAATTTGTCTGCCATCAGACAAATTCCCCTTCCCCCCACTTCCATTAAGAGCCTTCACCTTCACAGATATAACAACCTAATTGCACACTGCAGTGCAAAATGAAATCCTCAAATTATCAAGTGCAAAATTAGCATTAAAAAATCATAAGACAACAAACAATAGGGCTTTTTATGTGATTTTTGTAATTGCATGAAACTAGTTACTTTAGCAATAATTGTTTGTGCTTCATTAGCATGCAAAATGGTTTTATAGACTAACCTGAACACAAAAGAAACCATTTGTGATGAGAACTGTGCTTTGTTTAATGTTAGACACCATTGTATTTGCTTTCCTAATATAACAGTTCTAATTAGTACCTAGCACTCATCCAGAGTTTTTCAGCTTGAACACGCTGAAGGTGACAATTGAGTCACAATTCCATGGCAGTCTTTGTCAGCTCCTGTCAAAATATAGGTAAGTCTTCAGGAGTTGTGATCTAAATACTAAAAAAAAAAGTTAATAGTCCAGGGGAAAAAATCAACTTCAGGTAGTTTAAGAAATAAAATGGATTTGTACCTCTTTAGGAACACATTTTTTAAAGAGACCTGTAGCAGTTTAACAGCAAAGGCAGCAATTTTTTTCTCCTTTACATGGTAATCATCCATATTGACTAACTTCTGAAGAAATCTGTATGGAATGTGGCATCATTCCCTTGGTGTAAAGGATTTCTTAAGTGCTTGTGGCATCTTTTCCTGATGTTTCAATCAGTAATGATTGCTGCTCCTTCAGCAGGCGGTGACCATATAGAATGGAGGACAGGGTGCCTATATCATTAACCATTGCATATCATAGCTCATTATAGAAGGGTTTAAAAAGCAGCACCTGCCTAAATTTCTCAAAAGGTAGAGGCACTATGTCCTCCATTCTATATGTTCACCCTGGTGATATCACTGTGATGACAGATCTCCTCCATGTATTCTCAGAAGTCCCATTCTGTTCAATGAAACTTATTCCCAAACGTGGGCAAATGTTGGCAATTGAGGACCTGGCCGGCACAACTCATCAGTCTTTCCGTTCCTGTGGTGATGTAGGGAGGCAAGCACATGTCAGTGCACTGCCCTAAACCTTCCCCAAGAGTAGCCTTACAGCACTTTAGTGACAACCCCAGGTCAGCACAGGACTTATGCCAGAGCTTAGGCCAGCCTATCGGGGTTTTAGGATTACAGGCTTAGATTTGTACTAATGATGCATTTGTAATTCTTATCTTCCTTTGACTGGTTATCTCTGTTGTTCTTAATTTCACCCCTTTAGCAAAATAATAATGGGTGAGTGACAACATTTGAAATCAATTAATTGCCACCTGCAAGCATTTCAGAGGTGATTATCTGATTATCTTTGAAGACTGGAGAATTCCACATTTCTTTTCTAGGCTTACAAAGTGTATCTGAAAACTATATATATATAAAATGAGCATGATGAGCACTGTGCCAATATGTTTTGAGTCTAGCTTAATTCCTTCACACAGTAGCTAGGATGTAGCCGGGGGTAAACATGAAGGCTCCTGCTGAGGGATTGTCTCCAGCACAGTGTCTGTGTATGAATAATCCAGGAATGAGCCAGACCAGTGAGCCAGTGCCTGCATTTCTTCTGATTATCTCAGTGTGAGCTGAGCTGATAACGTTATGTGTTTTCTTTTCAATAATAGATATGTTTACGAAACTTGAGATCTCATGGGTTGGTCCATATATTGACTCATAGATGGTAGAACTACTTACGGTCTAAATGATAGAGACCTGTTGGGCTATTGATATTTTGAGGTGCCAAGTTGAACAACAAAGCAGAAATTTATGGGTTCTGAACCAGCTGTTTTCAGAGAAGGAGGGGAGGGTTTCTCAAATGTTGTTGTCACCAGCCTTCCTGTTAAAAAAAGAGAGAAAAGCATCATGCAGTGCAACTAAGAACTTGCTGCTTATATAGTCACCACAGTGGCTAAAAAGAAACTTTTGCCCATATTGGGTACCAATCTCTCTTGTCCAGTTGAACCAACGGCTCAAGAAAGACTGAACAATGTCAAGTCCTTCGTATGTGAAACTGCATGTTTATGATTTTTCACCTAGGACTCAGTCAACATGAGCAAAACTTTTTGCCAAAGTTATCCAATTTGGATATGGCTACACAAATATTACAGACAGATAGTAGATATTCAAAAAAATGGTAAAGTTCAGGGGGACAATATAGAATGGAGGACAGATGCACCTTTAGGAAGGTGCCCCTTTTTAAACCTTTCTGTGTTGAGCTAAAGGTAAATGTAAACCTGCCTCAATTCCCTCTTCTATGCAATGGTTAAAGGTAGAGGCACTCTGTCCTCTGTTCTATATGGTCACCATGAGTAAAGAAGGACAGGGTAATATTGGCCTATAGGGCCCAAAAGAAGGTTTTGAAAAGAAGAATAAAAGTTTGTCATCAACAAACCGTATCCCTGACACCACCAAATCACACAGGGTAGGAATGACATGACCTAGAAATGAATTATCATGATCACAAAATTCATAACTATATAACTTATTTGTGGTGTGGGAATAGGAGGATAGACTTCTAGGCTGAAGTCTAAAATCTGCTGCTTGATTACACTTGAGAATTACTGAGATCAACAGAGTGCAATCCTGTGTGTTAGGATTCCCAATACAAATGTTTGCTTTTGTCTTTTCTGCTAAATACTTTTAGTAATACATTCTTGCAGATGGTTCAAATGGTTAAGATTTGATTTCTATACAATGATACACATTATCTCTGCTTCAATTGAAACCAAAAACTGGTAAACAAAATTCTGTTATTCAAGGTTTTGCCCCTAAGAATATAGTCAGGTATATTTCTTCAGCCCAACTCATCTTTAGCACTTTGGGCAATATTTATTCCACCTACTCAGTTTCTCTAGTCAAATAAATCAAGGCTAGGATGTAGATCTCTTGGTGAAAAGGTGAAGTAGTGCAGCATATTCTCATCAAAAAATGATATCAGGTTTGTTTGACAAGATCTATTTTCCATTAAGGGCTATGCCTGGCATTAATTATGCTTTAGTTCTTTGGTGATTGCACTTTATTTTATTCTTGCCCATGATTTTGTCCAGGATCAAAGTCAGGCCACCTAATCTATAATGGTCCAAGTCATTCCAGTCACCTTTTATAAATTACTGGCACAATATTAGACATTTCAATCCTCCTGAAAGAAATTCTGCATCTTGATAGTAAATACAGAAGTATAGCCAAAAAAGGAAAAAAATGCCTGAAAAGAACTTTCTGAACTCTGAAAAACTCAACGTCCTAGGTCTCTAGTCTTCCCCTTTCCTCAGCCCCATATCTCATGCCTAAATGCCCAGGTAAATACTGGCCAAATCATCCATTCAGAGATCTACATTAGCTGGCTCTGGTCCAAATTCAAGCTTTTGCTAGGCAGGCTGCCTTCTGCTAACTCATCGGATAAGAGCCAGGCTGGTAGTGGCTTGGGACTGGGAAGACCAAGGATCAAATCCCTGTTAAATATGAAGCTTTCTTGGTTGGGCCAACCACTTTTTCTCAGCCTCACAGGGTTATTGTGAGAAATAAAAAGGGAGAGAAGGAACCATGTATACCACTCTGAGCTCCATCAAGGAGGAGTCATATAAAAATGTGAATATAATAGATAAATGAGGCTGCAGTCCTTATCACACTTTCTTGGGAGAAAGTCCTATTGAATACAATGGGATTTACTTCTGAGTAGATTTCTGAGTAGTCAAGATGCTTAGGACTGCACTGCACATATATATTTAGAGTGACTCATTGACTCAACACCCAGCCGAATCCCCTGGATTTAGAAGCGTGAAATCTGGGAAGGGAGATACCCATTCCTTCTGTGATGGAGACACCCACTCTAAGGACCTATTTTTAGAAATCCAAACTTGAACTGGGTGTAAAGGTGTGCAATGTGTTTTTGTTCCTATACTTAGCAGTGAAGAATCGCTGACTCATCAATGCTCAGCCCAAACCTGTGGACCTAGAAGCATGAAAATTTGGGGAGGATATTCCTTCTGTGATATAGGTATCCATTAAGAATGAATTTTTAGAAATTAAACCCTAAAGGGGTGAAAAGAGGTATAATGTGTTTTTGTCCCTATCCTTTAACATTGATGACTGATAACAACCCATCTCTCAATCATAACAATCTCATCCAGCAGTCTCCAATACAGCACTTCACTCCCCCTACACTTTTTCATTCTGTTCCTTATAGTGGAAAAAGAAGCTGTGTGTCACTGGATAAAAGAGGCATCAGTTGGCATCTGATGCCAGGAGATCTTGGACAGGCCCTCACAAAAGAATTTCTTCCTGCTATACTTGTTGCCATCTCCCAATTGCTATCTGTTATCAGTAATGAAAATCACGGACCATGTGCCAAGTCTGGATTTCAGTATGGCTATGCATGGCTATAACTTTTCTGTGATTTTAATCTGTGCAGGCATTTTTTCAGTATAGGAAGAGGGTATAGGAGAGGTTACATGCAATGTCTCCCCTTCAATGTTTTCAGCAGCAGAACAGCACAGAGCTTACCTACGGCCAGGAAACTTCCATGTGGTCAGAAACTGATCATAAAGAGATCACCTTTTATGCATGGACTTGGACTCTGCAGGCGGCTTCCATGGGCCTCAGGCAGGAAGTTCCCCAATAATATGGATTAAAAATACAATGAAACATATAAAATTCTATTTTTAAAAAAACTTCTGGAATGCCTGCAAATTTGACAAGTCGTCTTTGTTAACTTTTGTCAGATGCCTCTTGCCAAAGTGTCTAAGAGTACAAAATGATTTTGCTATTCATTGGTCATTTACTCCACTGAGTAACAGTTTAATGAGGTCACATTAACTTTCTGCCCACTCCTGATGACATGAGGAGTGTTGATAAAAATCTGATTAAAGTCTCTTACGTTAAGCACATTTGCTCAGATTCATGTTCAGGTACTTTCAACTCACCCCCTGTAATGGCGTTTTTACCATGCATAATGCGTCTCCTATTACCAGATGCATTAAAAAATCAAATAAAACAAAGTAATTTATGTCAAAAAGTAAGAAACACTCACCAAATACATCATTACGCCAGTAACTGCTTGCTATTTAAAGCATTAAAGCAATTGAGCAATGTCAAGTTTAAAATGTAATGGCTTTGATGGGTTTTTGTTTTAAGCCATGGCTTAAAGATTATTATATTTTTATGGTAGTTTTTTGTACACTTTAGCCATTTAAGATTCAAAATGCAAGAAAATTATGTGCCAGATTTTCAACGATCTTTTGCTAAACGTTGTAGCTCTTACAATCATTTGTTGTGGTCTATGCTTAATTATTCCTTTCACCTCAGTCCATGGCATAAAAACCCACACAGCCTTCTATATCTTGACATTTCTCAGAAAATGTGTACTTAGAAATAGCCCTAGAAGTCAACTAATAAAGCAGGAAATAAGTGGCTTGTTTCTAAATCTTAGTAGAAAGTAGATTCTGGGATGGGAGTGGCTACTTGCAGAATTTTAGATGTGGACAAGTTCCTTGAGTGCAAGGGAGTGGGGCAGTTTTCTACATTTACTTTTTCAGGCACAATGTAATAGAATCTAAATGTAATGGAATCTAAAGTTTTTTTTTCTTTTGTAATAAAAATATAATTTTATTTGACCCTAAAATTGTTTTTTTCCCTTCTGCTTTTTAAATGTTAAAATATTTTTTTCTGGGTCCCTAAAAATATTGAGGACCCAACTGGATTGATAGGTCAACCTTTCTTGGTAGGTTGACTGATCACTTATGGGTCTCATCAGACCCATACCAACTATTTTACTGGCATCATTCTGAAGACAGGAAAAAGGCAGGGCAGGATTGGAAAATCAGGGATAGTGTCTGGCATGTGTCCACCCCTCCAAGCCTTACCTAGCAGAGAGTATCTGGGCAAATCTGTACTGCGGCAGCACAACATTCATGTTGTCGCAGGGGCATTTACAGCAGCAGGTCATAAATGGCCCATAGAACTGGGCTATTGGCACAATCCAGAGTAACTACAGGAGCACGTAAAAGACATTACATGCACCCATAGTTACTGTACCACCTAGTGAAAATCTATGGGAAATTCATATTGCAATCCAGAGTAACTTGTTCTTACACCGGAGCAAGGACTCCCCATAGTTACTCTGGATTTCACCCTATGTCTGATTACAATGCCTTATACGAAGTCCTCATTCTCTGGTTTAAAGAATGGGACATCCTACCTCTTACTCATTCCACACACAATAGTAGCAAATGTTTGGGAGTAGTTTTTTAAAAGACTTTAAACTATTTCTTGTGAAATATTTATTTAAATATGTGCATTAATATTGCAAACCCTTGAGCAATCCCTTAAAGATTATGAGTTGCACTTTTCCTAAGAGGTGAATCCTGCAGATTTCACAACTTTTGTTATTTTGGGTTTATTTTCAGGAAATAAGTAATTGGGAACAGTGTGTTTGTTCAGTGAGGTTTCCTCCTCTCAGGAACCAACATCACAAAGAGTGATAATTATTCTGTGGTCTGCATAAAGTTTTGGCTCTTTTGTGGGAAGATATGGGAGCCATTTCATGAAGGAGAGGGAAAGTCAGAGCACTAATCTCTACTCATGTTCCCTTGGTTGCAAAGCTATTTTTATAGCGGCTGGGTGTATTTTACTCTGCTGTCATCATGTAAATTATGTTTGTTTGCAAAGCACAACTTTAGGAATGGGGAAATGTAGTCATAACATCTAGGACGCAAATCACTGGGATCATATTATGAGCCATCATAGCTTCTATTTTCAGAGCCACTATACAGGACCTTTGACTATCAGCGGTTAGGAAAAACAACAGGGCAAGCTGGCTGTATTCATACCAGAGATCAAATAATGGGTAGAAAAAATAGGAGACCATGAGTAAAATCCACATGCATCCAACCCCAGAATCTCACAACTTTTAACACATGCAAGTCATGGCTGTCTCAGCCTTCTAAAGTCTTTAAGCCAGTAGTTCCCAAACTGGTGGGTGGCCAGGCAGGGAAGCACTTGTCCCTGCCCTCTTTAGGGGTAGGGAATGGGGAAGACAGCAGTGTGATGACCACCTATGAATGCTGATGCTGGGATGGTAGTTGGGACTATCCAGTGCTGCAGTCCCAGAATAGTCTAAGGCATCAAGAAGTTTCTTTCTTTCTTTCTTTCTTTCTTTCTTTCTTTCTTTCTTTCTTTCTTTCTTTCTTTCTTCCGTTTCCCTTTTCCCTTTTCTTTTCTTTTCTTTTTCTTGGACCCTTCAGGACTGCAACACTATCTACAGATAGGCATCTTTATTTGAGCAGTTCTCTGTAATTTGAGCAGTGCTGTTTCTGTGGACAAGGATGGCATTTGTATGAGCACAGGCCTAAAATCCATCCCCGTCAGAGGGCTTTTGGCGAGCTGATCTCTGAACCCTTAGTATCAATGATGGTAGTAGCACCTAATGCACCATTGGGCACAATCCAGAATAACTATGTGGAGTCCTTGCTCTGGAGTAAGAACAAGTTACTCTGGATTGCAATATGAATTTTCCTTAGGTTTTCACTAGGTGGTGCAGTAACTACAGGTTCACGTAATGTCTCTTACATGCTCCCATAGTTACTCTGGATTGTAGCCTTCGTGGGCAGACACCCATCCATTACTGGGTTTTCCCATGAAGCCCCAGGAACATGCTTCTGGCCCTAGCAATGTGATCTGGCCCTCCATGATCTGGGTCCAAGCTTTCAGAGAGTCCACCTCCTTCCATACACTCTTGCCTGCTTTCTCAGATCTGAGGGGGGCTCTCCTACACCTTTGTCCAAGGGAAAGAGGAAGCATCTTGGGGACAAGCCTTCTCTGCAGTAGCACCACAACTATGGAATTCCCTCCCAGGGGAATTGAGATCATACTGTTTCATCTGGCATTTGACTGCTGAAAGGATAATTATCCTCTTGACCTCTACCATAAAGGTAAAGGGGTCTCCTGCATGTTGTACTGCTAGTTGTGACTGACTGTAGGGTGCAGCACTCATCTCAATTTCTAGGCTGAAAAGCCAGTGCTGTCTGAAGACGTCTCCATGGTCATGTGCCAGACTAAACTCCCTGTGCCAGACTAAACGTCGAGGCACAGGGAATGCTATGACCTTCCCACTGAGAGGGTACCTATTACTCTTCTAGCATTTATATGCTTGCAAACTGCTAAGTTGGCAGGAACTGGGCAAGTGTTCACTTGTGGTACTTGGGACTTATACCCCAGACTGCTGGTTGACTGGCACAGTGTCTTAACAACAGTACTGTATTGAAAGTCTCTCCCTGGACTCACTTTGTTGATAGTTTTTACACTGATCTGGCTACACTCTCTCTCTTCATAATGTGAAATATTTAACTGCTTTAGGGTGCAATCCTAACCTAGGCCAGCCTTACTTCCCGTTCCTGTGGATTACCAATGGAACAGGAAGACTGTTGAGTTAGGCTGGCCTAGATTAATATTACACTCTAAGGCAATTAAATCCCTACATGAGTAGGGAGGCAAGCGCATGTCTGTGCAGTGGCCTAACCTTCCCCCAGGATAGGTGCAGAAGTGTCTTATGACGCTTTTCTGACACCCCCAGGTCAGCACAAGACTTATCCTGGGACTTAGGCCAGTCTAACTGGAGATTAGGATTGCAGCCTTATTTTGATTATTCTAATTGTTGTTACTCTTTGTACTTTTTAAATAAGCTTTGTTAGCCTCCCGGGCATATGTTTTGGCATGGGAAAGGGAGATATAAATCTCTTAAATAAATTACATATTGAAAAAAGTGAAGCCCTGTTCTGATCCAGCAGGGATAAAATTCTTACTAAAATTCCACTGAATTGAAAGGTGTATAGGAAGGTCCCTAATGACTAAATGCAATTGACTATACCATATATTGCGAACCCAACTACATGAAGTATCCTCCTTTGTCACCTTGTATCTTTATGGTGCTTGCATTTCTGTGTTAATTGGCACATTAGCACAATGGCCCATTTCCGTATCCTGCTGAATGGTGTAACATAGTTTCTTCTGATGGCCACTCATTAGCTTATTAATGCACTAATCATATTTACTGCATTTTTTTTTGAAACATGAACTTAAATGCAGACACAACATTACTTATTTATAGATTTATTTGTTCTGCAGCTACATTCAGATAAATGTCACTGATGCAGGGCACTTAAGACCCAACGTATCACATTATGACATCCAGCACAGTAATTCTTAGACTGAGTCAAGGCTGTCTCCTGCACATACAAGGTCAGAAAAAGGTTTATGACGGTAACATATAAGATGAGAAACCTTCTGATCTTTTTTCTCATTGGAACATTTAATGGGTTTAAGTGATTAATTTAGAGCCCATTAAAAAAGTGACGGATTTAGCGAACATGGATATAAAGTTTCTTATTATCCAATGGACAAATGCCATTCTAATGAAGACAGAAAAGCAGAGTTCCCCTTACTGGAATTATTATTGGATACACAGGAGGCTTTCACACATTTGTTTTTTAAAAGTCAGAAATGTGTTGAGTCTTTGCCACTGTTAGAGGGATGCTTTCACTGCATTCTGTATCTGTGAAGAATTCTGGTGGCATTAATATCCAGGAACAACATTCCAACTTATTAACAACCCAGTTCAACCCAGAAGGGTTTGGTGGCCCAGAGCTCTCCTTGTAGAAAGAAGACTGTTGCCTCATAAAGCATGTGCATGACCCAGTGGCATAAATATGTCATTTGGGCCCACAATTTTTTTGACATTCCCATATGCCAAAATTAATTAATTATTATAAGTACTAATTAATACAATTAATTAGATATTAATTAATATTTTCATATTTAAAAATAACTACTAATAAAATATCAGTTTGGTTTTTGGGAGGAGATGAGGCTGCCTTCTGGAGCACTTGTTGAGCGCCACTTTCACTGGATTGGGAAAATTCTGGTGGCCTTGCATTACTCTGATCTGAACCAAAGCTAGGGCATGTTTGCTTACTCACACGTAACCACAGCTGTGTAGCTCAGTTCTGCTTTCTATAGTGCTCAATGCAATTATCAGGGATTTCCTTCTGGGTTGATTTGTGAAGGCTGCGCTCAATGGACCAGGACCATTGAGGGGGTGTTGGATTCCTTTCAGTCTTTCCTTCCCAATGGACTAAGACACATTTGCTTACTTGTGAGTAAAGGTGTGATACTGCTCACATTCATTTTCCATAGGGATCCACGCATTTTTGAGGTGTTTTTTGGTCTGAACGTTTGATAGGAAGGAGATATTTTAAAACTGTTTTTTTGCATTGGATTCTGCTGAAAAATACACATCCAATGGTATATGACTTGATGGAGATTGTTGACGTAGTGATTTTTGTGATTTTGGTCAAACGCCCAGTGTGTCATCCTCCTGGGGGTAGTACACAGGGTCCTGGCCTCCAGATTGGACCTCCCTAGGGATGCCACTGGCACACAGTAAGGGTGCAGGGGTTTTAGTGGGTCACCTCCATTCTGTGCCACCTCTATCCTGCACTGACCTGCTCCACCAGTCCAAAACCCTTCCCACCCCAGTTCCTTATCCATTTCTTTCCCTAACCCCTTCCCCATTCCATTCCACCCACTCTCTGACTCTCCCTGCCTTGAAGGTGTGTCAGCCAACCATGCCGTGGTGAGGCAGGGTGACATGGACATGCCTGTGAGACCTGGTACTGGGAGCCCATAGGATTAGGCTTGAAGGGCACAATCCTAACCAGTTTAAGCCACTTCAACTCACCTGCTCCCTTGCTCCTGTGGTGGTGTGGAAAGGCTGGTACATGTCTTTGCACTATCCTCACTCCCCACCCCCAGTCCACACACACAGAATGGCGAAAAGTGTCTTACAGCACTTTTGTGACACCCCAGGCCAGCACAGGACTTGTGCCGGGACTTATGCCAATCTAACTGGGGGTTAGGATTTCAGCCTAATATGGTAGCCTTTCAAACTGTTTGGGACTGTGCAAAAATTAAACACAAAACAGCTTCCTGGAGTGTGCTGTAAACTTTTTAATGGTGAAAATATCTATCTGGCAACCCACATATGAAAATGTTTATAAAAAAATATAATTTACTTTTATAATTTAGAGCTAAAATTCTAAATTTGTTAGTTGCTTTTTTTGTTAACCTAAGTAAAAGATTAAATTGTAATATTCCAGGATGATAAGAACTAGGTAGGTTGGACAATGCCACACTGGACCAACCCTGAATTCTATTCAATAAATAAAACTGCAAATAAAACTCCTGTTTTCCAATTACAGCTTTACAAGTTTTTCCCCAATCTCTATGTTGTTTGCTGAACTTTCATTACAGCCTGGGAAGACCAACCATACTGAAATCTCCACCCTTGCTGATGAAGCCAAACAGAGTGCATGCTGAATCTGTGGAACAGGGCAGTTGGATAGATAACTGGATAGTTGGACTTACCCTGGAGAAAGCCTCCAGTACCACCACAGGACATCTCAGGTCTATGCCTACTGGTTAGCAGGAGTTAAGTCAAGGTGCATAATAAAGGAGATAGACTTACCCCCAAATCCACAGTAACTACAGGAGCACATAAGAGACATTACGTGCACCCGTAGTTACTGCACCACCTAGTGAAAACCTATGGGAAATTCATATTGGAATCCAGAGTAAGTTGTTCTTACTCTGGAGCAAGGACTCCCCATAGTTACTCTGGATTTTGCCCAGAGTTAGGACATTAGAGCATGTAAGTGGGACCTATACTGCTCCCTGTCTGTTGACCTCCCCACCCTCCACCCCACCCAGCACCCTACCCACCAACACTTTCATTCATCCCCCATCATGCCCCATTCCACCTCCTCCACAATCACACACAGAATAGCAGCATCTGTGGTTCATGCAGCTGAAACCCATTTTGCAACTAAAGGAAAATGGTCTCCAAATCAGAAATTTACTAAATTCCTTTATATGTTTGTCTCCGTTTTCTGTACTGCATGTTGTCCTCTGGAAAATATAGTTATGCAGCATTGCTGCTATTCACTAATCTCAGTATATTCTTTAAGGTATTTGTGGATGTGATTACTACTGGATTTAGACTTTTCCAATGAATAAGTAAAATCCATAAAGGTTTTGTTCAAACAGACACATTAACCCAGGCTCCTTGTACCATACTTGTTAGTCTTGACAAACTACATAAACCCTCAGAAACAGCCATTTTTATATGTTAAAAACAACACTTTAACCACTTTGACTAAATGCCTCTCCTGCTTCTTTTTAATTAGATATTTTGCTTCTTCAGCTTACTGGAAGGCACTAGATAGCTCCAGATCATGTCAGTCCATAAAACAGCAGGTGTCAGCTTTAACTGCCTCTGAAAATATTAAATGTATTCAATTAACAGAACCCCTTAGAGAATTATTCTTTTTATGTTCATTTGTCTTATGCAAGCTTTGCAAGCTTTGCAACCTGTTTTCCTTACTATATCCTGTTTCTTGTAGTTCAGTGACCCAATTATATCTCAAATTTTCTAATGTCACAGAACATTCAATTAGTGCCTTTTACCTAATGTGATATATCACACCATAGTTGATTGTGCCTCTTGTATATTATAGAAGGAAAAAATAATAATAATCTGTCTTCTAGAAAGACTTGAAACAGAGGCAGGA
This sequence comes from Cryptoblepharus egeriae, assembly GCA_030015325.1. NCBI lineage: Eukaryota > Metazoa > Chordata > Lepidosauria > Squamata > Scincidae > Cryptoblepharus > Cryptoblepharus egeriae. The sequence continues at coordinate 28,775,305 of JAREYC010000003.1, forward strand.
ACCAAAAGCTAAGACCTACCTCGACATGGGACATAGGATAATGGTCTCTTTTAAAGGATAAGGTCAAATACAATTAAAGACCCCAGCAGTATGACATTTCTGTGGATGTTTCCGAATTGGCTTTAAATTTCACAGGATCAGTTCACTGCCCATCTATGGACTACCCTCTGTTCTACTTGGGTGTTTCCGAGTGTTGCATTGCCACACTCACTGCAGAGTCTTGTGCTGAGAGGTGGTCTGAGAAATCAGCTATAGGCCTTTGAAAAACCTGTTTTACTCCAATGGCTTAACAGGACCAGTGGCAATGATTGATGAACCATTTAACTCTTTACCTGGTGCTGGGCATGTTTACTAGAGGTGATTGATAAAAGCTAAAGAAAATCATACGCAGAATAGCAATGCCTTTTGTTAACTATGAAGTTAGGAGTCTGCAGAAATGCCTTGTTCATACTCATACTGTAAAGTCCCTATGCTGTCATATGATACCCACAGAGACAAGGAAACCCTTGTTGCTATACCCTCATATGGTACTCACAAGTGGAACTGGTAAGATTCACCTATGATAATACCACATATTTCATCAGTGGTTACTTTGAGGTTAACCTGCACACCTTTCTGCATCTAGGGCATCCCACTCAATAATTCTTTTGAACATTGGAATATTTCTCACTGCTGCATTGGCAGCTGTTATTTTTCAGGGCAGAACTGTAGTTATTGGCCACATGCCAAACCCAAAATTCCCCCCCCCCCCCAAAAAAAAACCTCACCAAAATTCCTGTCCCCCAAGCCAAAATTCCTACCCAGTTAAAAAGAAATGTAGGAAACCCAAAAAATGTAGGACAAATGTAGGACATGTTAGTAGTATTGGCATCCATCAGTCTTGAAAGACTATGGTATTGTGCTCAACACTCTATGCAAAGCATGAAGGCCTGGGTAGATTAATGTGGAGGATAGGCTGTTACCCAAGCAGCAAATCCCCCCCTCTCCATGCCACTGAAATAGTCCAATGGAATGGCAGAGCCGATATGATTGGTTCCGGCTATGTCACAGAGCTGAGCTAAGGACAGGAGCTCACCCTGTCTTGTGGGGACCCAGGTCTCGAACCCTGGCCTTCTGGTTAACAGGCACAGTGTCTTAACCACTTGTGCCACCCACAGCCCTAGGACATGTTAAAATAAAGCAAAAATACTTGTATTGCTTTCCTGTACTTGCAGCAGTTTGCAGCAACACAAGCCATGCAGATGGTGGATGGGTGGCAGGAAAAGTAAGTGGGAGGAAAGGTAGGTGAGTGGGTGTGTAGGTAGGGGAAAGGTAAGTAGCTGGGTGGGTGAAGGGATAGGTAGGGAATCTGATTGGGGAAGGGAAAGGTCAGTAAATAGGTGGGTGATGGAAAAGGTAAGTAGCTGGGTGGTGAGGGGATAGGTAGGGAATCTGAGTGGGGGAGAGGAAAGGTAGCTAAATGGGTGGGTGAGGGAAAAGGTAAGTAGTTGGGTGGGTGATGAGATAGGTAGGGATCTGAGTGGGGGAGGGGAAAGGTAGGAATTTGAGTGGGGGAGGGGGACAGTAGGTAGATGGGTAGTGGAGGAGATAGGTAGGTAGATGGGTGGGGGAGAGGAAAGGTAAGTTGCTGGGTGGGGCACTTACCTTCTCTGCAAAGCCTCTATTATTTCAAGTGCCATACTTGGAGTCTAGAAGAATTCCAGGGGTGATTATATTCTGAACCTCTATAGAGCTGGGGTCCCATAAAGTTTGGGTGATGTCTGTAAGAATTCCTCTATAATGCCAGGGATATGTACCCTGAAAACCCAGCACTGTCGCAAATATGTTGATAATATTTCCTTTAATTAGATATTGCAGTGAAGGGATCTTTCTTTCTTTCTTCCTTCCTTCCTTCCTTTTCTTTCTTTTCTGTCTGTCTGTCTCTGGATGTTTCCAGAATGAACCTGCTAGAGAAGGACAAATATTATTTTAGTAGTCATTCAAATGAAATAAAGGAATGTATATGTCATTAGGGAAGATGAACAAGAACAATATTCCAGTAATCTGGTCAACAGATGTTTGGGGTATATAGAAGGATTTTTAGAAGCAGATGTCAAAAGCCAAGGGCAGAAATTTTAGGTTTAAACTGTTCAGGTGTAGCAAAGATGGAAAGAGTTAAGTCAAATATTTCAAGGCAATAGTCTTGAAAAGAAGTGAAAGAGCAAAAGAAATCTCCCCAATATGCATTTGACATATGCTAATATTGTAAAACGTAAACTAATGTATACATGTTATAAAATCATGTCATTATAAAATTATGTCAACGGTGATGTCTGTGAACAATAGATTAGAAGACAAAGTGAAGAATCGGCAGGAAAGCAGAATCGAGACTTCAAGTGCTGCCGAGTGAAAATAATGTGATTGAATAGAAACCCAGAGAAGACATAGAGAAGAAAACAGATGGTTTTTACAAAAAGGGGAGTTACAAAAAAAAAGAAAAGTTAAAACATGCAGAGGCCCAGACGGCAAGTGATGATCCAGTGACAAACAGCCAAAGAAGAAAGGCTGTTGGAAGATGTCTGGATGTGCATTGGTATTACAACAGAGAAAAGCCAGAAATAGGAAGACAAATCGATCTTGCCTCTCATTCAGGGTCATGCAGAGACATCTGAAAAGAAAGCATGTTCCTTAGGAAGGAAAAAAGTTTCATGAAACCTCTAAGTAGCTTTGCAACAATGGCGAAGAGCAACTTTCTCTTAACACTAACAAAGGAACTATGAAAATAAGCCAGAATATTGTAGCCCCTCTCGTAGAGGACAGGCAGTGTTGCGACAAAGAAGGACAACTAACATGCAAGGCACTATTGTGTGTTGTTTTCTCTTTAAACAGTGGTCAGCTGCTTCTGGGGTCCCGAGACTGTAAACAATAATACGTTGGTCATCAGACCTGACAATACGCAGTAGGGGTAAAGGCTTGCTGGAGAGAAGAAATTTAATTTTGAAAAAATAACATTTTTGTTCCAATGGATATAGATGGACATGGTGCTTGTTTACGAATGAATGTATGTCACTTGGTTGCACTTGAGCATAATATACTTGATGATTCACAGAGAAATATGTGTTCTGTAAGTAGTGTTACATCTATGATAGCCATGCAAATTATTTGTCTGGGACCCCAAGTTTACTCAATTCATAATCTAGATGTTTTGGTGAAGGCATCAAGCATGGGAAGCAGCTTCACATGCACTTTCCTCACCTCCGTGGAATATTTGCATGTACAACAGTATGCACCTAGGGCTCTATTATGAACATCAGTTTTTAATTTACAGCCCATGCAGACATGAAGCAATGAATGGGAACTAGAATCAGAGTGACCTGCTACTCTCTTTGTCCCGGACGTGTTCTCTTTCTTAGCCTTGTGTCTAAAAGAATCTAAAATGTCCTCCTTTTCCCAGTGAGCAGGCAGTGTGTAGCCTTCTTGTAATTAATAAACAATATAAAAATAAATTATTGGTAACGTATTCATAGTTTTAGGGCTGTAGTGGCTCAGTGGTTAAGTATGCTGTGCTTGTCTACCTGAAGGTTGGCAGGTCAATAGTTCGAGATCCAAGAACACCATAATGGAGGGAGCTCTTGTTATTTGCTAAGCTCCTGCCAATCTAGCAGCTTGAAAGCATGTAAATGCAAGTAGATAAATAGATACTGTTTTGGAAAGGTGGAAAAGGAACAACATTCATTGTGCTTTGGTATTTAGTCATGCCAACCACGTGATCATGAAAGAGTCTTCAGAACATGCTGGCTTTTTGGCCTGCATGTTCACCATCCCAAGAGTGCGTCACAATTAGTAGGGCAAACCTACAGAGAGTACCTTTACTTTTACCTTAATATAATCAAATATGTTTAAATTAACCAATGAAATTAATATATGAGTGTTTTTATTTGCTTTTATTTTGTAAGAGATGGTTGCATAGAATGCCCAGTCCTTTTATGCTATGCTTTTATCATTTGTATGTGAAAATTCAACTGGGAAAGAAAATGGATAGACCCCCTCCAAGGCAGAGCTAGTGGTATTACAACACAGGTTCTCTCCACAGGTTTTCCAGATGCTGCAATCATCAAGTTTATTATTGCATCTGGTTGGCAATTCTTGTTCTTGTTCTTCTTTGGTAACATCCAAAAGGGGAACCTGAGCAGGAGTCATGTATGGAGTGTATGCATCTCAACAGTATGAAAGGTTTGCTTGCAGATGTTATGAAGATGTTATAATGAAACATCACCACTCTGTGTCTGCCTCCAGATGGTCAGTGGGACTCAGAAGCATCTTTTTTCCTCATGGCTGCTCCAGAAATGAACACCCCTGATTCTTTCTGATGATGGAGTGAGCCAGAAGTGCTTTGGTACTCAGTGGTATAGTTAGAGGAGGATGCACAGCACTAAATTTTGAAGGAGCCTCACCACAATGTGCAAGAGTTCCCCCCTTCAGAGTTATTTCAGGTGGAGGGAGCAAAACAGACATACACTCCTCTTTTGCTCTCTTTTTGGAATGGCTCTGAAGGAAGAATGGGTACAAACTAGAACCAATGTGTACAAACTGCAAGAAAGGAGATTCCAGTTGGATAGCCAGAAAAAATTCCTGATGGTGAGGGCAGTTTGGCAGTGGAACAGATTGCCAAGGGAGGTGGTGGACTCTCCCTCACTGGGGAACTTCAAGGAGAGGCTCGACGAGCACCTATCGGGGATGCTCTAGGAGGATTTCCTGCTGCAGGCAGGGGGTTGGACTAGATGACCTGGTAGGTCCCTTCCAACTCTAGGATTCTATGATTCTAGGAGACAGGCCACTTGCATGCTGCACTGAGATCATTCAAAACTTAATACTTTGCATTCCCTCTAGCTATGCTATGGCTTGGCACACATGCATTCCCAGCAACACTCATTGCAAAACTATCTATTTAGTATGCATGTTGCCTTTCTGCAATTTGGGACCTACAGACCTATTTGCCATCCTACTGAAGAAACTAAGTATGAAAGTGGTTCAGATGGAAAAGGGTCATTGATTAATATGATTGAGCTGTATGGAACTTATGATGGAATTTGTCTCCATGCATCCTTTGCATCCAAACCTGTGGCTATTTTTTAATCCTGGATTATTTTTAATGAAATCTTTTTTTCCTTTTTCATTTTAAATTTGGGGGCACACACAAATGCCATCCTGCAATCCAGCTAAACTGCTCTGCAGCAGTCAAGTCCGATGCCTGTTCTCCATATACTGTAATGAAGAAGAAACCCATTATGAAAAAGAGTAATTAAGTAAATATTGTTTCTTAACTACACAGAGGATTTAAATTATTACTTATCTGCAGTACACAAACAAGCTGCTGCTAATGATATTAACGCTGTGAGCAAAATTAGAAAGAGACTCCCAACCCACACATAAAGAAAGCACGAACACATTTGTATACAAAATATGCTATGAATTGTAATTGCACCAATGCAGTCCCCGTAGTCTTTGCAGGGTTCACCTTTGACCTGGCATCTATCCAGATATTATAACCCAAATACTTCAGCAGTATTTGCATGGATTATCTATGAAGAATGTAATGGGATTTTTATGCATGTGTTTTTTGTGTATTTCGAAAGATTTGGTGGAGGTTCTTGTTTACATTTATATAGCATTCTCTTCTGTTTGGATTTTGGATAAGTTCTTACCAACCGTGAAGCAACATGAGCCCTAGAATTAAAATATTATGTTCCTAATATGATGTGTCCTCCACAGAGTTCTTTATAATATGATTGCAGCATCATACCTGCTTGGAGTACAGGAGTGTCCCCTTATCCATGGGGGTGCTGTTCTCAAACTCCCACTCCCTGCTAAAATTATAACCAAGCTTCTTTGTTGGGTTAAAAACTTCATGCAGGGCAGTTAAATAGTAGAAGACCTCATCCTCAAGGATGAGGAAATGGGTGAAAGGTCTATGATAGGTGCACCATCTATAGGAACTCATCACTGTCTACTTTTAAAATGAAAGATCTAGTAACCTGCCTTAGACCAAGTCAGAAGAGTTTTGGCCCATGTGGGTATGTATTGATGGATTGACTCACTGGTAAATACTGTCCAGGGTTTCAAGTGGGGATCTTGCCCAGCCCTCTAGAGACACCAGAGGTTGACGCTGGAACCTTCTGCCCACAAAGCATGTGTTCTATTGCTGGGATATGTTCCCTGAATGGAAGCAATATCATCATGCAAGAATGATGGGGAGACTGGTAAACTGGCAAGGAATGCAAAACAGCCTTTCTTTCTGCCTGCCACCCTCTTTGCCCTCCTGTCCACCAACACATTCAATCATCTCCAATCCTCTTCTCCTTTGCTCAAGATAAGGAGGTGGAAGGCAGGGTCCGTATCACCACAATTTGCTGCATCTTGTTCCACTACGCTTGCTCTACTCTTTCCTAAGCATCTGGGTGGGGGAAAAACCAGGAGAAAGAGACATCAGAAGGAACAGTGGTGGTGAGGAGAATGTGGAAACATAAGAGTGGTCATGGCCCACCCCAGACCACAAGCTGAGCCAACTATTTTTATTGACGTTTCCTCCTGATAAAAAGGTGGGCTTGGCTGTGCTTTGCATGTCACACGTCAGTAAGTCCCAGTTTACATTACTTGGTGACACAAAATCATATTTTAAGGGTCAAATCTACTTTACCATACTTTGAACAGAATCACTCTATATTATTATGAAAAAATTGATTTAATTGTTTCCTACTACATTAGTAGGAAACAACATTAGTCAGAGAGCATTAGTATGAAACAACTAGTTTATTTTGAAATCAAAGGGAAATAAGGTTTGATGAAAATCACTCCTCAACCAGATTGGTTGGGTCTGTCAGTAGTATGTTGCTTTAACATCAATTGAACCCCACGTTTTCTTCCAGATACTTTCAATTATTATCAGCATCTTCCCAAAAATGTTAGTTTTTGATTGGTCATAATTTGATGCAAATGTCTTGTATCATTGAACTGCAGGTGTCCTGCTTAAGTGTCAAAGACGAATTGTACAACAAAGCGTTGACTGTGGAAATATTTCATTACCTTCTCCCTCCCCCCCCCAAAAAAAAAACCCACAATGGAGGCATTAGTGAGAGGAAGTGCTACTCAAGAGGAAATAGCCTTCAGTGGTCCCTGTCAGATTCTCCCAACCGATGAAGTTTCCTTGACTTGAAGCTGCTTATCTCACAAATCTGTGCAAAGCTCCAGTGAATAATTTATACCCAGCTGGAGGTGACAAGTTAAACACACCCATTTTGTCGACAATGCGAGGAAGGCCTCAAGATGGAGCCAGGCTTCAGGGAGAGTGGGGGCCAGGCTGATGGGAATCTGAGCATGTCGAGGAGAAGGGAAATGCTGCTGAAAAGAAAATGAAATGTAATGAGATCCTCTTTCATACATAATTCATGAGTGATAACATGACTGCATAAGAAGGCCTGGATTTTAACAAGGCAGCACTGCAATCATACACATTACCTTCCCAGAGGAACTTTCGATATTATTGGTTAAAAAAAAGGAGAAAGGATTCTCAGTGCACATACCAAATAATAAAAGCTGACTTTTTGTTCCAAATGCAGGACATTTTTACTTTGACACAAAATGGCCATAAAGGAAACCATTTTGATTTGCACCTGGCAAATGACGTGTGATCGAATTTTGCTTTCAAACCTTGGCTTCCGTCTCCTCCCTATTATATAAAGGATAGAGGAAAAAATGTGGGGGGGGGGGAGAGTGAGAGAAAAGAATGTCTTCTCATTGCAAAATAAAAAAAAAATTTACAACTCACAAACTGTAATTTGCAGAGTGAGGTGGGCAGGAGAGAAATTGTGCTTGGAAAAGCCTTCTCTGTGTATTTTTTCCCCTTTTCTTTTCACACACAAAACTTTCCATGGGAAAGACTGCCTGCATGGCAGCTTTACAAAAGATAAAATGTTCGCTATTGTCACCATAAAATTTGATTTGGTTGCATTTGTAAGGCAAAATGCTGCAAACTAAAAAGGAACTTCCAGGCTCCTTTTTAGTGATTGCTACATGAACATTCAAAATGGTGTTTTAATACTTGGAAGTCCTTTTTATTTATTTATTTATTTATTTATTTATTTATTTATTTATTTATTTATTTATTTATTTGTGGGCTGTGGGTGGCGCAAGTGGTTAAGACACTGTGCCTGTTAACCAGCAGGCCAGGGTTCGAGACCCAGGTCGGCCCCACAAGACAGGGTGAGCTCCTGTCCTTAGCCCAGCTCTGCGACGCCAGCTGGATCCAATCGTATCAGCTCTGCCTTTTCATTGGACTAATTCCGTGGTGTGGAGGGGGGGATTTGCTGCTTGGGTAAAAGCCTATCCTCCATAACAATCTAACCCAGGCTTTCGTGCTCCGCATGCAGCGTATGCAGCTCCGAGCACGATACCATAGTCTCTTAAGACTGATGGAGGCCTGCTATATATATATATATATATATATATATATATATATATATATATATATATATATATATATAATTTATTATTTATTTATTTATTTATTTTTTATTTTTTATTTATTTTTTATTTTTTATTTACTACTTACTTACTTACTTACACACCCACCCAGGATTAAAATGGAATGTTGATTAAAGCTGTAGACAAGTCTTAAATTTAAAGTTACAAATATCTTAACGACAGCTTCAGCTGCAAGGATCTTGGCTGGGCTGGGTTTGTTCACTCATGACATACGGCATAGAGGGAACACATGAGAACAAGATGCAGAACACCTCAGAAATGCACACAAGCTCAAGGAATCCGTTAAGTTATTTGTTTAGTTTGAACTGCACAATTTCAATATTTGTAAAGAAAGTAAAATAGCTAGAATGCAGTTGGTTACATTTTTATAGCCCTGACAGTTAGGTTGAAGAACGCATTAAGGGTTCAGCATGATTGATGCTTCAAAGTGTTCACCTTTCATAGGATTTTCCCCCCACTTTTTTTCCTTTTTTGCCTGAGCTGCGCAGTTAAAGCAGCAGAGAAACATTACTGAAAAAAATGGCAAGTGGAATCAGTATCATTGCTAAACAATCTCATCTATTTTAAATCAAATTATGCTATTATGAAGCCCTATTTCACAGCGACTCCAAATTCCTTTATGTTTTGACAGCTTAAAAAAATAAAAATAAATAGGAGTTCTTTTGGAGCCAGGCAATAATTTCATATCTGATTATGGAATTTTCATCATTTCATAGCTCTCATAGCAGCACAGAGAGAGGAAGACCACGTGACATAAGACTCCCTCACACCCTCTCTGCTTTATAACGCTGGCAGTCGAATTGTGTTTTCACCTTTGATTTCTCACCATGCCATCTTTCCATGAAAGATTTCCCTCCAAGTTGCATACTTTCTACATGCTTAAAATTTTTGTCTTAATGTCATTCCATAAAATGGCAGATGGTCTTTTGCTGCTGTTGCTGCTGCTTCTTTTTTTCCAGCCTGCTAACTGAGGTTTTAAAGAAGGCATAGCAATAATTTGCCTCACAGCCAGCCATGGTGAAATTCGATTATTACTAGCTTTAATCCAGGAGCAACTTGCCTCACTGGCTTATCCATGCAGGAGTCTTTGCCGCTTGAACTAATCTTCAACTTTCAACAACTAATTGCATGCATATGCACACGCATGTGTCTCTGTGAGCATGCATGTATAGTGTATGTAGCAGCTTCCTTGGGTTTCATAAATCCAGATGAGAAAGCGATAGCTAATTTCTAAGCACATTAGCAATGGGAAATTATTTCCAGGTGACTTCGTTCCTCATGTTCTCCCTTTACCTTCCAGGTAATGTGCTCTCCTTCACAGCCACTTCCCAGCCCCCGAGACATACACTGATTCTATACTGTTCACCCTCACTCTGAAAGAGCCATTTCTAGGCACGGTGGAAATTTGTTTGCATATAAGGCTGTGCTTTGAGGAAAATTTTCCTGTCAGCTACACCAGCTGAATCGCTTACTGAATGCTTTAACATACATAAAAATGCAAAGCGCCTGAAACAGGAGTCAAATAATAACATTATTAAAATACCCTCTGGGGTCATGTGATGCAGGGTTGCCACAGTTAGTAGGAAATGGTTGATCTAAGCACTCAGATATTGTTAAGGTTAGGGTGTTTTTTTTACTTCCCCACCTCACTAATCTTACCACTGAAAAGCTCAATATTTATATAATAGGGTACCATGAAATACTTTAGCGTTACATGATTTTAACTGAAAAAACAGGAAGCAGAATAATATTGGTTGATCAGGTTTTGAGGACCCCAGTACAAAATTATTAATTTTGAAATCAAGATGAATACTGTAAATATTCAATACCAAAATGATTTTCCCTTATTTGTTAAGGCTTGCTTTTTAGCCAAAAGAGCAGTTAAAATGGGCTTTCTTTACTGATTCAAATGATTTGAGATTCCCTAAAAATTCACGGAGGCTATTAATGGAGTGCCCATAATAACCTTCTAGGAGAAGAGAACTGTTGTGTGATGGGATTCAAATAAATTAACAACAGGTTCTATGTCCTAACAACCTAAATTAATAACAGATTCTATGTCCCATTAGTAACCGGTTCTCAGAACCAGGAGCTCATTAGCAAAGGGTTCTATAGAACTTCTGAGAACCCCCTGAAGCCCACCACTGTCCTATGCAAGCAAATCAGTAGAGGCCAGTTAAGTTGCGGCATTACACAATGCATGTGAGGAATCCATCCTCTCAACAAACCTTGCATATTATATAAGGACTGGAATAATTTCATATTTCTCTTATCACAAACGGAATTGGAATCCCCCAGTGGGTGAAATTTGGACCATTTTCTTTGGAGACAAGATACTTCCATGTATTGAGCTAAGAAAAATCCAACATATCCCTTCAGCTCCCATATCCGAGGTTGTGGAAATTTGAAAAGAAAGAGATTCATGGGGGACAGGATGAAAGGCATTCTAAAAACAAATAAAGCAGTGTGTTTGAAGCAAAAAGTTTTGAAGGGAAAGCTAGGCCCCTAGATCCCATAGTCCAAATATTTACATGTTAAAATTAAATATTAAAATATTAAGACTGAAAAATATCTAGTTAAACCGTAAGACTCACATGTCTAATATTCACCCCAGTAATGGGTGCATCAGAGGGTGGCAATAATATTGCCCAACTTCAGTTATGTGAATCTAATAACCAACCCACTAGGCATATTATAGGACAGGTGGGTTCAAATTTAACATTTTCCCATGTTGCTAAGTTCTGTTTGACTAAGAAATTGGGGTTGAAAACATATAAGAATGTATCGGAAAACAAAGCTTGCCCAGGGGCTGGATAGAGGAATCTTGCCAGGAGCAACATTGAGGCTCTCTGAGGGCTGCACCTTGTCCCCAGGCCGACATTTGGAGACCCTTGGGATCTGCGTCAAAACTTTGTATGAGTTCTAGTCCTCAGCATCCCACAGGTACAAGGATTGAGAAATAGCTTTACTGGAGATCATGAAGAACTGCTGCCAGTCATGATCAGTGATGCAGAACTACACACTAGATACGTACTAAACACAGTCTTTGTTCATGTATGTGTAAGGGGGAAATGTCATGTAAGAAGTAGATCTGCGGTTAGTACTCATCTGGAATTATATAAACAGTGGAATAATTTATATCGCTTCCAGTGGCACAGTTCCTAGAAAAGACTGGAATGAAATACAGCATTCTGAGGGAAATCTCTGAAATGTGATATTATGCTATATTTTATGGAGACAATAGGAGCCGTCTGAGTAATGTGCTTCTAAAACTAGGCTGTTGTACACCAGCAGTTCAGAAAGAAAGATGGAAAGAGAGATCAGGGAGTTAAATCCCTCAAGCACAACTTTTAACTGCCTTTCCTTTTTACAGGCTATCATAGGGACTCAGGGAGGTAATAAGAAGATGGAACTGCATAATGAAATGTTTTCTTCTAAAATAGTACACACACACACACCACACACACACACACACACACACAGAGAGAGAGAGAGAGAGAGAGAGAGAGAGAGAGAGAGAGAGAGAATTAATTGCAGAAATTAAATACTGTGAATTATTTAACTTTTGCAGATTTCCAAGCAGGTCTCTCATGAATGCTGAGTTTGTTGCTTCTTGGCCATTCTAAATATGTGCCATGCTGATTCTTCACTTGAGATATATGCAGTGGTGGTCTCCAGCAGGTTCGCACCTACTCTACAGAACCGGTTGTTAATGAGAGACAGAACATATAAAGTTTAAAAATAGCCATTTAAAAGTGGCTGCCAGATGGGCAGAGAACCGGTTGTTAATTTTTTTTAATCCCGTCACTGGATATATGTTGTATTTTTTAAAAAAAGACTTTATTCATAAAGAGGTTTCCTCTCCATATTGCTCCATCCATATGAGCTGATGGAAAAACAAGCTACCTACAAGAAGATAAATGGTTCGCAGTGTGTTTCCATGCAATTAACTGAAATCCACCTTGCTGCAGTATGTTGCGGTTGAACAGGTCAGGTGATTTCATCTTCATTTACATCTCATGAGCACATTATGGTGGTGCCTATGCATCTCCCAGTCATGACACACATAATGATCCCCTGAGACTGTGTGTGTGTGTGTATGGTGTGAGACAATGATCCTCTAAAACAGTGATGTGCAGTGGTGAGTTTAACTGTGTCATAGCTAATCTCTTTGATGGATCCTCCTGGTGTGATGGCCCTGTCATTTGGTTGGGTTTTGTGGTTTATGACATTTGGGCTGCAATCCTAAAGACACTTTCCTGGGAGTAAGATCCATTGAACACAATGGGGCTTACTTTTGAGTAGACATGGTTAGGATTGTGCTCTTAATCTGTCTGACTGGGCATTTCGTATTAAAGAATACTTTAAAGTTTTATGCAAGGAAAACAATACTTTTAGTTAAAGCATTTGGCACAATAGATTCCAAAAAGTGTTGTCCAGAGGAAAAATAATGCTTATTATTGGCATTTATATAGCACATTTTGTGCATTCAAAGAGCATCACATATCATTCAGTGAGTGATTCTTATTATATCCCTGTAAGGTAGGCCAGTTTTCATTATCCGCATACTGTAAATTATAAATTGGGGCTGCTAGTAAAGTGGGTTACTAACTCAACTGATAAATCTGTAACCAACACTGTTAGCACAATCCTAATTATGTCTACTTAAAAGTCAATCCCAATGTCTTCAATGGGTCTTACTCACAGGAAAGTGTCTTTAGGATTGCAGCCACAGTGATCTTTTGGTTTTAAGGCAATGGAAAAGGTAGGAAACCATTTTTTCTCCTAGGGGGTGGGGTGGGGGGAGAGAAACACTGGTAAATGGGCTAGGCAATAGTCCCAGCTATTCCATGGAGGGAAGCAATGCAAAGAAACCAAAATACTTTCAATGGGGACTGAGTGTTTTGAGGCATCTCAAGAAAGTATAGCTGCCCAGTTGGCCCTAAATAAGTGGGGAGGAAATGAGCAAGGCTGGAAAGGAAGATAGCAGTATCCTAGGTGAGCACCAGCAGCAAGACAGGCAGGCAGCTGAAGAATATGGACCATTAGGGGTCAGGGTGACCATATAGAATGGAGGACATTGTGCCTTTACCTTTAACCATTGCATAGAGGAGGGAATTTAGGCAGGATTAGCTCATCATAGAAGGGTTTAATTCCTGAATGAATTCCCTCTTCTATGCAATGCTTAAAAGTAGAGGCACTTTGTGCCTCTCCATTCTATATGGTCACCGTGTGAGAGGTCTATGGCCCAGCTTTTTATATCTTGAATAGGAAAGCAAAGGGGCTTTTATGAGGCGATCTCAAGAACATGGGTGACTGTTATGCTGCACTTAGGTGAAGGTGTGGCATCAAACTCAGATATAGAGTCCAGTGGCTTAATTACCACATATCTCTTGACTAGATTTGACCACAGAATTAGGAAAGAAAGGATGCTGGGAATGGAACATTGTCATGCAAAATACTAGAATTTTGACTACATTTGAAGGTGAGATCATGTGGAAAACCCAGGACTCCATTTTGTGTGAGAGCCTTAAATCTTCTAGTGCTGGGAGAGAAGCCCGTTATGTTGGATGATTTTCACATGAAACACCCATGTTATGAGATTGCTTTGGCCTTTCAAGGCCAGAGTGCTGGATTAGTTGGGAATTAGGAAATGGGCTAAAGCTGTATTCATTAGTTGGGAGTGTGTGAGCTATTCTGGGTCATATTATCAAGCACTTTTGAAATTCTCAGGCCTCTGGTTGTCTGGAAACTTCAGGAAGTTGGAAGAAATATATAAATTGAGGCCCATGACCTCTTATTGCTGGACTTAGGATGCAAACCTAAATACGCTTTCCTGGGAGTAAAACCTAAAAGTAGGAACACTTTTGTGTTTGAGGGGTACTTTTGAGTAGACATGGTTAGGATTGTGCGCTTAGCATGGGAATTGGTTGTGCTGAAGGTTGGTGGTTCCACAGTCTACCCATGTTTTGGAGCTATACTCCCAAAGTGAGGTTAGCTGATAATTAGTTAAAAGTGGAACACAATCATATGCATGTTTACTCAGAAGTAAGTCCCACTATGTTCAATGGGACTCAGGCTGTGATCCTATCCATGCTTTCCTGGGAGCAAGCTCCATTGAGCACAATTTATTTCTATGTAGATATGTCTAAGATTGTGCTTTGAGAGCCCAATCCTTTTCACACTAAGAAAGGAGTGTGCACTATCAATGGAAAGCAATGAATCAGGAGGCTTTGGAGAAGGCAGAATAATTTTCCTCATGAGCCAGACTTTCCACTGGAAAGATCTTATAACTGCATAGGGGAAGGCACAAGCTGTATAGCATCATCTCTGCCAGATCCAACCCCTCGCAAAGCCTTCCTGCCACCATTCTTTCCTTCTCCCCACCTAGTTTCATCTCTCCCCATCCCCATTATTACTTTACCTTCTCCAGAGGCTATGGCAAGGTCTGAGAAGTGCTGTTGCTTTTATTGTAGGACTCCAAGATGGCTGCAGACAGAGAGCACTTCACATTGTATTAGCAGCCATTGACACTGTTTACCAGACAGCCCAATTCAGAAGAGGATAAGGCTGTGAGTCTCAGGTGTGTGTGTGTGTAGGATCGCAGTCCTAGGTTTGTTGTTATGTATCTGCCTTAGTATTATTCATGAATTGAATCTGAGGTTTTGGGTTTATTCTTTCCTTTTCCTTTAGTAAATATAGAAAGTATCTCAGATGTTTGTGATTATTGTGTGGGGAGCTCTGGTTCATTCTAAGTCCAACTGTGACCACTAAAGTTGCATTATTATGTTTTGTCATCATGTGGGAGGGAGGGATTCTGGAACTTGAGAATGTCTCTTTTCTAGGATGCCTGCAAGTCTCCAGTTTTCCTGGCAGAAAGACTCACAGAAAAGGCTAGTGGAATCTACCAGAGCTGGTTTTAGCCCTGGAGTGCAGTCCAGTTCAAGCCAATCCATGGCTAGAGAGGTAAGATATCAGTAAGATAGGATTACAGCCTAATCCTATCCATCTTTCCAGTGCAGATGCAACCATAGTCCAGCCTGAGGCTAAGGAAAAAATGTTCCCTTTCTGTGAGGATGTCTCCATGATGGCCATACATGTCCCAGTGTCATAGCTGCAGCTGCACAGGAAAGTTGCATAGATTCAGGATGTCTTACTGAACACAATTGGACTAATTTTGAGTAAAATAAATAGCACCAATTTCAAACACATGCATTGCTGATGCTTTGGAGAATATAGGGATCAGGTGGCCATAAGAGTTTGGGACAGTCCTTCTCCTATGCAGTTAAAAGACTTTTCTAATGGACTAGGAATGAGGCGAAGATGTACAAATGGGGATTTGCACAGATAGTTCTATCAGAACTGACTCATGGATGTCAGGGAGAATGAGTCCCACAGGGTGAAAGTTAGCATCCTTCTTACTTTCCGCCTGGTAGTCATCAAGTTGGAAATGATGGACCATAAAAGGACACAGCTTCCAACTTTGTGGGCGATCTGCACAAAGTTACAAAATCAAAAATTATTTGCACATCAAAAACCACTTAACTGGCCTAAATGAATTCAAGTTGTCTGGACCAGATGAGCTGCATCCTAGAGTTCTTAAGGAACTCGCAGATGTCCTTGCAGAGCCTCTGTTGATCATCTTTGAGAAATCCTTGAGGAGTGGAGAAGTGCCACAGGACTGGAAGGGGGTGAATGTGGTCCCAATCTTTAAGAAGGAGAAAAAGAAGACCCGGGAAATTACAGACCCGACAGTTTGACTTCAGTCCCAAGGAAGACATTAGAACAAATCATAAAACACACAATTTGTGCACCTCTAGACAAATACTCTGATCAAAAGAACCCAGCATGGATTTACCAAGAATAAATCTTGCCAGACAAATCTGATCTCCTTTTTTGATCGGGTTACAAGCTTACTGGGCAGTAGTAATGCTGTGGATGTCATTTATCTTGAGTTCAGCAAAGCATTTGACAAGGTCCCACATGACACCTTAATTGGGAAGTTGGAAAAATACGAGCTAGACGAGGCAATTGTCAGGTGGATCTGCAGTTGGCTCAATGGCTGCACTCAAGGGGGTTTTAGTAAATGGTTCTGCGTCAACCTGGAGATTGATTTTGAGTGGAGTGACCCAGGGCTCTGTCTTGGCCTGGTTCCCATTAATATCTTCATCAGAAGGGATATGGGGGAGCCTCATCAAATTTGCAGACGACACAAAGCTGGGAGGAGTTGCAAACACAACAGATGACAGGAAAAACCTCCAAGAGTATCTGGTCAAATTGGAATACTGGGCTGTAACAAATAGAATGAATTTCAACACAGAGAAGTGCAAGGTTCTGCAGTTAGGCAATAAAAATCAAAAACTCAAGTATAAAATGGGGAATACTTGGCTTGGCAGCAAAATATGTGAGTGGGATCTTGGAGTAGCCATGGATCACAAGACAAACATGAGTCAGCAGTGTGGTGCATCTGCAAAGAAGGCAAATGCAATTTTAGACTGCATTTAGAGGACTGTAGCTTCCAAGTCGCAAGAAATTATAGTTCCTCTTTGTTCTGCATTGGTTAGACCTCGTCTTGAGTACTGTGTTCAGTTCTGAGCACCTCACTTTAAGATACAGCTAAACTGGAGCAAGTCCAGAGGAGAGTGACAAGAATGATCAGTGGGATGGAAGGGAAGCCCTATGAGGAAATGTTGGGTGAACTTGGTATGTTCAGACTGGAAAAGAGAAGGCTGAGAAGAGACCTGATCACACTTTTCAGATATCTGAAGGTCTGTCATATGGAGGAAGGTGCTCATTTGTTCTCTGAAAGCAGAACTAGAATCAATGGGTACAAACTGCAAGAAAGGAGATTTCAGTTGGATATCAGAAAAAGATTCCTGTTGGTGAGGGCAGTTCGGCAGTGGAACAGATTGCCAAGGGAGGTGGTGGACTCTCCCTCACTGGGGATCTTCAAGCAGAGGCTCAACGAGCACCTATTTGAGGTGCTCTAGGAGGATTTCCTGATACAGCCAGGAGGCTGGACTAGATGACCTACTGGGTCCCTTCCAACTCTAGAATTCTTTGATTCTAAATGATTGCAACAATGCAGAAGCTTCTGGGCACCATTTTGTTCAAGGGACATCCACCAATTTGGAACTGGGGCACTGCTCAGTAAGTGGCTTACTGAGTAAGTGCCCACTAAGTGGCAAGCAATTCCTCATCTGCTGTAATCACTGACTATGATATTACATCCTTATTTGGATGAATTGCTGAACACTAACATGTTTGGAGAGATGTGCTTTCCTTCCTCATTCCAATGAGAATTACTTAGTTGTAAGTTTTTTTAACTCCCATCTTCATCATTCTTGTCACTTTGAGGACTTCCCAACACAACACAATTTCAGTTATAGAGGATTTAGCCCATGGTAATGGATGTATTGTAGATTTCCATGCTGGGCCTGGATGCAGAGAATGGAGCAATTAGCATCTGCTTTTACAGCAACAAAATTGGAATAGCTCACTTACAAGGCCAGAGAGGGTTAGTGAGAGGGATGGCTCATTATCTGAGAAGGGCTTAAGCAGCTTAAAGGATGGCTGATCCATAGGATTTGGTATTGTGATACCAGATTGGATTCTTAAAGCACAGTTGATATGGTAATGCATTGTGGCCACAATTATTTGGAACACCAAATGCATCATCCCCCACAGCTAAAGACCAGGGACTTTGAATCTTGCAGAAGCTTCTTGGTCTGAGACTTTATCTTGTGACTACTTGGAATTTGTGTTCAGGACTCAGCCTTTTTCAGGCTCAGAATTTTGCATTCTAGCTTAGTTAATTCAGTTGCTTTTATGTCAACTACTGATTTTATGGATTGGAAACCTGCACTCCAGTTCTTGATTTGTGTTGTTGACTACCCACAGCCTCCGACTGGCCTTGATCTAAGCGGGTCGTATAGAGAATCATAATATCAAGCTCAGTTTCGTCACTGGATCCCAAAATGCATTTACACCAGCAGTTCCAAACTGTTATGTTACTGTTCTTTATGGCTTTGTAGGATTTTTGCCTTCTATAGGGGTTTCTGGAACTATATGTACTTTGCACAAATGAGGATACTGGCTTGCCTTCAGACTTTTACTGAATGAACTTAAATATATAATAACATGGGAAGGAGAGTTTTAGCGGCATGGGGGGAAATAGCAATTTGAATCTAATTCACAGGCTTCAATTTTGCCTGCCTTGAGCAAAGTTTGAAACAAGCAACAAGGGTCACTTCACCACCACTGATGATGGGGTGCCCATTCATAACATACCATGGTTGCCAAATTTTACAAAAAAATCTTTGTGTTCCTTTTCACACTTGTACTTGTGACCTGCAATCTGCTTTGTTGCAGCTAATTATTCTCATACCAGTTGTGTTAGATGAGCTTCCTCAGTCCATGTGGAAGCTCCATCCTATTCTGATTCCTCTATCCTATTCTGATATGGTCAGATTCCTCCCACATGGATTCTTTCCATGAAGTCTGACGTTATCATCATAGTGGTAATTGAAATAGCCATAATGCAGTGAATCTTGTGCCATGAGCAACTTATAATATTGAAAGGCATTCTTAACATCATTTGAGAAGTGCTTTTGATTATCTTTGATTATCTAACATCGAAGACTGACTGATTCTTGCCCAACCAAAACTGCCGGACCTAGAAACATGAAATTTTGGGCGGGTATTCCTTCCATGATGTATGCACCACTACGAACCAAGAAATTCAAACTGGAAGGGGGTGAAAAGGAGTGCAACATGTTTTTGTACCTATACTTAACATTGAAGAGTGACTGATGGATACTCAGCCCAAACCCCTGGACGTAGAAGCATGAAAGTTGGGGAGCATATTTCTTCTATGATATAAGGACACACTAAGAACTGATTTGGTTTCTGGTGATGCCCTAATGCTCAGTGGTGCTTGGTGACTGGTGCTTGGCAGGGATGCCCAGTGCTCAGTAAGGATGCTCAGTACCTGCTGCCCACTGTTGACCATTGCCTGATGGTGCCTGCTACCCTCTGGTGCCTGGTAGGGATGCCTGGTGCTCAGTGCTGCCCTGTGTCTGCTGTCCAGTGGTACCACTCGTGCCTGGTACTGCCCACTGCTTGGTGGCACCCAGTAGGAATGTTCAGTGCCTGGTGTTGCCCAGTGGTGCCCGCTACAGATGCCTGATATTCAGTAGGGAAGTATGGTGCCTGCTGCACACTGGTGCCCGGTGGTGCCAAATGTTGCCTGGTGGTATCCACCACAGGACCCTGGTACCTTCTGGAGCCCGGTGCCTAGTGATGCCCAGTGCCTTCTAGTGCCTGGTGCCCAGTGGTGCCTGCCTGGTACCCAGCGGTGCCTGAGCCCACAAATATGCTTGAAATTTTACTCCCGCAACGATGAGTAAATTCCACTATATGTATTTATTATCCTCAAAAGAAGATAGTGGCAAAATAATAGAACAACCACATTGGAAAATGTTCTGTGGCTTTCTTGTCTTTTATGTTTTACAAGACGTGTGAGGTCCATATGGAATAGGAGTGATATTTGATTTCTTCCTGAATCTACAGTCTTTACAAAGCTAGACTCAAGTTTATAAATTTGCCCATCTAGTCTGATTAAGTTCATCTAGTTGCTATCTTGCTATATTAATCCCTTGTGTTTTACCATTCAATTCCTACTCCAACTGGCACCATCTATACCACTGTAACGACATGGAAGCTTTTCATAATGCAGAGCTCTGGTGTAGTAACCTATATTTAACATGTCAAGGCTTATTATGTTGATGTTACAAATTCACTCCATAGTTGCTGCATTATAGAACAGTTGATCTCCAGGTTTTAAAAAATATCAGTTGCCTCGTACAAAATAAGATCAAGATGCTAGAGGGATGCCTGTGCGAATGTTTACCAAGGAAATCATGAAAACAGTTCTGTTTCATGCTAAGGCCATGTTTGTTTCTGAGGCGCATATTTGCTTAATATTTTATTACAATGGCTCATAAGTCAGCTGTGTTGGACATACTTAATTTTCAATTATGGGGAAAGTGATTGATGCAACTTATTTGCCTAAAATTTTTTAGAACTGGACTTTGTACATATTCTGCAAGTCCAGTTGGGTCATCAATTTGGCCAGTGGCACACCCAGCTACAGTCTGAGACTATGTTGGATATTTGCAAGCAGCCATATGTCACATGATGAGTTGGGCCAACTCAATCTGAAGCTTGCCAAAGAAAGGCTCAAATAGTGTTGTGACAAGCCCCCCACAAGCCTCATGTCATGGTTGTGTCCTCGTTGTCCCTATTCTGACCTAATGATGCCACTGCATAATGGTCTTCTAATGCTACATGTACAACAGCTAGCGATTCAATGTATTTATTTACTTTAAAAAGGTTATGGGCTGCCTTTTTGCTCTAATAAAGAAGTAATCATTTCAACATGATGCCAGCTGCATGTAAGCATTTTCCCCATATATGTAAGTTCAGTTTACATGCCACATCAGTTTTAAATTAGGTCTTGCTGTTTAATTAAAAATCCACCATGCAGGAAATTATCTTTCTTTTGGTAAATGTTGCTACTTTTTCCTCCATGGCAAGGAGAAGTCTTTGGTATTTATTGTACAGTAAGAAGCCCCCAATGTAATCCTCAGCTTTATAAATCCCATGGAGTATAGTTTTAATCAAACCAGAGCTTAGCTACCCCCCATTCTTTTAAACTTGTAATTTTTAATTCATTACACAAGACAGTAGAAATAAGAGCAAAACTTAATTAAAGTTGAACGGTACAGGTCTGTTCTGCTGTTCATCATTCACAGGAGATGAAATGCTTGTCCTGTTAAACATGGGAGATGAAGAGAGTATTTTGTGCAATGTTGCACTTTTTCTGTGTGTATATGGGTCTCTAACATGGCACCTGCTGGCTTTTTTCAGATTATGTCTCCTGGTTCAGGAAACATTGGCAGTACCCTAACTCCTCTTGGGTCAGCCTAGGTCTCAGCCTAAGTCCTGTGCTGACCTAGGTGTGTAACCGAAGTGCTGTAAGGCATTTCTGTGCCACTGATGAGTTTGTCCACCTAGGTTAGGATAGCATTCGTAACTATGAAATAACCAAGCTCTGTTTTCTCTGATAAAATAACTTTCTGCAGAGAAGCTAGGAAACTTAGTAAGACAAGTGGAAAACAAAAACAAAACAGGGACAGGGGAAAGAGTTATAAAAGAGTATAATCCTACATGCAATTAACTGTTTCAATTCCATGGATGCCCAGAACACATCATTTTTTTCAGAATTAAATTTGACTGGGATCCTACCAAGTGAATTGAGGATGGCAACCTTAAACAGCTGTGTGCAGGAATGCAACATTTTTAACTATTCAGAGGAAAATTTAACTGTGTTGTAATTGAAGAATGTTAGTTCAGTGATGCACCTTGGTCATTTGGCATCTGAGGCTAACAGTTTTTTTTCACTCCCTTATGGCAAGGTTATTTAAAGAATTATTATCAGTATTAATATAATTAATTATATATTAATTAATATTTTCATATTAAAAATATCACGTTACCAATTGAATCTCTGTTGTTGTTTTTTTTGTGAGGAGGGGTGAGGTTGTCCTCTGGAGCACTTGTTGAGCTCCCCTTTCACTGGATTGGGGCCAATCTGGTGGCCTTAGATTTCTCTCTGCTTGACATGAATAAAAGCCAAGGAACCTTTGCTTATTCATATTTAGACATGGCTGTGTAGCTCAGATCTACTTTCCATATGGCTCAATGCAATTATCAGGGACTTTCTTCTGGGTTGATTGGGTGGGGGGGGGGTATGTTCATTGGATCAGGAACATTCTGGGGTCTTTTAATTCACTGGGGATCTTCAAGCAGAGGCTCGATGAGCAGCTGTTGGAGATGCTCTAGGGGGAATTCCTGCTGCAGGCAGGGGGTTGGACTAGATGACCTACTAGGTCCCTTCCAACTTTATGATTCTATGATTCTATGATTCTATGATAATTCCACTCAGTCTGCCCTTTCCAGTGGACTAACCCTACAATCCAGAATAACTATGGGTGCACGTAAGAGATTTTACGTGCACCCATAGTTACTGCATCACCTAGTGAAAACCTATGAGCAATTCATATTGCAATCCAGAGCAAATTGTTCTTACTCCGGAGCAAGGACTCCCCATAGTTACTCTGGATTGCACCCTAAAGCACATTTGCTTACTGGTGAGTAAAGGTATGATACAGATCACTTTTTCTTCCCATACAGGGTGACCAGATTATACCTGAACCCCAGGGCAAAAATTCCTGAACCCCAGGGCAAAAATTCCTAATCCCAGGCCAAAATTCCTACCCACTTTAAAAAAATTGCCAAAAAGTGTATTTTTTGTTTTTGTTTACCAATCTTTTGACCATAACTTTTGATAGGAAGGAGATATCTCACAACTGATTTTTGCATTGGATTCTGCTCTTCAATACGAATCCAACAACATATGGCATGATGGGGTACTGTGCACTATTGTGAAGTTTCAAAATGAAGCCAAAATGTAGGACACCCAGACAGAAGGCTAAAAATCCGGACAAATCCGGGGGGTTTTTTTGGTCATATAGGGCTCCATGCTTTTTTGGTTTTTTGCAGTAACCTTTGATAGGAAGGAGATATTTCAAAGCTTCTTTTTGCATTGGATTCTGCTAGAAAATTCATATCCGATGGTATATGATGTGATGGGGATACTGCAAAGGATTCTAGCAATTTTAGCCATTTGTTTTTTATTTTGGTCTCCTCCAATATGTTACCCTCCCGAGTGTGGTCCCCCATATCCCCCCAGACCCACCCTCTACAATCCTGAACATAGTTATATGGAACTCACAGCCCAATTCTAGGCTGTTTTGGAATAGGCAGGCACTGCACAACTTGGAGTAAAGAGTTATTAATAACTATATTCTGTGTCATTCACTCGCCATCTCATGGGCTGTCACTGGCTTTGCTGGGGTGGGGGTTAGGAAATGGCCTAAGTTGCCAGTTTACCTCCTCTCAGTCCTGGTCCATCCCTCCTCTCCCCCAGCTTCCCTTACTCCAAAAGACCCTGTTTTGCCTTCCCATCAGTGTTTCCAACCCCTCGCTCTGTCACCCTTGGCAAGCACATATGTACCAGCTTGGGTTGCATAGAACCTGGATTTGGCCTCCTTGAATCTGAATGCTGACTAACACTAAAAGAGGTATGAACATGCTTAACAATACATTTGTGACATTCCTGGGTTGATGCATGGGACTTGTGCTGTCCATCTTTGGTCACACTGAACTCAATGAACTTACTTCTGAGTAGACATGAGGAATATTTCACTGTTTGTCTGCTGTTGTTACCCCCTCATTTTTAGGACTGTTTCAATCAGAGAATGGATTGGTGGCATAGAATTTCATTCAATGCTGTGTCATTCAAACTAATACAGTATTTTTTAGCTAGGGCTCAAATGAATCTCTCAAAATTGCTAACCTGTATCATTATATCAACTCTGCAGTTGTCCCACAACTTACAGTAACTATAAACAGTAATGTTTTCAACTAATAATATCCTGAATAGGCTTCTTTTTTTATCTTGTAATAGGTAAGTGCGGATCACCCCATAACCAAAGTGTAATGAAATTGTCAACATTCTCTTCATTTCTTCTTTTCCTGACAAATGGTGTGAACATATCACCTTTTTCTCCTAATGGAAAACCTAACTGAAATATATCAAAATGCTATTAGGTTTTTCATTTTCTACCACAATTTAATGCTGGGGAATGCATACAACCTTCATGTGTGCACAACTGTAAAATATTCCTTGTCCCTGATCAAATGACTGCAATGGAAAAAAAAATCAAGCTGAATTGTTCACTTATTTTTGTATTGCAATTCCTTTGTTACAGGTTCTTTTGAAGCATATGAAGGGGATTTTCTTGCCTTCATCAATTGCACCCAGATTTTTGTTAGCAGGAATGTTTTTAAAATATCACCTAATTTTACTATGCAAAACATGTGTATCTTATTTAACTGTGTGTCTAATTAAAGGGCTGGATTGAGTCAAGTGGAACTGGCAGAAAGATCAGGAAATTTAGTCATTAGGAGCATGAACCTTATTTTTAGCACATGGGATGAACTGAAAATGCAATTGCTATAACTTACAGAAGCGTCTTATTACAATATTAGGTGGAAATAGAAAGATCAAATCCCATATTCTCTAGAGAAATCTAAGCATCTGCTCTTTAATTCATACTGTCTTGGTTCAAACCAATAATGGGATATACAATAAATCCACACTTACATGCATAACATGTACATGTCAGTGTAGGGACTGGAAAAATTCCTTTGCCAATAAGTCCCCTTTCTCCCTGCTCTCTGATATGATTGCATAGATATGCATAACTTGAATGTTGACGCTACTGGCGCATAGAGAGCTGCAGAATGGTTGACTATGATATGAGCTGGAGAGAGTTTAGCATGCTTGTAATTTGATGGTGTCTTGTTTGTATCCTGGATATTTTGGCAAATCCCTTGATATCATATGAGTTGGTAAAAAATGAGAACATCAAATGAAATGTTGATAGAAAAAATATTACCTCTATAGGCAACATCCTGTTTTCATTGCCAGCAATGGAAACTATGCTACTGCTCTAAATGGGAACAGGATTTGGTCAATGAATCAAATCAGTGAGAAGGGAAAGGAGACATCTATCTGAGAGCATGTGTCAAAATCTAGTGAAATATTAAAACCCAAGTGCAGAGTAGCCAACTTTCAAATAACTTGTCATTACTATCATGGATATATTAAATATAGTTTTATAGAGACAGTGAATGTGTCGCAAGGTATTGGTTTTATTTGCCAAGACAAACAGGGTGCACATATTAGTGGCTCAGAAGTCTGCCGTTGTTTGTGATCAGCTCTGCCCCTATTATCTATCTATCTATCTATCTATCTATCTATCTATCTATCTATCTATCTATCTATCTATCTATCTATCGTATTTATATACTGCTTTTCAACTAAAAAGTTCACAAAGCATTATACAAAAAACCAAAATTAATAGCGAATTAATAGCTAATGGGTCCCTGTTCCAAAAGGGCTCACAATCTAAAATGCAAAAAGAATACCAGCAGATGCCACTTGAACATTGCTGGGGTGTGCAGGGCCCATTACTCTCCCTCTGCTAAATAATGAAAAAAACCTATCTAGACACAATTTGGAGAAAAGGCTGGATTAATGTTTTACTTTGGACCAGATTTTAGAGCTACTCATAAGCAGCAAAGAGAATTTCTGAATCTTGCTGCTTCTGAGGGTCTCCAAAACCACCCAGTACAAAGCAAGTCTGCATCTCCTGTGAATTCACTATCAATGGCTGACAAGGTGGGAGAGGAGAGTAATTTGTCTCAGCAGGCATGCAGGGAGAGTCTTCACCCTCACCAAGATCTTCAATGCACAGAGAATTTGTGGGAGAAAAGAGATTCCTCATTTTGTGCTGGACAGTGGCAACTAGGGGCAGAAGGTGGTGACAAAAAGATTTATGGTCGCTACCAGCCACCCAGCAACTACAGCAGGTATCAACATTTAGTCTTCAATCAAACTGAAAAATAAGTGTGTGCGCACACACAGACACACACACATACACACACACTTTTTTCTCTCTTAGTGGTCTCTCCCACTGACAGAATTTAGACACTCATTGGGACAATAACTTTCTTTCCCACCTACATTATTCTCTAATGCAGCAATTTCCAACCGTTTTCAGCTCATGGTTCTCTGTGAAGGCACTAAATTTGTCAATGCACACCATCAGATATTTTTGACAATTGACATGCTGCTTGTGGTGAGGGGGGTTTCACGTCCCGCAATGGGCCTACTACCAAACTTTGATTGAACACCTGCAGTCCATTCATGGCACACCAATGTGCCCTAGAACAGTAGTTGAAAATGCTTCTCTACTACTTCAGCATGATCAATGATACTACATAAAAATGCAGTATGAAATGCAGCAGTACAATGCATGGAGTATTTGTCCTGGCATGTAATTGATTCTTATACTTACAGACACAAGCCAGGGTGCACCTTGGCAGGAGGCAGGGTTAGGATCCAGTACTTATGCTGGATCTAAACCCTGTTACTGGATAGCTTATGCTGACCCCAGGCAGTTCAGACCTGTGCCACCAAAAGCAGAGGTCCAGATCCAAGTAGACCTATTGGGGTGGCTGCTGCATTACCTGGGGTAAGGGGAATGATTGCCCTTGTTCCAAGATTGTATAACAGCAGCCCCAAACTTGTGCAGGATATATAATGGCCTGCCTGTTCCAGTTCCAGTTTGACTGGCTCTGTTAGTGTTGTAATCATACATGTAATATAGCCCTTACAAAGCAATTGTTAACTAGGATTTTGTACTGTATTTGAAAAAAATTGAATTTTTGAAAGAAATCTAGATTTTTGAAAGAAAAATAATTGCCATTATCTGCACTGTTTTTCATGGAATGAGTTTGTAGCCAATTCTGATGAACACCTAATTAGGGCATCACTTCCAAATTTCGTTTTGGAGAATACAACTTCTCACTCAAGACATACTCAGGTTTCTACATTACCTTTCTACATCTGGCCATATACAGTGAATGTGAAGAACGTGAATTTCTTTCAAGCTTGCGGCTTAAGATGGTAAGCTGCTGTACCCTGCAGTTATGCGATGTATTTCCTAGGAGGTGGCACTAGTAGCAGGTTGGAATGTCTGTACATATGTACAGTAGATTCCAAGCTACAGTTGTGCCCCTCCTTACCTTTCAACAATAGCCTACCTATAAATAGACGTGCAGGTTTCCCACACAAAGCAAGAAGTCAATGCAGTTACTCATAAGTCAATTGTTTAATTTGTCGCTTTCTGATTGTTTTGTTTGACTATAGCCTCCCAAGTGCTGTGCATATTTGCACACTGGTAGCAAAATATAAGGTGTTCCCTGCAGTGACCAACTGCTGGTTGTGACTGATTCTAAGGACAATGCTCATACCAATGACATGGCTGAAGTGGCTGGCATGACTAAACACCAAACACACATATAATGCTGTTAAAGGTAAAGGTGTCCCTACATGTTATACTGCTAGTCATGACTGTAGCATGCAGTGCTCATCCCCGTTTCTAAGCCTTTAGAGCCATCACTGTCCAAAGACACTTCCGTGGTCATGGGGCCGGCGTGACTGCCAAAGGCATATGTTACCTTCCTGCTGATGTGGTATGTATTTTTCTACTTGCATTTACATGCTTTTGAACTGCTAGGTTGGCAGGAGCTGGGCTAAGGACGGAAGCTCACCCCATCTTGTAGGACTAAGGTTTTGAACCCTGGTCTGCCAGTAAACAGGCACAGTGCCTTAACCACTTGCACCACCACAGCCCTTACATTAATAATGCTGTCACTTTCCATCAAATTGGCGCCTATATATCTGTGTGGATTTTCATGCTTACAGTTTGGCAAGTAACAGGAGCTCACTTCATCGTGAAGTCCTCAGGTCTTGAACTGTCAATCTGCCAATCTTGAGTGGCATGCAGTGTCTTTTAACCACTGAGCCATCACAGTCTCTATATAAAATAAATAAAAATATACACAACATTCTATCTATCTATCTATCTATCTATCTATCTATCTATCTATCTATCTATCTATCTATCTATCTATCTATCTAGTCTTTACAAAACCATGACAGCAAGGAAGTGCAGAATGATCTTCCTAATGCTTTTTCTCCACAGCAGTCCCATGATGAATGTCTCTTGGGATTAGAGAATTCACAGAAAGATGTAAAAAATTTTGAAAATAAATGTAAAACTTTATTCAGTTCTGTTCTTTATTTATGGTCACAGACCCAAATTACAATTTATGACAACAGCTAATATTTCAACAGTTGAGATAATTAAAAGAAAATTACAAATAATTAAAGGTAATTAAAATTCATTACAGGACAAATTTAAATTTAAAAACAAAATAAAACATCAAGTATAGATAACATATTGTACAGACTTTACTTAGACAACAGTTTCTTATGCATATTTTGAGCCGCTATGAGGAACTTAGCTACTTGTTCTGTGATGTATTTTTCTTTATCACCCAATAAAAATTTAACACAATTTTAAAATTGTAAAAATTGTAAAAATTTATGAAAATAAGGAGAAACACCTTCTTGGAACAGAGTTTATAGTTATATAAAGTGTAGTCTTCTAAATCAAGAATTATTCTCTATTCTGTTTATTATTAAATATTATTGTTATGACCATCAGTGCACAATGTGCTTGCACCAGTCAGTCCACCAGCAATAAGCAAGACAAAATTCCTGCCCTGTGGATCTTGCATTTTAAATTTCAGCAATCTGAGAGACAACTAAGTAGAAGGGGAGGGAAAGAGCAATGTTGTATTAGTGCAATTGAGCAAATAACCTTGTCATAAAAAACCTGTTTGAAAGCATATTTTAAATACCAATTTGGAAAGGGTAAAATATTTTGATTAGTGCTGTACAGATACAAAGGGCTGTCTTTGCAGAAGAATTTGAATATGTCAGATAGCAGCATCCAGATTTGGTCCACTGAGTCGCTGAAGACAGGTGTTTTACCTTTCTCTCTCATCAGCACCGTGCAGCTATTGTCTCAGCCAGAGACATCATCAGTCCCTAGGAAAAGTCAAGATCAAATGTAGAGGTCATTAACTAGCACCTTTTGGTCTTGCTATAATAATATCCCAATTGCACACATGGCAATTTACATAGCATTACCCAATATGCTTTGTGCTGCAATTTGGCTTTTGGAGGTCACTCTAACTTAACTGTCTTAAAATAACACCTTTTTCTAAGCATCAGAGCGATGCATTTACATGTGCTGCTATAGTCCTTGGCAGTGTCTGTGAAACAATGATATTGAATTGTTCAGGGATTCATGAAACTGTCCCAATTCTTTAAAACAAAATCCACTCGAACAATCCAGATGTGTCAGTCCAGTTATTACTTAGGATTCTGCAAGATTCTGGAATATATAAACAAGCTGTAATTTTGAAAGTTCTTCTTTAGATAGTGCTTATGTCAAATTTTTAATTACAAGTTTGAAATATCTGCCTCATTCATTTTCCTCGGCCTCAGCTGCTCATACTGGATGCTCCATCCACTTGATATCTGTCAGAAATTTGGATTGGATACCCATTACTGAGATTGATAACCATTATCAAACCTCAAAATACGTGTGTGTTCTTTTTTAAATATTAGCTGTCACACTGTGATAAGTTGTGTTCAGTTGTATGTTGTGTGGCATAATGCATAACCCAGTGGGACTCGCTTATGAAAGGGGAACACATTTTATATTTTAAACTCTCTGGCAGAGAACAGAACAAGAATGGACAACAAGAAAGGAACAATGGAAAACGCAGGAGAAGGGAGAGTGAGATCAACCAGCTTCATTTTAATATTCAACAAAATGCAGTTTTCCACATTATTTAGGTCCAATACTCTGTGCTATACAAAAATCCAAAGTCCTAAAAAATCAGCTGTTTTTGTGGGTGATGAAAAGTGGGAGAGTGGGTGCAATCCTAACCAATTTCGGCCAGCACCTCTCACCCCTAGTGATTGATTTAGAACAGTTGCATCACCAGACTGGTGCAGCTGGTGCAGGCTGCAACAGGTGACACGTTGCGTGGGGGTGCTGCTCTGTAGGGGTTTGATGCTCCTCCAGGTGACCCCGGGCATCAGTGCGCCCATTCAGGTGTACTCTGATGTGGAGTGGCAGCTAGAAACTGCTGCTCCGCCTCTGAGCTGACTTGAATTGCTGGCTGAGGCGCACTACACAGAGATGCACTGCGCATGCCCAGAGGCATGGACATGCACAGTACGCATCTCTGCCCAGCCATTTGGCCTTGCTTGGGAGGCAGAGCAACAGTCAGGACCTGCGGCGAATGGCTGGGCAGAGGCGCGGACATCCTCCACTCTAAGGCAGAGCATGCTGCTCCTCCTTAGAGAGGAGGAAGTCTTCTCTGATCGGCTTCAGAGGAGATTGCGCAGGCATCAGAGTTGGCGTAGGAAGATGTAGGAATAATTCCCCTTAGCTCCAACGGGAGAAATTTAGCAACGTGATGAACTGTTCTAGCGTTTTTGTTAACATGGATGTGTAAATAGGTGTGTGGATACTCAAAATTCACATTCAAGATAGTGTCACTGTTGTCTGCCAGTAACCAATCCAGCAAGTTTGTTATAATGAATCCCTATTCTATTGTTTTCACTGTGACTTGGTAGTGACTAACTACTGCTAGATTGTACCCAAGTGGGAATATAGCCTTTTCCCTCCACTTGAAACTAGTCTTAAGAGAATGGCCCAAAGACTGGCCTCAAGGCACATGACTGCTGAAGTTTAACACCTCTGGCCCTCTAAGCTGCCTGGAGGGAAGACCACCAAGGAGCCCTATATAAGTTCCTCTGAGCTCTTCTGGAGAAGCACACGTATAAGTATAATACATCAATAAATGAAGACATTGGCAGGATAGTCCAAGGGGTAAAAAACAGAGTTAAATTTTGCAACCTTCATCCATTCCAATGTGCTTTACTGAGGGTTTCCCCAAATAAACAGTGCTTTTTTGCTGCATCTATATATAATGCCAGACATTATGATTGGGCCTTGAAGCTTTAAGAAGATAATCAGGGTTTAAATGTATCTAATGAATCTCCAGAAAGAGATGTTTTGCTGTTTCTTAAGCTTCAGAAGAAATTGTCCTGTTCTGCCGGTTTCTTTCATGAAGTTTTTCTAAAATACAAATGCAAAGCAATCCTACTTATTTTTTTAGTCATTCATTCACGGATTTCATTTGTGTTTTAAGAAACACAACCAAGGAGATGACTTTTGGAAAAAGAAAAATGGGATGCTGTTTTAATTAAGCAAATTAATTTTAAAAATTGATGGGAAACAATTGCATCTTTCAACAACTTTGGGAAATAATACAGTGTTAAAACAAACCTCCTGGTTTTCTTTTCAAAAGTGTGTGTGTGTGCATGTGTGTGGGAAGGAAAGGAATTCAGGAGTCAAATGTAATCTCTCCATTAGTATTATTAATAGTGTTCTGCTTGCTTCATACGCTCTAAATCAGGCACCATTGTCACAAGCACAGTATTTGCAAGCACGATCAGAGCTACTGAAAGCTCTGGGAAAAGCACAGAAGTGCCTTTGGAATAACTGGAAGCAGCCTTTAGGGAACAATATGCTCACTTAGATTGTGCCCAGTTATTAGGGGGAAAGCCCAACATGTTGTTTTATTATATTTTGGTGCTTGTGTGGTGCTTGACCCAGCCTCTAACAACCACTGTCACTGACTCACATTCATATCTATTTTTGTCCATATATTCAGTCCGCTTCATTTACATAGAATCCAGATTCCAATGGGCACTACTATGACCATTGGGTCTCTTCCTTTTGGATTTATCTACCCCACCTCCTACTTCACTTCTGGCTTTTCTGCCTGATAATTTGTTTTAGGAAAAAAGCGCTCAAATAACTAATTAATTATTGCCAAAGTATATATCTGTCAAGATAATTAAGCTGGAAAAAAGGTCCCGGAAAGGAATACAATAGCAAGAAGTAATGCAAGAACTTGGAAACAACGGTAATAGCGTCATTAGCCCATAAAATTCCTCAAGCTTGTCGGGATCATTCAGCACAAACAATGTGGGACTCTAATATAAAAGCCTTGTCTAACTAGGAAGAAATTTCTGTCTGGAGTTTGCTAGGTTGCTTTGTTAATTAATCTCCTCAAGGTCGGCTGCCTTGTTGAATAAAAATGCATTTACCATGCTGTGTAGATGCTTTACACTATACTAGGGAAGCGATTGCATTTTCCTTCTTTGCTGCAAGATTTCTGTGGATTGAGCAATTATCCAGTTAGCATCCTGCTTACAAATATTTTATTTTTCTTTTAAGACTAATGAGTATTTTAATTGACACACTTCAATAGGAATAAGTAAGAATTATCTGAATCTAGCTTTTGACTGTGCAGAAATTTTTCACTTTGTGCAAAATTTCTCATCATAGGCACAACCCTAATAAGGCCTTGCAAATAAAACAAAGGGCATAAGAAACTGCCTTTCATCACTGGTCCATCTATCTTAGATTCTCAAAATGATTGGCAGCAGCTAGCCAATCTTTCAGACTTGGGCTGCAATCCTAAAGACACTTTCCTGGGAGTAAAACCCATTGAATACAATGGGGCTCACTTTCGAGTAGACATGATTGTGCTCTTGGTTCATTTCCAGCCTTTTTAGGAGACACCAGGGCTTGAAATGGCAACCTTCTGCATCCAATGCAGGTGCCCTGAAAGTAAGATAAAAATACACCCGATCTGTACATACGGTTAGTCTGTGGTTTGATTACACTGCCTGCACTTCCTGAGTTTTAGGTCCTTTAACAATCCTGTTAGGTGATGCCCAGGACTGAACCATCTCATGGTAAGCATGAGTGATAGCCCTCTCTATGAGTGATAGCCTTTGGTACCATCTCATGGCAAGCATGAGTGATGGCCCTCTCCTATTTCTGAAGCAATAACTCTGTATGAGAAGACAGACCCATTTAATGCAATGGGGCTTACTTCTGAGTAAACATTAAGACAGACCCATTTAATGCAATGGTGTTTACTTATGTGTAGACATGGTCAGGATTGTGCTCACACTTACTTACTTACTGGGGGTGCAATCCTATGGTGTGAGGGTGCAAATTATTGGTCTTCCCATTCCTGTAGTGATGTAGGGAAGCAAGTGCATGTCTGTGCACTGGTCGAACTTTACCCAAGGAGTGGTACAGAAATGGCTTATGACATTTTTCTGACACTCCCAGGCCAGCACAGTTTAGAATTGCAGCCTTACTTACACACTGACATTTTTATACTGTCCTTCATCTAAGGAGCTCAAAGTGGTGTACATACTTCTGTCCCTCCTTTTATCCTCACAAAAACCCTATGAGGTTTGTGTGTGTGTGCGCGTGCGTGTGTGAGTGAGAGAGAGAGAGAGAGAGAGACTAAGAAGTTACCCAGAAGGTTTTGTGGGTTAATGGGGATTTGAACCTGGATCATTCAACTCTAGAACTACTACTACAGAAGGAGAGGAAAACTCTATAAAGAATTCTTCTTTCTGAAACACCAACTGACCAAACAGGCAAGAGCTTTCAAGACCTACAGGCAAGAGCTCTCTCTCTCTCTCTCTCTCTCTCTCTCTCTCTCTCTCTCTCTCAAGATTCTCCTTAATGCCCATCTAAAAATAGCCCAATTTGCATAAATTTGAATTTCCGGACTCTGGATCCGGATGGTCATCTAAGGGTTACATGGTCAAAGTATAGTT
Organism: Cryptoblepharus egeriae; assembly: GCA_030015325.1. Taxonomy (NCBI): domain Eukaryota; kingdom Metazoa; phylum Chordata; class Lepidosauria; order Squamata; family Scincidae; genus Cryptoblepharus; species Cryptoblepharus egeriae. The sequence continues at coordinate 28,809,164 of JAREYC010000003.1, forward strand.
ACATAGAATATGTCACTCACCTGATGGGCGTCTGTTTCATAAATAGCATCAAAAGGGTAGGCAGTCATTAGTAGGACATATACATGTGAGAGAGAGGCTTTAATTCTTTACCCTTATGTCACAGTGCCAATGAAAATGTTCTTGCAAGTTCAACTTGCCCCATGGGGTGATTACTCTCTGGTGCCAGTGGCAGCTCTCTTTGACAATAACAAGAACTCCCTTTGGTGGCAATGGAAGATTCCTTCATCAAGCAAATATTGCTCTTGAAGGGGGCTGATATGGATTAGACCAGACTAGAAGTAAAGGGTGAAAGCTTTACTACTTCTTACCACTCCATAGTCCCAATCTCAATCAAACCTCCAAAGGCTATTTGAAAGACAAGAAACAATGTATATTTGAAAGACAAGAAATAATCAGCATCTTTGTCTGTGAGCAAATGGTCCAATCCTAACCCCCTCACCAACCAGTATAACTAACGTGTGCTGGCAAAGGCTGCTTTAGGATTATCACAAATGTCTTTTTTAGGATTATCACATATGCCTACCAATATTGGACCTCCTGATACCCACTATATCAGGGTATCTATAGGGAATGGGAAGGCAGGGGGCTATAGGGAATGGGAAGGCAGTTTAGCAGGATGGCAGAGTGTAGATATGTGGAATGGGGTAGGGAGGAGGCCAAATCAGGCCTCGGATTTGCCAGCATTGTAGCATTGGTGGTAGTGGTGCAAGCCGATTCACAAGCCACTTCCCAGGTCTGATCTTCCTGCATGGAACACCACAAACGTATGCCAGTGATTGAACCACAGATATAGCCTAATTATATGCAAATTATTTATATGTGATTTTGTCTCAAAGCAACTGAGGTTGGCTCTTTAAATTGAAAGATATGCTTCCCTTAAAGGAGCAGCTAATGACTTAAAGGCAGGCTGCTTACCATGGCAATGTGGCAGGCAATTCAGCTTCCCTTAAAGGTTGTTTTGTTTCTGTTCTGTTCTCCATTCCCCAAGCGATAACTACTCTCAGCGGCAACTGTTTGCAATTCGCAAGAGCTCAGCTCCCTGCAGGACAGTTTGCAGCCACTTCAAATAGAACTGGATTTATTGTTGCATTGTTACCATAATAATTGCCTTTATATAACTCAAAAATAGTTAATCATGTAGTTTCTGGGTACCAAATGTTGCAAAATGGGGAGGTTCAACCTATATTCACAATATATATTTTAAATGCATTGATTCCACTGCTATTATGTCACTCCTTTAATTATTCAGAAAAAAGAGTTGATAATTTACACTGCCTAGATGTTGCTTTGAAATCAAATGTAACACACAAGAGGATTTGGATATGTGCTCTGCAGATGACTCGTGTTGAGCAAGAATCCCTGGGCCTGGTCTCTGTGGGCCCAGTTGTTAACCAATCCCTCATGTTTGTTCCCTGTGGATAGATGCCCAGCTCCAGAAATCAGCTCCTGAATATAAAGCAGAAAGCAATAAATATTTCTTCATCCCTGCTGTGTTGCAAATTCCTTGAAGAGATTGTATTCATTTGTACGAATGCTAAAAGTGAGATGCTCCAGGCAGACTTTACCTCTGTAATTAAGAACACTAAAGAGCATTCTTTGAAAGAACAATGAAAGTGGCAACATGCTATCCAACCCACTGTCTGTCTTTTCCTTTTATTACATTAGTTCCTGATATTTAGAAAGCTTGTATATAAATGGATTTTAACTCAGCTCATATCTGTGGAAACTTTGCTCTAGATATTCAAGAATACAGTAGCTAAATGAAATGTCAGGGAGAGTTTCACCTTCCATGGAAAACCATCCATTTCAAATATTCAGAATAAAATTGTTGGCCAAGTGCTTTTATTATGAGATTTAAGGCGGGAAAGACCCCCCACTCTGCTCCATGCGGAAACACTCGTGGAAAACAGTGTGGAAAGAGAATGCATTTCTATCTCAGTCCACAAGCTGCACCTAGCTAGTGGAAAGAGATAACAGCTCAGGTCCCTGTTGCTTCCAGTTTGCATTTTCTTGAGATGACTTAATTCATCACAAACAGAGAAAGCAATAAAAAATGGAAGAAGTTCTGCAGCATGAACATAAAATGCCTCTTTTATATATTCAAATTCATACCCAGTTGTAGGAAATATTCATGACTAATATTAAACTAAGCCCAGAATTAGGTGAAATGCAACAGACATATATTGAAGTGAGCATTTTATTATGTGCCATGTCAGTCAGATTAAAGAAAAGGGTGCATGACATCGACAGGATATTGCATGTATATCAAGCAATCTATTTATATATGACAGGGTGGGTTTGATTTCTGGAAGGAGTGACAACCCAATGAAATCATTGCTCGCCTTCAAAATTATGCTCGGATAAAACGGGTACACTTTAGAATGCAATTTTTTCTCTAAAATTACAATTAGAAAAATGGGGATAAATATGTTGGGGAATCAATAGTGACAGACAGAATAAAGGAGGAAAAACTAATCTGTAAAGATGCAGAAAGGTTATTGGGTGTTTTTGGCACCTAAGCTTGGGAGTTGGAAAAATTGGGGTATAAGGGAATGACCAAAAGCATATCTGAGAAAAATTCCGGTAAAGAAATTTCTTTAGCCCCCAACAGAATGCTTTGGGAATAGGAATGTAGCTCATTCTTCACAGCATGCCTAAGTTTTTCATTAAGTGAAGATGAATCCATACCATTATTGACAATGGGTAATCAAAAAATGAGTTTGATTTGGGGCCAGGAGTACCATTGTCTCACTGGCCTTGCTGTCATCTCATGCTCCTTTTTCACCATTGCTTTGTTACATCCAATTTCTCCTCCTTTAGTTTCTTTCCTGGTGTAGCACTGAGTAAACAATTGAGGAAACAGAAGCTTGGCTGTTGCTAACCCTGAGCAATTACAGCACCATCCTCTCCCCCCCCCCGCCCCCACCGCTTCCTCCCCCCTTCTTTCAGAGTGGCCTTTGCTGGGTGAAAATGAATTTAAGAAAAGAAAGAGAGAAGAACGAAAGCTGAACCCACTAACTTCATTACCTGCAAAGATAAAGTGCAGTGAATCAGAAATACTTTTGAGTTCACAATCATTACACTTGGATGCTTGTACACGGCACTGGGATAAGGGAAAAGAACAATCAGTGGTCAATTGACTTTATTTCCTTTTCTAGAATGATAATTTGTATAACTCATATATGTTTCCAAGATTATCTGAGCAGAGCACACAGGGCCCATCTGACAAGCAGTCCATAAAATATGTTAAATGAGAAACGCAGAGATTCCATGCAGGATGCATTCAAGCTGCATTCTCGGAGTGGTAATGAGAATGACGGTAGTCAAATCCCCCCCAGTGCTATTATTTCCAAGTACACGTCGCAGTTTTCAGGCAGTACATTTGGGGGAGCTACAGGACAGATGCAATCAGAGCCCACTTTCTACATCAGTAATTTCCAACTGTATTTTCTCATAACCTTTCCTTCTTTGTTCAAACGGGGACTTCCATTTTAAATTGTAATCTATGACTTTTGAAACGGATGTTAAAGCCTCTTGCTGGCAAATTCTTCTGGTTGATTTTCTTCTGCTGTGGCCGCTTCCTCTTCTCTTGCTGGTTTTTCAAAAGCCATCACAGTAGCATTACATAGAGATGAAGACGCCAAGATTTTTAAGGTGACAAACTCCCCTACTTTTGGTGGGGTTGCTGAGAAGATTATGTCTTTAAAGAAATGCTCCAGTAATGTTGGAATTCAATACTTTAGCTGCTTAGAAAGAGGGATTAGATTTTTTTTAACAATACATTGTTTGCATCTAGTCAGAGTACTTGTGACTTTCAAATCTCACTCTCCTTTAAGCTTGATTACTTGTGGCTTCATAATGCATTTGCTAAAATCACCTTAATCCTTCAGTGGCATTATACAGTATAACAATGAGCTACGACCCAGATACAGGTCTTGCTGTATCGTTTGTATCAAAAGCCAACTTGATGCAGAGAAGCAACATTATCAGCAAGTGTCATGCATGCTTAAATAATAGCAACAGCAATTATTTATCAGCAATACATGCTGCTCTCTAATTTACCAACAGCTGGCAAACTCTGGAACTGTTTCATTTCCTTTGAAACATGAGCCTCTACTTTTAGAAGCAGGCCTTGGTGGGATCAGACCAGTGGTGGGCTCCAGCAGGTTCGCACCTACTCGACAGAACTGGTTGTTAACGAGATATAGGACATATAAAGTTTAAAAACAGCCGTCTAAAAGTAGCTGCCAGATGGGCATAGAACCAGTTGTTAATTTCTTTGAATCCCATCACTGGATCAGACATCTTAAAAAAGTTTCAGGTTCTACAGCTTTGGGTAGTGTCTTCCTAAATTCTAGTTAAGTCCTAGTTCTTTAGAATTAAGGGAAGGTGCTCAATCACGATACACAAGAAACTTCTTGGTATAACAAGTGAAGCTTCTATTCACCTATCTCAGTGCTGTACATACTGAATGGGAACAGTTCTCCAAGATTTTGGTGGGACATAGGGGCCAATCGTATCCAACCTTCCAGCACTGATGCAGCTGAGCCAATGGGGCTTCTGTGTTAGTGGTGATGGTGGTGGTGGTCAGTTATAGGGCCTCCTTGAGATAAAGGAATGTTTGTTCTCCTACCCCAGAACTTCATTGAAGCTGCATCAGGTCTGGAAAGTTGAAAAGGAGTCATCCCTCAGTCATGAAGAACATAAGAGGAACCCCCCTGGATCAGGGCAAAGGCCCATCTAGTCCAACTTTCTGCAACTCTCAATGGCCCACCAGATGTCTCAGAAAGCACAGACGACAACAGGAGACCTGAAATGCCAAGTTCTTGTCCTCTTGCATGCTGTTAGAAATCAGCCATGCCCACATTCCAATTTTACGGATACCTCCTGTGTAGAAGATAAGGTAGCAGCAAACATTGTTGCAGTGTCTGGCACAAATGAGGCCTTGGGACCAAATAGACTCCAGGACTCATGCCAAATGCTGCCCCTTTCTGTGGCCTTTGCTCCTCTCACTCTCTAATGTCTTTGCTGAGCTCTCCCCTTCTCTCTGCATTTCCACTTCTTTCCTATCCTCTTCCAACTTTTCCAATCTGGAGTCAAAGGAGGAGGAGCATTGGATGCAAGTAGATGGACAGAGATGGGTGCCTTCCATCAATCTTCTGCCTGAGGCAACAGCTTCCATTGGCCTCAGAGAAGTTCTGGCCCTGGATACCAGCAACTGAGCATAGCATGTTCTGTATCTCAAGCATGTACATACAAACCTTCCAGTAATAAGGTTATATTAAGTTGGAGAAGCACATCTTTACATAAACAAAAGAAAAACTGAACAGGTGGGCTAGAGATGAACATTGCTCGGGCAGCTATTCCACAGACACTATACATCATGGAAGGAGAAGCAAGATTGCCACCACTGAACTTCACAAGTTGATCCAAACTTCTGAACCTCTACAGACACATGGGTTCTCTCTCTCTCTCTCTCTCTCTCTCTCTCTCTCTCTCTCTCTCTGTCTCTCTCAGTGAATGGGAACTCTGGGCCTAATCCCATTCAAAATTTCCAGTGCCAATTCAGCCAAAATGCTGCCCTGAGATAAGGGAGCAAATATTTCCTAACTTCAGGAAGGCCTTCAGGAGGCAGTACATGCCTCATCGGCTAGAGTGACCATTGTCATAACAAAAGAAAAAGAGGACAATGTTCCTCCAAAATGTAGGGCACCCAACAAAAATGTAGGACATGACAATATAAAAGCTATAAACAATATATTTTGCTTTCATGTTGTTAATTAAACTCTGTATTGCTTATTATTATATTTAAAACTATTATGTAATTTATGTATATTTTATGAATTACAAGAAGGCTATATGTTGCCTGCTCACAACAAATGGAAGAAAAGGGAGATTTCTTCCAGGACACAAGGCTAAAATTTAGGACATGTCCCGGAAAAGGGGGACACATGGTCACCCTGCTCACTGGCATGGCTCTGTAATCACTGAAAAGTTGGATAGGGCCCTCTGTTTTTAGTAGGACACCATAGGGAATTTGTACACATTCCAGTTGTTCTGAGGATTCATGAGGCCAGTGGGCATCATCTTATTTCTCCTCCATGCAGAGAACAGAATGATATCAAGTAGCTGAATGGCGATATCTTTATACTGATATCAGTGGAGTAATACTGTAAAAGCTACTGCTGTATTTGTCTTTCCTTCAATAGTCAGGCACATAATTCAAGATTCTGTATTTTTTTTTAAAGAAAATCCTTTCACTATGTGGGAAGGAGTCCAGAAAGCTTTTTGAAATAGCTTTATCTATTTGAACAAAGGTTTGATTTCTGTCTCATTACTGTTATTTACAAGTGAACAATTTGGAAAAGAATGGGAAGAAAAGCAAGCAGCACTTGCAGTACTAGCTGCATGCAAAGCATTATGACAGAAAGCTCAACAGCTTAATCAAGGTATGTAGGCAAACTCATCAATAGAGGAACCCATGTTTTGCATGGAAAGGTTTCCAAGTTTAATCCAATTCAGGCAATATCTAAGTTTGTAGCACTGAGAAGACTTTGGCATGAGACTGTGCCAGTCAGATTAGGGATTGTTGAATTGGAATAGTGTTGCCATAATTCTGTTCCACAGAAAAGGGACTGTACCATTTGCCAGTATGTGAACACAATGCCCCAAAACCGGGATGGTCCCTGTTTTGGGGGACATATAAGGGCTGGGAAGGGGACAGACTTTATTTATCCTCAGTGTGGAAGGGATTGTCACTCTTGAATTGGCCTTTTCAGCCACACCAGATGCTGTTTTAGGACCTCCAATCACAGCATGATACCATAGTCTTTCGAGATTGAAGGATGCCAACGATGGAATCCTAGGCTGGAAAGAAATTCAGATTTAGTATCAGGTAAGAATCAGAGGCAGGCAGGGCTACGTATAGAGAACAGTCTTGCTTGAGAAACCCAGTTCATTGGTTGAATGTCTGTTTGGACCCAGGGCTGTCTGAACTTATTCACGTCTCAGAGTCTCTGCTTTTCCCGACTTATTTGTGCAATTATGCATGTGCACACACACGCAAGAGCATCAGATGTATTTTCTTGACATCTACCTTACAACAAATCTGCAAGATAAGTATTATGATCACCATATTGTGGTTGAGGCCGAGGGAATGGTTTGCCTTAGTCATGGCAGAGATAAGATTTAAACTAGAGCAAGAGTAAAACTGAGGAAGTTCCAATTCATTCTCAGTTCAGTCTCTTAGGCCTATATCCTAAAGTGAAATAAACCCCTTGCTCCAGAGCAGTTAAGACAACTTTCCATAAGATAACACTAGAGGGTGACATAACTGCTTGGACCCATAACCAGTGGTGTTCCCATTTCCCAGCGCCATTGTTGGCACCTGCGCAGCACCATTGTTGGCACCTGCGCAGTGCCTGTACTGGCCGGCCAGCTTCAGTACAGGCACTGCGCAGGTGCCAACCTTGGCCCGCCCCTCACCCTGCCCATCCGCACACACAGCCCCACCCCTGACCCTCCCCGCCCCCTGACCCCAGCCCTGCCCCCACCCCTGACCCCGCCCTGGCCCCGCCCACTTCCGGGGAACCAGTTGTTGGGCCAGGCCAGGACCACCACTGCCTGTAACTACTATGGATTTTGCCCTTCGGTTGAAATCCTGAAAACACTTTTCTGGGAATAAGACCCATTGAACACAATGGGGCTAACTTTTGAGTAGACATGGCTAGGATTGTGCTTTTAGGCTGCAATCCTAATCTCCAGTTAGACTGGCCTAAGCCTCAGCACAAGTCCTGTGCTAACTTGGGGGGTGTCACAAATGTGCTGTAAGACACTTCTGTGCCACTCCTAGGGGGTTAGGTTGGTACACAGGCATATGCCAACCTCCCTGCACCACCACAGGAAGATATGCCAAGAGAGTTAGAATGGCCTAAATTTGTTAGGATTGCACCTTTAACCACAGAAGGCAGAAAATATGCTTTTTAATAAGCAAGTAAATTTACATTATACAACGTCCGTAAATATAGGGGCTTGTAAAGCTAGGCAGGTTGCTCCTATGGGATAAGGAAATTAAGGGTGCAATCCTAACTAATTTAGGCCAGCACAACTCAGCCATCTTGCACACTGAAGGGAAAGATAATTTTGACAAATCTATTTTAATGTTCCAGCTACAGTATTCTTTTGTAACCACTAACTGGTTCACTCCTGCTTAGTTCTAGTTTGAACCACCATGAAATTTCACGGTGTAACACGTCAGTATTTGCAGGAACAGAACGCACCCATTCAGAATGTGTCTAAATATATCACAAATGAACATGAGCAAGACTGACATGATGTCACCTGGTTCTCACGCGGAAGGCTTCTCTAGCCAGATTACAATTAAACTCAAGAAAAATGACAGAGTAAAAGTCACAGGAGAGACTAATTTTACAGCACTGAAAATCTCTGCAAAAAATTCAACCCAGTAGTCAAGCCTAAGACTACATATGACATGAGAGATCTGTGGTTGGATTTCATGACAGATTTGTAGCAGGGGGATGATATAGATCAGAGTGATAATGTTGGGGTGGAGCTCAGAGCAGCTTTCCTTGAGGGAAACCCCCCCCCCAAAACCTTGCAATTAATTATGGTAATGATGGGGGGAAAGTATATGTTGTGGAGCATAGGAGTGGGAGAGGGCAGGGAGGAAAGGAGGCATTTCACAGCAGGGGAGGGTGGGCTACTTCAGGACTGTGGGCAGGTGGCTGAGGAGCAGGAGCATGTGTCAGAGCCAAGCCCTATGCCAAGTAAGCCTGTAGCAGTCTGTGGATCCTCAAATCTGTTCCACTAAAATTGGTGGTATATATCCAATATACCTATTTTAATGATGTTTTATTCCCTGTTGTCAGCCGCCTTGGGCTCCCCCTTGCAGGGGAGGAAAGGCGGGATATAAATTGATTAAATAAAATAAATAAATACCCATTTGTGCTGGGATCAGCCCCTGCAATAGTGCAGTAGCAGCAGCAGCCCCAAACTTGTATTGGATGTAATGCAGGCATAAGCCCAACTGTTCCAGTGCAAGTTAGGATTTCACAGAATACTATTTAAAAGTTTCCCAACAGTCCTTTAAATCAGGAGTCTCCAAACATTTTGGGAGGAGGGCCACATCATCTCTCTGACACTGTCAGGGGGCCAGAAACCTAATTTACATTTCAAATTTGAATAAATTTCCATAAAATTCCATATAACAATGTATTGGAGTGGATTCCAAGTCTTGCCCCAAGGGCCAGATAGAGGGGCCTTGCTGGAAGCCACATTGAGGTTTGTTGAGAACCACATCTGGTCCCCAGGCCAAGGTTTGGAGACCCCTGACTTAAATGAATAAGATTAAAGATATGTGTGCGCATGCATGTGTGCATGTGTGTGTGTGATATATATATATATATATATATATATATATATATATATATATATATATATATATATATATATATATATATATATATATATATATATTCTACCAACTCCTCTCTCTCTCACACACACATGCATATATATATACATATCCATGTACAAAACTCACCATGATGTAATCTTCTAAATTTTGGATCAGATTTCAAATGTACAATTTTGTGCGTGTGTATGAGAGAGAGAGAGAGAGAGAGAGAGAGAGAGAGAGAGAGAGAGAATGCACGCGCATGTGTATTTCTTGTTAGAGAGTCATACACATCCTCTTTGTTCTGTTCAGTGTTCTGACTTTAAAACTGACCTGTATATAATACAACACACAGGTGGACTATAAATCAGAAGGTGAAAGCCATCTGACATAAGTCTGTTGGTGCAAATTACATTTTTTTATGCAGGTGTGGATATAAGTCACTTTTTAGTGTATTTTTTCAATGTGTGGTTATGTAAATGTTGACTAAGCTTGGACTCCAGCCAAGATTATTTTTCATGAAATGAAAAGGATACTCGTTTTGCATTGTCTGACCCATCTAAAATGGGTAAAAAATCTTTATCACAGGCCTGAGTGCAGTACTATATGGCAAAATTGTAACACAGCAGTGCAAGGTCTACGTTTTTGCTTTCATTGCTGGCTGATATTGCCTGAGATAGATTCAGTATTCTAGGAATTTCCTGTGACATGAACATGACTGGAGAAATAATTTTCAACATTAAAATTGGTGAACTGCTGAACTTTGTTAATATTTTTTGCAGCGTTCAATTCATTTCCAATAAATTGTGCAGCAATGGCAGGGGAACGAAGTCCAAAAGCTGAAAGATTGAAAGCCGGAACAGGTCAAAGGGAAGAGAAGAGGATGCAAGTTGCATTGCAATTCTGAGCCTGTTAAAATGCTAACTAGAAAATTAGGCAGGAAAAACAGTTAGAAAAGTATCAAGAGCTTCTTTGATCAACTGGCTGAAGAGAAGTAATCTGACAAACAGGAAATTGCAAAGAATAACTATTTTGACTGTAGTGGAAATACCAACTTAGGTAGCTGCAGTTCAAACTAGATACAGAATATTTTCCTGGAACTTAAAGGAAAGGTAGCCAGATGTCTAAACATTCGACTCAATGTGGCTTTTATTTTGAGGCTGGCATGCCTTCAGAAAACGGGGAGACAAGTTTAGCTGGAAGACTTTTTCCAGTGTATTTACATAATTTCATACATATTTTATGCTTCTGCATTACATTTTTTTAGCAGCAGTTCTATTTAATTCTCGCATTCTCTTGAAGCATTACATATATGTACTATTTCATTGACAAGCATCAAAATGCTTTGCATAGCAAGCAAACACTCCAACCTGTGAACGGCTAGACCCCAGGGTAGGCAGATTTTTAGAAAAAGCCTAACTAATTTTCAGTATATATTTTTCTCCGCAGCATGGAAACATTGAGGGGGGAGGGCAGGAGAGAGAGAGAGCTTAAAAACTCAACAAAGATAATAGGGATTATATATACATTGTATATTTCATACAAGGATCTCTGAAATGCTCTCTGACTGTTGCTGTGCATTATGTGACACTTCAGCAATATTTCCTTTGCGAGTCTATTGAAAAGTCAACTATTCTACTTGACTACTTGAAATGCAGAGACAGACAGACTGGGGTGTGGGGAGGGAGGGAAGCAAGGAAAAGGAAAAAGCTATACCACAACAAAGGTTGCTGATAAAGCAAAGGAAAAATATTGCAGAGGAAATGGACAACCTGCTCCTAATGTTCTGTCTTGCCAGCATCGATGAGTCACAACAGAAGTGTTATGATGCTGGGGTCAACCTATTCCTCCTCCCTTGATTTTCAAGCTTTGCTTCTTGTACCAAATAACAACTCTGACAGTTTGGCAAGTTAGAGTACAATCCTAACCATATCTACTCAAAAGTAAGCCCCATTGTGTTCAGTGGGTCTTACTCCCAGGAAAGTGCCTTTAGGATTGAAGCCTTAGTGTCCCACCTAGGGGAATTCTGGCAATTTAGTGTTCCACTTAGGAATAAAAGATTTCTGCCTCTTTTTGCTTGCTTTCTTCCTCCGGCCCCATTCACTCTGCCTTGAGCTACACTCAGCAGAAATTCGGTTAAATTAATTTCAAAATTAATTCCAGAACAGAACACTTTTTTCTGCAGTTTGCAATTCTTTTAGTTCATTTTCACCCCACATTTCCATATTATTGCTACACATGTGCACTCTGATGAAAAAGTAAAGGTTTTCCCACAGCTTGCCCTGCTGTTGTGACTGACTCAAGGGAGCAGTGCTCATCCCCGTTACAAGTCCAAAGTGCCATTGATGTCCAAAGAGGCATCCATGGTCATGTGGCCAGCATGACTAAATGCCAAAGTTTTATGTTTGCATGTGTTATTTATGCCAACACTGTTGTATTCCCAACACTGCCAACACTGCAACACTGCCATGGGAACACTGTTGTGTTCCCAGCAAAATGCACTGTTGTGTTCCCAACGAAGTGGTACCTATTTATATAGGCACCATAATGATGGAACTGACACATTCTGTAGGGACATGTATTTTATCTGCAAAATGCCTTGCAAATGTATGATGGTATGAAGGTAACAATGTTCTTGTGACTTTGGCATTTAGTCATGCTGGCCGCATGATCATGGTGATGTCTTTGGACAATGCTGATGTCTTCAACCTTGTAACAGGGATGAGCACCACTCTCCAATTTAGTCATGATTAGAATAGCAACCTGAGGGAACAACTTTGGCTGCAATCCTATACATGTCTACTCTGAAGTAAGCCCCACTGAGTTCAGTAGGGCTTACTACCAGGAAAGTGTGCTTGGGATTGCAGCCTTCACCTTTTACCTTATGATTATGTCAGCAAGGTTCTCCATGAAAAATGCTTTATCAATTACTTTTAATATCTGAAAATGGCTTGATTAAAATTGTGGGATTATGCAGTAACAGCAAAAGTAACCATTTTTGTTCAAGTGAAGGAAAAGAATCCAAATCGGAACACATTTATATTAAAGAGTTAATCTGTTAATTTTGTCTTAAATTTCCTTCCTAGGATCAATGGCAATCCTGGCCATAATGCTTTCCAAGATGACAAAGGCAAATTGCCTCCCCACCAGATGGGCTTCCACCCCTCCCTGGTCCTGCTCCCACCTTCCTTCTGGATAACAGGGCAAGCTGTGCATACCTATGGAGGAAAATCAGATCGGCACAATGGCTGACTGAGTGCTTGGGTGAGTGGACTGCATTGTGGCACCAACCTTCCCAAGCCTGGTGCCTGGGGCATTTCTGCCACTTTCCCCTCTCAGGTATGCCACCGCCCAGGATTACACACTTTTTAAATTGCCATAATGAGTATTTGCTATTGTGACAAAAGGATAGTTTGCTGTTTTAATGATATTCTCTACAAGTATATGCATGTTGAAAAAGTAATCATGAATGTTAACTCAAATGTTCTTCATTCATATAGTTTAACGTCTAGATAACTGCTTTTATTCTTGTACGGTATTCCTTTTATGTTGTTATAAGCTTCAAGGCAGAAATGATCTCTTCACACAACATGTGCTTAAGCACCTGTTTTCCTCCTATTACTCACTGCATTCTTGAGATTATATGCGTGAATGAGAGAGTGGTCATTGACCATGAACCCAGAAAGTCATATACTTGGATGAAGGACTTGCTTTTGCCCTACACTACATTCAGCCACTGAACGCAGTATATGGGTTGCACACATAAAAGTCCTCTGATTTGATGGGCTCAGGTCACATAGTCTGAAGAAGGGAACAGTCAGGTGCCTGCCTCCTTTGAAATATGATGTAGGAATGAGTGAGGCATCACATGCTTTAAGAAAGATTTCCAAGGTGGCTTATTGGGTTAAGTGAAAAGGAAACTGTAGGACCCTGAACAGTGGTGCCAGAGAGCACTTGTAGTGAACAAATATTCCTTTCTTTATTCAGAGTGGACAACCTGAAGTCCCACTACATGGTAAGTGTGATACATGTGAATGCTAAATTCAGGAAAAAATGCCTAATTATGTATGCGCAGTGCTTTTTCTTAGAGGGATAAAAAAATTATTTAAATGCTATTTGAATTTATGGAGAAAGGAGCTGGATTGCACAGACACAGGGGCTACAGTCCTACCCACACTTTCATAGGAGTAAGTCCCAATGAATCTATTGGGATAGAGAAGGCATGCATAAGATTGGCCTCTCAAAGCACAATCCTAGGAGCCCACAGGGGCTGACTTGCACTAGCAAACATGCCTTACAGCATGTCTGCACCACCCAGGGAGGAGGGAGGCTGACACAGCGTTGGGTCAGCATCCCTGCATTGCTCTAACCCTTACCCCTTTCCAGCAGCAGCTCACTAGCTGTCCCACTTCTTGCACCAGATACACAACAGGCTGAGCCAGCCTGCCTTTTCCAGTGCAAGTTTGGATTGTGCTGTAAATCCCCAAGATATGCATAGGTTCCACAGAATTTGTTCTGAAGTGAGAACATACATAATATAAAATGTACATAAATTGAAACGGCTCGTTTCTGCCCACCCAGTACTTTTACACTTGAGCAGAAGCAGCACAACAGATGGACTGCACCAGCATGAAAGGGCTGATGCAGCCATCCATATTGCGGATGTCTGTAAATCAGGGAACCAGCTTACTGTTCCTCTATATTCATTCATACTGGAACCTATGTGCATACAATTATATGTACACAGCACTTACTCTGCATGTTCAAGAATCTTCAAAGAGCATGATTCCCAATTGTTCAGTAAGAGAAATATGCACACAGTTATACTTGCACAGTCTTTTGCCCTTCTACTGAATGCATGGAGAGGAAGGCCTTTAAAGAATGTGCTCAAAGAACATCTAAAAGAGAAAATGGAGGACACCCTATTAATATCTGCAACAGAGACTGGACTCTTGGAGAGTACTGAGTGATGTTTGCTCAGAGTTTCAAAATGTTCAGCCACGGAAGAGTGTGGGATAGTGAAGAGAGACTGGCGACAATTTGTAAAGATATGTTCTATACCTGGTCCTGGAGATGTGTTGTTATTGCAGATGCACCTACATGCAATGTGTTATCTTGTGTGGCATGTGTTGGCAGTGTCAGGAATTCCGGCTCCAAAGTTTTAAGTTGTCTGTGAAGGAATGCACAAATAACATCAGTTAGGTTTTACTGTTTAATCCTATTTAAACTGCATATTCCTAAGTTTTTAACCAAGTTTAACCAACCAGGCAACAAACTGAATTTCCAGTTCACCTTTCAAGAAAAGGATTTTTGCTTCTGTATGAAGTGTCAACCATATGAACTGATAATGGTCTGTAACCCATTGTTAAGTCAATAGGGAGAACTGAAACATACATAACAATTGTATACATTGGCTACCTAAATTAACTTTGTAAGGCTGTACTGCTTTGTAACTTTTTTAGTTTACAGTACTTGATCGTTGCACTTAATATGATTTATTTTGAAACAAAAGAAAAGGTAAAGCAAGTGTTTGGTGATTGTTAATTTTGGTTTATTCCTAACTTTGCTTTTTTCTATCACCAGAAAATACTTTGTCTTAAAATACAAAGAAACCACTGTATTTTTAAAAAACAGTTCCCCCTTTCAAATCTCTCTGAACTTTCAGCAGCATCAGTGACTGTCCACAATTTTTGCTGCATAACTTGTTTTTCCCTTTTCAGTAAACCGTGAAGACCCTCGGAGAACGCAGAGTTTGTTTTTGCATCGGCTCTTTGAGAAGAAAGCCCTTTCATTTTAATATTTTGGAGGATTATTGATGTCAGATCAAAACGTCTTTAAATGCTTAGGACACAAATATTGAAGTAATACAATACAGCAGTTTTGGGACAAGTACTGCATAAATCAGCCAGTGTCCCTTAAAGCGTATAACTAGCTAGCAAGGCTAGGCCCATTTCAAAACTGTCATAACACCAGCTTGTTTTTCATTTCTCTAACTCAGAATGTCTGGATTTCAGTAACCTTTTTTTCCCCTGGAGGAGACAACATAAATATTGTACCAAGAATCACTGAACATTCGGTGCATGCATAAGAACTCTCAGAACGCTTCCAGTCTTGGACTGCTTGTTCACACGTATTAAAACAAACTTGTCATAAAAGTAGTCTGTGCTAATGTAGCAAAGATAACTCCTTCCACCAAGACGCCTCTACCTCTGTGGTCAACTATCATGCTCTGTGCAGAATGAGATGAGAAGTCCAAGAAGATGCTACGTGTTTTATTTTTCTTGCAGCAGCTGGTTTGTATTCCCTTGAAATGTTGTGTGCTTATGCCCAGAGGGTGAGTAGTTCCAAGGGCAAAGTGTAACCCAGGCTCCAACTTCCTCAGAGGAGAGGAAACTGGTATCGCTTGTACAGACTCTGTTTAAAAATATGCAAGTTGAGCACTGGATCATAGAGCAGTGCTTTCCAAATTCCTTCAAGGGAGTTGGGAACACTGAACGTATGCATGTTAGGAGGGAGGGTGAAGGCACCAGTGTGATCTCCCAGATTGCACTGCTGCTGATGAAGTAGATTTTTCTCCTTACAGTATATAAAGAGATGCCAACCTCCAAGGGGTTCAGGGAGTCCTGTTGACACATATGCGTGGCTCCCAAGCCTCTGTAATGGTTAAAAACTTTATTAAAAGCCACTTCCTATTTATGGTCAATCCAATACTCTTATTAGCCTCAAAAGCTGCCAAAACAAACCACCTCCATCCCAAAGATGGTGAGGAATTACTTCACATTCTCACCTCAGCCACTTCCCTCAGATCCAAGTTCAAATTATGTGATTTTTTATATAAATGCTTATTTGTTCCTCAAGCTTCTGGAGAAAGATCCCATGAAAAATGGCTCTTCTAGTCTTGGGAGAAACACTGGCATTCATTTAATTCACATTTTTGACATTTGTGTACCAGCCCAAAACCCAGCCCAGTTCTCTAAGGGCAGGGTGATCATATGTGCTGTTTCCCCCACCCCCACCCCCACCCCCAGACATATCCTGGATTTCAGCCTTTTGTCCAGGAAAAAAATCTTTATTTCCTCCTTTTTCTTGTATGCAGGCAACAGGTAGCCTTCTTGTAATTAATAAATTATATGTAATAAATTGTATGTAAATTTTAAATTTAATAATAATTAATACAGTGTCTAAATTAAATGCAAGAAAGCAATATATATCAGTGTTTTCAGCTTTTATTTTGTCATGTCCTACATTTTTCTTGGGTGTCCTACATTTTGGGGGTTCTTGTCCTCTTTTTTGTTATGGCATATGGTCACCCTTTATAAGTGTGCCATCCTAGTCAACTTTCCAGCACCAATGCAGCCGCAACAAAGCCTTGAGGTTAGGGAACATTCTCTTAGCTTGAAGAGCCCTGAAGAGTCCCATCATCACAGGAGGTAGAGCACAGCCCACTGGCATCAACTTTTTGAAAACTGGATAGGATTGAGTCCTAAGACCCCCATTTTTCCCTCCCCTCTGCTGATGCAGCCATGCCAAAAGGAGTTTGATATATCCAACAAGAGGGAGATTGAGAGGCTTTGGACGAAAGGGGAAAATGTTTCTCCTTATACCTTGTAAGCTTCCTACTCACCAATTGGTCTCCATGGACCTGAACCAGTTTTTAGTTGGCCAAGGAGAAGAAAGGAATGGGGATGGTTGAAAAAAGGATAGGATCTAGGATTTGCCACTGCCATCAGATCCTTTACTTCATGCCACTTCCTTTACCTTGCCATTCCTTGTCCACCCCTTGGGACAGCAGGTAGATAATTATGGGCACAATCTGGAGGAGCAGATGGGCCAGCACAAGTCCTTGCACAAGCACAAGGGTGTCATAAATTTATGCCACTCAGAGATGAGGGGAGGCTATCACTACAGGTCCCGGGACACAATGAGTTATGCCACAGGGGTCTGGGGTTGGGGGAGAGCAGGAAGACCTAGGAAGGAGGTGTCCAAGGACAGAGAGAGAGCAGTGGGTGGACATGGTAGACAGGTGGAGAGTGGGAGGTAGATCCAGGACCTCATAATTATTCTTAAACCCCAGCTCTGTTCCCGAGCAGCCCATGACAGCCCCAGACTGCTTGAATATGCACCACCATTTGAGGCAGTGCAGATTGGAGTAAACCCATTGGGGCTGCTACTGCATTATCTCTTTGCCCAGGCTGGCACAATAGCAGCCCCAAAATTGTGCTAGATGCAGCACAGGCATGCCAGCCTTCCTGTTTCAGTCCAAGTTAGAATTGTGGTGCCCATCTTTTTATTGACCCCTAAATATCCCCCACCTGTTCCAATTATTAATTTTTTTTAATTTGTTCCCTAGCCTTTGCACATTTCCTCCTCTACCTCTTCAACACAGAAGAGTAAAGAAAGATTTTGTACAGCATTTCAGTAGCATCAATTCTTTGGTCACAAATAATGGCAACTGAGTTAATGTGAGACAACCTCTGGGTGGCTCTTACAAGAAAGGAGTCTGGACTGGTTACATCCACTGCATCTCCTAGAAGATGGACACTGACTTATTGCTCTAAGTAATCATTTTTTTTTTTTTGTAGGAAAGGAAATGTGATGTGGCAGCACTTTCTGATAGAGGTTATCAGCTTTATATTTTATCTTGACCTAGTCATTACAAGAAGAGAACAGGGAAATTGGTTATTTTGTGCAGTGAATCCTGTTAGTGCTCATTACCTTGTGGATCTGATTATCCTTACAAGCATAATGCACAATCATCACCCCCCACCCCCAAAAAAGAAGCCTCAAATTAGTGAGGCTTTCCGTTTCTATGTAATCAAGGCCAAATACGGCCTGCCAAGCATTTAATCACTTCCTATACATTCTTTCAAAATAGTATGCCATTTTAGCGCTCCTGAAAGTCAAGGACTAACTATGCTTGACCTGACAAAGGCAGGGCTGCTAGGCATTGAGGGCACTTTTTCTGCTCAGCTCTCTCTCACTACACCTTGGCATTGACCTTTCCTGGTGTTACTGTTTCATATCATGAGCTCTTTTAAGTTCTTAATGCCAATCACATGAAATTATGGTGGTGGTGGTGGTGTGTGTGTGTGTGTGTGTGTGAGATGTGCACAAATGAGCACTTGGATGACACCATCAGACTCATTTTATACCTTTAACCTAACCCAGTGAACTTCTGGCACCAACATTAAAAAGACCATCCTCATAAAAATACAGGAAAGATGGGAAAATCTCAGATTTGAAGATCACCTGGGTGCCAGCACTATTAATTCCCATTTTAAACAGCCTAGGCAATGTTAAAAAAACCATTAGTATTGAAGACCTGCCCATATTGATAATGATTAGCAAGGCCAGAAGCAACAAGAAAAGGAAGGCATAATGAAGAGATTACAATCAGGAAGTGTAACAAGGGAAGGCTTGCTTAATGAGCCTATTGGTACCAAACTACATTATTCATAGGGCCTTCTGATTAGAGACAAATGTCAAATGTAACACACATTCCTGGGTGGCAAGTCTTCATTTACATTTCAAATAAACACTTTCCCTTTCAGGCTTTAGCTGAGCAAACTGTAGTTTTAGCACTAAGTAACTTTTAGCCACACACGAAGCAGGCCTCTTGTCGGGAGAGCCAAAGCGTGGCAGAGATTCTGGTGCAAGAGCTCTGTTGAATTTCAAAGACTGCTGCAATAAAAGACTATGGGCACAATCCAGAGTAACTACGGGGAGTCCTTGCTCCAGTGTAAGAACAATTTGCTCTGGATTGCAATATGAATTTCCCATAGGGTTTCGTTAGGTGGTGCAGTAACTACGGGTACATGTAATGTCTCTTACGTGCTCCCGTAGTTACTCTGGATTGTAGTGTAATTTACCTTATAGTTCTCAATATGTATTCTTCTGGAGAACCTTCGTGTGCAGAATATGAAAGATCGCATACATAATTCTATGTATGGCTACATATGGAGTATATCATCTTCCCTTTGTCCCATCTTTGCTTTCCATTGCTAAAAAGGACCAGGAGAAGACATACTGCAGTCTTTTGTCCATAATCCACATGCACAGATTCAGTAAACAACATTTGCGTATCTATTTCTATAATAATAGTATTTCCATCAGGATAGCCTTCCAGGGAGGGAGCTGGATTGGAAACATACATACATATGTGCTGCTCCCTGCAACCTGATCTGGACAAGAGCAGGCACAGCAGAAATAAAATCTTTGGTACCTTTGGGTTTGTAAAGACTGTGCTTGCTCTTCCAGACTATAGATGTGTCTATATTTCTAGTTGGCATGCAAAAACCAGACTGATAGCATGACTCCATGGCAAGCGCTCAAAATGGAATAAGGTTTACATGGTACTAAACCAATGGGGAGAATATGCAGTAAACACACTTGGTTAATAGAGGTTAATGTAATAGATCCTTGATGTGGTTTGTATCAGTAGTTTTGAACTGAGAAAGAGTCCCATGTGAAACTATGGGGTCCCCTGCTAGATTAAGGGTGGACAAACTGGGCCACCTCAAGGATGTTAGATGACAGAGTGTACCTGGTGAAATTTCTTCTTCTTTACAATTGTTAAAGGCCCAGGAGCCCTATAGTAGATCCATTTGTCCACCCCCTGGTATAGATAATACTATCCAGTTGGACACGTGTACTGATTTTGTATAAGATAGTTTTATATGTTGAAAAATAGTTGGACATTTCTGAAGTTGGACATATAAGACAGACATTTCTGAACACGTGCTGATTTTCAAACTCTTGTGAACTTGCTCTGAAAGAGAATTTTTTAATAACACATCCATGAAGTTTGAACCTCACATACATAGTTGTACATCATTTCAATATTCAACAGTGATGACTGTCTGTGGGATCTTAGCATTTACTCCAGTGAAATATGCAACATTTGGGGTCACAAGCGCATTTTCCATGAGGGATTTGATATGTAGTAGTTCATTTATAGGGATAAGTCATCACTTGATCCACAACCATTAAGGGATGTTCAGTATGAACTGGCCCATGGTTACAGAGTTTTAATTAATTGTTTAAGGTATTCCTCACCAAAAATTAAAATATTAAACCTCAGGCAGTAGATCAATTTCCTCGTTATAATATAACATATGTGCAATTTCTAGAGAAAAAGGAGAAGGAAAAAAGTTTCAATGTCCCCAAAGCCCAGAATATTCAACAGAGAATATGAGCATAAATTTCACTCTGCTCAATTGAAAATGCTGTGGCACTATCATAATTTAGTATTAATAAGGACATCAACTAGGACTCTTGTTTTAATTGAGTAGCTTAGATGATGTCATTTGTTCCAGCTCTGATTAGCTCTGTTTGCTAATTGTTTGGCAACACTTTATAATGAATGACACAATCACTGTTTCATTCATTGGTACTCATTGTTAGCACATGAATCATGTGGAATTGTTTTGGTATTCATGTGGAGGTAAAATATAATTCTACAAAAACCCCATTGTAATTTGCCAGAGTCTTAATTAACATCGCTATACAAATATGAACAGATAAGTTACATCGTGAGACAAAGTTGAAAGCCTAAAGAATTGAAAATCCTAATTACAGCATTTTCATTTGCAATTCCTACTAAGATCTAACACATGGAAGAAACTGTAAAGTCTGTGTACCTGTAGATATTAAAGTACCACAAAGACTAATGCATTTATTCCATGCTGTCCTGAAAGCTCAAAATGGATTACAATTTAAGTCAAAAATAGCTCTAGTGGCAGTTTATATTAAGTCAAAACCAAACTCATAGAACTACCAACGTGTTATGAATATTATTTAACAGAATCATTTTGCATTCCCAAAGCAAGATAATAAATATAGTTAAAGGGATAATCATAATTGTATAATCACAGAAAAATAACATGACAAAAAAATTAGTAACTGCATAATGCAGTAATTTTTTAATGAAGGAAAATCATTATCAGACAAATGATGGCTGCAGGTTGGGAGCAAAGGGTGGGAAAATTCTGGTAATTACATTTAATTTGAAATGCAAACATTTGTATTTAGGAGATACATATTACCTTCAAGAAGGAATTTCAATATACTCTACTTCTCTATAATAGCAGAGTTAGGTCTTCAGTGATGGTCAGACTGTTGCTAAAATGGAAACACTTAAAGATACAGTTTGGGGATACTTTCTGATCCCAGATTTGTTAAGTTTTTGCTCCAAATAGGCAATAAAGCTCCTAAATACTTGTTTTCCCTTTGTTCCTAGAAATTTAGGAGTGAAAGTAAAAAACATGTCTGGACTCCTAAGAAAAGGTTTACAGTGCTTAAAACCTGTTTTTGAAGGACATTTATTTGCACTGAGAGTAGCACCAAACATGGCGTAGATACAGTACATAGAAGTACTGTGAAAAACTGATGAGGATAATAAGAGGGCACTATGTAGAGGGAAGGAAGAAGTAGGATCACGGATCCTTGATCTTGAATACTTGATCGTCAGCGCTTGGGATCTTGATCTTGATCATTGATCCAGAACTTGAGCAAGAGTTCTTATCTCTTCCTTAGCAGATACCAGCCAGTCTGGACCATAAATCCCCTTACAGACCTCTGACTAAGCAACACTCTCCAACATGGGCAAACGGGAGTGAGATCTTAAATATCTCTAGGCCAGGACTATATTTCTTAGATGTCACCTCATCCACTTCCCCTCTGCATCACTGCAGTCCTTGTGGATCTCACTCTGGGGTCAGGACCCTGAAAAGGTCAGACTTGAGTTGGAGGACCATGAGAATGAGTAAGTACTATATCTGTGTGATCTGGGGCATGCAGGCCTCCATCAGTCTCGAAAGACTATGGTATCGTGCTCGGCGCTGCATACGCTGCATGCGAAGCACAAAAGCCTGGGTTAGATCGTTATGGAGGATAGGCTGTTACCCAAGCAGCAAATCCCCCCTCTCCACGCCACTGAATTAGTCCAATGGAAAGGCAGAGCCAATATGATTGGATCCAGCTGTGTCGCAGAGCTGGGTAAAGACCACCCACAGCCCACACTCTGGGGCATATCTGAATTCAAATAAGTCCCCAAGTGCCTGTGATATGTATTCCAAGGGAGGTATGAATACCACAATATTTTGTTGCAGGATTCTTCTTGTAATATATACTGTACATACAAGGTAATGAGAAAGGTAATGTATTGTTATTTAAATTTAGATCCTTTGCCTGCCTGACTTGTTGCTTATTTGGAATCATTACTGATCAAATGCATTTAATATTCAGTGGTCCAAGTGTGACAGTCAAGGCAGCTTCAAAATATAAAAAAATAAAGTTAGTGACCACACACTGCATCCAGTGATTTGTATGGGGCAGTGGTGGGATTCAAATAAATTAACAACAGGTTCTATTTCCTAATAACCTAAACTAACAACAGGTTCTATGTTCCATTAGTACCCGGTTCTCAGAACCAGGCACTCATTATCAAAGGGTTCTATAGAATCCATGAGAACCCCCTGAAGCCCACCACTGGGGGGATCTGTACAACTTGAGATTGGAAAGTAAAAATATTTTTGTAGACCACTTGGGCGTCAGTGAGTCTCCCTCAGCTATTTTGCTGGCCCCTTCCACAGAGGTGTTTGGGGACCAGAAAAAACAAGGATAGGATCCCAGTATGCTTTGTTGCCACCGGGAGTCATACTCTTCCATCCCTGAACCACTCCCTTCTTGGCCTGCTCTCTGCCCCAAACCTTCCCTAAACTGCCTATAAGCCTCTCCTGTTGCCAATATCCAGAAATTTTACTCTTCACTGCTCCAATATCCAGAAATTGCTGGTGAATTATGGGCCTCCAGTCATTTGCCCTGGCAGCCTCATGGCACACAATAACAACATACCATTTATGATACTGTAAAAGGACTTATGGCAGCAGATGGAGAAATCCATCCTTGTAAGCCCTCCATAAAATGGGGCTGCCCATTATTGAATATGTTGAAGAAAATACATTCAGAAAGAATGAATGGCAGAAAAAATTAAAACTGATTTTATGGTATTCCAGTTTAAGAACATAAGAAGATCCCTGCTAGATCAGGCCAAGGGTGATCTAGTCCATCTTCCTATACTTCAGAGTTGCCCACTAGATGCCTTTCAAGGCACACAGATAACAAGATTCCTGTGTCCTGTTGCCACTCCCTTGCATCTGGCATTCAGAAATAGGCTACTTCTAGCACACAAAGGTTTAGTACAGTTGGATCAGGTGCTAGATCCTGTGGCAAGCAGTTCCACAGATTAATTTCTTGTTAATTAATTTAAGAAATATTTTGTCAATACTAATTATTCTGCCACCCAAATTTAGTCAGTGTTACAAATTTGGTTCTGGTGTTATGTGAGAAGAACCTTTCCTCTGTCAATCCCATCCATAATGTTTCATTTTTTTGGTATATTTTATCTCTGCAATTGGTAAATCTTATTTATTTTTTCCAGTTCTTTCTATTTAGTACTTCCAAATTTACAGAATTTGGAGTGTGGGGTTGAAATACAGTCGAAGCATTATTTTACTAACATGACTTCTGTATTTTGTGTGATCCAACCACAGAAAGGGTAACAATACTGTTCTTCTGCATTCGTGAACGAGTGCTATGATAGGAAAGCATTCTTTAATCATTGTCATACATCTGGCAATTTTGTTCTGGTTATACATAGTTTTAATTAAAAAGAAGCAATGGTTCATTATACAGAAATGTGAAAACTTTTTTATGAAATAAAGCATATCACATTTAAACATGATATGGTTAAATTGACTAAAGGGAATAGACAAAGTGGCATAATATCGTTAAAATGACATTAATGCAGAAAGGCCTACATTTGCTAATTTGCATGGCTCGTTCAGCAATATCAGTTTTGTTCCCTCCAGTTTCATTACAAGTCTTGTTAGTGCACTTATTTGAAAGTCTTGAAATTTGTATATGAAGAACTAACTAAAGATATTAGATAGCGAATTAGATAGATCCAAGGTCTACAGCTGGTAAATGAATATTGATGTGAACCAAGCTCTTTCTATCTAGTTTTCCTAGTTTCATCTGCTAGATAGCATTTGCTGCTGCCTTACGAACAACCTAATGGTAAATGAAGAACAACTTTAATCTCGTTGGACAAAATTCAAATCATTTATACTTCAGTTATGCATTGTTCTTCATGAAAGTCAACTTCCTGAAAATTCATGTGGATATAGCTGCAATTAATATGAATGTTAGGATGCAAGATGGCCATTTTGGGTGGATGACACAATCTAGGTCCAAGCCTGAGATCAGACACATAACTGATCTTTGTTGTTCATTGCTCATTCACTTTAAAATTGTACAGGAAAAAGGACATTCTGTTAGTACCATCAACACAGTGGTGGGCTCTTACCGGTTCGGGCCGGATCGCCCAAACCAGATGTTCCCATTTCCCCGCCGCTGGCGATCCGGCAGCAGCAGGGAAAGGGGAAAACCAGGCGGAGCAATTCAGGCCGGCCACCATCTTTTTCCATGCGCACTGCCAGCCAGCTTCAGGGCAGGCACTGTGCAAGCGCCAACCTAAAGCGCCTGGCCCTGCCCACTTCTGGGGAACCAGTCGTTGGGCCGGGCCCACCACTGCATCAACACCTCCTAATTAGGAAGTCTTAGGGATCTTCAGATCATCAGAGGACAAAAAGGTTCTCTCCTGTCAGGCTGGTAGGACTTGAGAGGTTGTTTTAGGGCATAGTTCTTTCCATAGAATATTCATCCTCTTCATTCTAGCTAAGCCAGGTGCCACCATATTGGATCTTGCAAAACTTCATGAAAACCAAAATGGGGACATGCTAATCTCACAAGATCTTGTGAGATTCAAGATGGCAGCATCCAGGAGAATAGCAAGGAGGGATATCCCAGGACAACAGGTACAAAGACACCAGGGATAGCCCATGAAGTTGTGACACAAACTTTAGGAACCTCTGCCCTTAAGGGTCTTTTCACCTTAAGGGTGGAAGTAAAATTCCCATCCCGTCTCACGTTCAGCATGAGCAACCTGGTTTTTAGGTTGTATCCTATCTGAAAATTTCTTCTGCAGCTCCCTAAAGTATCAGCAGTGACCCATAGGGTGGCACATATGAATGACTGATGGACAATTGGGCTTGCGAATCCACATTGCTTTTCTATACAGTCCTTTAAGCAAATGTCTTAAAGTATCATTAAAATAAAATGTTCTGACTGAAATTTTTTTGTTCAGGAGAAAAAGGTCAAATGAAGAATTATCCTAAAGTGACATTTTTATTATTATGACCATTTTTAATAACGGCAAACGAATAATTATTTTTCATTTGATGCTTTTAGCACCTTGGCTAAGAGTAAAAACGTCAAAAGGTAGGTAGGTCTTTAAATGATGTTTATACAGTCATGGTGCTTTTGTACAAAAATATCAGAGAAACTGGGTGCCTATATGCATTGGGTGTTTTTAATGACATCTAATTTTAAAGTTAAGAAGTTATGCTTTTCATCAATATAGTAGCAGAGCTACCTTCCTTTAGCATTCTTATGATCACACAACACTTTTAAAAATAACAAGTGACAAATCATTATTTTTTATTCCTAATCACATAATTATGTAAGAAAATATTTTCCATGATGTGTGGCATCTGTAGATATACATGTTAAAGTCAATTTCCTGTCTTCCATCACACCAGGAGGGCTCTTCTCACATTATAATGATTCTGTGTAGAAGGAAAAGTATAATCCTGCTTACTTCCTACCGCCTAATACACATATTCACCTTTACTGATGAAAGAAAATGGGCATGTACAAATGGTACACGCAGTGTTCATGCAGGAAAATCACATACATATCCTTTTTGTTGCAAGTAGAAAGAGGGAACCTGATCAGCAGGAATGATCTTCTTCGACTCAAACTGTGCATTCATTATAAAATATGAGATGTGCTCTGACATCACTATGGAATGGATCAAATGTGGTTCTAAATGTCTCCCCCAAAATTTATCTTTTGATTTCATTTGTTTCCCTTCCTCTGGGTTGCTCAAAACTTTGTATCAAAACTTTGCTCAATTCTTTGTATCTCTGGTCTACCATACAGCAACTCTATGAGGCAGGTTAGATAACTGAGAGAGGGACAACTGTAAGTTTCATGGCTAGTTGGGGTTTTGGTCCTGCATTTCCCTAGTTCAGCATTTTCCAAATTGGGACACCATGATTTAAGTGGGCAGGCTTGTCAACACCACCATTTTCCAATGGGTTTTTTGTTCTGGGAAGATTCTTTTCTGCAAATTTTCTGTGAATTCTTTGAAGGTTATGTTCTGTGAAGATTCACAGACTCCTAGACGGTAACCAGTTGTTACCATCACAGCTTGGTTACTCACTTGTGTACTCAAGTGACTCAATTGTGACTCAGTCCTGCCATAAGGGGTACAACAACTTGTCACAGCTTGGTATTCCATTTCCCATCCATAAGCATAATCACAGATTCTCCTGTTTTCTCATATATTCTCATATATTAAAGGGCATTTGGTTGACCTGAAGTCAACTTCTCCTTCCTGCTAGAACAGGGGTCTCTAAACCTTTTAGCCAAAGTGCCACATCAAATACCAGGCATAGTGCTGAGGGCCAAAAAATATTTTAAATATAAAAAACAGAATAGAGATGAAATTTATATTAATGAGTAAATTGGCTCAGATTTCCTGGATTTCTGCAAGCACCAACACACAGCACAAAATTTTTAAAAAACCACTTAAACGGACCCCAATTTCCCCATCCCATCATCACAGCTCCAGTCATGATTGGTCAAGTGGGTCAGAGACACTTAAGGGACTGATTAGATGCTCACCATGGGCCACATCACCCCCAGGCCTCGGTTTGGAGACCCCTGTGCTAGAACTTAAGATGAAGGCTGTAATCCTAAAGACACTTTCCTGGGAGTAAGATCCTTTGAACAAAATGGGGCTTACTTCTGAGTAGACATGGTTAGGATTGTGCTCACAATATTTTGTCTTATAATTTCCAGAATAAGCCTTCAAAGATATGGTAAAGTTGTACCCTCAATGCCAATACAAGAACATTAAACATAAACTGTAACATTTAAACCGGCAAGATTACACTTACATTATATAATCGCTAGACAAAAGGCCCAATAATCACTTTGTTCAAAAGAGATAACGCAGCATAATATAAGTGGTAGTTTAAGCAGTTATCTGGTAGTACAGCTAATCATCACCCTTGGTTCACAGCCTTTTGTTTCTCACATATACACATGTCAGACTGTAATTAAATGCATTCACACTGTTCAGTGCTGAAAAAGTTGCCTGGGATGAACAGTGGAACCAAGCTGGAAAAACACAATGAAGACAAGTTTAGGCAGAGCTTTATGAATGTGACAGCCAGGCATGGGGTCCTTGTTGGCAAATTGGTTATGTAAGGGTGAAAGTGTACTACAGTACGGTAATTTTTCCTTTGGACAAATAAGAATCAGATTTGGATTTATGTAGAAAACGACCACAAAAGCAAATTTTGTCTGATTTTTAAATGTTTAGAGACCTTTCTAGGCCTTTTTACTGAGAATCAGATCATCTGAATTTAATGGTGCTTTCTACAAACTAAATGTAATAGTCTGAAGGTGTTGGCTCAATCACTTTTATGAAAGACCCAGATTCTTCACATATAAAAGTTTATTTGAGGACTACATAAGCTTCCCTACATACATTGATTTAAGTTATTAGATGGCAACAAAAATTGACATCAAATTTAGCATATTCATTCATTCATTCATTTAATTTCTATCCATCTAGTGGTATCCATCTAGTTCTGGGATCTCTGAACTTTTTGGCAGGCAAGCCATATCATCCTGCTAACACTATATCAGGGAGGCAAAAAAACTAATTTACTTTTGAAATTTGAATAAATTTACATAAATTTACATATAAGATTGTGTTGGAGTGGTTTACAAGGCTTGCCCAAGGACCAGCTAGAGGGGCTTGCCAGAGGCCACATTGAGGCTTGCCAAGGGCTGCATCTGCCCCCCTGGGTTTGGAGACCCCTGATCTAGTTGTATCCAAGCAACAAGATTAAATCCATATACAATTTTGTTCAGGATTCACAGGACAATATATTTTCTAGATGTTGCTCCAAGCATATGTACTTGGAAACATTGAAGACCCATTTCTGAATGCTTCCAATCATGACCAAGACAAGGGCAATCATTCATCGGAGTCCCTGATCCTATAAAACCACTGACTCTAACCATGCACCTGCAACTAATTTTTTGATTGAAACTAAGCACTCATCACACTGCCCCTACCTGCTTTCCTTCCTCTCCGTTCACAAGCCTAGCATCTCCAGGTGGGCTATCACTGCCATCTTTTCTGTCTATCTAACCAATCTTTCTGCTTGCTTCAGCTAAACTGCTTTCATGTCTTTTGGAGCCTGCCTCCTTGCCTTCTCCAACTTCCCTCTACTAGCAAAGAGCATGGCTCTCACCAGCCCTGGGACAATTCTGTTTACTATGAACAGAAACATGATTCCAGGTTTCCAACATTCTCTGCTTCTGTTCAGTTCAAAAAAAGCACAGAGAAGGAGGCTGCATGCTGCACTAAATAAAGGGAAGGAGAATGGGACAGGTTCATTTTTTAACCAACTTGCCCTCTCTCATCTATGGGATGCATTCATGCACATGCTGAGGTAGTCTTTGAGGGAATTCAGGTATATCAGTGAGTGTCAGGGCATCGCTGCCCTTGGGAGTGCAGTGTATTTGAGGCATATGATACAAAAGTAAGGTGAATGCTGCAATACGGCTCCCTTGGATTCAATCAATCAATCAATCAATCAATCAATCAATCAATCAACAGTATTTATATAACACTTTTCAACTAAAAGATTCACCTTCATTCTAAACATGTAGGGCATATGAACATGCATGAGGAGACTTGAAGTAATAAAGAAGTTCTGAGTTTGATACTCACCTCCAGAAACCTTCATTTCTACCCCCTCTGTCACCACTTTATATATGTTTAAATGTATTCCTGTATTAGGATAATAATATTGATGTACCCTTCAGGATTGTGATCAGAAGTGCTGGCTGTCTGCCTTTAGGACTGGTCTGGAAATTAGCTAAATATATTTTCAGATTAAGATTTTGTATTAATTATGATGACGTTTATTATGACACTGAAAAATCACTAAGTAAGAAACAAATAAAAAAGATATAAACCATTATTAGTACAATCCTAAGCATAAGTAAGTCCCATTGTGTTCAATAGTACTTACTCCCAGGAAAGTGTGGTTAGGATTGCAATTTGTCTGAACAGAAATTTAATGTGAAATAAACAAGTCTTTAAACATTCAATGTATAGTATTCTTTCTTTCTTTCTTTCTTTCTTTCTTTCTTTCTTTCTTTCTTTCTTTCTTTCTTTCTTTCTTTCCCTATTGTACATTGCTCAAAATTTGGTGTAATTATCCCAAATCCTACTGGGAAGAAGAAGCTTGGAAATCAAGATATAATATACTGTAATATAGGGGACGGTGTTTGTAGAGATACATAAATAATCAAACATATGAACATCACAGGCATGACTTCTAACTGTCAGCCTATGCAAGATGAAGACAACAGTGCGGCAGAAAGAACAGCATTGTTGTCCTCAGTGTTTTGAAGTCATTCCCATGTTACTGCCATTGTTCTGATATGAACACTTGTTTCACTCATTGATTCGTGTTGCTTCAAACTCAACAGGGTAATTTTACTATTCATCAGCATGGGGGGAAAAGCAACACCACTTTTCCCCCATATCATTTTTACATATCAAACCTACATTGTCCAATCTCAAACAGTATTCCTAGCATCCCAAAATGCAATAAAGCCTCACAGAAGCTCTGCTTAAAACACTTTTTTAAAGAAACCAGATTGAGAAGATATACACAATTAAAAACATATGGTAAGTAGCAAAATGACCTGTTGTAGGAGAGGTAAAATTAAGCTATTGCTATGGAGATCCAAGCATGTAAGTGTAATTTAGGTACTTGCAGGAGTTGTCTATAAATTCTGATGTTCAGTCCCCTAATACATATACAACTTAGGGTGCAATCCTAATCAATTTCAGCAAGGGTACTTTACTCAGCTCCCTGTTCTCATGGTGGCACGGGAGAGAGACACAAGTCTGTGCACTAGCTTTATTGTACCAGGACCAGCTCAGAATTGCCTGATGGCACCCCCAAGCTGGCATGGGACTTGTAACAGGCCTTGTGGCAGCCTAACCAGGAGTTAGGATTGGACTGTCAGATTTTATGTTTTTTATATTCAAGATCTTAGTAATGATCACATACTTTTCATGAGAGAGAGAGAGAGAGAGAGAGAGAGGGAGAGAACTGATGTTCTCACTTCTTTTTATCTGTGGTGTGGAACACAACTTGTCTCTATAAGAAATGTACACTTCACCCTTTTTATATATTTATTTTTACTTTTTAAATGCCCCTCCCCATTTTATTCTAATTCTGCCACTGAGAACAGATCAGTAGGGTCCTTAGGAGATTGCAACAAGCTTTAGGGGACAACAAGCTAAGCTTGAGACTAGTGGCTAAAATTGTGAGAAACAGGGTATGAATAATTGATAATACCATCATGTTATATATCATTGGAAAGGAAATTTAATGCAGAATGCAATGAAACAAACTACATTGGAATATCTATACTCTATCAAATGTTATGGCCAATAAATGAGAAAATGAAAATGCAAAAGCCTATGGAACAAAAAATGGATTTTCTTAACTCAAACTTTCCAATCTGCAATAATAATGGCTCTGAGAGCCAATGAGTAGTAATTCTGATACTTTATGGAATGAATAAGATGTTAATATGAATCAGCTCTCATTTCCATACATACATACATACATACATACATAGGTGTGTATGTGTGTGTGCTGCTTTTTTTTTTTGTTCACCACTGATGTCACACTTGGAACATGAAAACGAGCATCTCTGAACAAACTGAGCTCGTACAGCTCAATCTATCAAGTGCAGCTTGTTTTTTTTTAAGAGAGTTGTGCCAAAAAAGCCTTTGCTTATATCCACTGAAATACCAGGAGGAGTTATGTGGCATCATTTCTTAGTGGACTGTACCGATGAACTACCACAATCTATTCTGAGAAAATAAAGCATGCATTTCCCCCAAGTCAGTATTCATCTGTAGTTATCCAGCGAGATAAACTGCATTATCTTAATAACAGTTTCTCTCCCACCTCATTGTATATACTCAAGCATATGTGCCAATGCACTTCTATATGTTGCAGAATACCTGAAGTTTGGAAAGGATTCTTTTCCATACTTCTGTTCCTTTTCTCTGTGTTGTCCAAAACAAGATACTCACATTCTTTAATGCTCTCAACATCGTCTTTATGGCCGAACAACTTCAGGGTCAATGCTAGTATAACAGATACCATCTCTGCTGTATCCAATGAAGTGGACCCTACTAGCTCGAAATGAATTTGGTAGTGTTTAGGGTGCAGCGATACACTAAGTTGTAATAAAAGATGTTTGTTATTTTTTTTTCTAATACCCCTGCTCCCTCAGTATGTTTCAAGTAGAGAAACCTCCAGGAGTTAGGTAATTTAGATTTACTGTGGTCCTTTTAGGAGATGCATAATAGCAATTAATTTGGAATCTGTAGTCTAAGAGGCATTTTATAATTAATTTCTCAGCATTTACTACATACAGGCCATCACTTTAAAGTGCTATGTCATTAACAAAACCCCATTTTTTCATAAAGAATAGACATACTGATCTACATTTTTCCATGCTGCCTTAGCCAGAATGGACTCGAGGGATATTATCTTATTCAGAAAGAACCTTTCAAGGTTGAATAAAAGAAATGGTGCAGGGTCCCTGGGAGAGGGAAGTGATCATCATTTTCACCTTCAACTCTTCTTTGATGTGGCAGAGTCAATTTTTAATCAGCAGCCATCAGACTGGGCTTCATTTCGCCTTACAAAGTCCTATTACGCTGCCACTTTCTGGAAGGAGGTGATAAGGACAATGCTCTTCTTTTTCTCTTCATAGAGCCCTGCATATGATGAGTCCCTTTGGAGAGGCTTGATAAAAAAAATGACAGAGTATGTAGGGAAAAGGTCACCCTCTCTGCCAGAATTAACTCTTCAAGACAACAAACTTGGGAGTTTGGTACATTTGTTTGCAGCAATTGGAACCGCTTGTTTGGGAACGGTGACGGTACCCAGGAAAGGGTTAAAACGCACCTACAGCTGATGTGATTAAAATACTACACCAAATTATTTGTCTGTTGTTGTGGGGGGAAAAGAAGCCAAGAAAAGAAATACAAAATAGGCAAGATGATTTCTTTTATTTCAACTGTCCAGTGGGATGGAAGAAGCTGGTTTGGGGACTTACACAGGATTCTTGGTCAAGCCGAGCACAAAAATGGGTAATGGGTTATAATTGTGTTTTTCAGTGGCATTGCATTTCCTGTTTAAAATATTCAAGGCTAGTTGCTGGAAAGGCTGAATGAGAACATACTAATATTGTATAGAATATATCATAAGCTGAGTGATCTAAAAGGATGAAAGACTAAAATTCTGCATGTAGATTGTAGGACAATACATTCCTGGGTAAGTTCCTTTGGAATGAATTTGAACATAATAAGAACACAAGGATGGTGTTCTTTTGGAGTCTCACTGCGAAAAAAAATAATGTATCCATGCATGCACATGCATGTGCACCCACCCTACACACTACTAACTTTGTTGCCTGGTAGTTAATGAATATCTAGAAATTAACAACATGTGAAAAAAGGCAAAGACACAATGAAAATGCCATACTTTAGAAAATTACTTCTGCATCATTTCTGATCACAACAACACAACCCTGAAACAATTCATAGATAAAATAAGGAGAAATTATTTCTCCTGTTCAACCCAATTGAAAAAGAATCAGGAACTGGGGAAAGAAATCATACTAGCTCCCCCCACCCTTACCCCCCGGAGGTGTTTTTATGTTAAATAAACCAAAATTATTTTTTAAACTACGCAGTGAGGCAGAAAAAAAGCTCTATAATCTCATAGTATCATTTATTGTAGTCAGCAGTCTTAATTGCCTCCCTGAAATGGATCGGAGTTCTGGGAATTATGCACTAAAATGATGTTACCACTCTCCAGTCTTCACATTCCTTGATATAATCTCATTAAAAATATCAAGCCTCTAGGTGAGGGAATACATATGGATGCTAAATGCATTTTAAACAGCAGCACCTAAACTGATGACCTAGTTATTACAGAACAAAGCAGCAAAAGATGAATTTTAATGCTGAAATAAAGCAGGTTTCTTTCTGGGATAATACTATAATTATTAACGTGGTTTTGGACTGGATTTCCTTGTTACCCCCTAGGAAAAAAAAAACAGATAGTTTTTAACCAACCAAAATAGTGATTTGTCATTTTTGGAATAAGAGAGACCCTTGTGTGTGTGTGTGTTTTTTTAAAACCTTATATATATTTTTTATTTTCCAGAAGACCACACAAGTTTATAAGAGCCCCCTTTCATTAGCTATAATTACTGCAAAGAGATGGGAAAAAGAGTATGCCAAGTTCTTTTTTTCCCCTTATTGCAGAAATGCTAGCTGTGTTAAAAATATAATTCTCCAGAGAACATATACTCATCACCCAGCCAAACAGGCGGGGGAAAGTCATGCTGAGTCCAACATATGAAATAATTAGATTTTTATAGAATTGGATTTCCTGTTATAAATTGCAAAGGATACTTCTGCAAAAGCTAAAGGAAGTATATAGCATGGAATGTCTCATGTGCTGTGTGATCTGATGTGTCACCATAATAAACTATTCTATGTCTGGCAGAATAATGGAATAAAATGCTGCTTGGCCTAGAAGGCAGCCATTGTTTCATATTAAAGCATTTCCCTGTTTAATTATCAGTTGTAGCAAACAAAATGTCAGAGCTTGTCATAGATCATGCAGGTTATATGGTGATGCCATTTTAACAGCCTACAAAAGAAGAGAATTTCCAATTCTTTTTGGAGATCACCACCAAAGTTGATGAAAACTTGGGATGAGCATGGCTCAAAAAAGGGGGTAGACTTTGGGGTTAGTGTGAGGTTGAAAATGTTGTGCTGTTTGACTCACATGTAAAGTAAAATCTAGTGAAGTAATATTTTGTGGGCATCCTGGTTACATAATAGGGAGCAACAGAGATTGTAAAAAATATACATCTGATATTTAGGATCTAGGTAGTGCCAGATGATTATATGTGCAAGACTATCAAGAGGAATCAGCACAGTCAGGACAAGAGAAAGAGACACATGGAGGACATAAAAGCCCAGCCTTGTTAGACACAGATTTCTTAATACACTGATTTGTCTCAAAATGAAAGGCCACTTCAAATCACAGTTTTAAAAACTGCTTTTTTACTATTGTAAAGGCAGTCATGCAAGCAATAATCCATTTTTCAACAGAGCCAGGAAAAGGCAGGGGATCTTTTGCATTTCTAATTACTAACTACCTCTCTACAACAGTAAGAAAAGCTGTTTTTAAACAATTGCAAAGGGACATAATTTATTTTTAAAACTGCTTTTATTTAATACATTTTTTGTATCAGCAGGGAGTCCCAATATCAACCCCCTGCAGTTACTTATGCACTACCTTACTCCATTAAGATCCATGGAGGAGCAAGAAATGTGGAAATGGGTCTTTAAATTTATTTTTCACCACTGTTTTGTTATCCATGTAAAGGATGGATATTTTGTTATCCTTGTAAAGCCACAGCAGCCCAGAGCATAGCAGCCTGGATCTGAACTCGCCACAATGACCCTGGGGGGTCACAAGAGGGTAAGATCTGCCATCTTGGAAGCTGGCACTGGTCTTTCCTGGGAATAAATTTCATTGAACACAACGTACTTACTTCCAGGTAGACATGATTATGAGCTGTGGTATATCAGTAAGTTTGACGGGAGGCCTGGACAGATTTTTAAATTTGTAAGGGGGTCCCCGGCCAAAATGCTGGAATATCAATGTGCTACTGGCAGTGTAAACTGAAATCACGGTCTTACTGAGAACTTCCAGCTCTCCTGCCTGCTCTCCAGTCCTGAATATGCATCTGGACCAAAAACAACTGAACCACCATCATCACCCCCAAGGACTTTTACCAAAGCTGGTGACCTATGAGTCTTCTCAGACCTACGCCCAGTGGTGGGCTCCAGCAGGTTCACACCTACTCTATAGAACTGGTTGTAAACAAGAGATAGGACATATAAAGTTTAAAAATAGCCATTTAAAGGTGGCTGCCAGATGGGCATAGAACCAGTTGTTAATTTCTTTGAATCCCATCACTGCCTACGCCACCTACAGCTGGTGTAAGTACAAGGACATAAAAGGACTGGGGTAGGTTCAAAAAGAAGGGATAGCATCCTAGTGCATACTGGTGCTATCGGGATCCACTCCCTTCCTCTTTGCCCCCCTATCCCCCCTGCTTTCTTCCTAGCACAGCATGTCCTGACACCACCTTTCCGACAGGAGTGGCGGCTCTGGGAATCCCTGCTGTGCTTGTTGCACCTCTGTCCAATTTGAGCAGTGGCCCAAAAGTCCACAACCATGGGCTGGCTTTCACATCTCCACAAAGGGCCTGGTGCAGCTGGAATATAAGTTCTGGTAGAACAAGTCTCAGATAGGATGGAGCCATTAATGTAACATACAGAAGACAATGTCTAAAGTTTCAGAAGGAAATTTGTAATCCTATTGTAGTCTTCTACACACTTATTTGGACGGGAGTAATCTGCATTGAACTCAGTGGGATAGGTTTCCTGATTATGTATGTTTAATCAGGCAGCCAGCCAATATAAAAATGTATATTTTTAAACCCAATGATAGAATGTAAACAAGGAGAATTCATTTTAACAGATTATTAAATGATATAAGCAAAATTTATAAAGTCTAAAGGACAATTCCTAATGACTGTCATTGGATAAGGAATGAAACAAGAGCATCCTAGGCGTGTTGGGCTTACAACCCATTCCAATGCCTTCTGCACACCCCAGAATGCCTTGTGGAAGCAAACCAGAAGTCACAGAGTGGTTCACAGGCCTGGCATGTCCCAGAAGCAGCCACTGGTGACTCTCAGTTATGCTTTGTGGTGCAAAGGAGGACACTAGGTCGCTACCCATTCCACCCTCACATCCCTAAATTTCCTCTCTATGCAGTGGTTAAAGGTTAACATGCAGTGGTTAAGTGGTTAAGGTTAAGCGGTTAACGCTCTCCTCTGTTCTGTATGGTCACCCTGGATCTGGAGAAACCAACAGAAACTTGTTGGGACTCAACTATCTCTTGTTTCAGACTTAGCTACTTTGCCTCGCTTGCTGCCTAGAGTATCTATATGGATCCTCTATTTTTTCTTGCTTCCCATCCTTTTTTTCTTGACTGCTTTTGGAGTCATCTGCCAGATCAGCATACCTGCCTCTGCCATCTCTACTCAATACTCAGGATTTCAACTTTGGCTGACTTGGACTTCTGGCTCTGTTTGCAGGCTTGACTTCATAGGATTTCCTAGATGGAGGTTTCCCGAACTGAGTGCTTGGAGACTTTTCATCTCTGTTACCCATTGAAACCAGGTGATAACTTTATTCCTAAGAGTTTTTTTAGGGTATTCAATAACTATAGTCAAGATTACACTTTGAGGTGACTTATAAAGTGCTGCTAAGTTTGGAAATGAAGCAGCCGTTATTTCTCCAGTTTTTCTTTGTATCTGTTTGCCTTGACATTCTGCATTGGTTGAGTTGCACTTCTGGTTACAGCAGACTCAGAAGGATGCTCACTACAGACTGTGAAGAGTTAATGTGGGAGCCTACATTATACAAACCCCAATTCAGTGTGATAGCCTCCATATTTCTTCTGCCTTAACTATCCCATTCTATGCAATGCACAGATTGACACTTATAGGCAAGGTTGACTACCATATTGAAATCACAGTCTGCAAACATTTGTGGCTTATGATCTGTTGTTAGATTCTCAGCAACATTTTGATAGTCACAGTGTGAAATATATTGCTAAACTTGATGGACCTTTGATTTTATCTTGCAGGTCTCTTCTCATGAGCCTCTGATTTGGGGCAGAGATGAACAGCGTACGAAAAAAAATTTTTCTCTTTCCTCTTTATAACTGCAGATTGCGGGGACTTGATGCAGGAGTGTAGTAAGTTAAAGTAGCAGGAGTGTAGTAAGGAGTGTAGTAAGCAAAAGTACTTCTCCACTCTGTGATTTTATATTTTACCTCAAGTAAAGAGAACCACAATATTCAGCAAGGTCAAACCATAGTATCAAAACAGTCAGCTATAATTATCCATATAATTAATAGGCTGTAATATTTAATCAAGTGGATTAATTGATTTTTTAAAACACACCTTTTTATTGACCAAAATGTATCCTGGCTTAATTGGACATTAGATTAAAAAATGATTATTTCTCGTACAAGCACTAATTTAAAAAATGGCAGGTGACATGTGCTATCTTTGAAGTGGAATTCCTTCACTCTTTCAGACAGGCGGGAATACCTTTTCTAAGATTATGCATGCCGTGATGACTCATGCATGTTTCATCTCAAAGAACATACATTTCTTCTTCAGGATAATGTAAATTCATAAGCAAATGTAAATGATTGATTGATTGATTAAGGGTGCAATCCTAACCAATTTAGGCTAGTGTAACTCACTTGGCATATCTTCCGGTGGTGCTATAGGGATGTCAGTGTATGACTGTGCGGTGCCTAACCCCCCCCCCCCCCGGCACATTTGTGACACCTCTGGGTCAACACGGGACATATGTGTTGGGACGTAGGTGGAGCTTTGTATTGCAGCCTCAAACTCATAATCCTTTAATGGAGTGGCTGCCTTGCACTGGAGACCTGAGTGTGTTTATTCAGAATTAAGTCCCACCTGTGTTCCTATAAGTGTGCAGCTCTAATTACAGTATTTCTAAAAAATATCATTTATGGGCAGAAACATCATAATCTTTTACTCTGAATAAAATGTGCAGATTTATCTTCATTATGTACAACCGGCTATTTCCTGAAATAGAAATGTCTAAAATTTTGTTTGTGATATTTCTCTGCCAAGCAGTTGTAGGGAAAGGTTCTGCTGATTAAGAGACAATGAAACCAACCAGCATTTAGACTGTCAATAAGTCAAATTCTGTCTCATGGAAATACAGATGTCAGGTGGCGAGTTCCTTAGGGTATCTGGTGACCTCCATGCTACTGAGTAAAAAGTCAACAGCTGCTTCAAGTACCACTTGTAAATATGATGGACATTGATTAAATCCCTTTGGGAGGCTAGCAGCTAAAATAGGCATGTGTAGGAAAAGGCAAGCTTTGCCTAAGAAATCAAAAATTGTCTGAGACACTTGACCACCATCACAACATAGGTATATTCACTTCTCAATTAAAATGTGTACTTTGAAGAAACTCGGAGCACTGATGCTGTATGCAAGAGAAATAAGAAATAACAGAAGGAAACATAGGGCACAATCCAGAGTAACTACGGGAGCACATAAGAGACATTGGCAATCCTAAAGACACTTTCCTGGGAGTAGGACCCATTCAACACAATGGGGCTTACTTTTGAGTAGACATGGTTAGGATTGCAGCCATTATGTGCACTTGTAGTTACTGCTCCACCTAGTGACAACCTATGGGAAATTCATATTGCAATCCAGAGTAACTTGTTCTTACTCTGGAGCAAGGACTGCCCATAGTTACTCTGGATTTCACCCATATTGAAAT
The DNA here is from genome assembly GCA_030015325.1 of Cryptoblepharus egeriae. Lineage (NCBI taxonomy): Eukaryota > Metazoa > Chordata > Lepidosauria > Squamata > Scincidae > Cryptoblepharus > Cryptoblepharus egeriae. Next base: position 28,848,356 of record JAREYC010000003.1, read on the forward strand.
AAAGAATATTATGAAGATGTCAAAGAGTCCTGATCACTTTTGTCCCTTAAAAAGTGTTATTAGCACTTCATAGCTCTGTCTTCTTTGGCAACTGACATGAACTTAGGGCAGACTGCAGTTAAATGCATGGCAGGCATATGATTATAATGAATAACTTTGTGCAGACTTAGGCCACACTGAGGTTTTAATGAAGCCCAACTTAAATGCCTGTAAAAACCAGACAGCAATAACTAAAAGATCAGCACAGGAGTCTTTCACACAGGTTGTGGGTAATGTTGTGTCTTTCTGCTTTAAAGGAAAGAATGTTTGATCAGTGTGTATATGAATGTATGCCTAAAGGTGGAAAAGAATACCTCTAGATTGAAGAAAAACTGGATCATAATTTGGACAAGATGTTTCTTAAGTCCAAATACAGGAAAATAATCAGCTGCTGGGCAGAAAATACAAGGGAGAGTGCAAGTGCACAATGCCAAGCGACAATATCAACAAAAGATAGTTGAACTGGAACACAATTTATGTTGTGCAATGTGCTGGTGATGGTGCAAAGAGTTTCTCTTGTTAGCCTACATATAATGCAAAATAATAATATGCACAGAATGGAAAATGTCAAGCACTTATATCTCTATTAATTCTACTGGATATAATTTATAAATCACCTATTTGAACAGTATGGAATGGAACAGCCCATAAAATAGGAGACAAAGTGCAGTGGTTTAAGATGTTTAAGTATCCTAATTTGGTTTCCCAATGCATCTGCCAGTATTACTTTCATAGTTGTTATTGATGTATTCAATTTTGTATCTATTTTTTCTCTGCAAGAGCATCAAACTAGGCTTTTTTTATAAAACACTTTGCCCAATCCAGGTCGGGAAGACTATTTGAAGGGGACATATAGGTGAAAACACCCATGTATCCAACATTTTGGCTTAGTGATAGAAAGATAGCTTCAATCGCGTAAAAAAGGGCTGCTTCAGAGAATGAATATACTTCACTTGGGCTGCAATCTTAACCCCAGTTAGGCAAGTCCTAACTGGGGCCTGGGAGTGCTGGCCTGGGAGTGTCAAAAAAGTGCATAAGATGCTTCTGCACCACTCTTGGGGGAGGGTTAGGACATGCGCGTGCCTCCCTACATCACCACAGGAATGGGAAGACCAATGAGCTGTGCTGGCCTAAGCCAGGATTGTACCCTAAGGGCACAATCCAGAGCAAGTTCAACCTGCTCTGCCCTAACTGCTCTCTCCTAACTATTCTGTATCCAGAGCAGAAAGTTATGCTGCATCCAGAGAGTCAGGAAGCCTGGGCTGCCCTAACTGCTCCAGAGCATGCTAAGTCAGTATGGGGAGGGCTTGCTCCTGAGTAGACCCCCCTGAGATTACACTGAAGAAGGAACAGCTGTGGTGCCTACATTATAAGGAAGCCCAGCAGTTCCTGACAACCAGTTATAGCTGCAGTTCTTCTAGTGCAAGATGGATGGTTGGAGTGGCCTGCTGTATCCTGAGGTTAGTGGGCTGCCATAGTTGTGCCATATCCTGAGGTTGAGAGGCAGGGATTGCAGCTAGGCTGGCCAAGAACTCAGATTTTTGGTCAACACTACCATTCTTACTCAGGCCTTATCATGGACCCCTATGGGTCTACTCATTACTATACCTGCTCCTGAGGTGGTATATCTCTGAGGAACTGGAAGAGGGCATTTCTGCCTTGAAACAGGCTTTGGATACAGAGTAACTGCTCTGCCCTAGGCAATGCTAAACATGCCCTCAACTTGCCTCTCCTGAGCTGCTTAGGCTGCCCCAGTTAGGGCAGAGCAGGTCCACCTCTCTTAGGGCACCCTATGTTGCCTTGCTCTGCCCTAAGCCTCTTCCAGAGTAACTGGGCTGGAGCATCTTGCAGTTGCTCCACCCTAGTGATAGATAGGGCAACCCAAGGGCTCTTATGTGAACAGATCAGTTGCTCTGGATTGTGCTGTAAGTTGCTCTTGTTTGCTAGCTCACAGCTGAATTTGGGAATAAGAGTACTATCCTAATCATGTGTACTCAAAAGTAAGCTCCATTATGTTCAATAGGTCTTACTGCCTGGAAAGTGTGTTTAGGATTGCAGCATTAGTTCCATTGAAAAGCACAGTGGTTGTGGTGTTTGAGCCATGATGGCTTGTCATGGCCAAATCTTAGTAAATCTAGTGCTGGAAAGTTGGTTAAAATTGGCTGTTAGCCAGATTGTGGCCATGAGTGTTCTATTGTCCCAAGCTCATTTTAAGCATATATACAGTATATATGCACATAAATTAAAGCTATAAAAAGTGTCTCCTCTTAATTAATTGCTTAATTAACTAAGACACTGTGCCTGTTAACCAGCAGGCCAGGGTTCGAGACCTGGGTCGGCCCCACAAGACAGGGTGAGCTCCTGTCCTTAGCCTAGCTCTGCGACGCCAGCTGGATCCAATCGTATCGGCTCTGCCTTTCCATTGGACTAATTCAGTGGCATGGAGAGGGAGGATTTGCTGCTTGGGTAACAGCCTATCCTCCATAACAATCCAACCCAGGCTTTCATGCTTCACATGCAGCGTATGCAGCGCTGAGCACAATACCATAGTCTTTCAAGACTGATGGAGGCCTGCTTTTTTTAATTAACAGGATAGCAAGGTATAGAAGATCTTATAATAATATGAACCTTTATGTACACACTCTTAAATACAACAATGATGGGGAACTTATATATTGGATTACGCATTTTGGTCCTCAAATCCAAAATACAAATGTTGGATCTTTTTGTTCATTGATGGCATGCTAATTCAAACATCTCCATCAAAATTCATAAAATATATGCACGATGCATAACTTTTAATGGGAATGACACAATCTGCATGCATGGTCAACATAAAAGACAATTTTATCCTTTATGTTTATGAGAACACAGAAACACTGGCTCAGGGTGACAGCTAATTTCCTCTATTTTCTGTATGCCCTCTGGCTATTAATGCATGCTGATCTTCAAGTATTATTGGGAAAAATAAGCATAAACATAAAAAGAACAAAGAGAAAGCCATCAATTTTCAGCTAATTTTAAGAAGATAATTTGGAAGTCAATACTTGCAATTGAAGAATATGTAGATCATAACAGCAGCCTCAAAATTATGTAGGAAAAATGGCTTGTTATCACACAAAAGAACTGTTATCGAGTACAGATGTTCTCTTTGAGTTTAAAAAAAGTTTACTTTTCTCATATTTAGGCAAACCATATGGGATTCATTTTCATCATTTCAATGCTTTTTAGACATTTTTGAACAAATGCTTTTGGAGTCTGGTATGCGAATGTTAAGAAGTCTCTAATGTACTTTTATTCTTGGTATTAAAAAGCTACAAGGCAATAATTTAGGAACTTAATACTGACTGGATTAACTAGAAACTGAAGACTAGTAAAATTGAAAAGAACAAAATCTTGTTTCTTGGTTTTGTAAACACTGCCAAATTATTCCTTATTTCTTGGGCAACGTTAACAAATTTCAGGGCCAAAGTTGAAAGCCCTATTTCAAATATAACCTCATTCATTATTTTCCTCGTTCAACATCCGCTGAGGTTGGGGAGGAAACTTTGTACCATGAAGCATTAACATGAATATGCACACCAAATACATGCTTTATCTAAGAGGCTTCATCTAAGATGTTTGGTTTGATCTTTCAAAACCTAGACTGATTCTTATTCATACCATCACCAAATTTCTAGACTCTGAATGAGACAACATGTCCTTCATAGGGTGGAACAACCGAGAACAAAACCTAAAAGGGGAGACATGGAGTACAGCTGTTTCCCATTTAGACTGCTCTGTTTTACCTCTTACCACCTTTAGGATGTATCCAGCAATTTCACACACCCCTCCTCCTTCTCAGTGGAGTCATCTGGGCACATTTTCCTAAAGGCATCTCTAGCATGGTTCGTTTTATTCTGTATGTTCTGTGCTTGTGGCATAATTTGAATGATATGGGATAATCTATTACCAGGAAGAGAGGCTGCTGCCCTTGGAGTAGAAATCAACACCCTAAGGACACAATCCTAACCAAATTTCAGGCACCAGTAGAGTTGGGCCAGTGGGGCATACATGGCATACTTCAATTTGGGGACAATCACAGAGGTTTGTTCCCTTATCTCGCAGTTGCATTGCCCTTACCTTGCTGCTGGAAAGTTGTTAAGATTGTGCCCCAAATTGCCTTTTAGATCTATGGTACTTTGATAAGCATCTGTCTTATGACCTTGCAAATAGGTCTAGTTGGGCCTCATGTTTGTTTTGGAGCATTTGTATACATGACGTTATCAGTGACGTTATCAAAACAAGTAGCCAATACGTGAAGTTATCAGTGATATAGATTCTTGCTCCATAAAATATCTAAGACTAACCCTACAATCCAGAGCAACTACGGAAGCACGTAAGAGACGTTACGTGCACCCATAGTTACTGCACCACCTAGAGAAAATCTATAGGAAATTCATATTGCAATCCAGAGTAAATTATTCTTACACTGGAGCAAGGACTCCCCGTAGTTACTCTGGATTGCGCCCTTAATATCGTATGGTTGTAACAAAAGTTGGCAAAATGGAAATCAAGAATATTGGCTTCAGATCTCTTTTAAGAGCATATTCTGGGTATTACACTGTTTTACACTTGGGGATACACTGTTTTAAACTTGAAAATGTTCCAAATCTTGAAAAGATAAATATGAATTTGGAAATTTTGTTGAATCTAAAATGTGCATTGTATTATATTTCAACTCTACTGAATAGAGATCATAGAGAATAGATGAACTGCAGGTATGAATAAGTAATGAGCAGCACAAGAATCAAACAGAAACAAAAAGAAAGGAATTTCAGAGAGAAAGAGAGAGTCCTGGAATTTCTTCATGCTTTGCTGAGTAAACCTGTACAGCTATGAGTGGGCATCCCTTTTTAATGTTAAAAAGCACCCATGCCATATGGAAAATGAACAAGTGCTCCATTTAGGAGGCTACAATAAAACTGCATGGATGAGTCACAGATCCTTAAGTGTTGGCTCATTGTAACATATCAAGAATGTGAGTTTAAAAGTTCAGAGGTGGGACAGTTCATAAGAATTGCTGGCACTACAGTTAAGTAAAGGAGGGAGTACTTACATGGTATGTTGCAGCACCTACAATATTGGTGCTTCCCCCTCTGGCTACACAATTGTCTGAGATTATATTCTTATTCCTTCTTGGAACTATGTGGAATAAACTGAATTTTTTAAAAAGGAAAGGGCCTTTGCCCCACATAACTTCAAAAAGTAAGAAAGACAGCATTCTCTATGTCAAAAGAGTAGGGGGGACACACACAAATTTAGAAAGAAATACAAAGGGCAGCAAGGGATTTAATGATGTGTGCATTGTGACATTTGTCCCTTACTGTATACATGTTTCTCTTTCTCTTCACCCACCTTTACCCTCAGCACAACCTTTTGAAGAAGCTTAGGTTGAGAATGATGGATCCAAATAAAATCCATGGTTGTAAAAGGGCTGTGTTCCAGATTATGGCTGGCACACTTGCCTTTACACCACACTTGGACTGCAATCCTAAACACACTTTCCTGGGAGTAAGCCCCATTGAATGTAATGGAATTTACTTCTGAGTAGACAGGCTTAGGATTGCATCCTTGGTCTCAAATTCTCACACTGACTGGATTAGCTATATGTGCTTTTAATTCTACTTGGAAACAGTAGAGCACAAAGGGCAGATGCAGTGCATTGTCTTAGACAGGGTTTCTCAACCCCTGGTCAGGGGACCACCGGAGGTACTTGGCAGCTGCCTGACTGGTCCATGAGCAGACTCCTCTAAGTGCATCTTCCCCTCCTCACAGCAGGAGGGCTCTGTCAGAGAACTGCAGCCTCAGAGATCAACCCTATGCCTGTCTACTCAGTAGTCAGTCCCATTGTAGTCAGTGGAGGAAACTCCCAGGAAAGGAAGGAATTTCCTTACCGTAAATGTCCTTTTCTTGGAGTTGAGGAGAGGGTGCATTCAGTCAATGACTGGTTATGCCCCGCCCATTTCAGAGACAGGGCCGGATGTAGATCCTGTGCAGGGCATTGCCTCCCCAGTCCGGTATCAGAGCCGAAAAGAGGAGAAACAGCCACCACACACTGAAAAGACCGCAGGAAGAACTGCAGAAACACAGAAACTGAAGAACAGCTATAACAGCAAAAAACGAGACCGGAGAAAGGAGCTCGAGTTGCGGAGTATCAATAGAATCTCACCAACAGGACCCAAGACCAGGAAACATCTGGACACCCACCTGAAAAAAACAACCAAAAAGCACTACCCCCCTTAAAAAAGGTGAGGTTGGTTTGCGTCTCTGCTGAGGCGGGCCTGAATGGACCCTGTCCTCAACTTCAAGAAAAGGACATTTACGGTAAAGAAATTCCTTCCTTCTCTGGAGTGAGGACCAGGGTGCATTCAGGCAACGACTGGGATGTACCAGAGCCTCACACTCAGGGTGGGAGAGACGCAGACCACCTCATGGGGATACTACTTTCTGCAAAACCTGTCTGCCGAAAACAGCCTCAGCAGAGGCTGCCCCGTCCATGTTATAATGCCTGGTAAAAGTGTCAGGTGAAGCCTATGCCGCAGCCTTGCAAATGGACTCCAATGAGCAGGTGCCCTCAAAAACAGCTGAAGTTGCAGCTGCCCTGGTGGAGTGAGGTTTAATTCCCCCAGGGGGTTCTTCACCCACTGCTTTGTAAGCTTCCGCAATCGCTAACTTCATCCACCTGTCCAAGGATGCCAAGGAAGCCTTTTTCCCCCTTGAAGGACTCCCAAAAAGGACAAACAGAGCCTCTCACCTTCTAAAATCCTTGGTCCTATCCAGATAAAAACTAAGGCCCCTCTTCACGTCCAGGGAATGCCAAGCTCTTTCCTTGGATGACCCGTGACTGGGACAAAATGTAGGTAAGACTATTTCCTGAACCCTGTGGAACATGGAGTTTACCTTAGGCAGAAAGGAAGGATCCAGCCTCAGCATCACCTTGTCATCCTGGAAAAGACAGAGGTTAGGATGAACTGACAGAGCCCCCAATTCCAACACCCTCCTAGCTGATGTGATGGCAACTAGGAGGAACCTGACATGCACCGTGGCCATAGGCTCGAAGGGGGGACCCATGAGGGCCTTGAGCACCAAATGCAAGCCCATGTTGGAAAACGATGTACAGGTGGCGGATTAATCAACTTTAACCCTTGAAGAAATTATTTACTGTGTGGGTGCCTTGACAAGAAACCCGACTTCCTAGGCCCTAAAATAGAACTGATTGTAGAGAGTTATGCTTGATGGTGTTGGCGCTCAGGCCCTTATCCACTCCATCTTGGAGGAACTTAGCACATGTTTTAACTTTACTCTTTCCAGAGACAAGTTGCCATTTTCATACCATGTGGTAAAGCATTTCCAAGTACAGGCGTATATCTTGTTTGATGATGGATGCCTGGCAGACATCATGGTAGTAAGCACCCGCTCCGAGTAGCCTCTGTGGGCTAATCCCGTCCTCTCAAAAATCATGCTGTCAGTCTGAATTTGTCTGGATCCGGGTGCCACAGCGGCCCCTGTCATACAAGGTCCGGTCTGCTTGGTAATCTGAAGGGAGCCGCCCTGGTCAGTGCCATAATTGATGGATACCAGGGCTGGCGAGGCCAGTCTGGAGCCACCAAGATGAGAGACACTTGGAACTTCCGGACCCGTTGGAGAACCACCTGGATGAGAGGAAAAGGTGGGAAGGCGAACAAGAGGCCCCTGGGCCATGGGAAGGGGAGGGCATTCATTCCTTGCGCCTGGGGATCCAGGGATCTGGACAGGTAAGCAGGAACTTGTACTTTCTCCCTGGAAGCAAAAAGGTCCAGGATTGGAAGGCCGAACCAGATAACTATCTGATCAAAGACCTCAGGATGAAGGCTTCACTCTCCTTTGTCCACCTGTCTCCAACTCAACCAGTCCGCTTGCAGATTGGAGACTCCCAGGAGATGCCTGGCTTTGATCAAAAGAACCTGATCCTCCGCCCCTTGGATAAGGAGGATGGCTTCCCTCATCAGACTCCGGGACTTGGTGCCCCCTTGGTGAATCTCCAGGCTGGTGTCCTGATCCAATCGACCTGGATCCATCCACCAGGACAGGGACGATATCAGATGGTCTGGCAGAGGCATGGACCAGAGGACTTTCCTTTTGATCAGACGAGAGAACGGTCATAGGAAACTTCGAAGGGGCATCAGGTGAAACTGGGACCATGGAATCACATCCTGACATGAAACCTTGAGTCCCAGCAGGGAAGATAACTCCAACAAAGTGGCAGACGACGCCGTCATGACCTGATGGATCACCTGAGCTAACTTCTCCTTGCGCTCTTGCGAGAGAAACAGATGAAAGGATGTGGTGTCTACGAACAGACCGAGGTGAGTGATAGACTGAGACGAAACTAGAGTGCTCTTGGCTCTTGCTGCCTCAAGAAAGCCATAGTAGTCTGAAGATCCTGCAAGACCCGAGAGCTAGACGAACCTGCAATGAGAATATTGTCTAGGTAAGGAAATAACTCTATTCCCTGTCGGCGGAGGTTGGCAATGAGTATGACCAGAATCTTGAAGAAGACCCTGGGCACAGCTGACAATCCAAATGGAAGAGGCATTGCAATCCAAATGAGATTGAGGCATGCAGCTGACATGTCAACTACTTGTGGCAGATAATCCGAAGGGAAAAGCCTTTCCTTCTTTTCCTTGGGGTCCTCTGGCCCATCCCCGGATATTGGTACTGATTATTGTTGCCATAAGAGAAACGGAGGTACATCGGGTGAGCAGGCAGGATCGGCACATGCAGGTAAGCCTCTGAGAGGACAATGAATGCCAGAAAATTTCTGCGTTTGAGAGCTGCCATGATGGTGCGCCAGGTTTCCATTTTGAACTTTCTCTTTATGGCAAGCCTGTTGAGCCATCTGAGGTCCAGGATCGTTCGCATATCCCCCATTCTCCTTCATGACCAGGAAGAGAACCGAGTACAGTCCTGTCCCCTGATGGCGAGTTAGCACTGGCTCTATAGCTTTGATGTCAAGCAGGTGCTGGATGGCTTGAAGCTTTTGGAGATGCTTGTGTCGATCCAGAGACACGGGCACCAGCCAGAACCTGTCTGGAGGTAGCTCCTGAACTCTATGGTAAGACCCTGGGACACCGTCTTGAGAAACCAGGCATCAGGAGTAGATCCCTGCCAGCAGGGAGCGAACGCATGCAGCCGGGCCCCCAATGGCTGCGGGCTTTGCTTTTGGCCCAGCGTCAGGCTGCACCAGAGTCCTTGTTTCCTGACTTGCGATTGTCTCTCCGTTTCTGGACATGACTGAGTTAGCTGCCGAAGCTCTAAAGGAAAAGGAAGACCATTCAGAAGCTCTTATAAGACTGCTCTCCATCTTACGATCATTTGAATCCTTTGGCCAGATATCCCCATCCACAGGGACAGAGGAGGAAGCCAAAGCCCTTACTGGGGCATCCACTGAAAGCATTTTTAGCATGGACATTTGCTTCTCTGGCAAGGTGTAAAACTTATCCACTTATCTTTGGGTCCAAACCCCTGGGATGGTGGCACCACTCCTCAGAGAAAACGCTGTTGAAAGCCTGGCACATCTGAGATTGAGGCATGCAGCTGAAATGTCAACTACTTGTGGCAGATAATCCGAAGGGAAAAGCCTTTCCTTCTTTTCCTTGGGGTCCTCTGGCCCATCCCCGGATATCTCTTCCTTCCTCCAAGTCCAAGGAGGAGGATGATTGGGAAGATGTGGAAGAGGAGGAGGAATCGATAGTGTGCTTTGACTTCTGTTTCTTATTAGAGCTATGATGTCCGTGCTGCACCTTGTGGTCAATATGCTTGACATTACGCTTTCTTTTATGTGGGGAGGATCCTGGAGAGTCCACGGAAGAGAAGGAGGAACTGGTTGGGATTCTAGAGTGCCTCTTGCCAGATTGCTTAGATCGGGACACAGGCTTTGCTGCCTCTTTCACTCCTTTAACCAGACTAGGAAGGCTTTGAGACACTGCAGACTCAAAGACTCTTTGGAGGGCAGAGGCCGAGATTAAAGGTTCCAGAGGAGAAGCCATGGCAGAACCAGAGGCCTGCATTACGCTTGGTGCTGTCAGGTTTGTACCCTCATCGTCCTCCATGGGGACTATGTCCCTGAGCCATCTTGGCTAATGCAAATTACTTCGTTCTATCTTATCTGATTCCTTGTAGAACACCGCCCCTACTGGGGTAAAACAGAACCCCACTGTTACTCACTGCAACCTCTGAAAAGACTGGAGTCCCTGGGGATCCAATATGGCCAACGCTGTCAGGCGAGGGAAAAACTTGGCATAAAATGGTGTCTGGCGGGCTCCCGCAGTCACTGCCGACCGCCCTGCGCCTGCCGTCCACTGCTGCCCCTCTGGCTCTGAGCGCTCCATGCCGCTGCCTCCGCTTGACACACGAGCTCGAAATTGCCACTGGCCGGTCTCCAGGTGGCTGCAGTGCGCGCCGGCAGCTGAGCGAGCCGGGGAAAATCTTACGCTTACCTGTGCTCATTGTCCCTAAGGGTGCCGATGGAGTTGCAGCTAGGCGGGAAGACCCGGCCCTCAGGAGACCTCCCTGCTGTCACTCGTTGTCCCTCAGGGTGCCGATCAGTGGTGGGCACCAGCAGGTTCGCACCTACTCTATAGAACCGGTTCTTAACAAGAGATAGTACATATAAAGTTTAAAAATAGCCATTTAAAAGTGGCTGCCAGATGGGCAGAGAATCGGTTGTTAATTTATTTGAAGCCCATCACGGGTGCCGATGGAGTTGCAGCTAGGCGGAGAGACCCGGCCCTCAGGAGGCCTCCCTGCTGTCACTCGTTGTCCCTCAGGGTGCCGATGGAGTTGCAGCTAGGCGGAGAGACCCGGCCCTCAGGAGTCCTCCCTGCTGTCACTCGTTGTCCCTCAGGGTGCCGATGGAGTTGCAGCTAGGCAGAGAGACACGGCCCTCAGGAGGCCTCCCTGCTGTCACTCGTTGTCCCTCAGGGTGCCGATGGAGTTGCAGCTAGGCGGGGAGACCCGGACCTCAGGAGGCCTACCTGTTGTCACTCATCCCTCAGGGCGCCGATGGAGTTGAAGCTAGGCGGGGAGACCCGGCCCTCAGGATGCCTCCCTGCTGTCACTCGTTGTCCCTCAGGGTGCTGATGGAGTTGCAGCTAGGTGGAGAGACCCGGCCCTCAGGAGGCCTCCCTGCTGTCACTCGTTGTCCCTCAGGGTGCTGATGGAGTTGCAGCTAGGCGGAGAGACCCGGCCCTCAGGAGGCCTCCCTGCTGTCACTCGTTGTCCCTCAGGGTGCTGATGGAGTTGCAGCTAGGCGGGGAGACCCGACCCTCAGGAGGCCTCCCTGCTGTCACTTGTTGTCCCTCAGGGTGCCGATGGAGTTGCAGCTAGGCAGGGAGACCCGGCCCGAAGGAGGCCTCCCTGCTGTCACTCGTCCCTCAGGGCACCGATGGAGTTGCAGCTAGGCGGGGAGACCCGGCCCTCAGGAGGCCTCCCTGCTGTCACTCGTTGTCCCTCAGGGTGCCGATGGAGTTGCAGCTAGGCGGGGAGACCTGGCCCTCAGGAGGCCTACCTGTTGTCACTCATCCCTCAGGGTGCCGATGGAGTTGCAGCTAGGCAGGGAGACCCGGCCCTCAGGATGCCTCCCTGCTGTCACTCGTTGTCCCTCAGGGCACCGATGGAGTTGCAGCTAGGCGGGGAGACCCGGCCCTCAGGAGGCCTCCCTGCTGTCACTTGTTGTCCCTCAGGGCGCTGATGGAGTTGCAGCTAGGCAGGGAGACCCAGCCCGAAGGAGGCCTCCCTGCTGTCACTCGTCCCTCAGGGCACCGATGGAGTTGCAGCTAGGTGGGGAGACCCGGCCCGAAGGAGGCCTCCCTGCTGTTGCTGACTGGGCACTGCGGGGGGCAGGACTTGCAGGCTACCCCCTCAGAGTCCCAAGGGGCCATCGCAGCTATGGCGAGACAGAATGCCCAGAGAGGGGGGGTTTCCCAAACGGGCCCCCACGCTGCTGCCCCTTCAATCCAGACTCTGGGGTGTGTAGTCCTGGTGTCCAGACATCCCAGTCCACCCACAAGCCAGACAAGGGGAAGGACAGGACAGAGAAATAGGCCAGAGAAGCTGAGGTAAATTGAAAGCTGAGGTAAATGGAAGAGAAAGCTGTGGTAAAGCTGAGGTAAATTGAAGAGAAAAAGGAATGGAAGGAGATGTCTGTGCTCTGAGGAGCACAGCAAAGAAAACCTTGACCCTTCTCTTAAGGAGACAGAGCCGGACTGGAGAGGCAATGCCTCACACAGGAAGGAGATAAGATCTACATCCGGCCCTGTCTCTGAAGTGAGTGGGGCATAACCAGTCATTGACTGAATGCACGCTGGTCCTCACTCCAGAGAAGTGCAGATAATATTGCAGCCTCAGAGTCCAATCCAACGCCTGTCTACTCAGAAATATGTCCCATTATAGTCAATGAGGTTTACTCTCCAATAAGAGTGACTCGCCCGACAATCCAGAGTAACTATGGGAGCATGTAAGAGACATTTACGTCGACGTAGTTATGACACCACCTAGTGAAAACCTATGGGAAATTCATATTGCAATCCAGAGTAAATTGTTCTTACATCAGAGCAAGGTCTCCCTGTAGATATTGTGGATTGTGCCCTAGGATGGCTTTGTGCATCCTGCACTAAAAAAGGGTGAAAATCCCTGCTCTGAGTAGACATGCACTGAGACATTGGGCTCTCACCTGCAATCCTATCCACAGTAACCTGGGAATAGTTCTATTTATTATAATGGGATTTAGAGCTAGGGGCAACTGTGCTGTGCTCTAGGTGGGGAAGCCCTCCCTCCATGTCTCCAGAGGTAGAACTCCTCCCCGTCACCTCTGGGCTGGTCCCTGGAACTTTGTTTCCCAACAGAACTGGTTCCTGGGGCCAAAAAAGTGGAGTACCGCTGGTCTAAGATATGGTTAACTATATATTAAAATTCCAGTGTGATGATCCCCAATTGGCTGTTCAAATGTGGAAGAGCAACCATCAGCATCTTTAGTGACAATAGCAGAAATGGCAGTTTAATCTTTCCAAAATGCTGCAGATATAGCCCCAAAACAGATTCCTGTTTCAGCAGGACACATGCACCCTTTCAATCCCCACACCAACTATGGGAGCTGGTGGGCCTTCAGTTAGGGCCTAATCGAGCCAATCCCTGTGACTGGATCTGTTAATGATTAATACAATAAAATTATTTGATTATTTACCCACAATTATTCTGGGTAATTGTGCACAACTTGTCATTAAAAGGATTGGAATCATAGAGTTAGAAGGGACCCAGTGGATCATCTATTCCAACCCCCTGCCGGTAGCAGGAAATCCTCATCTTGTGGGGACCTGGATCTCGAACCCTTGCCTGCTGGTTAACAGTATCTTACCAGCAATGACCATTCATATTACAAGCGACAAGTCTGTTATCTGCACACATCATCAGCACTAGTGCAAATATGGTTCATATATTCCAATTAATGTAAGATAGATTTTGAAGAATTATTTTGAGAAATATTTTGAAAGAAGAAATGGATTGCATTAGAGCAGCATTTCTCAAAGTGGGGGTCGGGACCCCTTTGGGGGTCACCTAGAGCTTTCCTGGGGGTCGCCTAAAGACCCCTGGTGCAGGGGGCCAGGTCAGGCTTTCCAGACCTCCAGCTGTAGCTGTGAACACACTGGGGCTGACTGACCGCCTCAGGGCCCAATCCTATGCATGCCTTCTCTGAAATAAATCCCATTATAGTCATGGGGGCCTTTACTCCCATGTAAATGTGGATAGGATTGCAGCCTCAGGGCCCAATCCTATGCATGCCTACTCTGAAATAAATCCCATTGTGTTCAGTGTGTGCATAGAACTCACATTTCTTTAGTAACAATGAAAATACCTCCTGCATATCTGATATTTACATCACGATTCAAACAGTAGAAAAATTACAGTTATAAAGTAGCAACGAAAATAATTTTATGGTTGGGGGTCCCCACAACATGAGGAACTTATAAAGGGGTCACGGCATTAGGAAGATTGAGAACCACTGCATTAGAGGGTATGTAAACTGGGGTGAGACCAAAAGCCGGATAGCATCAGATGGATTACAAGGTGGGAGTGGGACTACAAGGAGTGTGGGATACCAAAGGGTCTCCAGCAGTCTATCACTGGAACTGACTCATCAATATTCTTCTGGTCAGAGTTTGAATGAATCGTGCAAACTGTTCAAAGAGACACTTTCTAGATGGGTGCTCCACTCGTACTTAGCAAAGGAAGAGTAACTGTTCACCCTAGCACAACATATTTTTTTGCATCTGTTTGGTGGTGATGTGTCTTCTGCAACTTTTTAAGCTCTGAGCATTTTGGGGAAAGAGAACCATTTGTTTATTCTCCTTTCTAAACAGCTTTGTGAACTTTTTTTTATTGAAAAGTGATATTCCTAATAATAATAATAATAATATATCAATATATTCTTAATAATAAAATAACATTAACATAATTTCTGCTGCTGCTATTGAAGACCTTTAAAGTAAGTTTAAAATGCCACCCCTTGAATACCCCTAGTGTCATTCAAATGATGACCAAATAAGAGTAGCAAAAGGAGGTAACTTAATAGTAGCCAACAGCAGATAGTTAAATAGTTGGGGCTGCTACTGACATTAAAGTGGAGAGGAAGAGAACTTGTAATCACCTGTTTCCTTGGGAGGTTCACAACATGCCAATCCTTACTTAGCAGTGTACCAGACACTTCCACTCCTGCTCTGGATTTTAAAAGGTACAGGGAGATGGAGATGTTGTTACAGGCTCAAAGTGTTGTAGAGAGTAGAATAATTAATGCGAGGAAGAAACACTGGGACCATGTTGGTACCAATAAAATTGGGGGACTTCCTTTCACTGGGACTAGCTGTGGTTTAGATCAGGATGTGAGGCTGCATTCATCATGTGAAGACAGAAGCATGCCAAATTTTATCCCCTTAATTAAATTCAAAATGCCTAACCCCATAAGGGCTTGCAGAAGCATGGGGTCTGCAAGACCTTTGCCTACAATTACATGGCATACAGTTGTGGTTTCTGTGTCTTTGGCACAGACCTTTACCAGCAGGGCATAAATCTATTTGTTCATGATATGGATATATTTAATCAAGAAAATGACCTAGGAATACTATGTAAGCTCTCTGGTCATTTTAAAGACTAAAAAAGTTTAATATATATGTTATATAGGAGGAAATGCCGCAATGATTTTTTCCACATTAAGGATAAATATCATTGAATAAACCCCAGAAGCCAGGAGCCTGGATGGCTTACAAGCTTGGTAATCGGATACAGAACTTTTCACCTCCAAGTCATTGGTGCAAATCCAGATCCATTTAATCATGTCCAAACAATTTTTTCCTATCTCGTGGTTTTTTGATGGTCTGCCTGTTAAAATGGCTGCTCGCAGACTGGAGCCCAGAGAAGCCACTGACCACCTCATAAACAAACGCTGCCAATTTTCAGCAAATGGTCAGTTGCTGAATCGGGGCCAAGATCCTTTCTGATTTTCTTCCCCTTCCCAAGATCTACAGACTATAATTTCAAGCAAGTTTAGAGTAATACTTTTAAGACAAGTTGCTGGGTATTTGACTGCTGCTTTTAAAAAATTCCCATGCACATAAACAATGCTTCTGTCACCAGTGATGTCAGCTTGGCACACATCCCTGGCATGAAATTAATTCTATTTTAAAAACAAAACACAACAGTCTGCCCCTATTGAAATGTTTACATTGTAGGAACGTTAAAAAAAAACTTGAATTTTATCTGGGCTGAAATGCATCACTACTGGCAGAATCCAACTTTTCAAAGTATGTAAATGTACAGTGTCTTTTCTGTCTGTTTTGAATCTTGTTCTCCAATTTGAGATGCGTGAGCAAACAATTTCTGCAGACTTCATTTGAAGTTCTGTGTGTTTGTGCTTGTCTTGTGGAAAACTAAAATCCGTCTTGAAAGGAAATATTGACGAGCATAATTATCATCAACATTCTGGTAGGGACTAGGTTGATATATTTCATGGGAGTTAGAATTTAGAGATGTTTCCTCATATGGGACTATAACTGTGAATTTGGAAGTCTTTGGACTCACTCAAATGGTCCACCTGACTTGACTAAAACGGTCAATTTCATCTTTATCTGATGCTTCTTCTTGGATGCTTCATCATCTTGAGTCAATATGACCAAGATAAATCTTTCCTCCCCCAAGCCAGGGTGATCAGAGTTCATAACCACAAAAGAGGAAACGACCCCTCAAAATGTAGGACACCCAAGAAAAATGTAGGATATGATAAAACAAAAACTAAAAACACACAGATATATTGCCTTCATGTGGTTAATTTAAACACTATACTACTTATTAAATATTAATTTTAATTTATTAATTTTAATGTATTAAATTTAAAAGTATAGCATTTAATTTATTACAGCTGGTTTATTAATTTCAATAAGGAAAAGGAGGACAATGGAGTCTTTTCCAGGATACAAGGTTAAAAAAGGAACATATGGTCACTTTGTCCCAAGCCCTCCTTTTGTCATACCATACAAATAGTTGAACTAACTGTAATGGCAAAATGCACAATTTGCCTGATTCAAAGCTATTTCTCTCTTGTTAATGCATACTTTATAAACCAGGTGGGAAGAACTGTGGTGTCCATTTTTGCTGCTCCCCAAATGCAATGGTATTCAAGACTACAATATGGCTACAGACCATCCCACCCTTCCTAAAGGCAATTATTTAATGCATTGAGGTCCTATTTCTCTTTAAGCACCTTGTATCCTGTGTTAATGAAGGGTACATGGGGAATTGGCTGGATGGCCTGCCATGTATAGATGGGGTAGGGTGTTGTAAACTGTGTTGTAGAGTTGTTGTAAGCCTGGAAGTCAATTACTGCATCCCAAACCTGCATTCTAGCAAAATTGTTATATTGGTTAGTATGTTGGTAGTTCACAAAACATTTTTTTTAAAAAGGCTGGCCTCAGAAGTTGCGGTTTTTCAACCCCAGCAAATAGATTTGCAATTTGCATTTTAAAGGTCATGGTTGCATGTTACTTTCCCTGCTCTGGGAACAGATGGGAGTCTATCCTAACTTGGAAATTCCTGGCTAAAGTGGTCACTCCAATCACAGGGACGCAGGAACCAGAAAATGGTTTTGTAAAATTACAGGCTGTTGTTAGAACACAATCAAGCAATGTGCCAACATAGCAGCTGTTCCTTTTGAACATCTCATCTGAGGAACTACATCCATATGGACATGACAGAAACAGCTCATCTCATAATATTCCTGATTTAATTGATGAGGAAAATACCATTTTCAGGAGAAAGAATACTTGTCTTGAATTATATTCTCAGCCATTTTTCAAGCTGAGTAAATAAATTCACCTTGTGAGTCTAACCTTTTCGAAGTTTGTGGCAACACTCTTTTTAACTTACTTTCATAAGAAACTTTGCCAGCTTGCTCACAAATTATATCCAGTGTATGTGGATATGATTTTTGGAAGGTACTAGGGTAGTTATCTGTGGGTTGAACACTTCATGATAACAGTCATTACTGCATTTAAGATTATTATTAGTGCTAATTATATCTTTAGCTATATGGGGAAACTGAAATAGGATGTGATGAATCAGTTCTTTGGTACCTACAGAAATAAAATTGAAACCACAAAAGAAATTATGCACAGATTTTCCTCATCAATCTTATCCCCTACCACATGGGCTGATGAAGCTGTGCTGGCGGAGTGCACAGTGTATCCAATAGTGGGGAGGGGCAATCAGAAGGCCTACCAGAAATAGTTTTTTTACTTTTACTTTTGCCCTCCCATGGGGTTGAAGCTGAAAATCAGTTGGTAGAGTATGTGCCAGCTTCATATAGAAGGGTCCAGATTTATTCCTCCTCATATACAAATAATGTTGGGACACCTCCTTCCCTGTCTGAAACCATGAAGTACTGCTGGAAATCAATGTTGACACTACAAGGATGGATGGTCAAATAGAATGACTCAGTTGAAATTTCCTATCCTGATGACAGGAAGGGTCGACTAGGTACTCACTACAAAAGACATGAGACCACTGGGAGTAAATTGGCCCTATTTATTGATTTATAACAATTGATCAATGTCCAACTACAGTGGGCCCGTATACAAGTTCAGGTATATTCAGTAGTGGGATTCAAATAAATTAACAACAGATTCTATGTCCTAATAACCTAAATTAACAACAGGTTCTATGTCCCATTAGTAACTGGTTCTCAGAACCAGGCGCTCATTAGCAAAGGGTTCTATAGAACCTGTGAGAACCCCCTGAAGCTCACCACTGAGTATATTCCCTGGAAGAGATAGCAAACTGTCCAGATTCACTTGGATGACAACATCCCTGCTCCAACTGAGATCCCATCTTGGTGACCTTAGCTTGTCAACACCAACGCTGACAAAGGGAGTCAAGGTAACATTACACCAAGCTAGACAGCCTTGAGATATGCATGACAATTCAAACCCAAGGGATTACCAGCCTGCATCCCCAAGACGAAACAGTTTTTTGAGACTGGTTTTTGTTCTTCATCTGAATTTCACTTACCCCCAAATCCAGAATAACTACGGGAGCACATAAGAGACTTTAAGTGCACCTGTAGTTACTGCACCACCTAGTGAAAACCTATGGGAAATTCATATTAGTATCCAGAGTAAATTGTTCTTACACTGGAGCAAGGACTCCCCATAGTTACTCTGGATTTTGCCCTTAGCCTACCTATGAGTAGACACTTTAAATAATAGACTCCTTCTAGCTATCCTATACTCTTTCTGCCAGTCATGTCCACCCTAGATAAATTCTACATCTTAAGTATAGTCTGAAGTAGGCAAAAGAGAAAGAAAACTCCCCACCAATAGACGACCAGGTCTCAAGCAGTAAATTCCTATCTGGTCCCTAATGGCGGTCAGCTAATTTCAGACTACCTCAGAACACTTCTGAGGATGAGACCACATGCAAGGGGCACATCTCTGGCCCACTCTCGGCTAGCTCAGGCATCAATCATGTGCGTGGCCCAATCGCTGTTGATCCCTACAATCCAGAGTAACTACGGGAGCATGTAAGAGACATTACATGTACCTGTAGTTACTGCACCACCTAGTGAAAACCTATGGAAAATTCATGTTGCAATCCAGAGCAAATTGTTCTTACAAGGACTCCCCATAGTTGCTCTGGATTGCGCCCATAGTAATTTTCAATATTTTAAATCTCACAGCACACTAACAAGGCACTAAAATTTTCAAAGTACATCATCAGGCTTTTGAAAATGGACAAGATACCTGATACTGCCAGCACACATCCTCCATTAGCCCTACTAATAAATTTCTTTCCCCCAAATTCTTGTGGCACACCTCTGGACCACTTGCGGCACACTAATGTGCCACTGTACTGTGGTTGAAAACAGCTGCTCTAAGGCTAGAATCAGGCATTTTGTTATTTGTTGGCAACTGTGCCAATAGTAAGATGCAACAACCACCACTTTTTAAAATTCTCCTATATTTTCTCTCCTCAAATTATAATCCAAAATTATTCTCCACCAGTACTCTACAAACATATTCCTATTGATTTGATGGTTAAATTTATCTGCCCCCATTCCCCCCCCCCCAAAAAAAAAATCAGAAAAAGATCTTAGTTCTGCACTATGGCTCGATACCAAGTATATATTACTTTGCATTCAATTGCAATATTTCTCCTGAGGCCATAACATTATTTTCACAAAGAATAATACTATGCAAAGTAACAGGAAACATACTGTGAATAATGTCTTACATATGAATCTCTCAATGCTATTGCTAAAATATTGGTTATGTACATGCAAGTTTTAACATCACAAAGGAGGGTAAAAGTCCGGCTATGGATTATTATGAATTAGCAGAAAGTGTCTGTTTAAAAAAAATAACAATTCATTAATGTGGTGCATGTCTATATTTTAAATGTTTCTTAAATAATTCATTGTGGCCCTAATGCCTTCAGGGAAAGTATGACAAGAAGCTGCCTTCTCTGTGAACTATTTGTAGTTGGTCAGGATCACCCTTCTGCTCTGCTATGTGTGCCTCTTACATAAGTCTGTCCCCTACTGTTAGCTGTGAAAGCTGCTTCTCTTATACAGGTTGAATATTCCTTATCCTGAATGCTTGGGAACTGGAATTGTTCCAAATTTTCTGGATTTTGGAATATTTGCATAAAGATGGTATGATTGGGTTGGTACACTACAGAGCAAAGAACTAGAGATATGTGGAATGAACATAATTGCCTTAATCCTAAGAATGTCTACTCAGAAGTCCCATTGTGTTCAATAGTACTTACTCCCAGGAAAGTGTGGTTAGGATTGTAGCCTGCAGGCAAAGAAGAAGGCATTGTTGTTGACAATGGTAGTCCACCTCCAGTAACACACCTCCAGGTGTGTTATTTAGGCTTTATTTAGACTCAAAGAATTGGAAGGTTTCATGTATGTATCCATAGTATGGAACTACAGTATACTATAGATATCGATTCTCATTTACAACAAAGCCCACTGCTTTTAATGAATATTTATGGATCATATAGCGTGGGACATTCCCATACGTTGTGTTGCAAATGACCTCCCTTTCTCACACGTTTAGTTGCAAGTAGGTGAACATGTCTTGGAAAGGATCAGCAGAGATGAATCCAACAACAGCAGATCGTCATGATATGATGAGCATAACCCTCCCCCCAAAAAAAAATAAATGCACCCACGATGTCCTTCTCAGGCTGATGAATGTTTTGAGCCCTATGGAAAACAAAAGTAAGCTACATGTTCACATTTTCTTATGAGTGGCCAAACATGTCCTGTTTCCAGTTCAGATATGGGAACAGAAGGCCACCAGAATGGTCTGGGTAGGATGAAAATGGAGCTCAGCAAATGCTCCAGAAGGTATCCTCTCCCTATGAAAAAGAATAAATCAGAGGCTTAGAAAGGTATGACCAAAAAATAGATGGGGAGAGTAATGGTACATCTCAAACCACATCACTGGGTTGTTGCTATACCCACTGCTCTCCTAAATAGACACTCTTTAACTCAGTCATATGGGAGACTCCTGGCTTCACACCCAGGAATTTCTCCAGAAAATACCATTATATTATGTCTTATTTGTATTCTTTGATGAAGGTCCAATAGCTACAATTTGAGGGCAGAATTCTGGCATTTTCTTACTCCAGGTGTCCATACTGGTTCATTTGGTCGAGACTTCCACTTTGTTTTTGTTAGTTTTTGTAAGGACTTTCCATCTGACACTGAAGATGGGCACAATCCAGAGTAACTATGGGGAATTCTTGCCCCGGTGTAAGAACAATTTACTCTGGATTGCAATATGAATTTCCCATAGGTGCAGTAACTATGGGTGAACATAATGTCTCTTACATGCTTCTGCAGTTACTCTGGATTGTAGGGAAAAATTCAAGACTCTATTGCTACTTTTCATAGCAACTGATAAATCAAAGATAATAAATATACTGTACATGGTTCCTTTCTGCTCTACATTGTACTGACAGAATACGAGTATTGAGGGAAAAGAAGTTTCCTTGTTGAAGCAGCTGTCTTTCAACATAGGAATGGACTTTTCAAAGCTGCCAAATGGATTTCAATATTCAATTAAATTTAAATTGAGAATTAGGTGTTCAAATCTCCTAAGAAGCTTGGGAAACTTCAGAATAAATATTAGACCCATTTTAGAAAGATCAAATGACTTTAGGTTTTCATCTGACTAATATCACCACGTAATTCCTTGCTCACCTATTATTATTCATTCATTTTGCCTTGTTGCAGTTCCACCAAACTATATTTGTTGAAACTGGACCATAACTATCATCCTAAAGAATAGTATATTTCATGATATCTTCCCAGAACCAGTGTCTCTTCTCAGAGCAGTTACCAGTATACAGAAGCTATCTGTAACATGTTTTAAGCTTCCCATAGCCATATTAATGGTCTCTGTGCTACTTGTGAGCACTGTTGTGAGCTAGTTGTAAGAACTCAGCTGCTGAATGCAGCTTAAGAATGGCAATGAGTTCGAGAAAGACTATGGATAGCCAAGACAACCCGACAAATCAAGAGGCAATTTTTTTATTTACCAGGGATAAGTGAATCCATGTTTAGCAACTCTGAAAACTGAACATACAGGTGTCCCCTGCTTTCTGCCACCCTGTTTTTGGTGGTTTCACTCCTTCATCAGTCTTAAAATATACGCAGAAGTCTGTTTTTCATCAGGGAGACTCATTGATTAATCAGTTGTTGTTTTTAAAGATGTGATTTGCCACATACGCCTTGGTTTATTTTAGTATAATTTGGTGTGTATTTTGGCTGTTAATAAATGTGTGTTATTTAGGTTTTTTATAAGTGATATTTATGTCTTTTTTGGTAGCCTTTTTACATTTGCAATCTGAAAAAGACTGAGTTCCACTTTTCATCAGATTTTCACTTTTGGTTGGTCCATTACCCGTCCAGTAAGAGGGGGGTGCCTGTCCTATAATATATATTATATAGTTGTGCTCTAATCATTATTATTGTCATTAGAATGAGACTAACAGCACAATCCTAAGCATGTCTACTCAGAAGGAAGTCCCATGGTGTTCAACGGGATTTACGGTACTCACAAGAAAGGTTGTTTAGGATTGCTGTCTCACACAGAATCATGTGTATGGTCAAATGGCAAAGCAATGAATATGAGTTTTTAAGAAAACACTGCCTGTTTCTTAAGCATAAGGCCATTGCTGGATATTTTTTATCATACTCCAGACATAATTAAGCTACTGTCAGCATTACAGTAAATATTAGTGATCTTTTAAAAATCTAAGCCTTAACATACAGATTATGCGGGAGCGGGGATTTAGTCCACACTGACAAGGCCATTTTCTTATCATTATTCTGAAATGTAATAAGATATTTCATTATTAGTCTGAAACTTTACCAGAGAAGTTGCTGGAATTATCGCTAAATTTATACTTGAGTTACTGGACTCATTATTTCAAACATCTTGGACTGATTCAATATCAGTAATGATTCATTCTTTTGATTAAGAAGTGACTCCATCTGTAGATGTCAGATAATTACTGAGATGACCTATAATGAGAACATTTCACAACTCTCCGACTTAAATTTCTTATTCCCTCAACAGCATAATGACTTCCTTCTAGATCTTTTTATAGTGTGTCTATGCTCCTGGGGTTTCTTTTCATGATCAGTCACTATCAAGGGTTGCTCCTATCATTCCTTTAGACAAAGAAAAATAGTGATTCCATACAACAAAAAACCCAGCCATTTGTCTATGATGATATTTTAGTATATTCTTCCCTGCATGTTTCCCAAATCCTATTTTAAAAACCCTGTTGCAGCACTATTCAAATCACCGATTATGGCAATAGTAAAAGGCAATACCGGATATTCTTTTGATCTCTGCACATGGGAATATGGCATTTAAAAGTTCGTAATAAGAAACAATAACTTT
Source organism: Cryptoblepharus egeriae (assembly GCA_030015325.1). NCBI lineage: Eukaryota > Metazoa > Chordata > Lepidosauria > Squamata > Scincidae > Cryptoblepharus > Cryptoblepharus egeriae. Next base: position 28,871,944 of record JAREYC010000003.1, read on the forward strand.
CCACAATGAGCTTTGGTGATGAATACATAACATTCACTGCCACTGCAAAACACAGAGAGTTCTTTGTCTTTGACTCATACATTTTTCAAAATTTCTTTTGATGCTCTTTTCTGAACTGTACCCTGGAAAGATTACACAGACGTTATAATCTTGTGTTGACTTGATATACTGCAGTGTGTTATTTACTCAGAAATATTCATTAGTAAATATTCAAATATCAGAAGGCGTCTGAATACCAGTTTGAGGCTTTCTTTCCATTCACCCTATCTGAGAAACTCTCCTATTGATTTTCCTCTCTCAACTGGGCATATCCCCAAATTCAGAGTAACTATGGGTGCACGTAAGAGACATTACGTGCACCCGTAGTTACTGCACCACCTAGTGAAATCCTATGGGAAATTCATATTGGAATCCAGAGTAAATTGTTCTTACACCAGAGCAAGGACTCCCCGTAGTTACTCTGGATTTTGCCCTAAATGGTCTTAACCTGGTTTACACAGTGGTTACCTTCATTGTCAAGGTGCTTTCTTATTTTTGTACCATAAAATGTAGCTAGGATTTACCAATAAAACAAAATATCAAACACCATACATGCAAAAGATATAAAAACTGGCTTTTCACCCAAAACAATTGGGTGTCTGGTTTACTTTTCCTCAGAGCAGTTTTTGAGCTCATTAATTACCACCACTTCATTCTTTCCTCATGATTTACATTCTTGTTATGTGACTGGCTTGGCTTAAACAGTTGGAAATAATGAAGAGCAAAACTGGCAAGCCCATTTTCACCACTTCCTTTTATAGGAATGACACAGAAATTTTGTCTGACAATAATAGACCTTGAGCAGCACAATGGGTCAAAGACCTTGGATACATTTCTATCACAAAATGCCTTTAATTCAGTACATTTACTGCATCAAGAGATTTTTGCTTTATTAGCATCAAAAAATAAAAAAGAGAAATGTGGAATCATTATCCTTTCCAAATGTATGTTTCAATTTTGGGACTGGCATTAAAAATACATACATGAATCAGAAAGAAGCTAACAAATGAAGTCAGCTGCTCTGAGAGAACCTGTTCCTCTGAAATGGACAGAAAGCAGGGCTGCCAGAACCTTGGCTGTCTTAATGATTCCTTATGAGTATGTCTTGGTCTCTCTGAAGGTAGCAACATAAAGATCTGAACAGGGATGATCAAACAGATTCAAACCTACTAGAATTCAAACACTCCACTGAAACAAGGCAAAATATAGGATGATGGTCACGAAGTACTGCCTCACTTGAGGGTCCATTGGAGTAGCTGGCGAAAATGGCAGCTTTGGGTTTCCACTGGTGTGGCGAAACATATCTGAAGAATTTAGCATCAGTTATTTGGATATAACAAATTTTAATCTGAGATATATATGGCTGACTGACACCCCTGAATGACAACTCTACTCATACGTATGCACTAGTTTTTTAGCACTGGGATACACCTTTTAAAATGACACTGTATGATACTCATATAGATTTATGATACAAAATAAATTTCATTTACTAGCTGCTCAAGACTCAAGAGACACTCTTTCAAGTGGGTGTTCCTCTTTTATTTAGTAGGGGGAGAGTAACTGGCCCTACACATCCCAGCAATGTCTGCTGGTGTTTTTTTTTTGTTTTGTTTTTTTTTTGCACTTTAGATTGTGAGCCCTTTTGGGACAGGGACCCATTAGCTATTAATTAACTATTAATTTTTTTCATTTTCTTGTAAACTGCTTTGTGAACTTTTCAGTTGAAAAGCAGTATATAAATACTGTAGATAGATAGATACTATCTACAGATACTGTAGATACTACAGATAGATACTGTAGATAGATAGATAGATAGATAGATAGATAGATAGATAGATAGATAGATAGATAGATAGATAGATAGATAGATAGATAGATAGATAGATAAATAGACGACAGACAGACTCTTTTTAAATCATATTTATCATAGCGAAAGGGACCACTTTTACTATGTAGACTTTGTAGACTTTCATGTCAATTGAAACAGGACCATTTTGGTGGTTTTGTGTCCCCTATGCCTAGCCTCCAATAAGAGCTGAGACACATTATGCCTACTCATGAGTAAAAACAAAACATGTAACTCTGTTTTGCTTTCCAGAGGGCTTAATACATTTTCTTGTCAGCTTGACATTGGCATTTTCCTTTTCCAGACTGATGGAAACTGTTGGGGACTGTTTTCCTCAGACTGGACCATTCTGAAGGTAATGAACGTCCCTCAGCCTGCACTTCAAAACTGATTGAAGCAATTCATCTGTTCACAAGTAAACATGCATGTGTGTCTCTGTTTCAGTTTCCGTAGCATAGAGCTCCTTGTCAGCTATCAAGCTGTCAGTTTTGTGACCCACCAAACTTGTGTTGAAACCCAGTTTTAGAACAGATGCACGATGGTATACCTATTTCCCCTAGTTTTAATTTACTATATTTAAGGAGCAGCACTTATGTATTTGCTTTCTTCCATTCCTCTGGCTTGTATACATGGAACTGTAAAGGCTGTTGCAATGTCTGGGTGCAGATGTGGTTGAAGTTTTTTGACATCCTTGAAGTCACACATGAAAATCTCATGGGAATCTGAAAAAGCTTTTTTTTCCTAAAGTCTCACCGCAGATTTTTGTTTTAGTCTATCTATGTGCTTCTGCCCAAGTTTTCAGACAGATGGGCCCATTTGGTTAAAAAATAATAATAATACCCCTTTGCTTTGGCTAACTGCTAAAGGAGAGTATCAGGTGCTATATCAGGCTAGCTATCACTGTTGTTTTGGCACTCTCTGTAGAGCCTTCAGTTAAGCAGTCTTAAAAGCTGCTTGAGGGTGGAGGATTGAAGAGTGGCTGGTGCAGCAGATCAGAGACAATGTGCATGTCTCCTTTCTTACACAATTAGTTGTCATCTGTAGTCAACTAACATTACTACATTGTGCAATATAAATGACAATACATCTATCTCCAGTAATCAATGAATGGTTTTCCGCCTACACAACAGCCTCCTGGAACAGTCTTCCAGATTTCATTGGAACCACAATTGCCTTTTATGTTGTTTTGATACAATGGGCTTGGTATGCTTGACAATGGTGTTTGATGGGACCACCAAGCAGAAACTTAGTAGGCATAAGGATAAGGTGGTTTCTCACATCTAACTCACCACACCCATATTAACAAAGAAACCTCCTCAGCTTTGCAAACTCGATGTCTTTGTCAACTTGTGGCCTCCTTTCCACAATTTTTGCAGGTTTACTCAGCAGTCTACTCACTAACATTGCTCTCTAACATACTAGTCATGCAGAGCACTAAAATTCAGTAACTCACAAGAGTGGAACAATGTTCTGCTGTCATAAAATGGCTGCCACTGGCTGCTGCACTGTTGACAGATCCTACTAAATCCTATCAACAAACACCCCACTGGCTAACCCAACTCTGCCTATTGGACAAGGTAAAGTAGTTGTAGGGTGGTATAGGCATGGAGTGGGTGGGGAAATAGCAATAGCAGTGGATCATACAACTGTGGCACTTTTGGGATATTTTCTCTATTTTTCAACCTTTCCCTTTCTTCTCTCAAACATGTGTCAGCTAAAATGTTGCTACAAATATTAGCACTAATAATATTTAATTTTTTAGCCTAATTTAGCCCTAATCTGTGGCTAAACCATGCCTGAAAGATAGGCCTCTTGTTGCACAAAATGCATTGTTTAAAAATGATGTTGCTTCTAAGTGCACAAACGCTCATGCTTCCACGTAAGCATGTCTTACCAAGAAAGATTCAGCAAGAGCAAATTGCATAGGTACAAATAAAATATATTATAAAAGTTGTCTATAAGCAGAGGACAACAGACATAGCCCATTCTCAACAGGCATATAGATCAGGAAAATTCCACTCATTTTTTAATTTAAATAAATCATAGTGCACTATATTGCTTTTCTGCTTTGACAAGTATGTCGTAAATGCAAAGCAGAATGTTGCTGTAAAACTGGCTGATAGGTCTGCTATTCTTTTTTTAAGGTTTAATAAGTATGATATGTGACTTATCTAGCCATTGTTTTACTACCATTCTTAAATAAAGTGTGCATTCCATACCTCTGTGGTAGATCACCTCCAGAAGCAGTGCAAGCAGCCAAGATCCAGAAATCTGGCACATCACATAGTTCAACCGATGTGCAAAAATCCTCACTGGCTGGAGCAAGGCATTAAAAAAAATAATATGGAACTTTCTGGTGTATAATGATTCTAGACCCAAGGGCTCCCAAAGTAGAATTGCCCTTTTATATACTGTACATTGTATAGGGCTGGAATGGCTTAGCAGTTAATATGCTGTGCCTGTCAAGCGACAGGCTGGAGTTCAAGACCCTGGTGCTTGCCCAGATCAAGCCAATCTAGCAGTTCAAAAGTATGTAAATGCAAGTAGATAAATAGGTACCACCTCAGAGAGAAGGTAACAGCGACATGACCACGGGGACATCTTCAGACAGTGCTGACTCTTTGGCTTAGAAATAGGGATGAGTACCGAACCCTTCAGTTTGTCATAACTAGCAGTACGATGGAAAACTTTACCTTTAAATCCTTATATTGTACATTAGCTCACCATTATTTCACTTTGCAGTAATTAGTTAAAAGGCTCTATCAGTAAAATGATGAAAAAGCAAAATAGGAGAAACAGTATGTGAAGTGAAAGTGAGTTAAAGTAGAAAAAGAAATGGGAAGCAATATCACAAATATAAAACCAAACCTGTGTAGTCCATGAAACTTGCCATTCTCCCAATCAGTGCTCCTTACAGATGCAGGTTAAAGAATCCTTGTTACTCTTTTGAGTTCTGATTGTATGATCAGCTGATTAGCAAACCAATCGTATGCATATCTACTTTATTTTATTCAGTGGGTACACTCCTAAAATACATGATTGCAGCGTTAAAGGTTTCAGGAAGGTGTGGGAAGAAAGGAATAGCTCTCTCTCTCTCTCTCTCTCTCTCTCTCTCTCTCTCTCTCACACACACACACACACACACACACACACAGACACATAAATGCATATAGTCTCAAGCTTGATATGATGCATACTTGTGCAGGGAATGTCTGAATTAAATATGGATAAAGAAAGGAAGGTATATTTTGAAAGAAAGGAATGCAGCTGGGCCCTTTAGAGAGACAATGGAGTGGTATAAGATGAAATGAATTTTGGAGCAAATGGGTTCCAGTTTGGATGAAGGGAATGAGATATTGTGGGAAGTGTACAGGAAGCAGGATACATTATTTTACCCATAATCATAAAAATAGGTGTAATAATCTAAGAGTGGCTGGTGCAATTTGATCATGTCTAAATTATTCTGCTAAATAAGCACACCATACATGTTGGAAACCCTCTGGGGGAAAAATGTCTGTTTTCAAGGACTTCAACTTGAAGGGAGGAAAGCTGGCTGTGGTGGGTACCTATTGGCTAGTGTCCAAAATCATCAGCAGCTTGCCTTCTTCGCCCATCTCCTAAGCAGTTTTGCAACTGACTTTTAAATGTTTTTATGAACTGGGAAAGGGCATAAAATGAAAGATAAGGGGGCATATAATGAAAGATGGGCATAGGCAAAGAAATATACACCTCAACGGTATTCTGAAACATAGACAAGCTGCCTGTTGTATGAGCTCAGCAGTGAAACTGTGGTGAAGAATGTCTTCTGTTTGCTTTAAAATCCTACATTTATTTTCATCTCCATTTGGTCAGGAAACAGAGGTTCAGAAAACTGAAAGCAGCTTCTCCTCACTTTCCTGTCTCTTTCAGCTCAGAAGCGGCTAAATATTCAGTTTTCCCCTATTACAAATTATATACTGACCCTGTAGGAAAAACAGTCAATCTTTTTGCCACATACACCTGGCTTGAAAAGCCGATATACATCATACAGCATGGAATGTAATTTTCTGTGATAGTAAACATCAATGAGAATCCAATTCCATCCTCAGAGAACTTAGTTCTCCTTGGTAAATACTGCTGTTACCATTGTAATTCTCTGGAAATGATATCTGCACAAGTTAAGTCATTTTACTCAACTTCTCAGAAACTCCTTTATTCATCACTAGTGGTGTCACCCCCTCAAGGGTGCCACATTTCTAACAACTTATTGCAGTGGTTCTCAAACCGTCTAGCTTGGGACCCACTTTGTAGAGGGACAACCTGTCCGGGATCCACTGAAAGTGATGTCATGGCTGGAAGTGATATCATCAAGCAAATTGAAAAAAATAAATAACTGTTAATACTTTAAAGTTAATCAAGTAAATAACCTCACCCACCCACCCCCACCAACCAAAAAGTAATAATTCAGGAGAGATTTTCAACACCCAGTTCAATTTTTAAGTTCCTATATTTAAACAGGTTTAGTATGATTTGGGATTAAATAAGTTTTCAAACCCCCATGTGCAACTTATCCCTCCATGTGCATTATCCCCCATGCGCAACATCTCTCCATGTGCGTCAATCCCCAAGTGCATCAATCCCCATGCGCATCAACCCCCCATGCGCACCATCTGGTCCATGTGCAACATCCCCCTGCATAATATTCCCCCACACAATATCCCCTCATGTCACTGTCCCCCCATGCTGACCATCCCCTCATTCGCACCATCTCCCCTTCCAGATGGAATTTCCAAAAACTGGTTTTTAGTGAGTGCCTCCGTCATGGAAGGAACACCCTCGCCAAATTTTACACTTCTAGCTCCAACAATTGGAGCAGAGCCTTCTCAGTCAGGTTCTCTAATGTAAATTATAGGGAGGAAAATGTGTTGCACCCCTTTTTACCCTGTTCCATTTGGAATTTCCAAAATTCTTAGTGGGTGCCTCCATCACGGAAGGGACAACCTTTCCAAATTTTACACTTCTAGGCCCACTGGTTTTGGCTGGGTGTTGATGAGTGAGTGAGCGAGCGAGGCTGCCAGCTAACCAGCCAACCAGTCAGTCAGTCAGTGACTTTTCAGTTTTATATATATTAAATATAGATATAGATTATATAGTTTACTAATTGTTAGCAGTACTAATTGAGTTCATTTCTCCTAAGATTTGCTGTTTTGGAAGTGACCTAGATATTATGAAGCATTTATTATCAAGAAATTTTGCCAAAAGACAGTATGCAAAATTGCAAATGAATTATGCTGATTTGTCTGGCTCATGAAAATAGACAGAGTGAGGGGAAGCATGGTTTTCCTTCCTTTCTGGTGGAGTTTTCCAGGGGCAGAACAATCCAAACATGTCCTCAAAGGAGCCGTGGCCGAAGGAAAATATTTCTAATCATTTATATGGTATGGTGAGCATGCACACGTGCATTGTGCACATATGCACGTGCGCATACACACACACATATGCTTTTATCCCCCATATAGCATATGACTGTTTTCCCCTTAGATTGGATATTGGCTAGATTGACTGGTGCAAAAAGGTGGGGAATGTGTTTATCTTGGGAGGTCTCAATAAATATTATTTCCTTTCATGCTTGGATACTAATGAATGCCAGAAATGAGTTTGGGAAGAAACTTTCCACCTGAGCAGAGCCTCTGGCAACTGTGTATGTTGGAAAAGGGAGGTGAGAGAGAGATTTGCTCAGTGACCAAGACAGGCTGCAATACTATACATAAGCTCTGAATAGAAATACCTATATAGGATCGAGCTGTAAGATACATTATGCATCATTTTTACAGAATTCTTTGACCAATAATGTTCTTAAAACTTGGTAACATAAGCAGTGTAATCCATCATTTTTTCAATTGAGCTTTCACTAACAGAAATATATAATATCAAACTTTTTTAAAAAAAACCATACCACAGCAGCAGCAGCAGCAGCGAACAGCATTGCTGGAGTGTGGGGGGTGCAGGCCACACCACGTGACACACATAGGAGGCCAAAATTGTTAAAATCACAGTTTTTAGGAATATTACAATTATGTTGTATATCGATGTATTTGTAATTTCCAGCAATGAAATAAACCATGTTGAAATACATCTATCAAAAGTTATAGTGAAAAAGTCAACAGGGTGGGATGATGTGTCACCACGCCCACTTAATCAGAGGAGGCTCATCGTGGTGGTGACATGCCGGTTCCCCACACTGGACATTGCAAACTCTAGTGACAATACTAATAGCAGTGAACACTGAAGCCGTTGTTCTCAATAGGCCCTCACAGATGTCTTTGTAAATACAAAAATTTTCACCTGAGCTCAGAAGCTCAACACATTAGTGAACATCTCCTCAGAGAAGACCTCGTCCCACCTTTTCAATTCTGAGATGAACTCAGAGCAAGGACTTCTCTCCAGAGGACCTTAATGAGCAGGGTAGTTCACATGGGGAAATTAGCTCTTGAAGATGTGCTTAGCTTAAACCCCAGGATGGCATTTGGGATTTGCTAGGTCCAATACTAGCCCGGGGCCTACTCCCATCAGATGCCCAATAGGCTGGGCTCACTTATGAGCCCTAATATTCATGATTGTAATAGTGCTCAATGAGCCAACAAAGAGTGTGGACATCATGGTGGAGGAGCAGGACCTCCAGCAATCTAGTGCCAGTTTTGCTTCACTGTATAGAAGTTAGCACCCGATCTCTGCCAAAAAATGTATTGACTTGCCCAGGCAGCTGGAGCCAGAGAAATTTGGATGGAAAATGTTATCAGTTCCATTAACAGAATGCTTTTGATTTAGCTGAGGGGAGTTTTGCCTATTTATAGATGACAAAATCAACTCATTGTGGCTAAATCAGATTATAGAGGAATGGCGCCTGCTGCTCTCCACCCAGTCCTAACATTTCATACCTTATGTCTGTTAAATGGCTCGCATGAACCCCTGACCTGATAAACAGGCAGGGCAGGGGTAGAGAAATCTCTTTCGTTTCTTTATCGCCAAGCAGAGGATGAATATATCTGCAAGCGCATGACTCACTTCATTTGTGAATGGGCACCAGTGAAGTATGACTCCCATGACAAGCCTTTTGGGAAATTGAAAGAATGAAAAGTGGTGACTCTGACCTTCCTCTGTGACAGCTTCTGACAAGTCTCTCTGTTTAGTGGTTGAAATTCACATTCATTATACTTTCAGTTTATTGACAATACTGTATTAAGAAGCACTTGCCTGGTGCAGAGTTCCCTTATTTTCTCACTAATTTCTCTGTGAATTGGGAATGCTTAATTTGCCACATTTGATGTGAGCCTGAATTTGTTGCTTCCTCTGCAATGTGTTGTTAAGAAAGAGAAATTATTGTGCTGTAGGTTTTTTTACTGTTGTTGTTGGACATTTTGAAAAGAAACCCCTTTTAATCTGAGTATGGCCCCATTTCAATATCCAATGATTGGCTTGACCAAGCCAAGCTGTTAGAAATTCAAGTTGCTTTCTTAATATGACAGAAAATGTTGGAATAGCAGTGGGTGGTATTTTCCTGGCTCATCTCTTTTAATATATTTCAAAATAATACTATATCCAGATTCAGTGTTAAATTACATAGCTTTACAAGTGCTGAAAACCTTCGGACGGCAGGTCAAAATGAGTATAATTATTTGACAAACGTGAGCATTCTTTCATCCTGTTCCAAGAGTATTCTTCCACACACAGTAGGTATGGCGCATGTGAAAAACAGCAGTTGCACATATGTAGCCTCTTTGAAGTTCTCACCATGTGAAAGAGCAGAGTTGCTCTGACTCCACTACAGTGTAAAAGAGAAAAGGGACACAATCCCTTTCTAGAGATGAAAATCTCTCCAGCTCTCATTAGAATCATAGAATCATAGAGTTCATTCTGAACCCAGCTGAATTTCTCATTGTGTTGACAAGATAGGGTCGCATAGTTGGGTAAAACAGCAAAATACATTAAAAACCAGACATCCCAGATCCTTGTATACAAACTGACATCTGACTGTGTGTCTGAAAACAAACTGTATGACTGTGCAAAAATCTCAATAATAAGAAGAAGAAGAAGAAGAAGAAGATGATGATGATGATGATGATGATGATGATAGACTGACTACAAACAGAGGCACAACTCTGTTGCTCTGATCCACTGGAATTTATGCCAAAACTATCATCTGCCAGTGGCACAGAATTGGTGGGACCACAAGCCTGAAAAAGTGGTCACAAATGAACATGTGAAACTTTGTGGGACTTCAGGATACAGATGGACAAGAACTTGTAACACAATACTCCAGATATAACTATCATAGAAAGGAGTAAGGTGTGGCTTGTTGACATTGCCATACCAGGTGACAACAGGATTGAAGAGAAACAACTGGAAAAAAAATCTCCCGCTACCAAGATCTAAGAATTGAATTACAGTGAATCTGATATAAGCCAGTGCAGGTGGTTCCAGTGATAATTGGCACACTAGGTGCAGTGCCGAAAAACCTTGGCAGGCACTTGAAAACTATTGGCATTGACAAAATATCACTCTGTCAACTGCAGAAAGCCACTCTTCTAGGATCAGCACATATTATACGTCACTACATCACATAGTCCTAGACACTTGGGAAGGGTCCGACTGGTGGTGTGACAGAAACCAGCATGAAGTTGTTCACTGTGTACTACTGTTTAATTTTGAATATAATAATAATAATAATAATAATAATAATAATAATAATAATAATAATAATAATAAACCCTATGGGGTTGATAACAAAAACAATCACAACAATAACCATAAAACAACTACTACAACAACAGAGGGGCAACCCAATTCTGAGCTGCTCATTGCTGCTGTGGTATCTTGCAGTCACTGACACAAGAGATTGTGATGGCCATGAGGTTAGATGGCTTTCAAATGTAAAGGATAAATTCACAGAGGATAAAGTTCCCCATGGTTGTTATCCAATAAGATTATAGGTTGGGTATACCACTGGGTTTCCATTGGGTACATAGACAACATGTGGGAGACAGTGGAAAGACACCAGTAAGGCCCCAGTCCACCATAAGTGCCACATTTGTTCACAGTGATAAATCTTACACATAGAGATTCTCCTCTAATAAGGAATTACAGACATCTGTTCATTCAATATTCAGATGCTACAGAGCTTATATAGGTTCTGTAGGAACAGAAGCTCTATACAAATATCAATTGCTAAGAAGCAAATGTGGGAGAAGGTTGTAGTCTTCAAGCTGTCAAAGTGAAAAGCATCTGGAAGGAAACAAGATGCTGAACAAGGTGGACTTTTGGTCAGTGGCACTTTTTTTACTAGCCAGCCCATACATTCAGACAAATACTTTGGATCTCAATCTTTGAAAGTTAATTTGTCCATTGACTGGTGTAGGTACTATTTAAAACATTTGCACTGGCAATATAACTTTGTGCCACACATATCCCATCATACCAAGCATTTTAAGCTTAATTACAAGATTAATCCTGCATGAAACTCACAACCACATGTTTAACCTTCCATGTGATGGTGAATGATGGGGTAAGTGCGTTCATAACATACCCACAGACCAGATATGGTAGGAGGAGCTGGAAGACCAGTCTTCCAATTATGGTTACATTTCCCCCGAGCTGTTCATTGACTCATATAAAAATAAAGTCATCATGTAAGCTTCCACCCTTAAAAGTGAGGTAACTCTCAAGAAATGTCTCTTCTTGATCAGTTTCCTGAAAGAAGGCCCTGTCAAAGAAACATCATATACTTTGAATATTAATGTTACTCAGCATCCCTGAATGCAAGAACATATGTTCACAGCATCTCCTTTGACGGTCTCTGTTATATATTCATTCAACATGTGCTTGCATGATGCATCTTAGCACTCACAGGGGTATGCCAGATTGCTCCCTATGGTATGATGGACTTCCTATTTTATCTTGCAGTAAGTCTTGCTATTTTCCAGGATCCAAAGCTCAAATCTTCATCTGTGTTTAGCTCATGGAACCAAACAACTTGGATTCTGCAAGAGTCTACGATATGTTTCTTGGTCAAGGTGCTTCAGAAAGTTCCCTTGAGTGGATATGACCTCCTAAATATGTATAAATCACATGGAATTAAATCCAAGTTAATCCTGTGTACTAATATCTGTGGATGACAGGCTATGGAAAAGAAAAGCAGAACATGCAGACTGTATTTATATATAACTCTGATGCAAGATAAATGTTTCTGAAGCCTACACGCATCACATGAGGAAAAAATAAGGTGAATCTTCCCAAATCAGGTGATCTGTAATGAATGTCATAACAGGAAATGTAATATTAATGTCAATCATTCCTCTGGAGCAGTTGACAGAGCCTCAATGGGCACAATCTACAATGAAGTTACAAATATATTAGAAGTGTCATTCTTTTGCCTTCATTTCCGCTTTTTGTGATACATATCAGTCAATCCAGAAAATGTAGCTTTATCAGTGTTAAGACATGATAACTGTCAAAGGCTACAATCCTTAACACACTTTCCTGGGAGTAAAACCCATTGAACATAACAAGTCTTTAGGATTGTGCTCTAAAGTTTCTCTTAAAGTCAGCTCCAGATGTTTAATTTGTCTTTGTGTTATATGAGAAATATAAAGAGCAATCCAGAGTAAGTGCCTCTTACGTCTTCCCATAGTTACTCTGGGTTGTAGGGTTAGTCTTACGAGTCAATTAAAAGATACACTTAGGGCACAATCCAGAGCAAGTTCAGCCTGCTCTGCCCTAACTGCTCTCTCCTAACTATTCTGTATCCAGAGCAGAAAGTTATGCTGCATCCAGAGAGTCAGGAAGCCTGGGCTGCCCTAACTGCTCCAGAGCATGCTAAGTAATTGACACATGGGGAGAACTTGCTCCTGAGGAGACACCCCTCAGATCACACAGAACAAGGAACAGCGGTGGTGCCTACAGTGGTGACAGGACTCTGCGCATCACCAGGTGCAAAAGTCTGTGCGTCACCCCTGGAATGCAAGCACCCCCCACCTGGACTGCGCAGTCGCCAAAGTTGGCACCTGCGCAGTTGTTTCTGAAGCCAACTGAAAGAATACTTCAGAAAGAATACTGTGCAGGCACCATCTCTGATGCCTGTGCAGTACTTTTCTGAAGTCTTTCAGCTTCAGAGGAGACTGTGCAGGCATCAGAGTTGGTGCCTGTGCAGTACTCTTTCTGAAACCATTCGGCTGCCACTCTGCCTCCTGAGTGAGGCCGAATGGCCGTGCAGTGTCGCAGACTTCCTCCGCTCTAAGGAAGTCTCCTCTGAAGCTATTTGGCATGCTCAGTGTGTTTCTGTGCAGTGCACCTCAGCTGGCTGTTCGGGCCAGCTCTGAGGACAAGTGGCAGCTTCTGGCTGCTGCTCCGCCTTGGAGCAGGCCTGATTGGGCTTTCTGACACCTGGGGCCTGCCAAAGGACAGTCAAACTCCTCCGGTGCGTCACCCCATATAGAGCAGATCACCCAATGGAGCACACACCAGCCGCACCAGTCTGGTGACACCACTGGGTGCCTGCCTTATAAGGAATCTCTGATGAGATGCCAGTACATTCTACAGTGAATACAAGGGGCTTCTTGGAGTGGCCTGCTGTATCCTGAGGTTTGTGGGCAGCCGTAGTTTGTTCCATATCCTGAGGTTGAGAGGCCAGGGTTGCAGCTAGGCTGGCCAAGAACTCAGATTTTTGGTCAACATTGCCATTCTTACTCAGGCCTTATCATGGACCCCTATGGGTTTACTCATTACTATACCTGCTCCTGAGGTGGTATATCTCTGAGGAACTGGAAGAGGGCATTTCTGCCTTGAAACAGGCTCTGGATTCAGAGTAACTGCTCTGCCCTAGGCAATGCTAAACATGCCCTCAACATGCCTCTCCTGAGCTGCTTAGGCTGCCCCAGTTAGGGCAGAGCAGGTCCACCTCTCTTAGGGCACCCTATCTTGCCTTGCTCTGCCCTAAGCCTCTTCCAGAGTAACTGGGCTGGAGCATCTTGCAGTTGCTCTACCCTAGTGATAGGGCAACCCAAGGGCTCTTATATGGACAGATTAGTTGCTCTGGATTGTGCTGTTAGAGAAGACTTGAATGGCTTTCCCCACATTCTCACATGTTTCAGGTACATTTACACATGTAGGGAGGTTAATGGAGAGCCCAGGTGTCAGCTGCTTAGATATGCAACATATCTATCCATCTACAGTATTTATATACTGCCTTACAACTAAAAAGTCCACAATGCGGTTTACAAAGAAAAATAAATATTAATAGCCAATTAATAGCTAGTACCCAAAAATATTCACCCTCTAAAAATATAGTTATAAAAGAGTCAAAATTGAAAATTTTGTCAATGATCTTGAATGGTTCTGGCACATATCAATATACTGCCTGGCAAATCTATATATATATAAAAGAGAAAAGTCACTCACTGACTGACTGACTGACTGACTGACTCACTCACTCACTCACTCACTCACTCATCACCGCCCTGCCAAAACTGGTGGGCCTAGAAGCGTGAAATTTGGGGTGGGTGTTCCTTCCATGATGGAGGGGTGGACTAAGAACTGGTTTTCGGAAATTCCAACGGGAAGGGGGTGAAAAGGGGCGCAACGCGTTTTCCTCCCTATACTTTGCATTGAGAATTGCTGACTCAGCAACATTCTGCCCCAACTGCTGGGCCTGAAGCATGGAATTCTGGGAGTTCCTTCTGTCACCTGAACTCCCACCAAGAACCATCTGGAGAAATTTAACCCTTAAGGGGCTGAAAAGGGGGCAACATGTTTCTGTCCTATACTTAACATGGGAGAATGAATAATATCCGGCCAATTTGGTGCTCAGACCCTGGTGCACTGGGGCATGGTGATCGGAGGAAGAGGTTGCTCTGGCGAGGATGCTGAGCATGAGGGGAAATTGTGCATGAGAAGTTGCACATGTAGGAAAGTTGTGCATGTAGGAAAGTTGCGCATGTAGGAAAGTTGCATATGGGAGGAAGTTGCGCATGGAGGAAAGTTGTGCATGGGGAAAGTTGTGCATGGGAGGAAGTTGCGCATGGGGGAAAGTTGCACTTGGGGGAAAGTTGCGCATGGGAGGAAGTTGCGCATGGGGGAAAGTTGCGCATAGGGGAAAGTTGCGCATGGGAGGAAGTTGCGCTCGGGAGGAAGTTGCGCACGGGAGGAAGTTGCACATGGGGGGAAATTGCGCCTGGGGGAAATTGCGCATGGGGAAAGTTGCGCATGGGAGGAAGTTGCACATGGGGGAAGTTGCGCACGGGGAAAGTTGCACATGGAGGGAAGTTGCGCATTGGGGGAAGTTGCGCATGGGAGGAAAGTTGCTCATGGGAGGAAAGTTACGCATGGGGAAGTTGCGCATGGGGGAAGTTGCGCATGGGGGGATGATGCGCATGGAGGAAAGTTGCGCACGGGGGAAAGTTGCGCATGGGAGGAAGTTGCGCATGGGGGAAGTTGCGCATGGAGGAAGTTGCGCATGGGGGAAGTTGCGTATGGGGGAAGTTGCGCCTGGGGGGAAGTTGCGCCTGGGGGGAGTTGCGCATGGGAGGAAGTTGCGCATGGGGGAATGTTGCGCATGGGGGAAAGTTGTGCATGGGGAGAAGTTGCGCATGGGGAAAGTTGCGCATGGGGAAAGTTGCGCATGGGGAAAGTTGCACATGGGGAAAGTTGCACATGGGGTTCGATGCATATGGGGAAAGTTGTGCATAGGGGGTTGATGCACATGGGGAAGTTGTGCATGGGGGTTGATGTGCATGGGGGGAAGTTGCGCATGGGGTAACTTGTGCATGCGGGGTTGATGCGCATGAGTGAAGTTGCGCATGGGGGGTTGATATGTATGGGGAAGTTGCGCATGGGGGATTGTTACACCTGGGGGAAAGATATCCATGGGGGGTTGATGCATATGGGGGGATGACATACGGGGGAATTTTACTCCCGCAACACGGGTACGCCTTTCGCTAGTATTCTTATAATCCAGCAGCAGACAGAGTGGTAACAGTTTATATATAAATGAAGAATAAGCTCCTTAAAGCAATAGTATAAAAAATTTAAACCTCTCCATACTCTAGGATGCTCTGCCCACATAATTTTCATTTGGGTTCCTAGCCATTTCTTATCCCATACTAATTTAGATTAATTTAGCCCAGCACATTTTTCTATAATTATCCATTACCACTAATCAAGTGTTCCTAATACAAACAACTTCAAGAATTTCATCTGAGATCTCTTGATCTTATTCATTTGGTTTTCAACACTGTTTCTTGCCACCAAAAATAAGCTGTACATGAATTTGAAAAAAAAAGTGTAGTCATGAATTTGAGGAAAAAAGTGTAGTCATCAAAAGTAAATCCGAACAACTATAAAGTGAACTTTAAAAATCAATATTTGAAATTATATAAAAATGAAGCATGAAGGTGATGACTTTATGCTTGTTTTATGAACTTCTGAATTTCTAACATGCTCTGCTTTGAACATCTTGCAGCATTCAAGTCTTTGGAAGCTGTTTGTGTGAATGAAAGGATGCATACATTCATGCAAGGGTTCCTTACATGCGCAGAGGGGCTTCTTGTGGGAACAGCCTGGCCTTCCTGTCATGGAAGGAGCTTGCTACAATGGTGTGTTGCTGTGACAGAAACAGTATGCTGCACATTGTGTTCCCATGTGCATAATTTCAGATATGTCAGAGAAAACTACAATATAGTCCTCTAAGTACAGTTCAATACTCCTATTACACCTTCATAAGTATTCATAGAAAACGGCAGTTATACAACACATTACTATGGGTATAACTTTATTCTACATCTGATATTGCTTAAGTATGCTAACTATGAATCTTAAATTAAACATTTTAAATCAATAATCTCTCTGGTTTGGGTTTGATTTTAGAAAGGTCTATTTTGGGCAAGTCCTCTTAATGATGCCTGCTTCTAGCATTTAACCTTTTTTCTTTCTCAGCATATCTTACACATTTCAGGACTCTTTTTTAAGGCAGAAAATAGCCTTGTTTAAGCTTGCTCCTGGTGAATAGGATCTAGTTTATCTTTAAAAGCTGATTTTGTTTTTTTTAAGATTATCCTCACAAGAGGAAGATGAGCACTGTTTCCTGATAGTAATCTTCCAGCTTCTTAAATGTTCCCCTCTAAAAAAAAAACCCCCAAAAAACGCATGTAGCATTAATCTCTTATTCTTTGCCAAATGAACAGAATGCGGTCCAAAGCTGTGCATGGCTAAACAAAACAGGAAAATATGATTTTGTTCCTATTTTAGTACACTAGAATATTACTAACGGGCATGGAAAAATGATGGGATAATGTTTAGGGACTCTTTGATGCTTAATTGGTGTAATATAGAAGAAAGGATGGAAACGAACATTAACATTTTATGGCATGGATCTGGCAAGTTAAGAAATTTCCAGATACTAACACCCCAGTCATGTGGCAGTAAGTTCATCACAAGGAAAACATTTTGTATGTTGCTTCTTCAAGCATTGCACGCACAATATAAGGATAATGTTGGCCGATGACAACTTCCTCACTAGTGGTTTAGTAGGTGGAATGAAGGATAAGAGATAGTAGACTTATGGTGCAATCCTATCCAGACTTTCCTGGGAGTAAGCCCCATTGGCTACAATGTGAATTAATTCTGAGTAGATCTGCATAGGATTGGGCTTTCATTGCTTAAAATTAACCGTCTTGTAACATCTTGAAATATAATAATCTCTTATTTCAGCATTAACTTTCATGGACAGGAATCCATGTAATGTAGCCAAGAACAAACACACACACACACACACACACACATACACACACACACACACA
Source organism: Cryptoblepharus egeriae (assembly GCA_030015325.1). Classification (NCBI taxonomy): domain Eukaryota; kingdom Metazoa; phylum Chordata; class Lepidosauria; order Squamata; family Scincidae; genus Cryptoblepharus; species Cryptoblepharus egeriae. The sequence continues at coordinate 28,889,659 of JAREYC010000003.1, forward strand.
CACACACACACGAGATAAGGACTCAAATCATTTATAGAGTCATTGGCCCAAAGTCACATGTCAAATCATAGTTAGCAACATCTATAAGTCAACATTATTATTATTATAGAGAAATTTATACACCTTTATTCTCATGCCAAAGCAAATGCCAAAGTCAGCTTACAAAACTCCATAATAGGGTAAAATGAGTTTTTACAATATGTTTTCTACAGAAAGTTAGGAGAACCCTTCTTTTCCAGATGAAATCCTTCACAATGTGGTTGTCACAACTGGCATCTGGGTATGCTTTCTGAACTTCCAGCAGGAGCATTTTCAGGTGGGCCAAGCATGATAAAGCTCTTGTCACCTGACAGCTTTATCAGCTATCAGTCTTCCATTCAAAATTCATCATCATAAGCTGAGTCATCATGTGAGTCATCCTGAGCTGAGTACCAATCCCTGGTATTTGGCACATCCAAAGAAAAAAGGACATGTTCAAGGGAAACTATCTGAGGTATCCTTATACTTTTGCCCCAGTGCCTGAACCTAAGACTCAGAGAGGGGAAAAAAATGGAGACAGATGGACAGAGGGTCCTATCCTGATTTTGTGGAAGAGAATTATAGCAACCCAACCCGCAGGTTGTCCTGCTAGTCATCAATGACTCTAGGGCAGTGGTTCTCAAACTTCCTAACGCCGTGACTCCTTAATACAGTTCCTCGTGTTGCGGGGACCCCCAACCATAAAATTATTTTTGTTGCTACTTCATAACTGTAATTTTGCTACTGTTATGAATCATAATGAGAATATCTGATATGCAGGATGTATTTTAATACAGCAACAGCAGGATGTGACCCTCAAAAGAGAAAGCGGTGTGAAGCTCAGTCAGATTTATCACAGGTCATAAATGAAAAAGAGGACAAGCCCCACCCAAAATGTAGGACACCCAAGAAAAATGTGGGACATAACAAAATAAAAGCTATAAACACTACATACACACATACACAAAGAGGAAAGAGGAAGCCCCATTGACTAGAGTGGAATTTACTTCTCAGAAGATATGCAGAAAACTGGGCTCTTAGTCCAATCCTATCCGATTTTTTTCCTCGGGACTTGTCTCCTTTTTAAGACTTAAATTCTGGAAAAAAAATTCCATTCTCCTCCTTTTCCTTGTGAGTAGCCTTCTTATAATTAAGAAATTTGTCATCAGTTATATGCAGGGTGACCATATGTCCTCTTTTTCTAGGACGTGTCCTCTTTTTAAGCCTGTGCCCTAGAATAAATCTTCATTGTCCTCCAGACTACCTGCTGCCTGCTCACAAGGTTAAGGAGGACAGTGAAGATTTTCGAAGACACAAGGCTTAAAAAGAGGACATGTCCTGGAAGAGGACATATGGTGACCCCCCCTCTCTCCCCCCAATGGGATCTCTTGACAAACAGTGCAGGCTGCCATATAGGGGACCTCAAGGGCAAGATCCTAGGCCTTTCTATTCAGAAGCAAGTCCCATGCTAGTCATTGGGCCTTTCCTTCAAGCTAACCTGAAGTTACACATCCACACACATTCACCTTTACCTGGGAGTAGTGCTATTGACTATAATGGGGCTTCTTGTGAGTAGAGCTGTGGAAGGTTGGGCAGTATGATGTCCTGTTCACTTTTGTTGCAGAGTTGCAGGCAGCTTGCAGAGAATACAGGGAGAGGTTGCGCTCAGTGGATACCATATAAACAGATGTACACTGGAAGGTTTACATGATTGTTTTCAGAAGAGACAAGAAGTTACAAAGTAGGATTATCATCTTTTGCCCAAGAAGTTCAAAAGGGAAAACCAAGTTCATAATGGATTCAAAAGCCTGACCTGAGAGGTTCACATCTAAGGGCAAAATCCAGATTAACAATGGGGAGTCCTTGCTCCGGTATAAGAACAACTTATTCTGGATTCCAAAATGAATTTCCCATAGGTTTTCACTAGGTGGTACAGTAACTATGGGTCAGTGATGGGCTTCAAAGAAATTAAGAACCGGTTCTCTGCCCATCTGGCAGCCACTTTTAAATGGCTATTTTTAAACTTTATATGTCCTATCTCTTGTTAACAACCGGTTCTATAGAGTAGGTGTGAACCTGCTGGTGCCCACCACTGCTATGGGTGCATGTAAAGTCTCTTACGTGCTCCCATAGTTACTCTGGATATGGGGGTAAGGCTCATATTGTTTGTCTGAGGCATGAGTGGTCCATGATACCAGGCTATCAGGTGACATAGCAAGCAGGGACAGTTTGGGTGGTTCCTGGCATCAAATGCATATGTTGTCCATAATCAGCTAAATACCAAAGGAAGGCATAATATAATAAAGAACCAAAGAATATAATTCTTTAAAAAGCATGATAGATAACAGTGGAACAAGGTCTTTTAACAGTTGTACCCATGCTGCAGAACCCCCTATCTCAGGAAACCTGTTCAGGCTGCTCTATTTTGACTTTCCAGTACACTGCTAAGAACTTTCTCTTTTACTATATTTTTTTGCAATTTTTGGTCCCTTCCATCTCTGTGTTACATCATTAGGTTGCTGTCTCTCTGGGCTTTAGTTTTCTTCTTTGCTTTGTAACAGTCTTTTATTGTTTTTGTAACTCTCAAATTGATTGTTCTAAGTCAGGGATGTCAACCTGTCAGTTTTTATGGTACCTGCTAACAGCTGGAAATGACGTTGTTAACAGTGACATCATTAGCTGCCAATAACAAAAGGAAAAAAATGCAAATCTTATTCATAATTTCAATATATGAGATAGCCCAATTATCATATTGGGAAACCCAATTTAAGCGGGTGGGAGGGGGTTGGATAAATGGATATCAGAGGTTGCTTTTGGCCTGCAGGCGTTATGATTCCCCTGCTCTAAATCATCTTCAGAGTCTTTTGAATAGACAAATGCAATAACACATGAGCAACATGTGTTGGCCACCAGTCAGTCCATTTGAAATAGGATTATCTGAGTACTATCCTATGCATGTTTGCTTAGTAGCAAATTCCATTATATTCATTGCAGCTGAAAGGATGCTCAGCAACAATCTGCTTCAAAGCACTGCTCAGTCCACTCTTCCAGAGGTCAACCAGAATACTGCACATTGCAATTGGAGAAGACACGTGATTGAATCTTCCTTGGGGGGAGGAAAACACTCCCCAGTGGTGTTTCTAGGGAGGTGTGGGAGTGCAGTCTGCACCGGGTGACGTGCCTGGGAGGGGTGACACTCAACTGAAGGACCCCGAAAATTCAACTTTGCAATGGTGCAGAAAATCCCATCATATCATATACCATTGGATTTGTATTGAAGAGAAGGATCCAATGCAAAAATCCATTTTGAAATAGCAGCATCCTATCCTAAGTTATAGCCAAAGTTATATCCTAAGTTATATCCTAAGTTATAGTCAAAAACCTAAAATAAATATGCATTGAACTCTATGGAAAGTGAAAGTGAACCATATGATGGCATTACTTGCGCGTAGGTAAGTGAAGTATACCCTACAATCCAGAGTAACTATGGGAGCATGTAAGAGACATTACGTGCACATGTAGTGACTGCACCACCTAATGAAAACCTATGGGAAACTCATATTGGAATCCAGATTAAATTGTTCTTACACCGGAGCATGGACTCCCCATAGTTACTCTGGATTGCACCCATAGTCTTTTGGAAAGGGAACATTGAGAGGAATCCAAGGACACCAGAATTGTCCTGATTCATTGAATGCAGCCCCCACAAATCACCCCCAGAAGAAGGTTCCTGATGATTGCATTGAAATGCATTGAAAATGAATGTGACCTCTGCAGCTGTGATTACAAACAAGTAAGCAAGCATGCCTTGGCTGGTGTGGAAGGTCAGAGGAGTGCAAGCCTTCCAAATTGGTCCTGATCAGGGATGTCACTAAGGTGTTGGGGGGGCACTCTTGTGAGGGATGACACCCCTAGTGACCATAGTGGCTAAAATCATGATTTGTAGAAATAATCCCATCATGTTATATACTATTGGATGTGTAATTTACAGCAGAATGCAGTGAAACAAACCACTTAGAAATATCTTTATTCTATTTTAATTTGTAGCTAAAAAAACAGTGGAGGGGTAATGGCACATAACCACACTGACCATCCAGGTGTTGCCCTGCCCACGGCACTGGTGGGGGGGGGGGTGACACACTGGCTTCCCAAACTGGGTGACGCAAACTCTAGTGACACTCATGATACTCCCCAAGCCAGAAAACTAGCCACTGCATTTAAGTTTTATTTCACAATTTCCTGATACTCTCTTCTAGCTTCACAACATCTGTACTAAACTGCAGGTTATTTAGCAGCTTTCAGTGTCATGTAGATTAAATGCCAGCTCCGCTGATAATAGATAATTACAATTTTGTAGGAACAGTACAATTAAAATGGATGCTGTTCAACGAACTGATAGTTGCATTTCACACCTCTTTGGAAACCCTTTAATATACCAGATACTTATTGTATAGTAAATTTGTTCTTTGTGTAATGGTATCCTGTGCCAACAGAATCAATCCCTGTGTAGTTCTCATATACTAACGAAGAAATAATTTTTAGATAATAGATGACAACCATGTCAAAAAGGTCATGATTACAATTCCTTACTTCCAGGAATCTATATTTTCATATTTTAAATTCAGCAAAAACAATTGTGGGATATTTTCCAGTATTCTCTGCAATGACATTTGCAGTAAGTTTAATTTATAATATTGTACCAAGTATCCACTTCTATACTGTCATTGAGATTATTGAAATGATAGTTGTGCAAGATAATCTATCAATCCAAACTGCAGGGCTTGGACCAATCTCGTCTATATTAAAATTACCTTCCCTGTAAGAAAGCCATAATTCTTCTTCTTTTTCACACAACTTTGCTTTCTGTTTTGAGTTTTATGAATAATTGCTTTCTGCTGATCAAAAACAAATTATAATGTAGTACATATACTGCCATTGATCACTATAAGTTCTAATGTATAAGTAAAAATATGTTTATGTTTCAAACTAAAGCTGACATCTCTATAATAAGATCTTGTACACATTGGATAGCATACTCTATATCCTGCCCGGAAAAGCAGATTGCTCAGGTTATATGGGAAACTGCCCCATTAAAAAGAGGATGCAATACTAATAAAAGGCCTAAGTGTATCTGGTTGAACACTGAGTGATTAATTTTTTAAAATTTTTTATTTATCTGCTCTATATATTTAGGATGAAGCTATGAATGCAGTTTTTGGATTGTGAAAATGGTGTTGTAGGGGCCGTTTGAAAGGGGTTACTTCATGGTGAGAGAAAGGTAACACTTGTCAGTTAGTTACAGGCAGAAGGAAAAAAAACAGCATAAGGAAAGTCAGAGAGAAACAATATGTGATGATGACAAACTCATTTGGGACTTGTTTAAATCAGGTGTGCCCCAATCACTATAAAAGAAAGTTCAGTGTTTTAGAGCAGTGGTTCCCAAACTTTTAGTATCAGGCCCCACATTTTATAATGACACTATATTGGGATGCACCCATCTTTTAAAAAAAGTTGAATCTTCTGCTCCTTCTTCTGCTTGGTCCTCCTTCCTTTTCAGGAATGACTTAAGAATGGAGTGATTCTTCATTTACCATTGTACAGATAACAACAAGCTATAGGGATAAAAGAAGCTGAGGAGTTATCAAGACTAGGGAAAGGCATTTGGCAAGCTGTGTCATGGTTTGGACCATATTAACATTTGTTTCCATTCTTTCTATCATATTATACCATATTAGCTCTCATGACCCTGGATCAGGACCTCTGTTTTAATTTTGAGTTTAGATATATGTCTTAGGGCAAAATCCAGAGTAACTACGGGGTGTCCTTGCTCCGGTGTAAGAACAATTTACTCTGAATTGCAGCATGAATTTCCCATAGGTTTTCACTAGGTGGTGCAGTAACTACGGGTGCACATAATGTCTCTTACGTGCTCATGTAGTTACTCTAGATTTGGCTGCTACTGTATATGTTTATTTAACTATTGTAAGCTGCCTTGAGCATCTGTTGTTAACATAGGAAAGGCAGGATATAAACAAACAAGAAAAACAAATAAATGATCTAAGTCTTGAGTGTGTACATCATCCCCAGGTTGTGTGTGGGGAGGGGGAAGGCTGGTGGAGAAGAATAAAACATAATTCCTGATTCATCAAGAATTAGTTGAGTTCAGCAGGTAGCTAAGATTGCATCTCACTCCGAAACAAAGAGTCTTGGAGGAAGTTACTAGGAATGTTAAAAAGCCTAGTAAATTTAGGGATGGAGTTTTGATGATGTGCTACCAACTAGTTTAAAAAATGTATGTGAAGACAAACTGCCACATAGGAAAAACAAATGGTCTCTGCATATAGCTTCTGGTTTATTTTGAAATGGGCAAAACCAAAGAGAAAATATATTCCAAGATGCTCATGTCAGAAGGCAGGTGTTGGTTTCAAAAATTGTGCAGTGCCTTGGAGGTTTACAGCTCTTTCCCAAAGATAGTGTAATGGGAAAAATACAAACGAACACATTAACATAGATCATTGCATCTCTCTTCATTCTAGTTTGCGATTTCAGAAGAATGTGGTCATTAAATAAACATGCTGAAAAGAACAGATCTGGCTGCTATTTTGTTTCAGCATCTCCCCATTGTATGTGTTAACATTTGTGAATATGTTAAGTGCCAGTTGACTTTAAAAGCCAGATTTTCCAAAAGGATTTCCTCTTTCTCTAGGGACAAGTTACTTTCATTTGATTTCTGTTCTACATACAGCGCCTTTTAGTTCAGAACCCCATCCTACACCATGAATAATCTGGGTAATAAACAGACAATACCCATGAAGAAGGACAAAGTGCTGCGGGAGTCATATCTTTCCTATTAAGTCACAGACTTCTTTTTTTAAAAAGGGGGGGGTCTTTTCAGGGGAAACCTTTTTATTAACATATTCATCAACATGAATAAAAACATTGTTGAAATTTGGTTCAAGGAATGTAATGACTTGGTGCCCAGTTAGGTTTGTATGTGAAGCTATATTAAAAATTCATACCTCATTATTTATGGGGCAGCAAAGGAATTCTGTGAGATCAAAATAGAAATTGCCCCATTCGAAGAAGTTTCAAAACCTCCCTTTGTGCAGCATTTACTGAGCTGGCAGTGTTGGGATAAAATACGACATATTGTTTTTAACAGAGGAGGTGAAAGCATATTTTATAGAGAACGGTTGTTAGATTTTGCAAAGTTCATTATGAATCTCCTGCAATCCTAAAGACACATTCCTGGGAGTAAGACCCACTGAATACAATGGGGCTTACTTTTGAGTAGACATGTTTAGGATCGTGCTCTTAGTAAGTTAAAGAAAGAAAAGCCAGTTTCTTCTGTTATAAACCATTTGCTTTTCACCGTTTATATTTACAACTGGTATTGATAATGCTTGACATTAAAATATAAACATCAACATCAAGGATGCTGTGTTGAGTATATGTTTAATCTGCAGTGTCTGACGCTCATGGTTAAAAAAAATAACTAAATAATGTGGTAAAGTCTGCCATCCAGACACCCACAATGTTGGAATATTTGGGGTGAAGACATACAGATGTTGGACATGTAAACTGAGTAGCGTGAATTATTTGGAAATTTTGGCAAAGGATTATTGGAATGGATCATAGGAACTCAAAATGCCATTGTTGACAATAGGCTGCCTGTAAACTCTCTAGTATAATGGGGGGGGGGGGCTTTCTTAAAGAAAATGAAGAAGAAAGACTGGATTTGTGTAATGGATTTATTAGTCATGGCAAACATTCTTATGGCTTAGTATTAAAAGCTGGACACAATACCTTCCAATAGTTATTAGTAAAAAACCTGAAATAAAACACTGCTTTGAAATACACAAGGAATAATACTTTTTGCAAACTATAATACTTGAGATGTACTGTATAATTCATAGGACCACGTCTGCAGTATGAATATTTTTCTTTGTTCTGATTTTTTTTCCTGAATTTGCTTTTGGTTTCAAAAAAAAATCATACAAGAAAAGGCAAACACATTATGCATGTGCTTACACAAGTGCATGCGTATGCACGTACACAACACACACATGCACACAAACACCCAAACCCCAATCCTTCAGTTCTGGTAAAAGGTGGAAAGGTTAAAAAATCACTTTGATGTGGTTGAGCACTTTTAAGTCCCATTGAGGTCAATGGAAGATTGAAGCACATGCTTAAGTGTCTCCAATAAAATGAAGAGGGCTTAAATTGCTTAAATTTAACTGCATTGTACCTGTTATGAACCTGATTAGGAGGAAAGTGAGTAGAGGAAATGGTTCACAGGGAATTACCATACAGTGTATAGCACAGGCAAAATCGATTAGAACCCTACCATCTGGCAGAAAAGTTTCTGCCATATGTTTTGACCAACATAGCAAAACAAAGGGTTTTATACTGTCACCACCTCCAGTTCTGTTTTATAAATTACATTCCATTTTATTATAAGTATGAAAAAGATTAGTGAAGGCTTCATCTATGACTGGCTGCCTAATTGGAGAACAGGCGCTGTATAAAATTTTAAGAGAGGCAGGCAGAGAAAAGGGATCAGTTTGAAAACGGTTTGACAGCTGTAAGTAACAGAGGTCCAGGAACTGCTATAAATTGTTTATTGTGTAGATCTTTAATTCTTAATAACTTTTATTCCAATAATTATTTTACATTCAATGCACATAGTTTATCCTTGATAATAGCTGGAGGATAAATGTCCACAACTTATTCTGCAGAGGGAAATGTCTCAAAATTCATGTGTATTATTAAACACTCATCAGAAATGTATTGAGGGCATTTTATTTTTCAAACAAAGGTAGTTATTACATGTGTACATATTCAAAAATATTTTGTGTGCATGTATGTGTGCCTGTGTGTGTGTGTGTATGTGCAGGTTGCTTTTGGAAAAACAGCATATCAACTTCAAATGAAATCTAGGAATGTTAATCTCTTTTGCAGCTGCTATTTTTGTTTTATAGTATTGTTACAGCTGTTTTTAATTTCTTTTAAGAAATACTAAACCTTTAGGAGTATTCCCAAGTGAAACACCACAGCACAGATAATTGGTTTCATTGCAATTCAGATTATGAACATCATTCTTCAGTTGTTACTTTCAAACTATATACACAGCAAAATCTGTAAGCCATTTACTCCTTTGCTGCTGCTACTATCAAAAACACTGAAAAGGTTCACAAAATGCATAGGGAAAGTAACGCTCCACAGAACCTCACTCTATGCCTAATGAGCCAATGTGATGTTTGGAAATATTTATGGATCAATATACGGTGCTGGTGATGTATGCACAAATATTGCAGAAGCATTACTGGCTGTGTCATGAGGACCAAATGCATGAGATTGTCATGGGACATTTTAAAATTTACACCTCTGGCCAGCTGCTGTGCTCCTGCATCCCATGGGTTTTGCATGAAGGGAAGGCAGACAGTGTTAAAATAGGATTTGCATTCTACATAGAAGTGTAGATTTCAACATACAGTTATTGGTCTGATGTTGCAACATATCGAAGCTTAACGGTACCTTCTAATGTATATTTCCAGTTGGATATCCGGAAAAAATTCCTGACGGTTCGGGTAGTTAGGCAGTGGAACAGATTGCCAAGGGAGGTGGTGGACTCTCCCTCACTGGGGATCTTCAAGCAGAGGCTCTATGAGCACCTGTCGTGGATGCTGTAGGGGGATTTCCTGCTGCAGGCAGGGGGTTGGACTAGATGACCTACTAGGTCCCTTCCAACTCTATGATTCTATGATTCTATATCTATATTTACATACATGTATACATGTATATCTGTATTTACATATATATATCTGTATGTATATCTGATTTAAAGCAACACTTGACTTAATGGTGAACACACTGTCTTTTATCACTCAAAATTTTGCCTAATACTCTCTAAGCTACATACACAAGATAATAATCTTGCAGGCTATCAAACAGAGGATGCAATCCTAACCAATTTAGGACAGCACAACTCCCATCTACCCATTTCCATGATGACTTGAAAAGGCTCAATATATATCTGCGCACTAGCCAAGCCTCCCCAGGAGTTGCGCAGAAGTGCCTTACAGCATTTTTGCAGCACCCCTTGGGGTTTATGGGACTTGTGCTGGCCAAACCAGGGTTTAGAACTGTGCTGTGAGATGATGGGAAATTTCTCAAGTTTCACAACTTGTGAAGAATTTGGTTATTTCAAATCATTTGCATTGGGTAGGAAAAACAGGCTTGTCTTGAGTGAGATTCTTGTCAAGATCCCATATCCCTGACTGAGGTTCAAAAAGGAGCATGCACTGATAGAACCTGAGATCTTTTCCAAGATTGGAAAATCTTTTGTGCAAGTAAATCTTTCGTGCAAGAACAGTTTGCATCTTCCCTTTTATCTGCCCAGAAACTATAGGGAATTTTACATGTTTTGGCTGCTAGAGCAAAGCGTGTGTCATGAGGTCTGAGCCCCACCTCATATTCCTTCTCTGTTTGACCGTAGGAATGCCTTCCCCCAAGCTTCCCATCTCTGGTCTGGAATGGCCAGCACAATTCATCTCTTGGCGTCTTGTGGGATTTTTACTCCTGCAACACGGGTACATTTTTGCCAGTAGAATAATAATAGAATAATAGAATTGGGCCAACATAACTTTCATTTTGTCAGTATTAGGCCTGGCCACTGGTGGGACAGACACAGTAGCAGCCCTTGGCCTGATGAAATGGTTGGCTGCACCAAGCATGTGCCAAGGAAATACTGGTGCAGGTAAGTTCAAAGGGCTGTGTGTTCTACAGCATTCCTGGGATGACTGAGACAGGGACTGTCAGAGATGTAGGATCTAAGATGTAGGATTGTCAGAGATGTATCAAAGATGGACTATTGGAGATAGATATTAGTGGTATTAGCCTCACCTATCCCCTCAGGCCAACCTCAAAACACACCCCTGGTACCACTCAGATTTATGGGAGTTGATGTCCTAGCAGAGATCAGGTAGTAGGCCCAAGTAGGCCCACTGAGATAATAGCCCAGCAGAGTAGGTAAGCGAAAAATCTTCATCTTTCTGTTCTGCTTGGTCCCCAGCTACCTCATTGCACAGAGCAGAGGCTTCTCTTCCTGAACTGCACAGCTTCAGACTGCAGGTGAAAGGATGCAGATTGCCAAAGAATTTCTGCACCACTTATAATCCAATGATGAGTTGAATTCTTGCCATCTTTTTTGACATCAGCATAATTTATATCACTTTTTGCTGAATTCAGTTTTTCAATCTCCACTTTGATTTTTGACTTGCAGGAATCAAGGTGTCACTTCTTAAGAAACCATTATTCTGTTTATAGTTTAACACCTAGTGAAATGGAACAGAATGAATCAGATGGGCAGAATGTTTTTTTGAAGGCATTTAATAAAACATAAGTGAGATGATATTCTTCCGCATCTGGAGTTGTGCTCACTTACCATTTTTATTCACTGAAGTGCATAATAAGCTGAAAGCATGAATCACACTTTGATAGCTGGACATGTGAGGTTATCCTGGCATAATGTGTGAAGCATGCGATGGAGTCAGCCCGCTCCAGTGGTCTGCTTCTTGAGTCAACTAATGGGGTGTGTCCCAAATTATTTAAATTTATGTGGCTGGGAATGATTTGTTCATAAGCTTGAGTCGCTTTCTCTTAAAGAAGCAACATAATCTTTTAGATCATCTTTTCCAACAGAAAACATCAGTTACTTATTTACAGAACATAAAATAACTGATGTATAGTAACAGTTGGACAGGGACAGGAAAGAAAAAAAACCTATAAACACTTTGACATGAACTTGTAAAAAATCAGAGAGGAAACCCTGTCTAACACAGATTGATTTTTGACAGGCTGAAAATCAATTAGATTTATAGCAGGCCTGCACTGTTCAGGTCTGAGGTTCTTTAGCACTTCTGCTTTCAGTCTCATCCGTAGAAGTAGGAAGGCACATTTGTTTACATTCACAGCCTGCTGGATCAATGTGATTGTACTGGCATAATAGTGCAGCGCAAATTGGCGCATGACTAGTCCATGTTATGAATCAGTGATGGTCAGTGTGGATCACAAAGACAGTGTGCAATATCCAAATATCAAACACACACATGCCACATCAGATATGAGGTTCATAAATAATATATTATGTCCCTTTCAATTCATAAGAGTCAGGAAAGATGCTCTCTTATGTATATTCAAGGTACAAGTGCAAAAATAGTGACATATGCCCTTGCATCTGGCATGGTACTGAATCCATACTCTCAAAAAAAAAATCCGGAATTGACTTGATGTATCCCATATATTTAAAAAAAATCTGCCAGAACATAGAATTTAAGCAATTTTATAATCCTACATTTCCTTCTAAACAATTATATTCAGGAAATTTTAGGATGATATTTTCATCTGGGCTTTGCCCTTACAAGTAGGGAGATGTACATAACAAAGCACTTTGGGTATGTACAGGTATGTACATAACAAAGCACTTTGGGTATGTATGAAAAAGGGTATTAGTGGTTACCACTTTGGTTGGGAGGTCACTGTTTCATGTTCCTTTGGCATTTAGATGCTTTGGACATCTAAATGCCAAAGGAACTCTTTGGCCTTGTAATGAAGATGAGAACAATCCTGAGATTTGGTCACAATTAACAGGCAGCCTTTGGGGCTCACCTTTACCTTTTATTAATGGGTGTAAATCAATTGATGGGAATGGGAATTCCAGGCATATTTCCCTTCCCCCCACCCCCATCCCTTCGCCCATGTAGATGCAGAGATCAGAAGATGCTTGATGCCTTGGACCTGGGGAGAGATTTTGGGGGAAATGTCCAAGGAGACATGGAAACAGTTAATTGTCCCTCCTGCTGAAAGAGTCTCCTCTGAAATTGTGTAGCAGTAGTTAGTCAAGTCTGGAATAGAACTGGGAAGAAAGAAAAAAGTCATAGAATGAGTCATAGCCAAAGCTATGATATTGTGAGATTGAAAGGAACAGTCTGTAGAGATATTCATCTATACTGCAAATGTTTTGGATAATGGACTCTTGGACAAAATAAGATTATTTTGGAAAAAGGAGCAGAAAATCAAACTATATATTTATCCTGTGAATGCAAAATATTACTTTTTAATGGTGTTAGGCTGTCATAATGGTGTAAGACATCCCCACATGTTATGAAAGGAACTGGGCTGGTGTTATAATTAAGCCAAGTAATCAGCTATCTAGCATGCAGATGTTAGAGAGGTGGAGTGCTGATTTTGGAGGCCACAGGTTGTCAGGACTGAGCAAATCATAGGGGCTAAGGTTAGCCTTGCTTAAGGTGCAAAATATCCTGAAACCAACATTGGAAAGAAATGATAATTTTTGAGCTGCATATGTTATGTAGGAGATATCTTCTTTTCCCAAAGATTTTCTTACTTTCACTTTACATTTGTTGGTTATTTAGTCCTAGACCGAACTTTCCAGTGTAACTAACTTTCCAGTGTAGAACATTTGGACAGAGTCATGCCCATATAAAAACTGATTGCAAAGACCCTAAAATGGCAAAGACCCAAAACAGAGGTTATCAACCTTTTTCATTTCATGGAAAACTGACAAGGTGCTAAAATTGTCAAGGCACACCATCAGCTTTTGACCACTGACAAAGCACAACATGCATATAGGGGGCTCAAATCCCCCAACTGGCCTACTAATAGCTCACTTCCTCAAAGCTCACCTGCAGACTATCTGCAGCACACAAGTGTGCCATGGCACAGTGGTTGAAAAGAGTTGATCTAAAAGAATAAGAATAGTACAGAAATGCAACTTTGGGGATCTGTAATAGAAATATTTTGCATTTCTGCTGTAGCAACATGTATGAAATCTTGAAATCACAGCAGTAAAATAATCATTGGTATTGTAAATGTGCAGGTTTAGCCTCTGAGTTTGCTTTAATATTATATCTTGAATCTTGGCAAAAAGAAAGAAAAAAGAGAAGTTTCCGTAAGTGGTTCCATCTACAAGTCTACATATCCTGAAGTAAATAATAGCTGGAGGGATAAGGTCAAATCCAAAGCAGAACTGTTGATTCTAGTATAAACCCATCCTACTACTACACAATCCTGGTTTTATTTGCCTCTACCTACCCTACTCCCTGCTCTTGTGTAAAGCACCAAACAACAACGTCAGAGGCAATGATGCATTTTATGTATAGTTATATTTTTGAATTATCTTGCCCTATGTAATCCCTATAATACATGATACAAAATTTACATAATAGACCTTAAGACAATTTCACAAAATGAGCAGCTTCCTGTTCCTTTGGTTGATGGCATCATTTTTCTCTGCCTATGTTACCGTATGCATGTATATACATAGATAAAATGCTGCAAAAGCCCCGATCATTATGAAATTATACATTTGCCACTCTTGAGCATTATTACAACACCACATAAAACAATCTTGAAACCACCATAAAAGATTGCTTGCTTGCATGGCTTCATCAATTTGCATATGTGCATCCACAATACAAAGGTGTGGAAAGGAAAGAAGAAGGAATATAAAACTATGCAAGTAGTATAGGCACAGTGACCTTTAAAAAGTTCACAGATAGAAAGCAAATCAACAGAAAATTCCTAGAGAATTTATTCTCCTTTGGAAACAGGACCTGGTAATTAGGAACACCAAACCCTGGGGACAATATTTGGATGAGAAAAAATTCAGAAGCTTTCCTAATTGCCTCCGATACAGACACACTATCCATTATTTAAAATGTGATCTGTAAAGAACTCTGAGTTTTGAATTACCCAAATTTCCTATCTTGTCTGACCTAAAAAGCTGTACTTTAATGCAGTGTTACACAACTTATGGCTAAGGAGGGTAAACTGTCCTTCTCTTGCCAAATACTCATGTAGGACATTTATCTAGATGGAGATCCAGAGACTTGACTCAAGGCTATGTCCCCCCATTACTTTTAGAACACCCATCTGTGCCTTAAGAACCATGAAAATGTGATCTGGGAAGTGTAATACATGCCTCTCCACCAGATGCTGGGGATTAAAGGGGATAGATATTGGCCTTCTATCCTGCTTGTGAACCTCCAAAGGCATCTGGTTGACTACTTGCAGTAGACAAAATGCTGAGTGATATGGACCATTATTTTGACCCAGCATGGCAAATCTTATGCCTTTTTCCAAGAGCAGACAGATGACCTCCAGACAGACACGCTTTCAGAAGTTCATCCTACACTCAACAGCTCCAAGACAAAGATGTGTCTTGCACTTCTCACGTTACATGTCCATCTGTATCTTCTAAGATAGCATGGGAAGCAGGCTTAGTAACTTATCAGCTAAGAATCCATTATAAAACATCAAACAATAAAACCACAAGAACTTAAATGGTATTTAGGCTAAAAGTAGCATCTCCTAAGCATGATTTTACCAAGCTCTCAATAAAACAGGAGCACTTGCTGAACACAGGGCTCCTTGGATGCACAAATGCTGTAGCAAACTCTCCAACATGTCAAGTCCATCCACCAACCACAGGATCCCTGGTTTCTCTGGGCACAAGACACATCTTGAACAAAATATTAAGCAGTATAGGAAGAGTCAGCTGCACTTACGTGCAAGTAAAAATATCGGTGCCAACAATTCTCAGCTCAGGAGGCTGTTTTTGGCAGCAGCTTTCAGATCATGGACTCTGTTATCATTAACTTAGGGCCAAATCCTATCCTTGGCTGGTTCAGAGTGTGCAATGCTGCTGGCTCAGTCTCTGTTGAGTGTGATATGCCAGCTGGGGACCAGGCAGCCCTCGTGAGGTAAGTATTTTTATTTACCTTTCCCAAAGGTTTCTGGTTCCCAGTGGATCTTCTCAGATCTCTGCCAGCTCTTAGGTTGGCTTCAGTCTGAAGATACTCAGAGGACAAAAAAAAGCAGGCCTCCGTCAGTCTTGAAAGACTATGGTATCGTGCTCTGCGCTACAAACGCTGCATGCGAAGCACGAAAGCCTGGGTTGGATTGTTATGGAGGATATGCTGTTACCCAAGCAGCAAATCCCCCCTCTCCATGCCACTGAATTAGTCCAATGGAAAGGCAGAGCCAATACGATTGGATCCAGCTGGCGTCGCAGAGCTGGGCTAAGGACAGGAGCTCACCCTGTCTTGTGGGGCTGACCCAGGTCTCGAACCCTGGCCTGCTAGTTAACAAGCACAGTATCTTAGCCACTTGCGCCACCCACAGACACAGAGGACAAGTCTGGGCCAAAAAAGTGGGGGATAAGATCTGCCATATGTAGCTGCTTCTGAATTATATCCCCTAACGATTCTGGCTTAAACTGATCTCCACCCCAATTACCTCTGCCATTGACCTACCTGTTCTGATGGAAGTTCTGCTTTCTGCCACTGTCAGTATGCCTGTCGTACCATCATTAGAAAGGTGTAGAGTGACGGAGCAGCTGCATGCTACCAGACTAAGCTTTACACTGCTGAACGACACAGGATAAAATTGGATCATAAGAGTCCATAACTTTCCCATCCTACATCTGAATCTGCAAATCAGCCAGAGTGCAGATTGTTTCTGATCCTAGTTTTACTGCTGGATAACCATCACATCAGGTTAACACTCATTTAGAGTCAAGCTTCCTGATCAGACATTGCACCTTCATGGAAGACTTGAGTCTATATGGGTTCAACTTTTTTACTAACAAAAGCCCTGGAAATGTCCTGACAAGTTTCACAGAACCAGGCGGATCTGTCCCAGAGCACATTAAGCTGTTTTGTGGGGTTGCAGCCCAAAGTTTAAGGGAAACTATGATAAAATGTTTGCACATTTCAAAGAAGTGATGTGACAAGTGGTAGCATTTTGAGGAAAGTGACAGCTGATCAGAGCCTAGAGTTTTTAAATTCTGTTGACAGGACAAAGAAATGAGGGAAAAGATGGTGCGTGCCTTGATTCAACATAATTCGTGGTGCAGAGTCTGTAGGAGCACATGGCGGGATGCAGTTCTCTCAGAGGGTTAAGTGCTTTAAATGGATGTGAAATTTGAGTACACTCCTAAAGTGGGAACTCTCTGGAGGAAACTTCATGCATTTTTTATTTCTCGAGTAAAATAAAAAAAGAAGTTTTGATTCAATATACAGATGTTTTCCTCTTTGATGTTTGAAAAGCTCTGGGAAAACACATCTAACAGCTCTCAGCTGTATTTGTTTAGCTCAGGTAGCTGGAGATTTATGACAACATGCAGTCGAGAGAACAACTGCATTGTGATTGTAATTGTTCTGCAAGAGACTGAGCAGTAATTTCAAACCAAATAGAGCTTCAAAGTGGAAATTTATCTGTAGCAAACGTGTCTTAGTTCCTATATTGATAATAGGAACTACTGGTGATTCACTTTTCAACATTAGATTCCATATTTGGTGTGTTACATTGTAGTCAAACCTATGCACCAGTGCAGTTGAGAATTATTATATGTAATACTGCTGTGATTTAGCAAAACAGATATTCTGATGAAAGTGTTGTCAAGCCCATAAATGTCCCTATGAACAAGAATTTAAAAAACAACACAATTATGTGTTGCGTTTTTAAAAGAGTTCCTGGGTAGTTGTCATTTAGTCAGTTTTTATGGTTAATCTACCTGTTCTGAGACTACTGTGGATAACACTGATGGATGATTGATACTCCAATCAGCAGTAAGCTGAGAATGAAAAAGGAGACACATCCAGACACTGAAATAGAATAGAGATGTATCTGTATAAAAGCAGCTTCTCTTATTTAAAAAGTGTTATATTATTTTGATGAAAACTCTCACCAATATTATATGCCAATTGATGGGAGTGTAGTAAACTCTATAGATTCAATTATTAAAAATATATATTTGATTAGTAGCAGAATGAACCTGACATTGCAGGAGTAAAATTTCAAGAATATTTTGGGCTCCAGGCATGGCATTGGCACTGGGCACCTGGCAGCAGGCACCAGCAGGCACTGACCATTACTGGGCATTAGAGAGCACCAGGGGCAATGGTGGGCAGCAGCAGGCTCCAGCGGGGACTGAGCATCTCTTCCCGACACAACTGGGCAGCAGGCACCAGTGGGCACCACCAAGCAGTGGACAACAATGGGCACCAGGCATTCCTAGTAGGCACCAGGCAGTGGGCACCACCATGCGGTGGGCACCACCAGTGGAAACCACCAGTGGACACAAGCAGGCAACAGGCATCCCTAACAGGCACCACTGGGTGTAAAGTACAGGGACGAAAACATTATGCCTTTTTCATCCCCTTCCAGTTTGAATTTCTAAAATTTGGTTCTTAGTTCCTGGTTCACAGAAGGAAGACCCTCCCCAAATTTCACATTTCTAAGTCTAGTGGTTTTGGCTGGGTGTTGATGAGTGAGGCAGTGAGTGAGCCAGTCAATGACTTCTCAGTTTAAGGGTTGCTCTTTTCTCTTGTGCATAACACCAGAACTAAGAGACAGCCACTAAAAAGGAGCATTGGAAAAGTTAGGACAAGGGAAAGAAAATATTTCTTTACCAGCATGTAGTTGGTCTGTGTAACTTCTTCCCACATGATGTGGTGATGGGCTCTAGCCTCAATGCCTTTAAGAGATGATTAGATGAATTTCTGGAGGAAAGGCCCATTATAGGTTACAAGCCATGATCGGTATGTGCAACCTCCTTATTTAAGATGTAGAGGCCCAATAGAGGCCAGGTACCCTACAATTTAAGACTATTATATTTTCTGGGCTGTTTGGTCAACTCCTTCCCACAGCTCCATTAGCCATACTGCATGTTATATGCTTGCAGTGGTTAAAACCATGAGTCACATGCCTGGACTGGAGCAATAGCATAATGTGCCATTGAATCTAATGCGCACCCTATACTTATAATCAAAATAATGTATTTACTCAAATCTAATTAACAATTGAATTTAATGCACACCCGGATTTTGGAGACTGAAAAAGGTGAGCGTTAGCTTTGAGTAAATACAGTACTACTGTGATGATACTTCTACTAGTAACAGAACTTTGCTATGCTATGATACTGTTTCTGCTAAGGTAAAGGGAAAGCCAAGATAGTCACTACTAACAAAGGTTAGGAAAAGAAAATTAAAGCATGACTCTCCAGTAGGTTGTATTGATTTAATGCAATCAAGATAAATGCAATATGAAACCTTGTTAAAATTCTGTACCTTGTATAAATGAATAATTTAATACTGCAGCAATTCTGATAATTTTGACAAGGTAGTTACAGTCCCCATATGTTCTCGAGATCTCCTGAATATTTTAAATAAACATTTAATTACTGCTCGGTGAGTCTGAGATTTGTTATTAGAAGACATGACAAAAGTGGAGATAAATCATCCCAACACGGAAGCTGCTGTCAGTGGAACTGGAAAGCCTTCCTTGTTTAAAGCAAGGGTTTTCAAACATTTGGTAGACAATTAGCATCCAAGGTTGATACCCTCTGGATAAGATAGATGATGAAAGAAGTGTCAATTTTAAACTACCAGACCAATGGGAACAGAACATTTTGATGGATGGTGAGTGTTCCACATTAACCAGGAAAACTAATCTTTGGGGATAAAAGATCCAGTATACTCCAGAAATCCAGGCTCTATGTGTTGCTTCAGTCTAGAGATGTTTTCTGTTTGAAGAGGACATGTGAGGATGTGCAGAAACCACCTGATACTTTTCATTTGTGTGATGGAAACAAAAAAAAAATTCTCGAATGCTTCACTTTGCCCCATTGCAACCCATAGTTTAGGAATTGCTCAAATAATGCATTGAGAAGACTTAGGGCACAATAACTACGGGGAGACCAATAACTATGGGTAACTACGGGGAGTCCTTCCTCCGGTGTAAGAACAATTTACTCTGGAATGCAATATGAATTTCCCATAGGTTTTCACTAGGTGGTGCAGTAACTGCGGGTGCACATAATGTCTCTAACATGCTCCCGTAGTTACTCTGGATTGTAGGGTTTGCGTGCAATCCTATCCCTGTCTATTCAAATGTAATCCCCATTATAGTCAATGGGTTTTACTCTCAAGTAAGTCTAACATATTTATATACTGCTTTTCAACTTTAAAGTTCACAAAGCGGTTTACAAAGAAAATCAAAAAAATGAATGTCTAATGGATCCCAGTCCCAAAAGTGCTCACAATCAAAGTGAGGTTAGGATTGCGGTTTTAATTGAGGATCTTTGATGTATGGTGTTATTTTTAAGTATCTTAAAAGCAATAGCCTTTCTTTAATTTTCTTACTACTTTGCCATAATTTTAACACACTATTTAATTATTGAGAATTGCATCTGTATTATCTAGTGCAGACCGACACTACTAATGATCATTAGCTATGCCACCAGTAGGGAGGCAAGTACACATCTGTTTAATGGCCTAACCCTCCCTCAGGAGTAGCACAGAAGTGTCTTACAGCATTTTGTGACACTCCCAGGCCAGTATGGGACTTATCCTAGGGGCTTATGCCAACCTAACTGGAGGTTAGGATTGCAGCATAATTTCCTAAAATCACCTTTGAATGAATGGAGACATTATTTCGACTGATCAAATGTCTTTGTTTTTGCCATTCCTCTTCCATCTTTCTCGGTCCCATTTTCAGTAGCAAAGCTCCCATCAGCAGCCACAAAGTAATTATATTGGTTATGCTCTCTAGTTAATGATGTTGTTTAGACGAATGCCTGCATCTTTATAGGCTTTCTAATTAGTTGTGTAATTACTGTTTAATTGTTTTCATGTGCTTGGGTTAGGGACCTGTTATTAAGAGAATCTGTCTATTTTGGGAAAAGTGTGGGCCTGGTAGTGGGAAAACAACTCTGTGTACATTGAAACCCACTTACAGTCAACTCAGATATAGTGAAAAATCAATTACTCTTCATTTCTTCTCAACAAGAGTGACATTTATTCAATTTATATGAGGAGAGTAAAGACACAGGGCTCTGTTCCTCCACTAGAAGACTTACAGAACTCCCAGTGATATAACCCTTGTCGTATATTTGAGTTTTGTTATCTATATGTTACACAATTAGGCTCAGCAAATGTTCACGCCAAGTGTTTATTTTTTTGCAACTCCTAAAGACACAGCTTGCTGTCTCCTCCATGAAAATACCTATGAAAAGACAGAAAAACACATATTAAGTATTAAAAGCAAAAAGTGAATCGTCCTAACATTATAATGGCCCTAATTGCTTTCCCTGGCTCTGGGATGAATCTCTTTATCTTCAAACCCTACAATATGTCATAGACAGTCATTGCCCTTATATCCCTCACTCCAATAAGTATGCAAAGTAAGTAATTTTAAAGAGAAATTGGGCCACATTTATTCAATAAAGATAAAAATGAATCTTTAATCAACTCTGCAGTGGATCTTTTTCCATTTTTAGTGTGAGCGTCTAACCTAGTGGAAACAGCAAACCATTGGAGAAAATATGAGATAAAACATTTTTCAAATAAATACATGTTGTGTTTTTATGCATCAGACACTACAAAAATGTCATAATATAATTTCCTGTTCAATGTATTTAATCTTGCTTTATTGCCTTTGTGCCTAATCACCTTGTCCTTCCACCAACTGGTCTATGGAGCACCTTCAAGCAAAATCTATATACATTTTAATTCACTCTATTCATCTCATGTATAATTCTATCTGGTCTCTATTGTGTCCCCCTTCAGCTGCCTCTTTCCCCATAAAGGAAGTAACCCAGCCATATAACCATTTTGGTCATTCGCTATAGCACCTTTTCCATTTTCACTATGTCACATAAGTGACACACTATGTCCAATGTCACATAAGAACCAAGGGTGCAATCCTAACCAGTTTAGACCAGCACAACTCACCTATCTCCCTGTGTGGGGAGCCGGCGCATGTCTGCACACAGGCCTAACCTCCCCACCCCAGAAGTGGCTTATGGAACTTAACATCACTTTTATGACACCTACAAGCCAGCATAGGACTTGTGCCAGGATTCGTGCCAGCCTCACCGGGAAGAAGGATTGCTGCCTCAGATACCTGCAATATTAGACCGATTTAGACTGGCATAATTATCTGGCATATCTTCCTTTGGTGGTGTGTGTGGAGGTTGGCGTATGTCTGTGCACTGGTATAACCCCCCAGGTGTGGCACAGAAGTGCCTTATGGGTTAGCACATGAGTTATGTTGGGTCTTAGGCCGGCCTAATTGGAGCTTAGGATTGCAGCCTAAAGGCCTAACTAATCCCCCAGTGGCAGCCTAGTGCCTGAAGGAAATCCAGAAGTGAAATATAATACCAAATAGTCTTCTTTTGCTGTTGCTAGAAATGGGTATACCTAGGAATGGGTTTTCTGAGTTATATTGTCTCTGAACCTGATTATAGCATGTAGGATCTTGCATAGCAGCCGTTAATACCCCTATCCTCTGTGAATGATACCTCTTGATTTGAAAATCAATAAAATCCCTAAAAAATTTTATAAAATTTTTATAAAGGCATAAAATTTTTTTAAAAAATTGGGTTTTTTGCTCAAAACTGAAGGAAGATTTCTGGTCATCACAACACATCATTGTTATGCATGGAGTTAAAGGGATTGTAGCAAGCATGCAAAGGACCATTTGCTCAGAGGAGCAGGTGATTGTTTCAGAGAAAAAATGGAGGCTTGACAAGAACAGGCTCCTTGACTAGGCAGCTGTGTTGGAGGAAGACAAAAGGCATTGTTGCTCCGTCTAGGAGAGCAGGCCGTGGCGTTGAGCATATTAGCACTGCATCTTTTCTGCAGCCGGAATAATGGAAAAGCTTCTCAGGCTTGCTCTCGAGTACAAAGTGCCTTGACTAAAAGGATCCAATCTGCATAATGACTCCTGCGTTGCCTTTATTGCTACAAGTGCTAAATAAAAGCTCCTTGGATACTTTTGCACTGCAAACTTGTCTTGAGTGCTCCCTGCTCGGCTCACAAAAGACTATCAAACCGCCATCAGCTGTAGCAGATTTCAGTCACTTGCAACCTGAAACTTAATTGAACCAGTGACCTTAGGGTGAAAGGGTCTGTTTCCCATTATCAGTTCCCTGAGTCATTCAGTCACAGTGGTTTTTCTTTCCCCCTTCACTCTACAGAAGTATCAACCTGGCAAATAAAAGTGCTGTTGGTTCTCAGGCATTTCACTGGAGATGGTTGCCATTGATTTCTTTGGAACTCAATTGCCCATTCTATCCTTAATGCTCAGGGTAGGAAGGAACATGCCCTTATTCATCTCTATAGTAGGCGCAGAATGTTTTTACGTGTACAACATGGGGTGGAAGAGCTGATGCATTAGTAACTTACACTTTATCGTACAGTGGTTAACAGTTTAATTGTACCTGCAAACTCCCCACCGGTGTCATGCCAAGCTGACTCATATGTCCTCTTTTTCCAGGACACATCCTCTTTTTTAGCATTGTGTCCTTAGAAAACACTTCAGTGTCCTCCTTTTCCACATGATCAGGCAGCACATAGCCTTCTTGTAATAAATGAAATATAATTTATGTAACAATCATAACATGTGATTATATCTAACATGTAACTATATGTAACAGTTTTAAATTTAATAGTAAGTAATATAGTATTTAAATCAACCACATTAATACATTGGTATCTTTGGCTTTTACTTTGTTATTTTTCTTGGATATCCTTCATTTTGGGGGAGGGGATTTGTCCTCTTTTGTGACTCTGAGATCTGGTCAACCTGTGTCATGCAAAAACTCTCACCTCTGCCACAAACTCATGATGTGGGTTTAGGTGTCTCTGTTCCAGCCTCCTTCCACTGCCATATTGACTAATGACCTCTCTTAACAGGGTCATTGAAAATATAGGATAACTGCATTAAAATTCTGGAAGTCATTGGCCCTGATGTGCTTGCCTCTCTCTCCTCTCTTTTTCATATACGGTGCATATGAAGGGGCAATCCAGATCGGACCACAGAAGGAAGTTAGACTTTATAAACTGTCACTTGCTGTGGTCCCAATCCAGTGGAAACCAAGCAAAACTATTTTCCCAAAGCAAGCTGCATAAACAGAGGGATGGCACCTGGTCTGGGACAACAGTTGGCAATAGAGGTAAGGCCTACTTACTGCCCCTTGTGATCCCAATCCAGAAATAATTCACACATTCTATTTACACTGAAAAAAATCTGATTAAGGTTGTACTGTAGAAGGGAGGCATATATTTAATTCAGTCAGCTATCTTGGGAGGGAATTTACAAGGTTGCAAACAACATCCTTTTACATGTACCTGAAAATGCTGGTGATTGAACCTGAGACTGCTTGAAAAATATTGGGTTTTCTATTGTGTCTATTGAATACTTTTCTACTGAGTCTGTTGAATACTTGAATACTATTGAAAAAGTATTGGATTTTTCTATATCAACCTAATAAATTATGTTTATTTATGGTCCTGAGAAATTATATGTATGAATTATGTTGTACAATGAGGGGTAGGAAATGCTCAATAGGGCTGCCTCATAGTGGAATCACCTGTGCTGATTTCCTTATAGCAATCATAAAAATCACTTTGGTGAGAAAACCAAAACATTCCTATGCATGCTAATGGATCCTGCAGGAGGGGAAACAGGTATGATGATGAAGGAGGTAGGATGGTGTGCAGAAAGGGTGGAACAGTGGTGGGATAGGGTGGAACAAGGAGGACCCAATGGGGTGGGGATGGGCAGATTGGGTCTGTGAAGGGGGTTGACTTGGCAGCAGTGATTGCCATAGAATCCTAGCTTTTTTCCAGCCATCATATCAAAGCATAGGTTCACACCAGCAAATTTGCTAGCACTGATTCATGTAGATCTCTCCACGCTGCAGAGGTATAACTGCTCCTGGATAAGGAAACGAATGAGCTTATTCAAAGAAGACCTCCATAACTGTCCTGCTCCAAATGGCAGTGTTAGCCTTTTTAATGCCTCCACATCAGTGGAGAGGATGTATAGTATTGGGCTCTAAAATACACTTGTTAAACCTCATCCACCATTGTGACCAAAAAGCCAAATTACACATCATGCTCAGCTGCTATGAAAGAGGGACACATCAATGCCTTTTAGGTGGAAAAATGTGCTTTGGGAGAAGGCAATGAAAGTCAAAGAACGAAGAGATGGAGGGCATTTCTTCAATCTCAAACACCTCCTCCTGCCTTACCTGTTCCAGTTTAAAACATCAGGCTTTTTATTACTTGTATTTCATGTAATATGCATTTTGATCTTAACAAATTTGGTCTAGATCAGTGATTTTCAACCTTTTTCATCCTGCAGCACACTAACAAGGCACTGAAATTGTCAAGGCACATCATCATTTTTTTGCCATTGACAAGGCACACCAGACTATTCAAATCCCTCAATTTTCTTATTATTTAATGTCAATCCCCAAATTCCCATGGCATACCTGAGGACTATCCATGGCATGCTAGTGTGCCACGGCACACTGGTTGAAAATCACTGGTCTAGATATGTTACCATTCTCACAGACTTTAGTCCTGACTCATCCTAACTTTTAGGACTGCTTTTTAAAGCATGCTGAGATAATGTTACCGGGGATGCTACTTGTTAACATGGGCATATGGGCACTTAAAATGCATGTGCATGTTTAATGGTTCATGATACACCTCAATTGACTGGCATTTAATAAAGATGAATAAGACAAGGCTGAGGGTGGAACATGATATAACTTATTGGGAGGAGAAGTATACAATTAGAGGGAGGATGGAATCAGTATACACGCAATGTGACACACATGAACAGCCAAGCCTAAATGGTCGTGGTTTAAAGAAAAGAATGAAAAATCTTTGGGAGGAGGAGGGCAAAGAGGGAAATAGGATGAGTTTGGGAAGAATGTAAAGGGCTTTGGAAATAAGGGACATTACCCTGGGAGGTCAAGGGAAAAGAGAACTGGGGTTTGTGTAGTATGAGGCAATGGCCTCACTTTCTAAAGTGTGCACAGTGTCTCCTAACTCCATTTTGTTTCTAATCTGACAGTCCCAATAGTCAGCCAGGACCTTACCCTGGTCCTCTAATTGAGATCATGCTTATATATCTATGGGCGCAATCCAGAGTAACTACGTGGAGTCCTTGCTCTGGTGTAAGAACAGTTTGCTCTGGATTGCAATATGAATTTCCCATAGGTTTTCACTAGGTAGAGCAGTAACTAAGGGTACACGTAATGTCTCTTACGTGCTCCTGTAATTACTCTGGATTGTAGGGTATGTCAGCTAAGGAATAGAGATGGAGTTATGAGAGACTGAAAACAAGGCCATTAAGAACCCACTGTCAGTCTGGACAGGATGGCCAAGCAGAGAGTGGCTGATCATGGGATTCCTGAAAGGCTTCTCACACACTAGTAGGAGAGGAGATGTTGCTCCAATGAACCAAAGACCATTGGGATCATTTCCATTGGCATGTCCAAAAGTAACACACGACTGGCCAGGCATGCACCTAGAACAGCTACCAGGGGCAGATTGAAGCGGGAAGGACCATGGGTTCATATCTAATCATTTTAGCATTATTCCTGCCTAGTTTAATTAATCCTGTCCGCTTATTTGGCTAGATTTCAACCAATGCGTACATAGCTCCTGAAACTGTTTTCCCTTTTAAAAACCAGCACAGAATGCAGCTTATAAGATGGGGGAAAATGCTCTTCCAGCCTATTTGATAAACCAGCCAATTCCAGCTTTTTCAAGTGAGGAGCAATATCCCTTCAAATTTCTATATTTCACAGAGTGTACAGTTTTCCTCAGTGGCATTCCCTGTAATATGCTTATGCCATAACCTTGAACTTGCAGAGACAAGTACTTTCCTTTGTGTTTTCTGCATGAATATAGATTGTGTGCTTTCCTTTTCCACTGCTATCATAATTGATAATGACAACCTATAGTTAAGAATCCAAATGTCAATATGCTTTTTGTAAAGACACATTCTTCCTCATAAATCTGTTGGCCTTCTTGAGGATGCCAATAAGCATATTGATAAGGGTCACAAAATACTCATAAAATTGAAATGTTTGTGGTTCTATCTTATAATGTCCAGCCAGTTCAAGATATTGATGGAAAGAATGTAAGCAACAAATTCCATTCTAATTTGTTCACACATAGCAGTGCAATATTCACACACAGAGCCATGAAGTATATTCTTTGTTCTAGTCAATTTTTTTCTCCTTCTGAATAATATATAGATGGTTACAAACGAATAGCCAATTTTTTTATGAAGCCAGTAAGAGTCACCAATGGTAATGTTATCCTGTTATAAAATATAACATGATATACAATTTATATAGAAGCCAAATGATTACCTCAATCACAAATAAGTTTAATTAGAACTGTCTTCATGTGTTTCTATGTAACTGTGTTTCAGGGTGATCATATGACTGGAAATTTCTGGATTTGTCCTCTTTTTTAGTCTCCTATCCAAGTATCCTCCAAAAGGGCCTCATTGTCTTCCATATTGGCTTCATTTTGGAACTTTGCAATTGTGTAGTACCCCATCGTGTCATATGTCATTGGATGTGTACTGATGAGCAAAATCAATGCAAAAATTGGTTTTGAAATATCTCCTTCCTATCAAAGAGTATGGTAAAAAAATATGCATTGAGCTCTATAGGAAAATGAAAGTGCCCAGTATCATGGCTTTTACTCATATGTAGGCAAACGTGCTGCTGTCCACTGGAAAAGCCAGGATGAAAGGAATCCAAGACCAACCCTACAATCCATAGTAACTATGGGAGTACGTAAGAGACATTTATGTCGACGTAGTTACGGCACCACCTAGTGAAAATCTATGGGAAATTCATATTGCAATCCAGAGTAAATTGTTATTATGTCGGAGTAAGGACTCCCTGTAGTTACTCTGGATTGTGCCCCTTGTGCTCCTTCTGAGTTTTGGGCATTTGGTCACCCTGCTTGTGTTTAGTAGTATTCAGTGGCAACATTTATATGCTGCCCAGAGGGTCAAGATAATCCCTCACAATATTTGGGCTCCTGTCCAAAGTTCTGAATGGAGGGAAAAGATTGTCTCTACCACACAAGGCCCAGCAAATATGTGAACTAGACAAATACAGTCCTTCAGTAACTTTCAAGAAGGCTCACAATAAAAGGATCATGTGTATGTCAGTTTGATATATCTGAACACTTCCCCCAACACAAAGCCCCTACTTGCTGTGAAGATCCACTTCTCATAGTTGTGTTCAAATGGTTTTCCATACTGTCCTCCAACTAAACCCCAAATCCAGAGTAACTACAGGAGCACAGAAGAGACTTTATGTGCATCCGTGGTTACTGCACCACCTAGTGAAAACCTATGGGAAATTTCTATTGGAATCCAGAGTGGATTGTTCTTACACCAAAGCAAGGACTCCCCATAGTTATTCTGAATTTTTCCCATAGTTAAGAAAAAAACAGAATACCATCCTAGGCAATTGTGAATAGTCACAGCCAGTTTACTCTGGTTGTAGATCTCTTGTTTTCTTGTGTGCTCCCTGAGACATCTGGTGGACCACTATAAGATACAGGAAGCCAGACTAGATGAGCTTTGGCTTGATCTAGCAAAGCTGTTCTTATGTTCTTATGCACGCATGGATCAAACGGACCATGCAGTCTCCTGGCACATAGTAACAAGATTTGTACCACTTATAAGGTGTGGTAGTATATGTCATAAAATAAATAGCACATGTGATAAAATATCTGATAAAATGTTACCTGTACCCAAAATAATTTGTCAATTAACATAACAGTATGTTAACAGTAGTAAGTCTGCATATCTCCTCTATATAAGTGACTGTCTGAATCTACATATTTTCTCATCCATGTCATCATTATTTCAATGAGATTTCAGTTTGATTAATTCCGCAGCCGAAACGCTTACCCAATAGTTCTATTTTGAAGGAATAGCTTCTCAACAGCAGTTCCAAACTTATCATTAGTTTTCCTATCATCCTTATATAGATCTCTACCCTGAAATGACATAATCATTTAAGCCTCTCCTCCAATGGCAACTGTGCAAAATGTTCTATTGACTCGAACGGAATGACTCTGCCATGCATTGTTAACAATACAAACAATTACCAACGCCCATGTGATATGTTTTGTCACTGCTCCTTCCCTCCATCTTCTCTGCTGCTTTCAGATATTGATGCTGTAATGAAATGAATGAAATATCCATATATGTCAGATAAAGTCAAAAGCAGAGGGCATTTTTTTCCCCAGCTGCATCTATTAATAAGGGAGAATCCATCCACTGTAAGAACACAAACAATTCCTCTGAAATAAATTCATGTTGACTTCACACAATGCTAGGATATATGAAAAGTAAAAGGGAAAAAAGAAACACTTTAGAAAATGAAACACTCTTATGTTTCACTGCAAATAGCCTCCAGTTTGAAATCAAGATTTTGGTCAAATCTGGGTTTATGTTTTTTGAACCCAACCTGTGAAACACCTAAAGAACCAATAAATTTCAGACTTTGATCTCTAGCTTAATTGGTGAATGAAACGCAATAGAAATAATCACTATTTTTTCCTCTTATGTGGAAAAATGATTTGACTTATATGTGCACCACATTTGAACTTAAGCTTCTGACAAGGTCTTGCGTGCATCTCGTATTCAGGTTTTCTTCTAGGATGTGTGATTTCTGGTCAGTCCGTCCGAGCTCTGTCTTCTTTCTAACTCTTGCTCAATATAATAAATGTTGTTTATTGTACTAATTACCATGTTTAATCAAATCTAATGTGCATCTTTTTCTGCCGAATTTAGTTTCCAAAATCAAGGTGCACATTAGATTTGATGGCACATTAGATTCGAGTGAATAAAGTATTTTGATTATAAGTATAGGTCACTATTTAGTTTAAATTTTACTAGATGTGTAATAAAAATGTAAAATAAACCCATTGTTGTGTATACTATTGTACATGTCATAGAACCCAAGGAAAGAGCTGGTAGCAGACTTTGGGTGCAATCCAGAGTAACTATGGGGAGTCCTTGCTCTGGAGTAAGAACACTTTACTCTGGATTGCAATATGAATTTCCCACAGGTTTTCACTAGGTGGTGCAGTAACTACAGTGCATGTAACGTCTCTTATTTGCTCGTGTAGTTACTCTGGATTGTAGCCTTAGACAACTTCAACTTGCAAGTGTCAGCCATCTTCAGGGGCTAACGCTAAACCAGGAATTGATGTCATTATGAGTAGCCATTATTTTGAGGTTCCAGCTGAGAATGCTTCACAGCATCAGTTTTAATGTCAGTTATAAATAATTGGCAAATCTGAGACATTGCTCTTGAGTTGGATTTTGAGAAATTGACGTTTTCCTTTTATTTTGTTAAATACCAATTGGGGATATGTTTTAGATGTTTCCAAGCAATTTAGCTCTTTATCAAGGCGACCACACACATAATACATTCCCTACATATAGAATTTTATCTTAATTTCATTTTTCACTTTCTCAGATTTAACTCTCATTAACCTTTAACTGCCAATTTTGGTCTCTATTATTGCTTTAAGTGAAAACATTGCTGTTATCTAGCGAACTGAATATGTATTTGATCGTTTTAACATTTTAGATTAAGCATCCCATGCCTTAATAATAATGGATGAGCTATTGCAAAAGTTTAAATCATTCCTTAAATTATCTGATCTTGTGTTTGGATGTTTTAAGATTGGGAGTCAAAGGATCCGAGATTTTATATGCTTTCTTATCAGAGATATGAAGCAATTGTGGAAAAATCAACAGTTACGTTGCCGAAAAAGAAATGAGTACCAATTTGTCAGCAGTTGCATGAAGATGTTCCACAGTAGTTAATGCAGAAGAATTATCATTCCTTTATGTAGACAGAAATTGATTTTGTGATTTAGGCTATTAGCAAGCCGATAAAGATTCATCCTTGCA
The DNA here is from genome assembly GCA_030015325.1 of Cryptoblepharus egeriae. Taxonomy (NCBI): domain Eukaryota; kingdom Metazoa; phylum Chordata; class Lepidosauria; order Squamata; family Scincidae; genus Cryptoblepharus; species Cryptoblepharus egeriae. The sequence continues at coordinate 28,920,532 of JAREYC010000003.1, forward strand.
TATTCAAGCAGACGCCTCTTTGTCATTGTAGCAATGTCAGTGTTCAATTCAACAGCAGGGGTCTTTTGGAAAGGGTTATATTTTTGTTCAAGCCTCATGAGGATCTTATTTTTCTTTAAAATAAAAGGGGGAAAAGTAGGAAGAGAGACATACATTAAATGCTTCTGTGACATTTACAGTTTTGAAAGTCTTCCTTCCAGTGTCTTCTATCCTCATGTGATACATGTGGATACAGACCAGAATACTTTGCCCAGAAAATAGACTTATGCCTGTCTTGCACATCATCATCCACGTTCAAGGCCTTCCCCTTATTTCTATGTTGCAAGAGGGGAGCAATTCACATGTACTAGTTATCAGGTTATATCAGGTTAGATTAGATACTAGAAAAAAATTTTGATGGTGATGTCAGCTCAGCAGTGGAATAGATTGCCAAGAAAAGTGGTGAACTCTCCCCCCCCCCCCACTGATATAGTGGAGCGCACAGAGGCTCGCTGTGACTCATTCACCCAACCTTTTGTGGACAAGGTCAATCAGATCAATCAAGACTTGGATACCACATTAACAACATCAGTGATGTCTCTGGGGCACCTGTTGAACCCATCTACTGACTCTGAGGAGGCAGTTGAGGTCCTGAACTGCTGTCTGAAGGCAGTGGGGGGCTGGATGAGGGTGAACAAGCTGAGATTATATCCGGATAAGACAGAGGTTCTCCTGGTCCAGAAGTTGTTGACTCATGTATTGGAATATCATTCTGCTCTGGATGGGGTTGCGCTCCTTCTGAAGGAGAAGGTCCGCAGCTTGGGGTTCTCCTGGATTTCCAGCTGCTCCTTGAATCCCAGGTGTTAGTTGTGGCAAGGGGAGCCTTTGTTCAGCTTTAGCTGATCCACCAGCTGCATCCATACCTGAGTTTCTTAGATCTGGCCATGGTGATCCATGCCCTAGTGACATCTAGGCTGGACTATTGCAACACGCTCTACATGGGGCTGCCTCTGAAGACGGTCCGGAAACTCCAACTTGTGCAGAATGCGGCCGCTCATGTAGTTGCTGGGGCTCAGCAGTTTGACTCATTCGAGCCGCTGCTTCAGCTGCTATACTGGCTGCCCATTCACATCTGGGCTGAATTCAAAGTACTGGTTCTGCCCTTTAAAGCCCTACTCAGCTCGGGTCCAGAGTATTTGAGGGATTGCCTTCTTCCTTACTATGTGACCCATCACTTAATGTCATCAGAGGGGGCCCTGCTGACTGTGCCACCACCAAGGAATGTGAGATGGGTGGCGGCCAGGAATAGGGCCTTTTCAGTCGTTGCACCCTGTCTCTGGAACTTCCTTCCTTTAGAACTGAGGAAAGCTCTGTTTGGAGCTTAAAGTAGGACCTAAAGACACTCCTGTTTAAGAGAGCTTTTAATTGAGGCAGAGATTCGGAATGCATTATGTTTTTAAATATTTTAATATTGTGTTATGTTTTTAACTGTCTTTTTAATTATTTTGTATGTATGTATGTATGTATGAATGTATAGATAGATAGATAGATAGATAGATAGATAGATTGATTGATTGATTGATTGATTGATTGATTGATTTCTTGTTAGCCGCTTTGAGTCTGCCTTTAGCTGAGAAAAGTGGGGAATAAATTATTTAAATAAATAAATTCATACAGGTCTAGGTCCTCTAAAAGTTTGGACATCCCTGCTCTAGGAGGATTTCCTGTTTCCTGCAGGGAATTGGTCTAGATGATCTACTAGGTCACTTCTACCTCTATGAACTAATTCTATGAACTACATGCACTGCTAAATCTACAGCAGGAAAACATATCCAAGATCAGTGGCGTTAGTAAGGAAGGGTCAGATGGATGCTTGGATCCAGGATAATTGCAGATCTGAGCACTGCCTCCCACTTCCTCTTCCACTCACAATGTTCTTTCATTCTGTCTTCCCACATCCCACCCCAGAATGCTCCCTCCCTCCTCCTCACCCTCTCCAGACACTGTACTGGTCTGCAAAGGCCACCACAACTCACCATCTGTACCATCCTCACAGTCATGGGGTGACACAGAGAGGCTAGTGCACATTTGTGTACCTAAGTCCACAGGGGGTGGTGCAAAAGTGTCATATTGCACTTTTACGACACCTCCGGGATGATGCAAATGACTTGGCCAGCCTCTTTCCTTTGGTGGAGTGCTCCCTGAGAGAAATATTCATCATATTGGAAATGATTTTTGTTTTGTTTTTCCCCCCAAAATGGTACTGGAAAGGAATGGCAGATAGTGAAATGGAACGGCAGCAATGGAAGATGTCATGATACCACCAAAGCATTTTGATATTGCAGATATAGCTTATCCATGTCATGAGTTTGGTTTTTGAAACGCAATATACAAGTATCCCTTACATAAGGGGGAAAATTATCTTTTAATTGCATGTCAAGTAATATTTCTTGGAATTACACACTGATTTCAAAATATCATTGATTTTCTTCATCCTCTTTTTCATTGGTTGCTCAGTATTATTATTGATTTTATGATAAGTCTGCATAGCAAATATGCTTGATTTTGACTATGTTCATTATATGATATGCAGGAATCAGATTAATAGAACAGATGTGTGCACAAATACACACATATATAAAACACATACAGAGAGAGAGTGCACAGCTTCAGATAAAAGATATAGAAGTAAGCTGAGAAGCGTGGTCTTATGAATGCTCTAATTGTTTGGGGGCCAGAGGAAATGAAATCAGATTGGGAGAGAGGGGGGAGATCCCCAAACTCACTCACTTTTGTTCTTTGATCCACTGATTAACATTTGCAAGCACTAACTCACTTTTCTGATTAAGGCGACTGTTGTCACTTCGTGCTGCTTCCAGAACCTGGCACAGAGTTTCCAGCTGTGGACGCAGACAGATCAAAGCTTACAATGGACTCCCTAGAACAGAGTCTATCTGGAATACTAATAATAGTCTGTACAACTTGTAAAGAATCAACTCATTTTTTCTCCACTCTTTCAAATAATCAGGGTTTCCTTGTACATGCTATTAATTGATTCAATATGCTGGAAGGAATGTCTGAACTTTTCCCACGCCTTACATTTACCCACTTATTATAATATACATTAGTCTACCTCCAGAGGTTGTTTTAATTGAAATCAGGTTTATTTTATAAAAATGGATTGATTACAACTTGTTTCTGTTTTAGGGCTGTATTCATTTTGTTTTTTAACTTCTACTATTCCATTGGATTCCTGTATTTGAAGGTTATTTTGGTATTTGAAATTCAGTGCATTGACTATGGAAGAAATGGAACCATTATAGCAGCCACTGAAGACCACAACAAATCACAGGAGGACTGGGTGTTGGTGCTGGTAGGATGTTTCACCCCTGGCCACCTGGAGAATTGGAAGTGGAACCTGGAGTGAAAATGCTTTTTTAATTTTCAGCCAGGTTTTCTATTATTCATTCCAACATTAACAGCAAGACATCCTCTGATTATGACACTTGGGCTGCAAGCCTAACCTCCTGTTAGGCTGGCATAAGTTTAATGCTGGACTGGAGGTGTCACAAAAGTGCCATCAGATACTTCTGCACCATTGCTGAAGTTGTTAGGCCAGTGCACAGCTCATGTCTCTACACTGGCCTAACAACTCCAAGAGTGGCGCTGAAGTACCTTAAAGCACCTCACACCACCATGGGAATGGGGTGACAGGTGATTTATGCTGGTCTGAATTGGTTAGGATTGCACCATCACTGTTATTCCATATCATCTGTGTTGTAGCAGTAAATACAAAGCAATGTTTGTCTGTAGTGGTGTACATCAGAAAGACCGTCTCTATGCCTATAATCTTTACATGTGGTTTGATGGAATTATTCAGTTTCCACACAGGTCAGATAAAGGGGGATAAAAGGTTCCCTGAACTCTGGAACTGACAGGAGTATAGGACATACACACCCAAACTACCATCTCTGAATCCAAACTGTCTCAGAGCTCCAACCTCCTTCACTCTCACTCTGGAACTATCCTTTCAAGTAGACATAATTAAAATACACTTATTTCAACCAAGCAAAACCAGAGCTATGGGAGACTTTTGTTCCCCTTTAAAGTCAAGGCATTTGACCTTTTTATGAATAATATTTTTGTTTTTTCCAATTTAATTGTACAATTTAAAACATACAGTTAAATTTGAACTTCAAACAAATCTGTGCCACTATAATCAGTGCCTGGTAAATACTGAAAGAGCTAGCAGGATGGCTCAGTACAGTACTTAGAATGCTGAGCAGAATATTGCAGTTACTATTCAACCCGAATTAGTTGCAGGTGAGTAGCGATCAGAAATGTTCTCAGTATTTGGCATGCTCATATAATACATCAAAGTGGTTGTAACAGATGAGTTTAGAGGGAAGATATTTTCCCTCTGGTCTTCAGGTTTTCTTTGAAGGTACCAAACATGGAGACAGAATATCAAAGAAGGTTCAGTGAAACACGCGCTTTTATTTTGCTATGTAAGCTGCTTTGTTAAAAAGTGGTATATAAATATTGGGTAGCATCCCAATTAGTGCTACCACTATCAGAATATCACTGTACAGACAGGCTCTTGCTATGTGTAAGGAGTGTACCATTGTCAAGGCTCATAAAAGTGGGGGAAAGGGGCAATTCGTACTAGGACCCAAGCCAAAAAAATCAAAGAAGGGGGGGCCAGAAATTTCCCGGGATCTTCTATTTCCCAAACTCACCCAGACCTGCTATCCACATGGGATGTTCAGTGAGTGGCTGCTGTGCTACCAAAGACCGTATGTGCTGGGGCCAGACCAAGAAATGCATACATGGGAATTTGGGAGGAAACCGACCTGCCATACTAACTTTTTGGCATGTGGATCTGCTTTCCATGAAGGAGTGTATAGGAGCTCAGTGACACAGCTACGGGGCAACTACAGAAGTATGTTTTGATGCAAACATGACACTTTCCATTCTAGTGTGAGCCTGAATATAGTGGTGTTCATTGTATGCAATGATTTTCTATATTTAAAAGATTTTAGAGAGACTTTGGTTTTCTAGTGTATCTTTCTGCCAATGCTGAACAGACAAATAGACCTGGGCTTTACATTGGGAAGCCTAATAGACCTGGACTCCAAAGACTTTTCTGGTTGTTGCCACCCTCCTGTTTTGCCTTGACCTCATTCCTGCTCTTCCCACCCTTGTCACTACCATTCCCAACTCTGTTTACCCACTCCTCATGCCTATGGGAAGGGGCCGAAAAGAAATTTTGTGCTTCACAGATAAAATTCATCTCAGAGGTCCCGTACACTGCCATTGTACACCACTTACTGTGTGCACCTCACATCACATGTAAATATATCACATGTAATTGGAAGTATATGCATGCTGACATGCTGTTATTGCAGTCAGAAATCATATGGTGCCACAATGTTCAAACAGGCACATTGAAACACTACATGCAGACAGGTGCCACAGCATGGCAGATGCACACTGCTACACATTACATACATGCTGCAACACACGTTCTGTAACATCCACATGTATTTGGGTGTCTGTTCATGTATACTCAAGAACACATGCCATACCAGGGTGACCATAAGTCATAGATGAAAATGAGGATGAGGATTCACAAAATTTAGGACACCAAGAAAAATGTAGGACTTAAAAAACTAAAAACATGTGGTTTTAAAACATGTGGTTTTAAAAAAACGTGTGCTTTCATGTGGTTAATTCAAATACTACAATGCTTATTATTAAATTTAAAACTATAAATTATATGTAATATAAAGGAGGAGGAGGATTTTTTCCAGTACACAGGGCTAAAAAGAGAGCATGCCTTGGAAAAAGGACATGGCATTCATTTCATTATGGCTCCAAAATGTATCATGTAGCATACCCAAACACCCAAGCAACATGTGGGCCACCGTGTGATGCAGGAAGCTGGACTAGATGGTCCTTTGGCCTGATCCAGTGGAGGCTCTTCTTATGTTCTTATGTTGTCATGGTAAGGACAACCCAAGGAATATGTCATTCACAAATATATGCTGTCCCATACCGCATACATTCATGGGCAGCAACACATAACATAGCACACTGTAACCACACTCCTTAACCAATACGTTCTTCTACAGTGTACTCCCTTTTTCTTGGGATGCTTGTTTTACCAGGATAGCTTTAATCTACCAAACAGGCATGAGTTATGTGTACCTTTCATTAAGTAGTGATTCAATATTGGGGCTCTAGAGCCTCATAACTTAAAAACTGTACAATGATTTTTTTTCAGCCTAAGGAAAGAGCAGACTCTTGCAATAGCCTTGAATTTTTGACATAACCCAAACTGCCAAATGAAGAAATTTAAAATATGTGGGCAAGTGACGGTGGTTAGAAAGGTCTGCAAACCTTGTGAGGATACCTGTTTCAGAGTAAAACAGTTATGACTCAGTCATTTGTCATTAGAATTTCCTGAAACTGGGTGAGATTATACTCCTCACAAGGTATATTTTCTGTGCCAACTGTCAAATGAATAGGATAAATTGACCTGATCTTATGATGAATAGAACTTACAGAACTTATAATGGCAGAATTCTGCGAGGATTTTTAACCACATTTTCTATATGCAGGCACTTCAGTGTCGGCATAATACGTTTTTATGGCTCACTTGAGTTTATACAGTATACCCTGCATCTTCTTATTCAACATGTTCTCATACTTTAATGCAACACCCTGTACAGAACTGCAAGAAATATTCCACTGGAGCCCTAATGCTTTTTTTTTCCTTCTGTCCATATATGGCTTACATCCCAAAATATTATTTTATATGAAGAACAATAACACAAAAAAGAGAGTTGGACTTGGATTGTGAATGACTGGGTTCAAATTTTCAGTTGGCAACAACACTTAGGGCCCTGTCCTACGCAGATCTAGCCCAGAGCACTAGTGCTGGTGTCATAAATGTACTGTAAAGCATGTTTACAACAACCTCTGAGTAAGGAGAACTAGTGTCCAGTCAGTGTTGGACTCGGCACTGGACGTAGGTGTGGAAGGGGTTCTGGGCCAGGGGGAGGTGAGGCAGGGGAGGAATCAGTTTGGAAGTGAACCAGAGCCCTGTTCCACCAGATCCTATCTTTTATGTTGGGCTCAAACTGGAGATTTTCTCATCTGTTCTAGCAAAATAGCCAGTGCAGACTTGGGAAACCCCATTGTGGGTCTTGGGGCTTTCCTTAGGGGAAAGGGGAGAAAGTTATCTTCCCCTTGGGAAATCACTGACAGTCTTCACAGGGCCAATGGATAGAGCAGTCTTCATTTTGTCACTGCAGCACCCATTGGTCCCAGTGAGGATATGATTGGGTTGTTGTTTCTTTCACAACCCCTGATCCATTTTATTTATCTTATTGCTTAGCACTTTCTGTACATCAGTGAGAATGTGTTGCACAAAATGTAAAACGAAATGAATGCATAGATGTCCATCCCATCTTAGAAGACTGTTGGTTCTTAGTAATTGTGGGATTCAGTCAGGAAAATAAAAGGATAATTTTGTCACTATTTGTAGAATGGGAGAATTATAAACTTTTGTTCCCAAATGACAGCATGCTCTTAAATCAAGGGCTTCTTTCAACAAGAACTAGCTTTTTATCATTTTTGAAGATAAAAAAAAATCCCTAGAAACAAATGTATTTTTCCCCTCCTAACATTGTACAAAATCCTAGTATGACACCAATGACATTTAAAAGTTTGGAGTGCAATAAATCTCTTAATATTATGCATAAAAGCTTCTTACAGTATTAGTGTGGGTAATATATGATGGAAGAGACAATATATATCTAATTAAAATCAAATCAAAATAATACCCTCTTTACTCTTCTGAGAGCCATCTGTTATGCATATTAATGTTATATAATAGATTACACTAATGCTGCAGAAGCAATTTAGTTTTTCTGAAGTATCTGTAAAACATTACCATGTATTATTAAAGCAGACACAATTTATTTCTAGTTGCTTTCATAATTACGTGAAATTAAAAAAGAGGGCTTTGCATCTGACAAGTTATGATTACCTGATGCACTGACAAAGGCAATAAAACATGGCACGTTGCTGTTGACACAACTGCAATGATTGCTGGGTCTGGAAAACATGAGGCAGGGAATTTATTGTATTTTTATTTTTTGACGACTTTAACTAATAAAATATGTAACTCAAAAGTTGATGCCTCTTCTCAACTTTTGAGAAAGTGATAAATGCCAGCTTTCTAAGAGGAACGTGATGGAAATGTATTGAAGTGTTCACTACAATTTAAAATCAGTTAGGTTTAATACAGTATTATTTGTTTAATACTTGGAGATGGTTGTAGTTCTTGAGTTGTCACCAAAGTAAGACTTTTACAGTGGTGCTAGGGCAGTGCTTTCCCCCCACTCACACCCCTAGGACAACTCATGTAGAGGTTCTGGACAGTAGGATAGCTGGGGAGGGGGATGTTAAGGGTCTACAAAAATTGGTCTACTGCACATGCCACAAGGTGCCATTAAGAAATCCGTCCTGTTTGCCATCAGAGCCATTTAGGGTTGCAACAGCAATGTGCAGGTGTGGGGTGGACCAAGGCACTCCATTGACAAAAGGTGTGGGGAGAACCAATGGCAAAAGCATCACTGTCTTCCCATCTCTTTTAATGCACACACTTCTTCAAAAAGGTCAGAGGATGAGGATCTTGGAAGTAGAAGTTGACCCTCTTCCACCAACAGCGTACTTTTTGCCCACTCTAGCTGAATTTAGAGTGGCAACATTAAAACAGTAAAAGTTTTTTTTAAAAGATGGCAAAAAGAAGTGGCAGTATCTTTGGAGGAGTGGTGTCCCCTTAACCGTGACACCACTATTTTATTCATATGCATAAAATAGAGCAGCACAGAAATTGGTAGTCTGGCAGGGTAGATTCTGATGTTTGCAGGAAAACACCTTTACCTACAAGAGTATCACCACTACACCTGTCTGCAGTAAAAGAACTGCCTGCATCATTGATATACCTCCTTGTACAGAAGCACCACATGTGTGTGAGAAAGAGCATTCACAGGGATTTGAATTACATGATACACCATAAGTGCTTATGAGGGGAAGGCAAAAGAGGTTGTTTCTTTAAGATGCCTCATCTGGTTGCTGGGTCTTTTCTTTCCACTCCTTTCTCTTATTTACTGTTATCGGTTATTTCTACATCACATTTCCACATGCAGTTTTTATCTACACAAAGATCCTGTGATCTCTATAAGAAAGAATTTTTAATTTCGAGTATACAACAGTCAAGTACAATGCAACTGATTGACCAACATATATACAACATGTTGGTCACTGTACTCCAGTTGCAGAATATAGTATTGCTTAATTTTAGGATATCCAGTTAGAAACATTTTTAATAATCATAATCAAGAAGTAAGTTTTATACATGCACTTTTGAAAAATAGGAGAATATCAGTTTAAAACACCTAAGATTTCTTTTATGTTAAAAAAACTTAAAACCCAGAAAACAAAAAAAGATGATATTCTCCTTTTTTACAAATGATAAATGTGCAACCATTTGTGGAATTACTTTATTATGAGGCACTCATAAAAATTATTGAAGTTTAAAATATGACTTCTAAAGAATTACATAATTTAATAATGAAATTTCTGACTCTAGTAATTACTTACTTTAAATCACAAGCAATGTATCATCAGTGCCATGTAAAAGTAATTGTGGAATTAGTAATTCATTACTTACTGAAGTGACACTTAAAAAAAATATTTTAATAGCTCAGATTGATCATTGTGGAAAATGATATAAGGCACAGAATAGTTGGTATTCTGAGAAAAGTTCTTATGAAGGACTTCAATACAAATGAATAAAACAGCCTTTGGGGCATAACTGTCACAAAATAGTGATGTGCTTGTTTAGTCTTCCTGAACTCCTGGGCCCAATCGATTCTCCCATGTAACTTCATTTAAATAAATGGGAACTAAGCGGGTATGGATATTATTATTATTTTGACTCCCACTCATGTTCTTTGTACCTGAACTGAACTGGACCTTCACCTGTTGGATTGTATATCTTACTCAAATATAAGTAAAGAGTATATGAGTAAAATAAATATATGGCCAAATCATACCTGCAAGGTATGAAATCATGATGATCTCCCTGCCAGTCTGAAGAACACCAGCAGTGGTGCAAGGCCTGGAAAGCCAACTGCACCACATAATCTGCCAATTCAGCTTCCAGCACGGTTCAGGTCGGTCTTGGGATCAAACAAGGATGGGATGGATCAGGGAAATGACGAGCAGTGTTCTACCATTGGTCTCAGTGGACATCAACCCAATCATCTGCCCTGGCCCTAGACATGCCTTGAGAAGGTTCTTCAAGACTATGCCAGCAAAAGAACCAGAGTAGCTTTGAAGAGTCACATAGAGAGATTTGAAAGTGGCCCAGAAGGTAAGTATAATTTGTCTTTATTTATCTTTCCCTGCTGGCCTGGTCCCCAGCCAGCCTGCAGGGTGCAGCGGAAGCTGTGTCAGTACACCTATCCATTCTGCTCACACCTGCCCAATCCCCACACAACTTACCAGTACTAAGGTTGCAATTCTAACCTAGACTGGTACAACTCGTTGGTCTTCCCATTCCCATGGTGATGTAGGGAGGACAGTGTATATCTGTGCATGGGCATAAGTGACACAGAAGTATCTTATGACACCCTTAGGTCAGCACTGGACTTATGTCAGGGCTTACAGCAGCCTAACTAGAGGTTAGGGTTGCAGCGTAAGGCTCCCACAGAAGCCACTGTTAGCCAGACACCTCTGCTCTCCCTTTCTGGCAATGACCAGACTGGCATGACATGCTTTGTGACCATAAAGCTAATTGCACTACCAGAATATAATTTTCAGTGGCAGAGCAAGCACATATGATTGGGCCATTCAATAGTCATGACTGTTTGGTGGCAGGGATGTCAATAAGGTTTGTGTCACTCATGCACTGGGTGAAGCACCACATGGATGATGGATGTGGTTATGTGCCATTGCCTCACTTCTGTTTGTTTTTGGGCCACAAGTTTTGATAGAATATATTTCAAAGTTGTTCCACTGCAGTCTGCTGGAAATTGCACATCCAGCAGTATATAACATGATGGGATTATTCCTAAAAACCATGATTTTTAGCTATTGTCACTCCCACCACCATGGTCTTTATTGCAGTGGTTGTCAAACCTTTTTTAGCTTGATATTTGCTTACTCATGAGTAAACGTGACTGTGCTGTTTCACTTTCAATGGGGTTCAATGCAAGGGGAAGCTTGGAGGAGGGAACTTCCTTCTGGGGTGATTGTGGGGGTTGCGTTCATATGGGGACACCTTCTGGTGTCCTTAGATTCCTCTCAGCATGTCTTTTCTGATAGACTGTGGCATATTTGCCTACTCATGAGTAAAGCTGTGATATGGCTGTGATAGAGCTCTATCTATAGAGTAAGGCTGTGATAGAGCTCTGTGCATATTTTTTTATTTTTAGTTTTCTGGGCATAAGAATGATAGGAATGTGCTATTTCAAATCATCCTTCAGTATGAGTCCAAAGATATATGACACAATGGGATCCTGTGCACTATTGCAATGTTGCTTTTTGGGGATGCCACAGCCCCCGAGTGCATGTCAACCCACTGGGCACATCACCTGGTGTGGTCTACACACCCCGCAACTCCCTAGCATTGCCCCTGTTTGGTAGTACAGCCCATACTAATAACAACAATTGTAATAAGCTTTTTCTGGGGAAGCTTCTGATTCTAAAAGTCAGCTTGTCAGCAGAGTTTTCTGTAGCCCCAAATACAAGATCTTATAGCAACCTGGAAACCAGTTGTGCCCATATGTTGCTGATGGCCAATAATGTTTAAACTAGTGGTTCTCAAATTGTAGGTACAGGATCTACTAGTGGGTCATGAATAATTTTTGTTGGTGTGTGAAATGGATGGGAGGATCATGCAATGTGCATCAAGAGTTAAACAAACTGATACTGGGGGGAGCACTACTTTTCAATCACAATTGTAAACAAACCCCTTAAACTGTGGTTGGAAGCCAATTTCAGGTTGTTACCAAGAGAGCAGTAAAAATAGGGGGAATTAGCTTGTGCTTCTCTTTGGTTCAATACAGGATCTAAGCAGGACTCAGAACAGTGTCATGCAGAGGGGATGCCCCTATTAGAAAGAGACCCACTAAGGAAAACTTGTCACAAAGATGCAGATTTTATTGTCATAAAGCATAAACTAATATTACATACATTCAATAGCATGAGAGTGAAGTGTACTTGATACTTGTGTAGTGTGTGCCAAGGAGGAGGGGAGGCAAAGGAAGGGGAAGAGAGGGAGAAACAATATCTACCTTCTTCAAGCCATGCCAGGATCCAGGTGGGAGGAGGATCCAGGAGGAGGAGAGTGATCCAAGGGAGGAGAGTCCAAGCGAGAAAAGAGAGAGAACAATAGGATACAGGGTTTTTTATACCCTAGGTCCAGGAAGGACATGCCCATCTAGGTGTGGTCACCTAGGAAAAGGGCAAGCCTGGGGAGGGGCTGTTTACCTTACAGGAAGGGGAAGGCTGGAAGACCACCACCTGAGGACCATCACCCAATCAGGACCAAAACAGAATAGGCATGTGTAGGTGTGGTCAAGATTTGGAAAGGGAAAGAATGGGGAAGAGACTATGGCTGCAATCCTAAAGACACTTTCCTATGAGTAAGACCCACTGAACACAATGGAACTTACTTTTGAGTAGACATGGTTAGGATTGTGCTCTATGTGACTGATTTACCCTTGGCAATGGAGGATCAGACTGACTTTCATATTAGCATATAAATGGCAGGATGCAGAGTAGTTAACAAAGGAGAAGGGATTACAGGAATAATTGTTTGTAAGTAAGGTTGTTTTTAGAAATGAGAGAGGGGGAAGGGAAATGAGAGACTTTGAGCAACACATTTATAATATTAAATTAATAAAATGTATAAAATAATAAGGGAGCAATTCTTGTAACAAGGTAGGTACCCAATCATTAATAAATTTGTATCAGCCCTCAAAAGGAGTGCCAAGCAGCATGCCAGTGATGATGCAAAAGGGAGGGAGTTGATATTCTGAGTTGGCAAGATGTGTAATCCAGTGTGATGTGTGTAATCCAGTGATTTTCAGTCTTTTTCCTCCCAAGGCACACTGACAAGGTGCTAAAATTGTCAAGGCACACCATCAGTATTTTTAACCATTGATAAGTCACACCATACTGCTAGTAGGGGGTTCAAATCCTCCAAACCCTCCCCAAACCCCGAAGCAATCTCATGGCACACCACTGTTTTATCATAAAGAGGTTGAAAATCTTTGGTGTAACATATGAGTTATGAAAAATGCATTTTTGGCAATTCAAGTCCAGAGTCATCCAAGTCTCCAGCCCCTTCTTGATTAAAAGAGAGGTGCTGATTTTCCCTCTTGGATTGATATTGTTTCTATTATCTTTGGTCTTCCTCTACCTTATTTTTATTCTGTATTCTCTGTGCTTTATCTGTGGCCTCAGTAGTGTACTTCTTCATAGGACATTTTTGGACAGGAATGCACAGATAGCAGCAGAGGACAGAAAAAGGAGAGGCAAGCAGATATTCTCCACTAATGTCAGATTTGCTATTATTTCTGATTATCAAAAGCATAACAGATACAGTGAGACAAAAGTCACTTTTTTGAAAAGAGGTAAAAGTGAAACCTGGGGATCAGAGATGGGGAATTTAGCAAAGGGGTTAATAAATTGCTTTTGAAAGCCCAGATTGTGACTATTTTGCTTTGAACAATAACATGTTTCTTTTGCTGCGATGCTATGGGGAATAAAGATGAAAAGACAAATCACAATTTGCCTGCATGTCTTTAATAAAACTCCAGCTTTCCATCAAGTCTACTATGAAAAGCACAATTTCTAATTCATATTTCACCATATCTATAATGCATTACTAGATTCACCTTCTCAACTAAAAGACTTCCATAGCAAAGTCATGCTCTGGTTGCAAAGCAAGCTCTGAAGAGTTATGGATGTAGCTGCCACTGAAAAGCGGGTGGAAAATAAAACATGGCTTTTTATTCAACAGTATCATCAGTAAGTGAGAAAGTTTTAAATCAAATCATCTAACATCCAACACTCAGATACACTTTTTAAAACATCAAGACAACAGCAAATATTTGCTCAGGTATCGAAGGGCACATCATGCTAGATCTTGGCTTCAGGCTTAAGACCACTTATTCTGGAGGAGTGTTGATAAAAATCGGTGAGGTCAATGGCACTATTCCCAGTGAAGTGGTGTGAGTACTGCAGTAGAAGAGCCAGACTGAGTGTTATGTTTATCATGTAGAAGACAAAAAAGTCCACCTCTGCCCCTAAGAGTGTTGAAGTTGGAAAGCCAAAGAAAGGCTAAAGTGGTTTGGAGTCCATCTGAAAGCGCTCTTTGGTCATTCTCCATACATATGTTCAGCAGAGGGGGATGAGAGTGTGCCAGTTAGCCATACATGCCTGGCCAGCACATGTGCTCCAGAGAGTCTTGTTCACTACATGTCCGGACAGTCAGAAAAGCACCTAGTACTGCTGGAATACTTGTTAGGATTGTGCCATAAGCAGAAATTTTATACCTTGTTCTTACAGATGTTCACGTATATTCATATCAAATTGGATTACATACTGATACTGAGGGCTGTTGCATTACACTGACTATTATATGGAGCTAATTCGAATGGCTTTAAATTTGGCACAATTGATTCAAAATGAATCCACAGTGGATCCATGTACAAAATGGCTATAAATGATTAAAAATTGAACTAGTATATAAATCAAGCATACAGGAAAATTAATTTGTTGTGATCACAGATAATAAGGCGAGAATAATTACACTCACTTTTTAAAGGCATTATTTAAATGTCCACATTTAGTATTTGTTTTTGACAATGAAACCTTTGCTATTCTTTGGTTAGCACAGAGGGTGAAATCCAGAGTAACTATGGGGAGTCCTTGCTCCGGAGTAAGAACAAGTTACTCTGGATTGCATTATGAATTTCCCATAGGTTTTCATTAGGTGGTGCAGTAACTACAGGTGCACGTAATGTATCTTACGTGCTCCCATAGTTACTCTGGATTGTGCCCAGAGTCTACCAAAGCAGCCTGGAATTCCCTATCATCATAATTGCTATTGTCTTTATTATCACTGTCTTGCTTATTTCATCAGGGATATATGGCTACTATTTGTCTTTGAAGTAATAGTTCTTTGGTGTACTTTTGAGTAGATATATAGGAGTAGAAAGCCATTATAGTTTATTTCTCTACACCGTTTATCTTGTAGGAATGTTAAAATTTTCTGGGTAATAGTGTCACTTCCAGACATGACATCACTCCAGGTTAATAACATCATTTCAGTGGAGCCCAACAAATTTTCATGCAAAAAAGTATGTAGTGTTGCTAAACATTTAAGAACAATTTCTCTTCAAATAATCATCAGGAAGCAGGCAAAAAGAAATGGTTCTAATGGTTGGAGAATTACAAACACACACACACACAGAGAGAGAGAGAGAGAGAGAGAGAACTTATATTCAGTGATTTGCAAATCTTGTGTCACATGTCTCAAGGTATTGCTCAAAGAACTGCCCATTCCTCAGATGATCATTGGGAGGGAGGGTGTTTTTCAGTCCAGTCCTATTTTCTGTGGTCACTGGCATAACTAGTGTTGTGCCAGAGGACACTGCTTAACGGTAGTTGCTGCCAAGGAGGCTGCATCAGCTTTCAATACTAGTGAAAAGCAAAAAATCTGCAGGCTCAAGTAAGCTGGTGCAGGTGTTGGAGGCAGGCAAGGAGAGGTCAAATGGGGAAGGGTGAGTGGAACAAAATGGTGGTGGGGAACAGATGGTGGAATGGGACTGGGAAGGCAGTTGCAGCACACTGAATCCCAACTGCCTTCCTGGAACCAATCCACCTGTTCAGATCAGCATGGACTTATGCCAGAAATATCACTGGTGCAAGTTAGGAGTTGCCCATATGCATCTGATGGGAATTACTAAGAGGTGAAGGATGGTCTAGTGGTTAGAGCAGTGATTTTCAGCTAGTGTGCCATGGCACACTGGTGTGTCATGGATAGTCCTCAGGTGTGCTGCGGGAATGTGGAGATTGACATTAATTAATAAGAAAATTGGGGGATTTGAACAGTTTGGTGTGCCTTGGCAATGGTAAAAACAACTTGTGGTGTGCCTTGAAAATTTCAGTCTCCTTGTTAGTGTGCCATGAGATGAAAAAGGTTGAAAATCACTGCATTAGAGAGATGGACTGGAATCTGGAAGAAACAGGTTCAATTTCCCCATCAGCCATGAAGCTTTCTGGGTGACTTTGGGCCAGTCTCAGCTTCATCTAACAACAGGGTTGTTCTGAGAAAAAAAGATAAAAGCTTTGTAAGCTGCTTTGGGCATTTGCATTAGCATTGGAAAGGCGAGGCATAAGTAAGTAAGTAAGTAAGTAAGTAAGTAAATAAATAAATAAATAAATAGATGTCACCTTGTCCCAAAGAGACCTCCAGTAACCAAAAATGATCCATGGGGCTATGTTGCATCCCAAATGGTATTTTGGGCTGCTGGTGGTCTCATCAGGGTAAGAGGACATTTGTCCATTTGCCCCTTAGTAGCCCCAGCAGTAATGAGTCCACTCAGACCAGCAACAGCAATATCACTGGCACAGGTCCATGTTGTTCTGCAGGATCAGGTTCTAGAAAAGGTTTTAGATATGACTGCACTAGCACCACAGATCCTGTCCTCAGGGTTCATCACATTGCTGCCCTGTTCCAACCTCCCCAAACCCATTCAACCGTCTCCCCACTATTCACTCTCTGACTCTGTCCTGGATTTACCTGCTTGCTGGGAGGCTCCACCAACATGAGCTTGAAAACTCAGGCCTTTCAGCTGACATGCTTTGACCATGTGCTGTCAAAAACACTATATAGGACTTTTGCAACAGTGCAACACTCCACCACCACAGGCCCTCATTAGGATTCAGTAGTAAGAAACTTTTGTTAAAGAAAACAGAACAGCAACTTTGATTCCAGTTGCTGATTAACATCTGAAAAAAGTGGAATCTGGCATTTATTGTTGAACACTATATCACATATGCTCTCTTTTTTACCTCATCTGGTTATTTGCTGTATACTAAATTATTCCAAAAAGTTTTTCAACCAATGATTGAACTAAAAGCAACTTATCAAGAGTTTTAAAACAAGCTTTGATTATGGTTAGCGATGCTGCACATATTCTATCAAGATATCTCGCTCAAATGTATGCAACTGGAATCAAGATGAGCACAAATACAGCTGCAAATGAATCAACTTCCCATAAGGTTTATTTTTCCTTCAGACTTCTTGCAAGAAGTTAATATAGTAGTTCAAGGTTTGTGGGTATTTTTGAACTTTGCGGTTGATCAAACTATTGTTTCACAAAGGCTCAAGTTTTTGCAAGACGCTCACTTGGGAGTGCACAAAAGTTTGACCTCTTTCCAGTCAAATATTGGGATGGTTGGGCATCTCTAAACGCAGTGTTCTTTTCCAGTTAATCCATTCATTGCTAAGATAATACGCTGAAAGAATGGCAAAAAGCAATTTTAAACTTCAGATGGAATAACAAACAAACAAAAACTATTTAAAATTTGAAAGCATTTATAGAATCTATCTTCCCACCAGCATCCATGATAAATGGCTGACTAAACACTTCCAGTGATGGAGAGTCTAGCATCTTCTAAGGCAGTGTTCCATGGCCAAAGAGTTCATGCCATTAGGATGTTCTTCCTAATCAGTGCTGGGCCCACCCTGCTGTAACAACCGGTTCTCCAGAAGTGGGCGGGGCCAGGCTGGGTAAGGGGACGGGGCCAAGGTCAGGACGGGGCCAGGGAGAATTTAAAGGGGAATTTAAAAAAAAAATTTAAAAATTAAGCATGCGGCTTACTTCTGAGTAGACCTGCATAGGATGGTGCTCTGAGGCTGCAGTCCTTTCCACGCTGCCCTGGGAGTAAGCCCCATTGACTGTTATGGGACTTACTTCTGAGTAGACCTGCATAGGATGGGGTGCAAGCGGGTGTCTCTCAGCCCCCCCCCCCCCCCCCCGCCGGCCGGGGAGAGGCTGGAGAACACGTGGTGGCGCCACGCGAGGTCCTCAAAGCCCCCCCGGCCAGCCCCCCGAACCAGTTCTGCCAGTTATGGCCATCCACCTTTGCTACCGTTTCACCAGCATCGGGCTGAGTGGAACTACCGGTTCGGGCGATCCAGCCTGAACCAGTCTCAGCCCATGACTGTTCCTAATGTTTAATCAAAATATCTTTCATTGTAACTTAAAAACATTTTTCCTGGCATTAATTAAACAAAGTAAACTTAGAACTGTATCTTAAGGTTAAAACCATTTCTCACCCACTAGCTGAGGGGTGGCCAAACCCTGCTAAATGAAAGAACCACATATTATAAACTTCCACAATGTATCGCAAAAGAGTATTGCAACAGAGGTATCTGAGAGCAACAAAATTTAAGAAGCATTTAAATTCTTAACAAGCTATAAATATTAAATTCATGTTTTCATCTAATGGACTCTCAGTTTTTACCTGGTGATAATTATACAGTTTTCAAATTTTTTATTTGCCCTTATTTGCAAATTTCTTATTTGCTTATTAATTGTGTGCTCAACCAACTTATTTCTGAGAGCCACACATTCTATATCAAACAACTGTATGTGACTTGCGAGCCACAGTTTTGTCAGCCTAGCACAACCTGGAGTAAGTCTCTTCCATCTCCCATATAAGAACACATTTATTTATAGAAAAGTATGCCAACTCTTAGCCGCCTCTTCTCAAAACCAAACTGAACTAAACCCAATTCCTTCAAGGTATATTCCACTTTGGAGTCTCAAACCCTCTGGTCAGACATGGTTAGGGTGATCAGATGCCTGAACCTAAAAAGGAGGACAAGGTCTTGGATTCCTCTCAGCTTGGCCTTTCTGGCGGTCAATGGCATGTTTGCCTACTCATGAGTAAAGCTGCAATATTGGGCACTTTCACTTTTCCATAGAACTCAATGCATTTTTTTTATTTTTAGTTTTTTTGTCCATAACTTTTGATAGGAAGGAGATGTTTCAAAACTGATTTTTGCATTGGATTCTGCTCGTCAGTATAAATCCACTGACATATGACATGATTGGATACTGCACACCATTGCAGAGTTCCAAAATGAAGCCAAAATGCAGGACAATTACGCCCTTTTGGATGACACCTTTACAGAAGACTAAAAAAGAGGACAAATCTGGAAAAATCCAGTCATATGGTCACCCAGCACCACAATTCAATAAACCGATTAAATAAAATGAGATTAGGCCTATATCCTAAAGTGAAATTAAGCCCCTTGCTCCAGAGCAGTTAAGATGACTTTCCATTAGATAACACAAGAGGGTGACGTAACTGCATGGACCTGTAACTGCTATGGATTTTGCCCATAGTCTTATATAGATCCATCTTTTCTTTTTTTCTATGACTTTCAACTATAACTGTAACATCTGGTTGTGATATGGCAGAAGCATTTCATAGTGAGTTATGTCAGTTACCTACCTTCTGTATTTGAATCATCTGGAGTACTCTTGAAAAGCTGATAAATCTCTACTGCCACATGCCCTTTGGAGAGAAGAAAACTGCATGCAAACATGGCCAAATGTATCAGTGGGGGTTGGCTGCTATACAGGCTGTCAGTGCAGCCAAACTGCTATATTTAAAGATGCTGTGACTTCATACACCAGCTTTGTTATAACAAAGTACAGTTCAACAACGTTGTGCATCATTTTGCTTGACTGTTATAGTCCTCTAACTTTCTTTAAAAAATTAATGCGCAGGAGAGTGAACAGTGGCTTCTCTTACAACATAGAACAGTACAGGTAGGAACATGGAACAGCCCCTCTTTATGGTAGCCCCAAACTTTGGAACTTCCTGCTAAAGAGAACCCCATCTGAGAGGTTTCTTCCCCTCTTTCTCCCTGTTTTTAAAATATTTGTTTAAAATTATTTTAAAATAATATTTAAATTATTTTAATTTAAATTTAAAAAATATTTTTAAATTATTTAAATTATGTTGGTGCTACTGCCTCTTATTTTCAAAAAAATATTGTTTTCATTTGTTCTATTGTGTAATTCCTTCTGGAAACACCACCGTGAGAAGGGCTTTTGAATACCCCTGGGTCCATATTCATTTGTTTATCCACAAATGAATGTCTTTCATTCATAAAACTCAAGGTGGCTGATGGCATGAGGTAAAAATTACACAAGGTGAGCAGTACTTGCTTTCCCATGGGCATACACTCAGGGCACAATCCTGACCAATTTAGGCCACCATGTCACTCATTTCCCTGTTCCCACTAGGTAGGCCACGCATGTCTGTGCCCTGGCTTAATCCCCAAGTAGTGCAGAAGTGACTTTTGTGACAGCCTAGACCAACACAGGACTTGGGATGGCCTAACAGGTGCTTAGGATTGTGCTGTGAATGTATGAGCACAATCCTAACCATGTCTACTCAAAAGTAAGCCCCATTGTTTTCAGTGGTTCTTACTGCTTAGAAAGTGTCTTTAGAATTACAGCCTATGGAAGGGAAGGGGAAGCGGTGACATGTCTCTTGGCTCTTTCCCAACCTGACCTATTTGTAACCTATATGTAAACATGACGTAGAACTTTCCCCCAATGTTTGTGTATTGATGAATGGAACATCAGTGGGTGAGGGGATGATGTTCCCATAAAACTGGTTGCCAGAAGCAGGGCTGGGAGTCAGCTCTAATTTCCCTTCCACTCATTAGACTGAGGGCATTTCATTTGAGTACCCTTTAGTGACTCACAATTAACAATACAAAAAAATTTCATGTGAAATTTCAGCAATGAGTAACAAGTCAATAACATGATTGCCACCCAGCTGTCAGAAGCTTGTTGCTGAATCATTCACACCCTTGGCAGTTGCTGACGATCATTAGCTACAACAGCTGTGCCGTCTGCTAAAGAGCATGCCGTTATTTTAATTGGAGAGCTCTGACAACGAAGAATTGCTTTCACATTGCCAGCGAAAGCCTACCTCCGGAGTTGCACTGCAGAAATGAACCTAAACAAAAGAAACTTTCAGCCAAAACACAGAACAGAAGGAACATCAAGGAGAGAGGAAAGTGATTTATGCAACCAAATATCATTCACCCGTGCATTTGGGGTTTTTTTACGGTAGTGGTAATCCAGGAGCTTAAAAAAATATTAAAAACAAATAAAACCATTTGCAAAACCAGCACATTGTTTTCATAATGAGACATACCCCCCAAAAAATGGAAATCATGAAGACTGGAGAAAAGGATTGCTCCTCCTTGGATAATGCAGTTATTGTAAAGCTGAAAAAGGTGCAAGAGTGCAACCAAAAGAAGGGGACCAAAATGTCTTCCTTAAGAAGAAAATCTACATCATTGCTTAGCTTAGAAAAAGCTGATTAATGGCCCAATCCTAGCTGGAGCTTGCACCACTTGAACTCACATACTTGCAATGCAAGGCCCTTTGCAGCAAAACA
Source organism: Cryptoblepharus egeriae (assembly GCA_030015325.1). Classification (NCBI taxonomy): domain Eukaryota; kingdom Metazoa; phylum Chordata; class Lepidosauria; order Squamata; family Scincidae; genus Cryptoblepharus; species Cryptoblepharus egeriae. The sequence goes on from JAREYC010000003.1 coordinate 28,942,102, forward strand.
AAACCAGGCCATAATAGCACGTTTCCTGACCACTGCCTTCACTGGGGAGAAGTGTGGCAATAGCTCCTGGAGGCTCTGCTGCTCTTGGTGAGTTGGCAGTAGGGTGGAGAGGGCAGGATGAGTTTCCAAGCAAGGATGGGGGAAGGCAGTTCAGGAGAAGAATGGAATACAGAGGGGATGTGGCATCCACCCCATTGTCATAGCTGCATCATCTCCAATGGTGGAGGAAAGTATTTGGTCTGTAAGTGGTGAACATGATAGAGCATTATACAATTATACTTTTTTTGTGGAGGGAGGGGGTTAGTGCAATAAATGAAGAGAGCAAACTTTTTTCTCCCTCTCTCATAATGCTAGGACCATAGATCATCCAATGAAACGTACTGATGGGATGCTTAGGACAGGTAAGAGGAGGCACTTCTTCACACAACATATATTTCATCTGTGTTGGTAGCTGCAAGATGAACCCTCCAACTTTGATGTCTATGAAAGAGGATTGGCTAAAGCCACAGAGAACAGTGGCTACTAGTCATTGATGATGGAGTCATCAGTGGCTGCTGGTCAGTCGTCATGGCTATTTGCTGCCTCTAGATTTAGAACCAGTATGCCTCTGAATTACTGGTTGCAACAGCAAGGAAGAAGTGTGTGTTTCTCTCTTGCTTATAGGCTTGTCAGTGGCAGGTGGTGGGTCCAATGCTACAACACAAGGTTTTGTATGACCTGCCAGTACACCACATAAGCTGTCTCTCCCCCTTGCCATCAGAACCATTCCTGGAAGTGAGAGCAAAATGGAGGCATCACCACTTATTTGCTCACCACCAGCAATGCCACTGATGGTGAAGAGGAGGGACAACTTACATGGGGCACTGAGTTGGCCGCTGTGGGATAGAGGAATCTTTGGCCTGATCGAGGAGGGCTCTTCTTATAAAAAGGCGTTCTTATGGAAGGCCTTTCTTTTGAAAGATATTATGGGCACAATCCAGAGTAACTACGGGGAGGCCTTGCTCTGGTGTAAGAACAACTTACTCTGGATTGCAGTATGAATTTCCCATAGGTTTACACTAGGTGGTGCTATAACTACGGGTGCACGTAACGTCTCTTATGTGCTCCCATTGTTGCTCTGGATTGTAGGGTATATTACATTTAATAAAAAATTAAGGGACATCCATGTTTAAGAATTAAGCACCAATTTAAGTTTGAAATTAAGGAACATCTTGGACTTGGTCTCCTACCCTGCATGTGCTGAAATGAAAGGTGAGAGGTGTAGCTCCTTCATTTCTTTCTGGGCACTTATTACTTTCAGTCCTCGAGCACTCGGCAATAGCCTCACTTTGTATGAAATAACATAGCCATTCCAGGCATACATTGCACACCTTCCCTCCTCCTTAATTTTCCTCTGCGCACTATTGGGGTTTAAAGGTATAATTTGCTTCCATCTTAAAACAAATAAAAGCAGTTGAAAATCTAATATTACACAAGACACAGAAATGGGATTCTAAAATATAAATGCTCTGAATCATAAAATATTTAAGAATAAAAAATATACCATTTTATCTACTTAAATAGAACTCATAATCATACAGCGTTCGGCCTCAATGGGCTCAGGCTGCTACTTGCTTGCTATCAAATGTAGAAGTGACACACGACATGGAACACTTCTTGAATTCCTTTGCTGTGAGATCAACTTCCATTTCTAACAAGGGAAAAAAGTCCTCAATTTTTTTCTAGAAAAGCATATTTTTCCTACCTTTTCATTGCTGCCTGCATGCTCTTTGAATTTAGATTTGAGACTGGACATACAGCAACGATGCCTAGAGAATGGAAATGTATATTATGGCAACTACCATATTCTGGTAGTGCTCTTTGATAACCTGTCTCAGCCTGTCTGGCTCTGCTCTTTGCCCTTCTTTTTCTGCAATGTCCATTTCTGACATTCATCATTTTTTAAAGTGAAATGTCATAATTCTGAAGCTCAGAGCCACCCAGCTCTGAAGCTGAGCCACATGCCATAGTAATTCTGTGTGTATATGTGCATGCACCCACATACTATAAAGATGATGATGATGATATACTATTTCACAGTCTCTTGGTGTTTGACTGGAATTGTGATTTGGTTCCTATCCAAGGATCTAGGAATCACAAAGGTATCATCTCAATATGTGTGAAGTTCCCAGGAGTGCTGCTTTTTGTAGTTGTGTTCTTCTGGAGGCCTATTAAGTGTAGATCTTCCTGCAGACATAATGGAATCGCTCCAAGAGCACCTGTTATTATTGGGATCACAGTGGCTTTCTTTTCCCAGATTCTCTGAATTTCTATCTGTAGGTCCTTATGATCTTCTCATGTTCTTCTCTTGAAGCCGAGACCTCTGGGTATTGCAATGTCAATTATCCAGACCTGTTTTTCCTCAACCATGGTGATGTCTGGTGTATTATGTTCCAAATTGTAGTCGGTTTGAATATGGAAGTCCCAGAGGATTTTGGCCTGTTCAGTCTGGACTATCTTTTCTGGTTTGTGCCTATGTTGTACTTTCGGCACGATGATGATGATGATGATGATGATGACGACGACAGAATCATAGTCTTTGACCCAGGTACACTGCGGGATAGGCCCACCAAATCATGCAAAGTAATGCACTTGCTGTTTGAGTTTCATGGAATCCTTCTTAATTGTGTCTGTGTATGAAACAAAAAGGGGGAAATAAAATAATGTGGCCAAGAAAGGCTGGATAGCGGCCCTCCTCTAATCTGTGTCAGTTTCCACATGGAAATGGTAACTGAGTTCGCTTATGCCCATTGTGAAAGAACCTGGCTTGCAATAAAGCAGGGATGCCCAAACCTTGGCCCAGGGATCAGATGTAGTTAATTGCCACAGCAAACCCCCTCTATCCAGGGAAGTGCTGGAATTATCTGGAGAAAAGGGAAGCTTCAACCTTCACAGGGTGCTTTCAGGGCCAGGAAAACTAAACACTCCATTGGTGCAATCCTAAACAACATTTCAGTGCTGGCATATCTGTGCCATTGGGGGCACATGCCACATCCTGCAATCAGGGGCAGTCAGGTCTTCTGAAGGTAAGGGAATATTTGTTTCCAGACCTTGGAGTTGCATTGCCCTTACCCTGGGGCTGGAAAATTGGTTAGGATTGCACCATTCATCTCTCTCTATGTATGGAAAAGTTAATCCTATTTGAAGATCACCCCTTTCTTTGTGTTAGAAACTGTTTATGAACTTATTTGAATTCATTCATTCAGATAAGTTCTGTCTTGTGATATGCTGATTTTTTTATGCATGGATTTGACTCAACACAAATGGCCACTGAAAATCACAGTTTAAAAAACTGCTTCTTTACTTTTGTAGAGATGCAGGCAATCGTTCCATTTTTCAGTCCCAGAATCAAATCCCTGCAGATATTGAGGCACTATCTTATTCAATAAGGCACAATAGAGAAAGAAACCTGGAAGTGGGTCTTTAAATCTATTTTCCATTGTTTTCCTTATACACTGTTTGTTTGGTTTTTTGGTCCATGGGAGGTTCCAGAACAGAACCCTAGTGGATAATGAGGGACACCAGTATTCATTTGTTTAAATTTATGTAAATTTATTCAAATTTGAAACGTAAATTATTTTTTTCTGGCATCAGACACAGTGTCAGAGAGATGCTTTGGCCTTTGTGCCAAAAAGCTTGCACACCCCTGCAGCAGAACAACCTGGGACAAAAAAATCAATGACTGCTCTTCCTTGAAGACGTAGCAGCCAGACGTTATTTTGTTATGCCTCCAGAACTCATCAAAATAGTCTTAAGGAACACAATGGGCTTACTTCTGAGTAAAATAAATACACTGTATTCAAAGACCTCCTGCAATCATTTATGATGGTATAAGGCAGCTTCATCTGCTAATGATGCTGGAAGCCACAGAAAGAATCGGCGTACAAGGAAAGGAGGAAATGAATGAGACTGACATTTTTTTTCATAACCCCTAAATCAGTGCATGTACTTCTGGTGTTCAATAATAGCAGGGACTGAAGAACAGACAAGCTCACTCGTTTTTCCTATTGATATAGCTGTATGCATATTTAAAAGTAACTTCCATCAATTTTCAAACAAACAAGACCTTATCCAAGGCACTTTCAATCAGATAAGATGCAGATAAAGCTACTGGTTTCCTCTCAAGTATTTGTTTATACACTTTTCACAAAGTTTCTAAAAATCTGGACAAGCCATTTATGAAAGAAAAATAATGTGCCTTTTTCTTGTTACTTTAGTATGAAGTTGGCAAAGCTACAACTATATATGAGCAGAACAGATTACATATCAAATCATTGCAGGAGAAAGGGCTCTTTGAGTTATTAAAAACACCTGCAGTTCAAAAACCATATCCATATGCAAACACAAATACTTTAGAATAGCATGTATTTAGTTGAGTTTTGGAAACATTGTTCAATATTGTTTTGGAAATATTCAGAAAACACATTTATAGTTCTGACAATTGAGACATGTTTACACAGGAGTCATACTGAGTTTTGTTGGACTTACTTGCAAGTAAGTCTCCTAAGTGGATGTCATTGGATGTCACTAAAGTATGCCTTTTGAGGTGGAAAAGGTAAAACAGCATGGGCTGAACTCATAGTAAAATGGCCCTGTACAAGCCATGTTGAAATAATTGGAGGTTTTGCAAGAAAACTGCCCGCCTTGTTGGAAGTAATAAATCACAGGCTTGGAACCAAATATGTGCTTCAGCATGCGCAGTGAGATAATTGACTTCTTCCTTTTCATTGTCAGACCCGCATACCAATACAGAAACTGCTGCTCAAAATTTGAAAAATTCTTATGCATCAGGGGCAGTAGGTGTGCCTAGCACATATATGGATCCAAACCAAGGTCTGGATATAAATCATCACCATGCAGATGAGAGCGTTTATGGGCATAGGGAAGTGGATGGTGGGAAGATTGTGGGCAGGCAACTGAGGAGTGGTAGACAGGGCTGAGATCCAGCACTTGTGCCACATCCAAGGCACCCTGTGGGAGTCCTGGGCACCCTGTAGCAGTCCATGCTGCTTGGATCTGTGTCAATAAAACTGGTGATGCAGATCCATGTAGACACATTGGGGCTGCTGCTGCGTTATCCAGCCAAAGGGGAATAGGTTCCCTTTGCTTTGGGGTAGAACTGTGGCACCCCCAAACCTGTGCTAGATATAGCACAGGCATTCTGGCCTGTATGTTTCAGTCCAAGTTAGGATGCCCCTGCCAAATGCAATATTTGAGTTTTTGGAAGAGCACAACTTCTACTACATTCTACAAATATGGCCAAACACTTTCATCTGTACTGAGTGATAAGCTGGCTCCTGTGCAATAACCATTCTGCTATATACAGAAAAGGGCCTGTGAAGTTAAATGAAATGGTAACAAAACATAGTTTTTGAAACACCCTGAGCAATTTCTTCGTGGCCTTACACCTTAGTGCCCATTTATTTGTTGTTCTGTATTGTATCTGTATATAAATTATGTCTGTTTTTTAATATGTACTTCTTTTATGCCAATAAAGGTTGTTGAATTGTTGTTGTTGAAACACCTTTACCAAAGACTTCTAAATCTTGGGTAGCTGCTTGCTTTCAACACTGCTATTCCTGATGACCAACTGTGTCATGAAATTATAGCCAGTTTACAAGATATTTTTCTGCAAGGAAAAAAAAAGTATTTTTTAAAAGAAAGTTACAGACATCCTTGCAGAGCAAAAAATTTTGGGTAGTCTCTTTTTCTCTCTGGATATTATTTGCAGGACTTCGGGGTTTTTTTTTTTTGCAAAACCAGTTTGGCTAAAGTTTTTAGAATTTCCTTTTCTTGCAGAGAAAGATGAAGATAATTTTATAAAATTCTTTAGCTAGCACTGGTCATCAACATACAGTTTTCTCTGAAAGATGGTTATGAAAGAAATTTACACTGAATTTTGCTTAGAAATTGGTCTTCTCAGCAAATAGCAACAACAACTTGAAAAGGAAAGAAAATTCTAAGGATAATATGGGAGTTGTACAGTGATTTTCCAGAAGAAAGGTGGCCGTCAAATACAGTATTTTAAAGATCATTCACCTTTGAGTAGGGAGATTTTGCAATATTTCCTGCACGGCCATGACCTCTATATTTTGCTTTATTTATCTAGCAACAAAGGCAACTGTGTCTATCTTAACCATGAAAAGCGAACTGGCCATTGCCCCCTCCACGCCATGCACAATTTGAAATAACTGTTTCTCCTAACAACTGGTGACAGGTGAAATTAAGAGGAACCTAAAATGGGAAAGGTCTCATCAAGGAATTGCTAATCCATTAAAAATAATCCAAAGTCTGCTTCTGTGCATGTTCCCTTGGAAGTCCATTCAACTGCATTTCACAGAAGCACACACATAAGTATATCTTTAACATGGAGTGCAATACAGTTGCCTTTAAAAGGATTCAAGCAGCCTGTATACAGCATTGCAGGCCTAGCTATTATCCATCTGAGAGACTGTATTGCCTCTATCTCAAGCCTACAGCTCTATCAACCAAACAAATTTCCAATAATCTTTCCTGAACATCATCTAAGTACAGCAGCCGACTGGAAGGCAGTCAATACCATATATGTCTTTAGAGGAGGCTCTGGGGTAATCCTGGAAATTGCACTGTATTGAGACTGCCGGCAAACATGAGGAAATTATTTGAGAAATAAAATTAATATCAACGTTATAGGAACACAGGAGATGAACGTGATATGATAAGGACCAAATAGTTCAAGGTCCATAAAGGGAAACAATGTCTTCAGCCTATTAGTATTCTTTGGGAGAGTGAAGAAAATATTAGATGAAAGAAGAGCTGGTGGATATAATTTATTTGGAGTTTCAAAAAGCCTTTGATAAAGTCTCTCAGAAGAGCCTATTAAGGAAACTAAGTAGTCCTGGGGTGAGAGGTGAAGTTTTGTCAAGGATTAGAAATTGGTTAAGAGGTAGCAAAGATTAGGAATAAATGGTCAATTTTCAGCATAGATGGAGGTTAATAGTGGCATGCCCCAAACACCCACACCAGCACATGCATTATTTAATGTATTAATGAACTTGAGGAAGGATGAACAGTGTGGTGTCAAATGACACAAAAATTTCCAATAATCGCCAAAACTGGAAAACACTACAAAGAAGAGTAACCAATGAAAATAAAGCCACTGGTCAGCAGGTTGGCAGAAGAAATCAGATGTGGACATACTCCCAAAAATGCATTCTGGAAGGATTAGTTTGAGCTAATTATTCATGTTGTTGGGTTCTATGGAAGCTATGTTTGAGCATGGAAAATAAATGGATATCTCTATGGAAGTCAGGGAAAACATCTGCAGCTGAGGTTGAAAAAAATATGCTAAGATGTTACGTTGGGTTAAGAATGGAATGCAGGGATATCCATAAAACATCTCCTTTCCACCATGTACACTGTACATTTCACTTTGGTCATTCAGACATATTAAAATGGAATTAAATGGAAACAGAGCAAAGTCACAAGAGAGCAAATTGTGACTATAATTGTAGCAAAAGTTTTATTACAGGGATTTTTAAGTTTAGATAGATGTGTGTCTAGGTATACCCTTGTGGCCTTTCATAATACCCAGTTTTCTAGAACAATAGTTTAAAGTGAAGCCTTCTAATATAGTATGCCAATTTCTTGGATTGAAGGCAGAAAAGCTGAGTTGACCATCACAGCATCCTTGTTTCAGAAGAAAAGAACTTGTAAATTATGAAATTGGGGAGTCTGAAATATTGAACTCCTCTGCCCAAATGTTTGCATTTTCACAAATGTGCCAATAAAAGTTTGAATCTTTGCAGTAGGACTGATTATGTGCAAAAAATTTTCCTTCATATCTTTGCATATTGTCAGTGTTTGCAAGATGAACAATAG